>CM038679.1:571036238-571630905 GCA_021605205.1 Aegilops longissima | reverse complement strand
GCAGCGAGGTATCTGACCCCGGAAATCCTTCATCGACTTCCTGCACAGGGGCAGGTCGTTCCTACCCCCAAATCCAGCGAGAGGGTAGTGTTTGTGTCCCACTTCCTCCATGGGTTAGGGTTCACGCTTAACCCCTTCGTCCGGGGGCTCATGTTCTACTACGGGCTAGATTTTCATGATCTGGCCCCGGACTCTATTCTCCTCATCTCGACATTTATCGTCACGTGTGAGGCCTTCCTCCGGACTCCTCCACACTTTGGTTTGTGGCTCAAGACCTTTGATGTGAGGCCGCAGATGACAGAGGAGGAGCAGGCAGAGTGCCGCAGCGTCACAATAGGCAAGCTTGCCAGCGCGGTTTGGTTTGAAGGATCTTTCGCCAAGTCTTACGAACTATGGTTGCAGGGGTGGTTTTATATCAACGAGCCGCGGGGCTCCAAGTGGGCGGCTACGCCTGCGTTCCGACCCGGCCCTCCAATTCAGCTTGCTTCATGGATCAATAAGGGACTGGACTGGGGATCCGTCAATGAAGTGCAGACTCTGCAAGGTCGCATCCGAAGCCTTACCGAGAAGGGTATCGGTCTTGTGAACGTCGTTCAAGTAATGCTAGTCCGCCGGACCCTGCCATGTCAGCGACGGCCTCTCCGTATGAGGGAGTTTAATCCAGAAGGGCGGCGGCCTCTTCAACACTTCTTCGGCACCACGCACAAAGGAATGTGGAAATTATATTTCGGGGAACGAGAGCAATGGCCGGACACCACCGAAGATGTCGGCCTTGACTGCAATCATCCGGATACTGCGGTAAGTACTCAAACTCTGAACACCTTCCATTCAAGCATCTCTTGACAAGATACTGAACAATCCGTCCCTATACAGGACTGGATAAAGAAAGTGGTGCTAATCTGGTGTCCGGCGCCCCTTCCCGAAGACTCTACAACCGCCCTGCTGACGAGAATGCTGATTCCCACACCGTACTAGGTGTCTGCAGAGGGGGGCGAGAGCGGGGAACCCGACGGTGATACCCGCCCTGAGGACGAATTAGACACTGTGTTCGGGGAAACCGAAACTCTTTTGCCCAAGGGCAAAGGTGCGGAGGAAGCTCTCCATGGCAAAAAGAGAGATGCTTCCGAAAATCAGGAGGGGAAGCCTTTCAAGAGAGGAAAAATGCCATCGTCAGGCCGTCTGGGCCGGGCGAGCGATGCTGGCATAAGGCTTTCTAGCGAGGACGAACCTCTGGCCAAACCGTAAGTGGGGCACGTTAAACGTACCTGATGACCCACAAGTATAGGGGATCTATCGTAGTCCTTTCGATAAGTAAGAGTGTCGAACCCAACGAGGAGCAGAAGGAAATGGTAAGCGGTTTTCAGCAAGGTATTCTCTGCAAGTACTGAAATAAGTGGTAACAGATAGTTTTGTGATAAAATAAATTGTAACGAGCAACAAGTAACAAGAGTAAATAAAGTGCAGCAAGGTGGCCCAATCCTTTTTGTATCAAAGGACAAGCCTGGACAAACTCTTATAATAGGAAAAGCGCTCCCGAGGACACATGGGAATATCATCAAGCTAGATTTCATCACGTTCATATGATTCGCGTTCGGTACTTTGATAATTTGATATGTGGGTGGACCGGTGCTTGGGTGCTGTTCTTACTTGAACAAGAATCCCACTTATGATTAACCTCTATTGCAAGCATCCGCAACTACAACAAAAGTATTAAGGTAAACCTAACCATAGCATGAAACATGTGGATCCAAATCAGCCCTTCTGAAACAACGCATAAACTAGGGTTTAAGCTTCATCACTCTAGCAACCCATCATCTACTTATTACTTCCCAATGCCTTCCTCTAGGCCCAAATAATGGTGAAGCGTTATGTAGTCGACGTTCACATAACACCACTAGAGGCTAGACAACATCCATCTTATCAAAATATCGAACGAATACCAAATTCACATGACTACTAATAGCAAGACTTCTCCCTTGTCCTCAGGAACAAACATAACTACTCACAAAGCATATTCATGTTCATAATCAGAGGGGTAATAATATGCATAAAGGATCTGAACATACTATCTTCCACCAAATAAACCAACTAGCATCAACTACAAGGAGTAATCAACACTACTAGCAACCTACTAGCACCAATCCCGGACTTGGAGACAAGAATTGGATACAAGAGATGAACTAGGGTTTGGAGATGAGATGGTGCTGGTGAAGATGTTGATGGAGATTTCCCTCTCCCGATGAGAGGAGCGTTGGTGATGATGATGACGATGATTTCCCCCCTCCCGGAGGGAAGTGTCCCTGGCGAAACAGCTCACTGAGCCCTAGATTGGTTCCGCCAAGGTTCCGCCTCGTGGCGGCGTGAGTCTCGTCCCGAAGGTTGCTTAATTTTTTTCTCATCGAAAGACTTCATATAGGAGAAGATGGGCATCGGAGAGCCACCGGGGGCCCACGGGTAGGGGCGCGCCCCACCCTCGTGAGCAGGTGTGGGCCCCGGCCTTCATCTTTGGCGACGATTTTTCTTTATTTATTTTAAGATATTCCGTGGAGTTTCAGGACTTTTGGAGTTGCATGAATAGGTCTCAATATTTGCTCCTTTTCCAGCCCAGAATTCCAGCTGCCGGCATTCTCCCTCTTCATGTAAACCTTGTAAAATAAGAGAGAATAGCCATAAGTATTGTGACATAACGTGAAATAATAGCCTATAATGCAATAAATATCGATATAAAAGCATGATGCAAAATGGACGTATCAACTCCCCCAAGCTTAGACCTCGTTTGTCCTCAAGCGAAAAGCCGATAACAATAAATATGTCCTCATGTTTAGAGGTAGAGGCGTCGATAAAAAATAAAATACGGACATGAAGGCATCATGATTGTTCTCATAACAGCAACATATATAGAGTTTGTCATATGATTACTTATGTTCAAGTGATGATCTTTTCACAATGCAATGGTATGAATCAGAAACCTTATTGGGCACCAACAAATTATAACCTCAGTCATTGAAGCAATTGCAATTTATCATAACATTGGGAAGAGTCTACGTCAGAGCTTAAAAGCAAGTCCACATACTCAACTATCATTTAGTCCTTCATAATTGCTAGCACTCACGCAATACTTGTGGTTACGTAGTTTTAATCGGACACAGAGAAAGATAGGGGCTTATAGTTTTGCCCCACGACCTTTTACCTCAAGGGTAATGTCAACAATAATAATTCATGCTCCCCTACATCCAATTAGATATGTATATCATGTTCTTTCCAACATGCTGGGCTTGCCAAAGGATAAAATGAAAAAGGAAAGGTGAAGATCACCGTGACTCTTGCATAAGGTAGGGGATAATAATAAAAGATAGGCCCTTCGCAGAGGGAAGCAGAGGTTGCCATGCGCTTTTATGGTTGGATGCACAAAATCTTAATGCAAAAGAACGTCACTTTATATTGCCCCTTGTATGTGGACCTTTATTATGCAGTCCATCACTTTTATTACTTCCACAACAAGTTCGTACAAAGCTTATTTTCTCTGCACTAATAAGTCATGCATATTTAGAGAGCAATTTTTATTGCTTGCACCGATGACAACTTACTTGAAGGATCTTACTCAATCCATAGGTAGATATGGTGGACTGTCATGGCTAAACTGGTTTAAGGGTATTTGGAAGCACAAGTAGTATCTCTACTTGGTGCTGAGAATTTGGCTAGCATGAGGGGGAAAGGCAAGCTCAACATGTTAGAGGATCCATGACAACATACTTTATCTCAGATATAAGAAAACATAACTCATCACGTTGTCTTCCTTGTCCAACATCAACTCTTCAGCATGTTATATTTTAATGAGTGCTCCCAATCATAAAAGATGTCAATGATAATATATCTATATGTGAAACCTCTCTTTCCTTATTAATTCCTATTAATTGCAACAATGACCAAAGCTATATTTGCCAACTCCCAACAACTTTTAATCATCATACTCTTTCTATGTGAAGTCATTACTTTCAATAAGATCAATATGAACTCTTTGTTTCTTTTTATTCTTTCTATTATTCACCCAAGATCATGGCAAAATAATCAAGCCCTTGACTCAACACTAATATTTATTATATATATAGCTCACGGACTCGATTCCATAGAGAGATCATAAAGCAAAACTCAAAACTAGATCATGCCATAAACTTTATTCTACTAGATCAAGATACTACTAATAGGATCGAACTAAGAAAAACGGTAAAGATAGGGGGAGTTGATTGTGATACGATACCGGGGCACCTCCCCCAAGCTTGGCAGTTGCCAAGGGGAGTGCCCATACCCATGTGATTATGTCTCCTTCTTTGTCGGTGAAGGTGGAGGTGATGGATAGTCGCACATCGAGCATAAGAGGTCCTCCAACTTGCGGATAATGCCCTTGAGTGCAACAATATGCTCCTTCAACAAAATATTTTCACTTGTGAGATACTTGTTTTGAATACGAGCTAACTCAATCATCTTGAAAGCTTCGATTTCAGTTGGGGTGAGAAAGTTGTGATCAAGTTGGAGAATGTCTTCTGCTGCCGGAGCTTGGTCCTCCGTGGCCTCCTTGATCCTTTCATCCTTGTTGATCTCCATGGGTTCTTCCCTCTTCAGCTCTATCTTCATTAGCCAAGCATCTTTGTCACCATTGTCGGAGGAGGGGGACGACATGATGCCTGGCCTTGACAACCCTAACAGAAGACAACTCGAAACAAGAACAGAGGATGATTGCGTGATACGGGAGTCAAAACCTTCGGGAGAATATGTAATGAATTTTTACCGACCAAAATACGTGTCGTGCAAGAAAACGGAGTCCGGAGGGCACACGAGGTGCTCACGAGGTAGGGGGCGCGCCCAGGGGGGTAGGGCGCACCCTCCACCCTCGTGAAGGCCTCGTGTCCTTCCCGGACTGCCACTTATTTTTCTATTTTTCTAAATATTCCAAAACTTGTGTACATGTCCATGGGCTTGCGTCAAGAGGAAGATATCATACAACCCATGGAAAGGATGACATCAAGTAGTGATCGTCATCAAGATTGTCATGTGCAAGTTCAAGTGTAGCATCACGAAGAGATCAAGTGCTTGAAGCTTGCCATCCATTGTGGTGTCAATGGACTTGTGAAGATGTGTCAAGAGTGGCTCACCCATAGTGGAGTATGGGGAGCAATCATCTAGTCTCCATCGACCCAACGCAATCAAGAAAGGTGGTCCATCTTGCGGAGGACAAGATCGTCATCATCTAGCTCAAGTGGATCATGTGCAAGGCAAAGGTTTGCCCTTGATAGGTTTTCTATTTTACCGGTCTCATGGTGGTAGTTGGGAGACCGGGTTATAGGATCGATAGCCGTACTATCAAGGGGGGCTCTCAAGTGAGTAGCTTGATCGTATCGTTCGTCAAGAGCTCAAACCATTGCATCCTTTCATCATGTTTATTGGTTCTTGTTTGGTTCTCTTTGTGAGTCTTAGAGCTTATGGTCATCTTGATGACAAGCTTGAGTTCATTGAAAACGGAGTTTGCATGCGTCTTCTATGATGTTTTCGGTGTTGGAGGTTTTACCGGTCTTATCCGAGGAAGGGTTCTCACCATTTTCTTTTGGGTATTTTCTCATTTGCTTATTATTGGTATTTCTATCAAGATTGTGTTGGCCCTTGTCTCTAGCTTTCCAACAAACTTGGTTTCGTTGAATTCGGAGTCCGTTTGCAAAAGTTGTGGTTGTTTTGGTAAAGGCTGCAGCGGTACTACCGCGACTAGAGCGGATGTAATTTTTTACTACCGCTCCAGAGCAGATACTACCATGGCTCTGAGCGGTAGTACCGCTCCAGAGCAGTACTACCGCGGCTCCTAAGCGGTAGTACCGCTCCGGACCAAAATCTCGTGTTTTGCTCAGCGGAAGTAGGCACAGAAGTATTTTTTTAGTACCGCTCGCAAGCAGTAGTACCGCTACCATTTGCGGTAGTACCGTGAGGTCAAGCGGTAGTACCGTGAGGACGAGCGGTATTACCACTCCGATGGTTCTTTTGGCCTTTTTGCCTCCTCGCTGTTGTGTTTCGAAGGGGTACTACCGCCCTAGCGGTAGTACCGCTCCTTGGAGCGGTAGTACCGCTCTGTGCGGGCTGTGAGCATAACGGTTGGATTCGGGAGCTCCTATAAAAGGTGGTCTTCTTCCCCATTCAACCTTATCCTTTGAGCTCGTGTTCTTCCCCCATTGTTGACCTTCTTCGAGCTTGCTAACTCTCAATCCCTCCATGGATTCTTGCTAGTTTTTTAGGGAAAAGAGAGAGGAGATCTAGATCCACATTTCCTGTCACGCCCAATATGCGACCCTATCCAAAAGGAACTCGTAGGTCCCACCAAGGATAGACCCGCATATTGAAACGCTTTTGCAAGGTGGATATCATTACATCAACATTACATAATAGATGGGGATACATACATAAGGCACAACTGCCACAAGAATACATCAACAACATCATATACAAGATCAACATCCGACTACGGATGAAACATAAACAGAAACTCAAACAACATCCACCCTGCTAGCCCAGGCTGCCGACCTGGAACCTATCCGCTGATCAAAGAAGAAGCGGAAGAAGAACTCCAACACAAGCAAACATCGCTCTCACGTCATGAGCATCGCATAACCTGTACCTGCAACTGGTGGTGTAGTAATCTGTGAGCCACGAGGACTCAGCAATCCCATTACCATGGGTATCAAGACTAGCAAAGCTTACTGGGTAAGGAAGAGGTAAAGTGGTGAGGTTGCAGCAGCGGCTAAGCATATACGGTGGCTAACATACGCAAAAGAGAGCGAGAAGAGATACAAAGGAACGGTCGTCAACTAGCAATGATCAAGAAGTAATCCTGAACTCCTACTTACGTCAAACATAACCCAGAAACCGTGTTCTCCTCTCGATCAACCCCGAAAAGAGACACTCACGGTTACGCACACGGTTGGTGTATTTTAGAAGAGTTTGCTTCGAGTTTACTACAACCGGATATTAACAAATTCCCATCTGCCACATAACCGCGGGCACGGCTCTCGAAATTTTATACCCTGCAGGGGTGTCCCAACTTAGCCCATGATAAGCTCTCGCGATCAACGAAGGATATTCCTTCTCCCGTGAAGACCCAATCAGTCTCGGAATCCGGCTACAAGACATTTCGACAGCAATAAAACAAGACCAGCAAGACCTCCGGCGTGCCGACACCTCGATAGTAGCCGCAGATCTCGCCTCGAGCCACGACCGGATAAGCTAAGCGTCACAGTACCGACGTAACCCAAGTTGCCAAGGGATGGTCCCATACGGTGCTCTAGTTTGGACCAACGCTAGACAAGCACCGCCCGGGGTAATAAAGATGACCCTCGGGATGCGCGACTCCCAAGGGAAAAAGGCTAGGTGAGGCAAATGTAAAACCAATGTTGGGCCTTCTTGAAAAGTCTTATTCAAAGCGAACTGTCAAGGGGGTCCCATAAATCACCCGACCGCGTTAGGGATGCAAAATCCGGGAACATAACACCGATATGACGGAAACTAGGGCGGCAAGAGTGGAACAAAACACCAGGCATAAGGCCGAGCCTTCCACCCTTTACCAAGTATATAGATGCATTAATTAAATAATATATATTGTGATATCCCAACAAGTAAACATGTTCCAACAAGGAACAACATCTCCATGTTCCAACAAGGAACAAACTTCATCTTCACCTGCAACTAGCAACGCTATAAGAGGGGCTGAGCAAAGCAGTAACATAGACAAACAATGTTTGCTAGGAAGGGTGCAAAAGGTTAGAGGCTGACATGGCAATTTGGGATGGCTTGAGGAACAGGTGATAGGTAGCGCAGCATAGCGAAAGAACGAAGCAACTAGCATAGCAATGATAGTAATGAGATCCAGGGTAGCGGTCATCTTGCCTGAAATCCCGCAAGGAAGAAGAACGAGTCCATGAAGAAGATGAAGCCACGAAGACGAACCAAGCGTAGACGAACGAATCCTCACGATCGCAACGAAACGGGAACTAACAAGAAGAAGCACACAACATAGGTAAACACACCACACATGAACAAGGCATGATGCACAACAAACATGATGCATGACAAAGATAGATGGGGCTACTCATGGCAAGAGATGATGCATACAAGAGCAACACATCAAAGCAAGTTTAAATGAGGCCGGAAACAACATATAACAATTCCGGTAAGTCCTCATATGCAAGTTTCGAAATTGGTCCAGATCTGAATAAACCTTATGTTCAAGTTGTTAAACAGCAATTTAAAATGCACCACGATGATCTACACGAAATTCTAGTCAAGTTACATATAAAGTTCATTAGATTCGGAGCTACGGCCTAGAAGATATGAGCAAAACAAGATAAGCATGGCATTGATGCAACATGCATACAAACATCAAGCAAACACCTTAAAACAAGGATGCAACATGATAATATGAAACTACATGCAAAATCAAGCAAGTTTCATATAGAGCACACTCAAAACGGAGCAACGGTTCAACACATACACTCCATACAAGTCATGACAACAATCTGTCCAAAACAGCAACTAGGCATATTGCAAGCATCAAAACAACATGATACAGGACCTCAAAAAGAAAACAAAAGGCATGGGCATGATGTACAGGTAAAGCATGACAAAACATGAACACTGAGCTATCTCCAGAAATCAATATAACATGCTCAAAAAGACATGGCAAGATTGCATATAATAACAGTTTCAGGCTTAGCAGAAAATAACATCAGGTTACCAAGTTTAGAGCTATCAAACAACATGCTACAGGAACTTATCATGGCAAACAAAGGCATGGCATGAATCTACTAATTGCATAGAACAAAAGTCCCTTACTGACCATAAGCCAAAAGGGATCAGAAAATACAGTTGCAAGCATGTGAATATAGCAAAAACATAAACAGATTCAGACTTAGTGCAAAACTGGAGCATGGCATAAACAGATAACAAGTAGGCATGTTGGTGAGCTTGAACCACTCACCACAGAGCAATACATGGCATGGCAAGGCAACCAACAGTAAGGAGACATGTTTATGAAGCTAAGCATGGCAAGAGCAAGTTCATAGGGTGCATGGATCACTAACAACAACCTTGGCAAAATTGAATAACATGTAAACAACCTGCCAGGAAACATTTTATAGCAAAAGTAGAGCTCGACTGACTCAAGCTATGGCACTCCATAATTTCAAACAAGGGCATGGATGTATAGAGAATAATCATATGTTCAAATCATCCTTACTGAAGTATCTCAAAATAAGCATGGATCTCTCGGTAGCATCAAGTTTACATGGCATAAAAATATCAGCAAAACAGGGGCTGAAATCAGCAACGTCATGAAGCCTAGTTTGCATGCTTGTGCTAGTCACCACAGAGATCACAAAAATACATGGCATACACCCCTGTAAAGATGGCATGGCATATTACAAAACACATGTAGGACTCAAGTTCATAGGGTGCACACATCAATCATGGCAAAAATGACAAAGGTGCATGTTCTGATAAGGATCTGAAACTAACATCACATAGCCCTCTTCTAACAGCATTACGGGCATCAAGATTAGCTCAAATGTAAATGATGCAATGAGATGAAATGATGTACTCGTCGAGGCGAACAATTTGACATATTACACGCACGAAACGGAGCAACAGGTGCAAAGTTATGGCATGATGAAAATGCAACAAAATAATCACAGGTAAAAGACATAGAGGAAATAACGGTGGGAGAAGTCAACCCTCGTGCACGGATATCGAGGCACGCCGGAGCGGGGTCACCGGAGCTGAGGGAGAGGAAGCCGGGGGGAGGCGGATCCGGCCGACCCCTGGCCGGATCTGGCCGGAGGAAGGCACGGGCGCCGGATCCGGCGTGCTGCCAAGCTGCGCGGCGAGAGGGCGGCGATCGCGGCGACGGCGGCGAGGGGCCGGGCGGCTGGCGAAGGCGGCGCTGGCGGGCGGCGGCTGAGCCTTGCGCGCGACGGCGGGCGGCGGCCGGGCGAGGTGGCGGGCTGCCGGGTGCGCGGCACACGGCGGCGGCGAAGCTCGCCCCGGCCGGGCGGCACCGGCGAGGCAGGCCGAGCCAGCGGAGAGCAGGCGGCGGCGGCTGGCCGCCTGGGCCCCGGATGGGCTTCAAGCGGGCCGCGACGCGGAGGGACGGCGGCGGACATGCGGCGGACGACGATTGGCTGGGGAGAGCGGGCCGGACATGTCCGGTTGCGGCCGGATGTGTCCGGTGGCGGCGGGAGGAAGAGGACTAGGGTTAGGGGCGTTTTGATCCGCGAATTTCGGGGGGATGGGCATATTTATAGATAGAGGGAGCTAGGAAAGTCCAAATGAGGTGCGGTTTTCGCCCACACGATCGTGATCGAACGACCGAGAGCATGGAGGGGAGTTTGCTCGGTTTTGGGCCACTTTGGAAGGGGTGTTGGGCTGCAACAAAAGAGGCTTTTACGGTTACCCGGTTAACCGTTGGGGTACCAAACGACCTCCAAATGGCACGAAACTTGACAGGCGGTCTACCGGTGCTATACCAAGGCCGCTTGGAAAACCTCGGTCCATTCCGAGACCGTTTAACACCCGCACACGAAAAGAGGTAAAAGGGGGCGCCGGGAGACATAGGAGTGCCGGATTGCAAAATGGACAACGGGGAAAATGCTCGGATGCATGAGACGAACACTTATGCAAAATGAAATGCGCATGATGACATGATATGAAATGCAGATGATGACATGACAAAGTGCAACACGCAAGCAAATGACAAGGCAACAACGACGAAAAACTGGCAGACACCTGGCGCATCGAATCCGGGGCGTTACATTTCCACCAATCACTTTCTCCTCTATGTGAGGGGAACCACTTGGATCTAGATCTTGGAGTTCTTGGTGTTCTCCTTCTTGTTCTTCCTCTCATTTTCTTCCCTAGCATTAGTTGCTTCGGTGGGATTTGAGAGAGAAGGACTTGGGCACTCCGTGTGCCCTTGCCATTGCATTTGGTGCATCGGTTTGAGTTCTCCACGGTGATACGTGGAAGTTACAAGTTGAGAAGCTTATTACTCTTGGGTGCTTGGTGCCCTTGAGCTTGTTGCTCTTGGGTGCTTGGGCGCTCTAGACGGTTGGTGGTGTTCGGAGCTCAATCATTGTGGTGTAAAGCTCCGGGCAAGCGTTGGGGTCTCCAATTAGGTTGTGGAGATCACCCCGAGCAATTTGACGGGTACCGGTGACCGCCCCCAAGGGTTGCCAAAGTGTACGGGTTCGGTGACCGCCCCCAAGGGTTGCCATTTGTACGGGTTCGGTGACCGCCCTCAAGGGTCCCTTAGTGGAATCACGGCATCTTGCATTGTGCGAGGGCGTGAGGAGATTACGGTGGCCCTAGTGGCTTATTGGGGAGCATTGTGCCTCCACACCGCTCCAAACGGAGATTAGCATCCGCAAGGGTGTGAACTTCGGGATACATCGTCATCTCCGCGTGCCTCAGTTATCTCTTATCCGAGCCCTTTACTTATGCACTTTACTTTGTGATAGCCATATTGTTTCTTGTCATATATCTTGCTATCACCTAAGTAGTTTTTCTTGCTTAGCATAAGTTGTTGGTTCACATAGGTGATCCTAGTTGTTGTAGGTGTTGTGCTTGACAAATTAACCGCTAGGTTTATTCCGCATTTGTTCAAGCCTCAACCGTAATTATTTTAAAGCGCCTATTCACCCCCCCCCCCTCTAGGAGACATCCACGATCTTTCAGTATTTCTTTTCTTACCATTTCTTTCATTTTAGGATTCAAACGTCGTTGAGGATCACGAACTGGTTTGGCATCCGCTTCCAAATTTATTTTATGTTGACATAGAGTGGGACTAATGCCCTTAAGATCATCAAGAGTATATCCAATAGTGGCATGGTGCTTCTTCAGAGTTTTCAATAATCTTTCTTCTTCATGCTCTGAAAGGTTAGCACTGATAATAACAGGATATATTTTCTTTTCATCAAGATAAGCATATTTAAGATTATCAGGCAACGGTTTAAGCTCAAACACGGGATCACCCTTGGGTGGAGGAGGATCCCCTAGGATTTCAAGAGGAAAATTGTGTTGCAGAATAGGTTCCTGTTTAAAGAATACTTCATCTATTTCCCTTCTTTCATTCGTGAACATATCATTTTCATGGTCTAGCAAATAGTGTTCTAAAGGATCACTAGGAGGTACGGCAATAGAAGCAAGACCAATAATTTCATCCTTACTAGGCAATTCTTCCTCACGATGTTGTTTACTAAATTTAGAGAAATTAAACTCATGAACCATATCATCCAAGCCAATAGTAACAACATTCTTTTTGCAGTCTATCTTAGCATTAATAGTGTTCAAGAAGGGTCTACCAAATATAATGGGACAAAAGCTATCTTGTGGAGAACCAAGAACAAGAAAATCAGCGGGATATTTGGTTTTTCCACACAAGACTTCAACATCTCTAACAATTCCCATTGCAGATATAGTATCTCTATTGGCAAGTTTAATTGTAACATAAATATCTTCTAACTCAGCAGGTGCAATATCATGCATAATTTCTTTGTATAAGTCAATGGGTATAACGCTAGCACTAGCACCCATATCACATAAGCCATGATAACAATGATCTCCTATTTTAACAGAAATAACAGGCACACCTACCACAGGTCTATGTTTATCTTTAGCACAAGGTTTAGCAATTCTAGCAGTTTCACCACAGAACTGAATAACATGCCCATCAATATTATCAGACAAGAGATCTTTAACAATAGCAATATTAGGTTCTACTTTGACTTGCTCAGGAGGTGTATAAGTTATAATATTGCTTTTACGAACAACAGTTGAAGCTTTAGCATGATCCTTTACTCTAATAGGGAAAGGTGGTTTCTCAACATAAGAGGTAGGAACAATAGGATCATTATAAGTGACAGTCTTTTCTTCGACTTTAATAGGTGCAGTTACTTTTACTTCTAGGGGAGGATGATATTTAAACCACTTCTCCTTAGGGAGATCAACATAAGTAGCACAAGATTCACAGAAAGAAGCTACTATCTCAGAGTCAAGTCCATATTTAGTGCTAAACTTACGGAAGATATCGGTATCCATAAAAGATTTAACACAATCAAACTTAGGTGTCATACCTGACTCCTTACCTTCGTCGAGGTCCCAATCTTCAGAGTTGCGTTTAATTCTATCCAATAAATTCCATTTAAATTCAATAGTCTTCATCATAAAAGAGCCAGCACAAGAAGTATCGAGCATGGTGCGATTGTTATCAGAAAGCCGAGCATAAAAATTCTTAAGAATTGTCACTCTCGGGAGCTCATGATTGGGGCATGAATATAACATTGATTTAAGCCTGCCCCAAGCTTGAGCGATGCTTTCTCCTTCGCGAGGCTAAAAATTATATATATAATTGTGATCACGATGAACAAGATGCATAGGGTAATACTTTTGATGTAATTCCAATTTCAATCTTTTATAGTTCCATGATCTCGTATCATCACATAGCCTGTACCATGTCAATGCGTCTCCCTTCAAAGATAAAGGGAAGACCTTATTCTTAACAACATCATCGGGTATACCTGCAAGCTTAAATAATCCACAAACCTCATCCACATATATTAAGTGTTCATCAGGATGCTTTGTTCCATCTCCTGTAAAAGTGTTAGCTAGCAGTTTTTCCATCATACCCGAAGGAACTTCAAAAGGAGTTTCATTTTCTATAGATTCAGTAGGTTGAGGAGCAACTCTTTGCTCTATTGGACGGGGTGAAGATACCCCGAACAAGCCCCTCAGAGAATTACTTTCCATAGTAACAAGTGACAGAAAATTTCAGCACACTAT
Organism: Aegilops longissima; assembly: GCA_021605205.1. NCBI lineage: Eukaryota > Viridiplantae > Streptophyta > Magnoliopsida > Poales > Poaceae > Aegilops > Aegilops longissima. The sequence goes on along the minus strand of CM038679.1, from coordinate 571,617,042 downwards.
ATAAATTTTTCCTTACCAAATTCCACCTACCAAAGGCGCTACACTCCCCGGCAGCGGCGCCAGAAAAGAGTCTTGATGACCCACAAGTATAGATGATCTATCGTAGTCCTTTCGATAAGTAAGAGTGTCGAACCCAACGAGGAGCAGAAGGAAATGATAAGCGGTTTTCAGCAAGGTATTCTCTGCAAGTACTGAAATAAGTGGTAACAGATAGTTTTGTGATAAGATAAATTGTAACGAGCAACAAGTAACAAGAGTAAATAAAGTGCAGCAAGGTGGCCCAATCCTTTTTGTAGCAAAGGACAAGCTTGGACAAACTCTTATAATAGGAAAAGCGCTCCCGAGGACACATGGGAATATCCTCAAGCTAGTTTTCATCACGTTCATATGATTCGCGTTCGGTACTTTGATAATTTGATATGTGGGTGGACCGGTGCTTGGGTGCTGTTCTTACTTGAACAAGAATCCCACTTATGATTAACCTCTATTGCAAGCATCCGCAACTACAACAAAAGTATTAAGGTAAACCTAACCATAGCATGAAACATGTGGATCCAAATCAGCCCCTTACGAAGCAACACATAAACAAGGGTTTAAGCTTCTGTCACTCTAGCAACCCATCATCTACTTATTACTTACCAATGCCTTCCTCTAGGCCCAAATAATGGTGAAGCGTTATGTAGTCGACGTTCACATAACACCACTAGAGGCTAGACAACATCCATCTTATCAAAATATCGAACGAATACCAAATTCACATGACTACTAATAGCAAGAGTTCTCCCTTGTCCTCAGGAACAAACGTAACTACTCACAAAGCATATTCATGTTCATAATCAGAGGGGTAATAATATGCATAAAGGATCTGAACATATGATCTTCCACCAAATAAACCAACTAGCATCAACTACAAGGAGTAATCAACACTACTAGCAACCTACTAGCACCAATCCCGGACTTGGAGACAAGAATTGGATACAAGAGATGTACTAGGGTTTGGAGATGAGATGGTGCTGGTGAAGATGTTGATGGAGATTGCCCTCTCCTGATGAGAGGAGCGTTGGTGATGATGATGACAATGATTTCCCCCCTCCGGGAAGTGTCCCAGCTGAACAGCTCCGCCGAGCCCTAGATTGGTTCCGCAAGGTTCCGCCTCGTGGCGGAGTCTCGTCCCAAAGGTTGCTTAATGTTTTTTTCTCATCGAAAGACTTCATATAGGAGAAGATGGGCATCGGAGAGCCACCAGGGGGCCCACGAGGTAGGGGGCGCGCCCCCCACCCTCGTGAGCAGGGTGTGGGCCCCCTGGCCTTCATCTTCGGTGACGATTTTTCTTTATTTATTTTAAGATATTCCGTGGAGTTTCAGGACTTTTGGAGTTGCGCAGAATAGGTCCCAAAATATTTGCTCCTTTTCCACCGAATTCCAAATGCCGCATTCTCCTCTTCATGTAAACCTTGTAAAATAAGAGAGAATAGCCATAAGTATTGTGACATAACGTGAAATAACAGCCCATAATGCAATAAATATCGATATAAAAGCATGATGCAAAATGGACGTATCAGTACCTCATTCTTCCCCTATTAGTGATGTAATCATCCGACATGTGTACATCCACGCAGGTTAACGCCCGGTGCTTCTCAATCGTCCTCCTCCTCGGGAGACCTTCTTTCGGAGATGATGAAGAGTGACACACCATCTCCGGCCTCTTCAGCCAACAGGGGGGATGATACCGAGGTATCGTCCCGAAGGGCTCCTCCCAATCGTCTAGCAGTGCAAGAAACGAAGAAGACGTTACCCGAAGGTGGTGCCTCTGTCATCCAGGGTTCGGGAATCAAGAATGACGGCCCCAAACCGTCTGGTTTACAGCCGGGGATGATTCTGGGGGAGAGTAAGTGGATTACTTCAAAGGAATGTCGTATTCCGGCGGCGGTTTCCGAAGACCCCAGAGCGCCGAAAATGCTGACAGACATGCTGCGGCGAGCGTCCATTTCAGGGGAGCACCATGCCTTGATGATTACGGTGGTCGAAAAGGCTCTATCCACGAAAAGCGGATTGAACGAGGCCTTCTCGAGCCTTCTAAAAAGTTTTGAGGTTTGTGGTGTAGTTTTGCCAATTGAATAATCTTGACAGAATGCACCTGTTATATATGCAGTAGCCTCTGAGACTCGGATTGCCTTCCGAAGGAAGCGATCGGAGGATCAAAAAGATATGCTCAGTTACTAACCTTGATTTAACTTGGAATACAGGTTGCCTCCCCTCCTGCGGCTACCCGAATTACGGAAGTGGCCGAACTGCAGCGAAAGCTGGATATTGCAGGAGATGACATTGCATTGATCAACAGGCGTCTTGACGACTCGCAAGGTATATATTTCGAGCATTCCTTACACCAATGTTCTTGTAATGTAGGCCTGACACCGAGAAGGGTTTTATATGAAATGTGCATGGTTGTAGATGGTACTGCCGTCGTTGAAGCTCTTCGGGCGAAGCTAGCCCGGGCCAAGGAGCAGGCCCGGTGTAGTGATGCGTCTGCCAAGAAGGCATCGACTGATCTAAGAGCCAAACAAGCAGCTCGGCGCCAAAGTGAGTAGAAAATATCCACACTGGTGCTTGAATTGAAGAATACTGCCAGCCGCTGTGAATTCCTTGAGAAGGATAATAAAGCCAAAATGGCTGAACTTGATAAGGCCGCACGAGAGGCGAGTGAAGCTCGGTCTAAATCTAGGGCAGCTCGTGAAGAGATTCGGCAGGCTAAGGAGACAGCGGCCGGCAAGCCCTTTTTGCTTCAGACTAAGTTTGGCGATCCGGACTATGCTCAGCTAAACCAGGTTTGTAGTTTTTCGGCCGAATTTTTGGACTTGCCGAAGAGTTCTTCCGATGCGGCACAATTATACCAGGCGCAAGAGGGGAATGCAACGGAGAAGCTTTTCTGGTCACAATTTGGCGCATCAAAGCACCCTCTGTTGCTAAATGAACAGATGTCCCAATGGGCCGAGCTTCATAGGATATCCGGCGACGCCATGAAAAATGTCATAATCCGGTTGTGGCCGAGTGAGTCTGTTCTCGAGAGCTATTTTGGCCTGGTGCGGCGTCTTGTTGATGCGGTGCCGCATATCGATGTTGCGAAGAGGTCGGCATGTATTGAGGGTGCACGGATGGCCTTTGCCTGAGTCAAGACGTTCTGGGGGAAGATGAAGGTTGTCGATGTTGCGGCAAAGAGTCTGCCCAAGGGCAAGGACCGTAATGAGCCGGAGCATTATTTTGAAGACGTCCAGGAAGCCACCCGCCTGATAGAGGGTCAATGCTCAAAGAACATAATGTTCGAGTGAGGTGTATTAGAATTGTAAAAGACAATGTTATAGTTGGTCTATTTTGTGTTTTTGCTCCAAAGCTTGAATTCCTCCTGTGCGGCCGTTTTAATGTAATCTGAAAGTTTTCCAGTCGTCGGCTTCAGCCCCCTCGTAGGAAGTACGGGGGTGTTCGAAAAAGCATTTAATCACTCTTTATCCAACGTCTTGGTCCGTAAAGGAGGTGATAATGCAGCGAACCAGGCAATCGGACTATAAGGCGTTAACACTTTCACTTAGCCATAGTAGTTTTATGGTGGGGCTACGACATAGCCCCTGGTATGTATGCGGTGTATAATGCCTTGCATATTTGATCTAAAAAAGATCCCTCGTGTGACATGGAGAATCGCTAAGGATTCCAAGAAGTCGTCAAGTGGTTGATCAGCTCTCGCCGCATCATGACAGTCAGTTTTCGGCTTTCTCTACTGAGGTGCTCATCCGGTTTAGACCAGGGCACAATCGCAGTAGTTCTCCCTTTACTACCCTAGCCGATAGAGCGGAACCTAGGGTAGCAAGCACAGGAGCCGGGCAACCCAACTATTTACCCAAGACAATGATTCGGAGCTGATGCATATAAGGCCAAACTTGCGATGCCGAAGTACGTTATAGAGTTGTTCGGTCTTTTGCTCGCAACTCTTTCGTTCCCATACCGAGCCCCTGGCAGGGTATGCCGAGGTGCATCTGTAACGGAGCTGTTTAGGCCGTACTCATTGTTGCAAGAGTATGAAAGATTGGTTCGGACGAGGTTTACTGGGAGCGAAGCAATACGCCAATGACGAATTTATGTGTGTATATATATAATAATAAAAAAGAAACCACAAGCCCAGCAATTTGACATGCTCGGGGTCGGGTACAGAGGAAAAAAGGGCATAGTACAGGCTCGGGATAAAGAGTGTGGTCTACAAAAAGTTATTTTGGACCTCTTGTTTCATGTCTGCGCCGCCCGTCCTCGGGGAGGAAAATCCTTAACGGAAGTAGCCCCTTAGGTGAGTGTACGGATCCGAACTCCGATAGAGTCCGTTGTAGATGATGTCGTGTTGGTCACCTGTTCTTAAGAAATGATACAGAAAAATAAGAAAAACAGATAAGAACGTTATGTGGATTCTTGTAGGGTTGTCCATATTGTGCTTCCACCGATGCCCATGGTATTTTGAGTGCGTAGTGATGTACGCGTGGTGTGAATCTCGCCGGTATGGTAGGTGGGTGGCAGAAGCCGAACTGCTATTTCCGCTTCGGGAGTGGTCGAACTTCGGAGGGAAACTGCTTCTAGCCCCTGATATTCGGCTGGCGGGCCACTCCGTTGTCTTTATGGCCTGGTGGCCTCCTCCCCTTGCTATCGGTGTTGAGCTTGCCTGCCTGCTTGAGGACCCAACAATTTATGTTGGTATGGTTAGCTGGCTTATTGAATCTGACAAGGTCGGTCCAATATTCTGTCAAGGGTGGATGATCCATCCTGGTTTGCCTTTAGTGGCTTCTTCCGTTGACCGGGTTTCGGATTGTAAAATCCAGCGTTGACCGCTGTGTCGCGTAATCCTTCGGTATTATTGTGACTGTTGTGTTCGGTTCGTCGTGGCTTACCATTGCCGTCCCGAATTTCGGAAGTGCCCGGGTCGCTGGCGCTGTTGCTCTTACGAGTGAGCCAGCTGTCTTCTCTCGCACAAAAGCGAGTCATCAGAGCGGTAAGGGCTGTCATGGATTTGGGTCCTTCCTGGCCGAGGTGACGCGCTAGCCATTCATCCCGGACGCCATGTTTGAAGGCTGCAAGGGCTTCTGCGACCGGACAGTCGACAATTTGGTTCTTTTTGACTAAGAACCTAGTCCAGAGCTCCCTGGCTGACTCGCCGGGCTTCTGGACAATATGACCTAAGTCATCGGCATCTAGTGGCCGTACATATCTTCCTTGGAAGTTGTCTCGAAAGGCGTCTTCCAAGTCTTCCCAGCTACCAATAGAATTTTCTGGTAAACTGTTTAGCCAGTACCGGGCTGGCCCTTTAAGATTGAGAGGTATGTATTTAATGGCATGAAGGTCGTCTCCACGAGCCATATGGATATGGAGGAGGTAATCCTCAATCCATACCACGGGATATGTGGTTCCATCGTATGATTCGATGTTAATGGGTTTAAACCCGTCTGGAAATTCATGCTCCATTACCTCGTCGGTGAAGCAGAGAGGGTGAGCGGCTCCTCTATGTTGAGCCACGCTATGAAGCACCTCCGGCGAACTCTGTTTATGGAGTTTGTACCGAGCGTGGTCGGCTCTGTTGTGTCCGAATAGGTGACCATCATTACCGGTCGGGGTATGTCCCCGCGATCTGTGTACTGACTTCGTGTGTCCTGTTCTACCTTCCAGGTCCTGTTGGATGTCACGAGTGTTCCCCCGAGATGTGTTGTTCTTGTTTTGACGACCGGATGGGTTGGTATGATGCTCTGCTTGGGCTGCTGCTTTGTCCGGACCGAACTGTGGTCGGCCTACAGCCTTATTCGATGGTGGTGTGGGCTCCAACGCCCTGCCATCGTATTGAGGGGGCCACCTGCTGTTGGGGTGGCTCTTGTCTGGGCCAATAAGGTCGTATTCTTCGGCGGCCAAGACCTCGGTCCATCTATCTTTGAGAAAATCTTGGCTCGCTTGAAGCTGTAGCTGCTTCTTTCTTAAGCTCCTTGCAGTGGCTATGAGCTGGCGTTTAAAGTGCTCCTGGTCGAGAGGTTCCTTAGGCACGATAAAATCCTCGTTGTCGAGGATCTCCTCTTCCTCGGAGAGTGGGTGATAATTGCTATCCTCTGAGTCTCCATATGTTGCCTATTCATCAGGGATATCTTGCCCGCCTTCCTGTTCCTCCTGTTTGGATCCTACCTCAACAGGGTCTTCATCGTTTGGAGTGTTGTCTTCTCTAGTGCTAGTGTTGTTTTCTCTTGAGCGTCGTGACTTGGAGCGGCGCAAGGTGCGCCGGTGTTCGTACTGTGCCCCAGGAGGTTTATCCTCAACTGGGTCCTCCTTGTCATCGTCGAAAGCATCCTTGGGTGTGTCTATCATACACACGTCGTACCATGAAGTGGTCATCCCGCGTCTAGCGGGTAGTGAGTTCTGGCCTTGCCCCTCATCGTCATCCATACCGTCGATGTCTTTGGGGCCGAGGTCAGGCGTGTTGGTTGGGTCTTCGACAGTGGCTATGAAAGTGGTGGCAGGTGGGAAGCAAAATTCTCCATCGTCCGCCGAAAGTTCGAACCGAACATAGTTCGGCGACGGGTCGTCTACCAGGGATAGGTTTTTTAGCGAGTTTAGTATGTCGCCCATGGGCGAGTGTTGGAAGACATCTACGACGCTGAACTTGAAGATCGATAACCGATCGAGTTCGGTATACACGGGCTCGCAGGGTTCGGAGTTCGACATCGGAGGCGATCCCAAGGTTCCGTTGATGCAGATACCATATGAAGTGGAGTCTGCGTGAGGCTCCGGCGCCGCGGAATCGGTAGCCCCCGTGATGGGGTCGAGCTTCCCATCCTCGGACGACTTGATCTGCTCTGGATTTAAGGCCAGAGCTGCTGCAGGATCTATCTCCTCGATGCGGCCAGATGACAGGTTTAAGCCATGTTCATCGGGGCGATGGGGAGCGGTTGCCGCGGTCTCGAATCTGTCGAAGATCAAGTCTCCTCGATGTCCACAACGTAATTCAAGCTTCCGAATCTGACCTGATGGCCAGGGGCATAGCTGTCGATCTGCTCCAGATGGCTGAATGACTTGGCCTGCAGTACAAAGCCGCCGAATACGAAGATCTGTCCGGGGAGAAAGGTTTCTCCCTGGATAACGTCATTACTGACGATCGAAGGGGCCATCGAGCCCTTTGCCGACGGCATAATGGAACTCTCCGTGAAAGCACCAATGTCGGTGTCAAAACCGGCGGATCTCGGGTAGGGGGTCCCGAACTGTGTGTCTAGGATCGATGGTAATAGGAGACGGGGGACACAATGTTTACCCAGGTTCGGGCCCTCTCTATGGAGGTAATACCCTACTTCCTGCTTGATTGATCTTGATGAATATGAGTGTTACAAGAGTTGATCTACCATGAGATTGTAATGGCTAAACCCTAGAAGTCTAGCCTATGTGAATATGGTAATGAATATCCTATCCGGACTATGCTCTCCGGTTTATATAGACATCGGAGAGATCTAGGGTTACATGGAGTCGGTTACATAAGAAGGAATCTTCACAGCTGGTCGCCTAGCTTGCATTCCACGCCAAGGAAACTCCAATCCAGACACGGGTATAGTCTTCAGCCTTCGTATCTTCACAACCCATCAGTCCGGCCCAATGAATAACGGGCCGGACGCCCGAGGACCCCTTAGTCCAGGACTCCCTCGGTGGGCCCCATAATGCTGATTCTTTCGCCTATATTTTTCATTAATTCCAAAATGTGTCTCCGTGGATTTTTAGGTCATTCCGAGAACTTTTATTTCTGCACAAAAATAACACCATGGCGGTTCTGCTGAAAACAGCGTCAGTCCGGGTTAGTTCCATTCAAATCATGGAAGTTAGAGTCCAAAACAAGGGCGAAAGTGTTTGGAAAAGTAGATACGTTGGAGACGTATCAATATGAGCCTTCCTGGAATGAAGGCGCTCTGATTCTCAGATATAAGATCTGTAAGACAAGGTCATAACCTATTCGTCAAACATTTGGAGACAATTTTATAAACGACGTTGCACAAACTAATTGGCCGAAACTCCCTAAGCTCCTTTGGGTGAGGAACTTTCAGGATAAGCACAATTGCCGTGTCATTAACATTATCCGGCATGATCCCCGTGACGAAGAAATCCTGAACTGCAGCACAAATTTCTCCTTTGACTAGCGACCAATTGCGCTGATAAAACCGAGTCGGAAAGCCATCGCATCTCGGGGCCTTCAAGGGACCAATCTGAAAGAGGGCGTTAGAGATCTCGTCCTCTGTATACGCCTTGCACAGAGCCTCATTCATTGCTGCTGTAACCCGCGGCTCGATACAATCCAGGACCTCACCTGAGCTAAGTGTTGGATCCTTAGTAAAGATTTCCTAAAAATATGAGGATGCCATCCTCAACATGTCGCTTGGGGCATTACACCACGAGCCATCCTCCTTCAACAGACGTTGTATATGATTCCGTCGCGCACGCCAAACTGCCCGCCCGTGCAAGTATTTGGTATTTCGCTCCCCCTCCTTCAACCAAGATATGCGTGAGTGTTGGAGCCATAGCATTTCTTAACGATACAACAACTCATCTAGTTGACGCATCTTATTTCGAATTTGTGCTCTATCCAAACCTGCAAGCTGGAGGTCGGTGAGCTGTTTACGCAAAGTCTAGATTTCCTTTAAAACATTCCCGAAGTTCGCATTGCTCCACTGTTTGAGATCTTTCATCACCTCACTGAGGGAGGTGGCCACCGAGCCCAGCTTACCATTAGGCATGTGCTTAGCCCAAGCCGCAGCAATAATACTAGGTAACGCGTGGTCCCTGATGACCCACAAGTATAAGGGATCGCAACAGTTTTCGAGGGTAGAGTATTCAACCCAAATTTATAGATTCGACACAAGGGGAGCCAACGAATGTTTGAAGGTATTAGCAATTGAGTTGTCAATTCAACTACACCTGGGGATTAATTATCTGCAGCTAGTAATCAGTAGCACAGTAATATGATAGTTTTGATAGTAGTGACAGCAGCAACGGTAACAGTAACAGTGATAGCAGTAATTTTGTAACAAGTGTAACAGTGACGATAGAATAGTAACTTAGCAGAAACAATATAAGATAAATTTGTAGGCATTGGATCGGTGACTTGTTAGATGATATTCATCATGTGACAGCTATAACCTAGGGCGATACGGCACTAGCTCTAGTTCATCTATATAATATAGGCATGTATTTCGTAAATAGTCATACGTGCTTTATTAAAAAAACTTGCATAACATCTTTTGTCCTACCCTCCCATGGCAGTGGGGTCCATATTGGCAACTAAGCGATATTAAGGCATCCTTTTAATAGCGAACCGGAACAAAGCATTAACACATAGTGAATACATGAACTCCTCAAACTACGGTAATCACTGGAAGAAGTCCCGGTTGTTGTCACTCCGGGGTTACCGTATCATAACACGTAGTAGGTAACTATAACTTGCAAGATCGGATCTAAAACATGGATATAATGATGAATTCATAAACAGTTCAGATTAGAGTTAATGGCACCCGGGCCCAAAGTGACAAGCATTAAGCATAGCAAAGTCATAGAAACATCAATCTAAGAAAATAGTGGATACTAGGGATCAAGCCCTAACAAAACTAACTCAATTACATGATGAATCTCATCCAACTCCTCACCGATCGGTGAGCCTGCGAAGGAATTACTCACTCTCGGTGGGGAGCATCATGGAATTGGCGGTGGAGATGGGTTGGTGATGACGAAGAATGAAGATCCCCCTCTCCGGAGCCCCAAAAGAACTCCAGATCCGCCCTCCCGAGGAAGAACAGGGCTTGACGGCGGCTCTGTCTCGTGGATCGAGATAATTCTTTCTCCCTGATTTTTTCTCCGAAAATAGGAATTTATAGCGTCGGTTTCAGGGTCAGCGGGGCCACCAGGTGGGTACAACCCACCTGGGCGCGCCCTGGTGGGTTGTGCTCACCCAGGTGCCCCTCTCCGGCAGGTCTTGGCTCCATAAATTCTTATTATTGATATAAAAAATCCTCGCAAAGTTTCGTTCCATTCCGAGAACTTTTATTTCTACACAAAGACAACACCATGGTAGTTCTGTTGAAAACAGCGTCAGTCTGAGGTTAGTTTCATTCAAATCATGCAAATTAGAGTACAAGACAAGAGGAAAAGCGTGAGAAAAAGTAGATACGTTGGAGACGTATCAACTCCCCCAAGTTTAAACCTTTGCTTGTCCTCAAGCAATTCAGTTGATAAACTGAAACTGAGAAAGAAAAACTTTTAAGAACTCTTTTACTCTTGTTTGCATAAATAAGCTTAAACATCATCCAGGTTTTCAGCCAACATTATAACTAACCATGTCGACAATAACTCTTAAATATTATAGTGACTCATATCAATTACATAATCAGCTAGCGAGCAATAAAAAGATATCTCAAACAGCAACACGTTGTCAAAACAACCATGATATAATATGACAATAGTGGTATCTCGCTAGCCCTATATGAGACCACAAAACATAAATGCAGAGCACCTCAAAGTTCAAGCAGCGACTAAACATTGTAATTCATGGTAGAAAAGATCCAGTCATGATGCACCCAACATTAGCTACACACAATGCATAAATCAAGACAGTTGTGCTCTACTCAGTTTCTGGCGATTGTTTTAGAATGTGGTGACACAACATAAAAGTAAATAGATAGTCCCTTCGTAGAGGGAAGCAGAGATTTGCAGAGGTGCCAGAGCTCAATTTTTAAAACAAAGATAAATGATTATTTTGAGACATGCACCCTTCTTATTCACTTCTCGACCATCAGTTATCAATATCTTCCATGCTAAGCACGCTAGTGGCGGTTCCCAAGCGATAAAAGTAAAGGTTTACCCCCCCCCCCCTCCACCAACAATCACATTCCACGGCTTGTCTGAAACAACAGGTGCCGTCCATACCAACAACAGTCCTAGGGGAGTTTTGTTTAATTATTTGCATTTTTTGAGTTCGGGACTGGGAATCCCTACTACTGCCCTTTTCTTGTGCGATGGTGAGCGAATAAACACTCGACCTGAGAATAACTCGCTTAGCATGGAAGATACCGACCACCTCCTGTCGTTCCATGAACGATCCAGGCACACAAAAAGGATAATTTTTAGAAGTTTTTAGAGGTGGCACATGCAAATTTACTTATGACAACAGGGTAATACCGTATATAGGTAGGTATGGTGGACTCATCTGGAATAACTTTGGGTTCAAGGTTTTTGATGTACAAGCAGAATTCCCACTTAGTATAGGCGAAGGCTAGCAATTAAGATTGAGAAGCGACCAGCTAGAGAGCAACAACGATCATAACCATGCATTATGCATAAGTAACATTGGACACTAGCATGAGTAGGATATGAACACCATGAACATAAATATCATAGAGGCTATGTTGGTTTTGATTCAACTACATGCATCAACATGTGCCAAGTCAAGCCACTCGAACATTCAGAGGAGGATGCCATATCATCATACTACATCACAATCATTTTAACGCTATGTTGATGTCCAAGATAAATCATTATCAACTCCCAGCTACTTATGCATGGCATGAGAAACTATAATCTCTAATTGTCATTGCAAACATGTTTAATCATAATGGGCTGAATCATGGATACTAGGTTAAACAATTTACACAAACAGAACAAGTCGAGTTCATACCAGTTTCTCTCTGCCACGGCCAGTTCATCGAATGTCATCATTATTGCCTTTCACTTGCATGACCGAACGATATGAAAATAATAATAATGCAAGAGTTCCTTGGACTAAGCTGGAATCTGCAAACATTTTATTCAATAGGAGAAGACAAGGTAAAATGTGTTCTTTATTAGTTCAACAGTTATTCATATGAGAGCCACTCAACATTTTCATCGTGGTCTTCTCCTTGGTACAACTCGAACAAAAGGAAAAGAAATTCAGAGAAACACACTGAAATATTTTTGGATTTTTTGGTTTTCTTGAACAAGGAAATAAAAGGAAAAAGCAAAAATGAGAAAAACTATTTACACGGGAAAGCTCCCAACAAGCAAAAGAAGAACAAGGAAATATTTTTGGATTTTCTTTTTAGTACTACTACTAAGCATGCATAGAAAGTAAATTACTACAACTAATTTTTTTGGTTTTTCTAAGGTTTTTCAAACACACAAGAAGAAAGCAAGAAAATAAATCTAAGCATGGATGATACAATGAAAAAGTGTGAACATCGACAAATAGAATGATATGTAGACATGAATGTAATGTCGGTGAGAAATACGTACTCCCCCAAGCTTAGGCTTTTGGCCTAAGTTGGTAATCGGTCAGTAGCCTGGAGGGTAGTAGGGATCTTGAGGAGCAGGCATCCACTCATCCCACTGTTGAGGCTCCTCCTGTGCTACCTTCGCAGCAGCCTGAGCGTTCCAGTAGGCGATGATGTCTGCAGGCATAATTCGGTATCCGCCCCTGGCAGCAGAATCAAACAAAGTAGGTGCAGGCAATGAAATAATATCATGAGTCTTAATGCTAAAGACCAGGTTATAAGGAATGGAGATATTAGGACGATCATGTGCAAGAAAGTGACGGTGTTGCATGGCTGCACGCTCTAGATAAACCTTGGTCAAAGGGTAATCATGAGGGCGTATCTCAACATTGAAGTGAGCCGCCAAACGAGTAGAAAAAATCCCACCATGTATTTCCCCCTGGGATTTATTAAGATGCAGGCGACGGGCCACAATAGCTCCCAAGTTATAAGTGTTGTCACCCTCCAGTGCCCTACGTAAAACAGCAAAGTCTGGTGCGCTGAGCGGACCTACTTTCTTTCTAGCAAGCAGACACTTAGCAACAAATAAAGCAAAATAATGTACAGCAGGAAAGTGTAAGCTAACAGCCGTGGTGGCTGACACCCCTCTCTCATCCCCCACTGTCAAGTGAGATAAAAATCCTCAAACCCAGCCGGCCTAGGCTCAGCCAAGCTAACATCAGAAGGGATCGTGCATATGTCACAAAACTCAGTAAGTGGTATCTGATGGTTTTCAGCATATAAATCAAAGCTCACTTCAGGAGGATTATTTCTAGGCAAGAAGGTAAAGCTTTGAACAAAGATGTTTGTAAGGATTTGGTGCTGGTCACACTCATCCGCGATGAAGTTGGTGAGACCGGCATTGGCAATGTATTTCTGAACTCCTAAAGAATTCCAGCCTCTTCCAGGAACGGGGTGTGCGGCCAAAGCATGGATAGCTGACCTTGATCCGGCTGACATAGCTAAAGGCTTCCCCAGTGCTCAAGAAAATGGCGAAGTATTTGATAATGATGCTCTCAAACGAGTAACAAGGGAGATGCGTCCTCTGGCGAGTCAACTGGCAGAAGAGGCCAACCTGACGGTTCACCGCTCCTTCTACGACGCGAACAACAGACGGGTTGAAGCTGTGATTCCGGAAGTGCAGAACCTTGTTCCACCAACCCGTAAGCACACTTACGCCCCTGACGTTGATCCGGCTGAGCTTATAAGTGAAGAGGCTGTCTTTCAGGCTTTAACCCGGATTGACTGGACCACCAATGACTTCCGGCCATTGGATGATGAGGAGGAAGAAGTTGAACCGATGCCAGACGACCCATCTACTTCAGGTCAACCCGGCAATGAAGCTTAATCCGTCAAGTCGGTTGATATGTCAGAAACTGCCCGTTATGAAGCAACTCCAAATTTTGGGCCTCTGAATGCCTTGTAATAAAACTAGCTGCCACCTTTGGCGTTTATATGCCTTCGTGCATACGTTTTGCAACGTATGCCTCCTTTTGATTTGCCAATGATAAACTATTACCTGCAGCGAAAATCTTAAACTGCCACGGCGGTTTGTGCCGCCAGCCGGCTTGTGACGTTCATATATATATGCAATGAAATATTGAGGTATATGATCAAAATTTGTGATAAAAAATACCTGCCATCGCTGGGCATGAAGTTGGCTTAGCCAATCGTGAAGCGGAGGTTGTATAAACCATTACCGTCAAAGGAGAAAACAGCTCCTGTGTTTATAATGCCGGTTTACCATGTAAACCGTGCCGGGTCATGACAAGCCCCCTGTTACTCCATAATGGGATGTTAACAGAAAAAGTCAAACCGGAAAAATTATCTCCGGATTAAAAATGGACCGAATTCCGTCAATTGACAGTTTGAACCGGTGAAAAATGTTATCAGTTTAAAAAATGCAACAAAAATCAAATAACAGTTATGAAAAAATATGGAAGCAAATGCAATGATAAAACCGTTTGCAAAAAGAGGCTTTACTGAGCCGATCAGATGGTGTTACCATGGTCGGACACGACCAAGCTCCCAATAAGGTGTATCTATGGTTCAAGTCAGCCAGGTCCCCAACTGAAACCGTGGCATTATGCCGATCAAGTGGCGTGGCAATGGTTCGGGTTCGACCAAGCCCCCAAGTGACTCTATGGCCTTAGGCCGATCAAGAGGCGTGACTGGTTCAGACTTGACCATGTCCCCAAGTGATCTGGTGGCTTTCGCCTATCAAAAGGTGTTGCATTGGTTCGGACACGACCAAGCCCCCAAGTGATCTCATGAAACTTTTTGAAAAGCAAACTCTGGGGGTAAGCCGGAGGCCGCTTTAAGACAGAACAACTCCATCTAACCACGCATGATGTAACAGAACAGATACCCCGCTTTAGCTGAGGCTATGGTTTATTACTTTATTCATAATATATACACTGTCATAATATGTACATGAGTAGAGCCTATGGCTCAGGTATAATAAGGCCGAAGATGAGCTATGTTCCACGGCCTGTTGGTCTCCTCCTCCGATGTACGTGAGTCTTTATGCTCTCGAATATCAATCAGATAGTATGACCCGTTGTGAAGATTCTTGCTGACCATGAAAGGTCCCTCCCAAGGTGGGGATAACTTGTGCATATTAGTCTGGTCTTGGATGAGCCGAAGCACCAAATCTCCTTCTTGAAAAGTTCTGGTTCTGACCCGGCGACTATGGTAACGACGAAGATCCTGTTGGTAAATCACCGAGCGGGCAGCTGCTATGTCACGCTCCTCATCCAACAGGTCCAAGGCGTCTTGTCGTGCCGTCTCGTTGTCCGCTTCAACATAAGCTACCACACGAGGTGAGTCATGACAGATGTCACTGGGGAGAACCGCCTCCGCTCCATAGACCATAAAGAACGGTGTGTATCCTGTGGATCTGTTGGGCATAGTGTTGATACTCCATAACATAGATGTTAGTTCTTCTACCCAACAACCCGGTGTCCTCTGCAAAGGGACCATAAGCCGGGGCTTGATGCCTCTCAAGATCTCTTGATTAGCCCTTTCCGCTTGACCATTGGACTGTGGGTGGGCTCTCAAGAAACGCAAGCGGATGTGTTCACGTTCGCGAGAACTCTTTCATGGCACCTTTGGACAAATTGGTACCATTATCGTGATGATACTGTGTGGAAAGCCAAACCGGAAAATCACCTTTTTGATGAACTGAACCCCCGTGGCCGCGTCACACTTGCTAACAGGTTCTGCCTCTACCCACTTTGTAAACTTGTCAACCGCCACCAGCAGGTGGGTCTTCTTGTCCTTGGAACTTTTGAAAGGCCCAACCATATCCAGCCCCCAGGTTGCAAACGGCCAAGTAATTGGAATCATCCTCAATTCTTGGGCCGGTACATGAGCACGTCTGGAAAAATTTTGGCAACCATCACATCGTCTGACCAGATCTTCCGCATCAGCATGAACAGTCAACCAATAGAAACCGTGGCGGAACGCTTTAGCCACCAAGGATTTTGAACCGCGTGGTGACCACAATCTCCTTCGTGGATCTCCGCAATATTTCACAGCCTTCCTCGGGGACACACAGCGTTGAAACGCCTACGACACGCTGCAATGATGCAATTCGCCATTAACAATGGTCATAGACTTGGATCGCGGACTATCTGCCGCCAACGTCTCATCTTACGTAACTTCGCCCGGTTCATGTACGCAAGATAAGGAAGCGTCAATCCGGAGTGGCGTGAAGAGCTGCCACCAATTGAGCCTCCGGATCAGGAATAGCCAAATCCGCTTCACAAGGGAGCTTGACCGACGGGTTGTGCAGCACGTCGAAAAAACATTAGGCGGGACGGTTTACGTTGAGAGCCCAACCGCTTAAAGCGTCCGCCGCTTCATTCTTCCGATGGTCCACGTGGTCCACCCGATAGCCCTTGAAATGACCTGCAACAATATCCACCTCACAGCGATATGCAGCCATGAGTGGGTCCTTTGAATCCCAAGTGCGGACACTGTTGAGCCACTAGGTCCGAGTCACCAAGCACTTAACCCGCTTAGATTCATCTCCCTAGCCATCCGGAGACCATGGAGCAAGGCTTCATACTCAGCTGCATTGTTAGTACAAGGGAACATTAAGCGGAGAACGTAATGAACTTGTCACCTCGTGGGGAAGTTAATACGACTCCACCCCCGAGCCCTCAATTGCTGGATCCGTCAAAATGGATGGTCCAATATGGGTGATCCGGCTTTTCTTGGTGCTTGCAACTCCGTCCAATCATTAATGAAATCCACAAGTGCTTGAGACTTCACCGCGTCCGAGGCACGTACTTGAACCGTCGGCCCAAGCTCTATAGCCCACTTGGCAATCCGCGATCGCTTCCTCGGTTACATGATGATATCGCCTAAGGGAGCGAATCACCACCGTGATGGGGTGCCCTTGGAAATACTGCTTCAGCTTCCGGCTTGCCATGAAAACTCCATATACCAGCTTCTGCCAATGAGGATACCTTTGCTTAGATTCAATAAGTACCTCGCTGATATAGTAACCGGCCGCTGAACCGGATATTCCTTGCCTGCCTCCTTGCGCTCTACCACAATAGCCACGCTGACTGCGCGAGCATTAGCCGCTACATATAGTAATAACGGTTCTTTGTCGATTGGAGCTGCAAGAACGGGCGGATTGGCTAACTGCCGCTTTAAGTCCTCCAACGCTTCATCGGCAGCTGGACTCCAGACAAACTGATCTGTCTTCTTCAACATCTGATATAAAGGAATCGCCTTCTCACCAAGGCGGCTGATAAACCGGCTCAGCGCGGCAATCCTGCCTGCCAAACGCTGGACATCGTTAATACACTTGATTTAGCGGGGAGGTAATAGCCGTAATCTTCTCGGATTAGCTTCAATTCCTTGTTGGATCGAAAACCCAATAACTTGCTCGCCGACACCAAAGACACATTTAGCGGGTTGAGCATCATCTTGTAAACCCGCAGTTGTCAAAGGTTTCCTTCAAATCGTCAATCGGTGTATCCTTCTCCCTTGACTTGACCACAATATCATCAACATAGGCGTGCACATTACGGCCGATCTTTTTATGCGAGCAATTCTGCACAGCGTTGATAAGTTGCTTAGGCGCTCTTGAGCCCAAAAGGCATAGATACATAGCGAAGGCTCCAAAGGGAGTGATAAACGCTGTTTTCTCCTGGTCCTTAACGCCATCTTGATCTGATGATACCCGAATATGCATCCAAAAGCTCAAGCGCTCACAACCCGCATGGCGTCAATAATCTGGTCAATGCGGGGAGGCAAAAGGATCTGCGGACAAGCCTTCTTAAGATCTGTGTAATCCACACACATCGCCAAGTGCCATTTTCTTAAGAACCAGCACCGGATTAGCAAGCCACTCGGATGGAAGACTTCAACGATAAAACCAGCTGCTAAGAGCTGGCCACCTCCTCTCAATGGCCTTGCGCCTTTCTTCGTTAAACCGGCGGGAAACCGCTTCACCGGTTTGTACTTGGGATCAACATTAAGAGTGTGCTCGCGAGTTGCCTCGGTACACCGGCATGTCGAGGGCTTCCATGCAAAATGTCCCGATTCTCACGGATGAACTCGATGGCGCGCTTTCCTATTTCGGATCAAGTTGGCACCGATGTGAATCTGCTTGGATGAATCGCCAGCACGAAGTCAACAAGCTTAGTCTCAGCTGCCGATTTGAATTTCAGGGCGGATCATGCTCTGTAGTTGGCTTCTTCAATGGAGTAATGTCCACGGATCAACATTGTCCTTATAGTACTTCAGCTCCTCGGTGGCACAAACCGACTCTGCGTAAGCTGCATCTCCTTCCTCGCACTCTAAAGCGATCTTGCGGCTCCCATGAACTGTTATTGTCCCCTTGTGACCCGGCATCTTGAGCTGCAAATAGATATAACAAGGCCGTGCCATGAACTTGGCATAAGCCGGTCGCCCGAACAGGGCATGATATGGACTTTGGATTTTTACCACTTCAAACGTCAATGTTTCCGATCTGGAGTCATAAT
Source organism: Aegilops longissima (assembly GCA_021605205.1). Taxonomy (NCBI): domain Eukaryota; kingdom Viridiplantae; phylum Streptophyta; class Magnoliopsida; order Poales; family Poaceae; genus Aegilops; species Aegilops longissima. Next base: position 571,598,714 of record CM038679.1, on the reverse strand, counting down.
CATCACCAAAGGCTACTTCCAGAGTTATTTTACCAACAGGATATGCTGACTTGCCAGGTACCACACCGTGGAACACTGTATTGGACGGTTTGAGATGTTTATCCGTTAGCCCCATACGACGGAAGGTCTCATAGTACAGGATGTTAATGCTGCTCCCTCCATCCATGAGCACCTTGGTGAACTTATAACCTCCCACCTGAGGTGCCACCACCAGGGCTAGCTGACCCGGATTGTCGACCCGGGGAGGATGATCCTCTCTACTCCATATAAAGGGCTGCTCCGACCAGCGTAGGTAATGGGGCACGGCTGGTTCAACAGCATTGACTGCCCGCTTCTGAACCTTCCGGTCTCGCTTGTCTAAGCTAGTGGTGAAGACATGGTACTGCCCACTTTTCAACTGCTTTGGGTTGCTCTGATAACCCAACTGTTGCTGTTGCTGGTTGTAACCACCTTGGCTATTCTGATTATTCTGGTTGTTATGTCCGCCTGGATTACCATTAAATCCTGAACCAGAATTTCCTCCACCGTAACCCGGCCCGGATCCTGAACCGCCGCTAGAGTCGTGATCATACCGAAAAGCATTAGAACTCTTGAACCCCTACATAATGTAGCAGTCCTTCCAAAGGTGGTTGGCCAGCATCTCCTTCGTCCCGTGCTTTGGACAGGGTTGATTCAATAAATAATTTAAGCGATCCGGGTTAGGATTCAGAGCCCCACCACGATTCGCCGCTTTACCTCTGCGTCGCTTACCCTTGTCCTGCGCGTTGGTATTAGCTACAAAGTCCATGTTGCCACCCGCTTTACGCTTGCCATTACCTGCTGAGTGATGTTGCTGGCCCTTGGAGTTGCCGTTCTTCCTTCCCTTCCCTGTCTTGTCCGCAACTGGGCCCATGAATTGATAGAATTGGGCGGCAAGCTCTTCAACCAAGTACGGGTCGTGCCCTCAAGCATCATGGTGAAGTATTTTGCACACGCGGCCTCATCCACATCCAGCATCTCCATGGCCATCTCATAGCTTTCTATCCATGCTTCTGGAGATAAATCGGCAGTGTAATTTGGCACCTTGCACGGACCCTTGAAATCTTTGGGCAAGCGCACATTACGTAAAGCGGGGACGAGGCAAGGCACCCCCAAAGAGCTAGAGGTAACCCCAGGCTCGACCGAGATAGTCGGACGAACCGGCGTAAGCTGATGAGCCAGATGTTGTGCTGCTAACTCGGCCTCCCTGCGCGCTCGGGCCCGGTCCACCACCTCCTAGGCGTTATCGACACCACCTGCCGGGTTGTTGCCACGGGACGCACCGCGCCGTGCATTACTTGATACGGCCGGTTCATCCACGTGCCTGCTATAGCTCCGGCTTGGGCGGGGGGTAGAGTGGATCCGGTCGCGGCTGTACGAATACGCTTCCTATTGGACCAAAGCTGTCCTAAGGAGCTCCATGACCTGGCGCGTCTCTACCCCCTATGGTGAATCACCTTCAATTGGAATATCCTCCAGCCGTGCCGCAGCTGCAACCAGGTTATCCATCGGGTTAGAGTAGTGACCCGGAGGTGTTTGCACAGCCTGAGGCACACTGGCGTTATGGCGAGGTAGATCTATTAAGCGGGGCTGGACGGCACGCCCGTCCAGTGCTTCCGCCCGGTTTACCACCGTGGATTCTTGGTTCCCGCCCGGGTGTTGAAGAGGTCTCGCTTCAAAACTCAAGGCAAACGGGATCTGTATTTCCTCTTCATGACTTCATGTGACGCGTTCTGATCCAACATGAGCCTATAAGCCTGCGCATCTAAAGCGGCCCGCTCTGTCGTCATCCTGGCGTCTGCAGCTCCTAGATCCGCTTTAGCCTGTCTGATTTGTTCCTTCACATTCGCAATCTTGCGTTATGGCGTCCCCGATCCGCGGGTTAGCCTACGCCATGGCGTAGCCAATGCATCGAACAGATTTGATAAAACTTGAGCCGGCGGGCGCACAGGGCCTCCTTCCCCGGCAGCCGTCGCCGCTGTTGAACCGGAGATCATTGCCGCAGCAGTCGAAGAGTGAAGCGCTGCTTGTGTACCGCCATGAATATTCCAACCCGGTTGGGCAGATCGGAGGGTCCGGAATCATCACCATCGAGCAGCCCCAATCCGGCCATCTTGTAACGATATAGAGATTCGCTCCGGTTGACGACTTCGTCACGAGTAGACGATGGTCTCGCCACCGATTCTAATCCGTCCTCATAACTTCCTCCGTGGATGACTCCCACAAAGGCACGCTTCACGGCGGTTTAACTCGGGCAGATCTCGTCGCTGAGCCGTCTCGGCGAGGTCGGTGCGTATGTCCGGCTCAGCCCTGGTTCACCAATCTTGCCGATGAAAACATGTATGCCACCAAAGGGGACCCGGTATCCGTACTCGATTGAGCCGCGTCGGGGCCCCATCCTGCGTCGTCGATGTAGAGCTTGCGCGACGACTCTTGGTCATCCGGCCACAAAGATAGCCTTGAGTCCTTCGAACTTGCCCTCAATATCATCAAACCATCGTGCGATAGCCCCACGGTGGGCGCCAACTGTCGTGGTTTTGTCACGGCAGATGTCCTCGTGAAAGGACTTAGTCGTGGAGCCATCGCTACGGGTTAACTTGAAGGGGTTAAAGTGGGCGCAAAGACACAAGAGTTTATACTAGTTCGCCCCTTCGATGAAGGTAAAAGCCTCGTCTAGTTGTGATGGGATTGATGTGGTTTCGATGACTAGGGAGCAAATAAGCCGCCTAGGCCTCGAGTTGTTGTTGTCTGTCTTGAACCGCCGCTGGTCGTCCCTTTATGTACAGGTTGGCCTTGGCCGGTCTCTGAGTCCCGAGCCGACCTATACAAAGTGTCCGACTCGGTCTCTCTCTTTCTAACTTATATTACAAGTTTACATAATCATGGCGGTTTACCACTACGGGCCCTAATCCGCCTTTGGGCCGTGGGCTTCCAAGCTTTACTAGTTGAACGCCATCTTCAAGACCTTCATGGGCTTCAGCACAGTCTAAGGTGAACCGGGCCCTCCTGGCCGGTTTATACTTAGTAGCTATATCCTCAACAGACCCCGAAGCCCTTGTCGAGCCAACATCAGAACAGGATGATTGGGAGGAAGGGCAAGTTAACCCCGACGATCCGGTCGGGGACGAGGACTTAGAGAATAGTAATTACCTACCGATCTTCGAAGAACCCCTTGAACAAGAGCGCTTTAAGCGCCGGCTAATCGCCACTGCGAGAAGCCTGAAAAAGAAGCAGCAGCGGCTTCAAGCTGAGCAGGATTTACTCAATGACAGATGGACTAATGTCCTGGCTACCGAGGAATACGGCCTCGAGCGCCCAACTAAGAGTTACCCGAAGCGCAAGCTACTACCACAATTTGACGAGGAGGCCCTTGAGCCAATACCGCCAAAGCACAAAACTGCTGACGAGCCCGACTGACCACCACATGGACGGGGCAGACCGGCTACTCATGCCGAACACCAACCTACGCCACCCTGCGGTCGAGGCAAGGAGGCAACGGCCCCAGGCTATACCTACATCTACGCAAGGACCTGGACAATAGAGCCGGCCAGCCATGATCAATCTATGGATCAAAGGGACGTGCTCCAACGCGAGGGGGAGATGACTATCAGGCCTGGCGCGACAGACATAACCTCACCCGGGCCGAAAACCACATACGGACTTCATTCGAACTGTGTCGTGAAGTGGCTCGATACAGAGGCGCCGCACAACCCCTATGCTTCACCGATGAGGTAATGGAGCACCAGTTCCTAGAAGTATTTAAACCCGTGAACATTGAATCATACGATGGCACAACAGATCCCGCAATATGATTGAAGATTTTCTTCTCCACATTCACATGGCTCACGGTGACGATCTACATGCCATCAGATACCTCCCCCTAAAACTTAAGGGACCAGCTCGACACTGGTTAAATAGCCTCCCAGAAAACTCTATCCGAAGCTGGGAAGACTTGGAAGACGCCTTTAGAGACAAATTCCAAGGCACTTATATCCGACCTCCAGACGCCGATGACCTGAGTCATATAGTCCAACAGCCCGAAGAGTCAGCCAGAAAATTCTGGACCAGGTTCTTACTTAAAAGGAACCAGACTGTCGACTATCCGGACGTCGAAGCCCTAGCGGCCTTTAAACACAGCATCCGCGACGAATGGCTCGCCAGACACCTCGGCCAAGAGGAGCCAAAGTCCATGGGGGCCCTTACAGCACTTATGACCCGCTTTTGCATGGGAGAGGACAGCTGGTTAGCCCGTAGCAACAACGGTACCAGCGACCCTAGAACTTCCGAAACCAGAAATGGCAACGGCAGGCCCCGACGCAACAAACACAAGCGTCGAAGCAACAATAATAATACCAAAGACACGGCAGTCAACGCTGGATTCAGCGGCTCCAAATCCAGTCAGCGGAAGAAGCCATTCAAAAGAAAAAAAGACGGTTCATCCAGCTTGGACCGAATACTCGATCGACCTTGCCAGATTCACGGCACCCCCGACAAGCCTGCCAATCATACCAACAGAAGTTGCTGGGTCTTTAAACACGCCGATAAGCTAAATGCCGAACATAAGGAGAAGGGGTCGCCCAGTGAAGACGATGACGAGGAGCCTCACCCACCGAACACAGGGGGACAGAAGAAATTTCCCCCGAGGTCAAAACGGTGAATATCATATACGCTACTGACATCCCCAAGAGGGAGCGCAAGCGCGCGCTAAGGGACATCTATGCGATAGAGCCAGTCGCCCCAAAATTCAACCCATGGTCAGCCTGTCCGATCACTTTCGACCGCAGAGACCATCCAACTAGTATCTGTCACGGAGGTTCGGCCGCGTTGGTCCTCGACCCAATTATCGATCCATCTTACGTGAGTCCTCATGGACGGCGGCAGCAGTCTTAACTTGCTTTATCAGGACACACTCTGCAAAATGGGTATTGATTCGTCAAGAATTAAACCCACCAAAACTACCTTTATAGGAGTAATGCCCGGTGTAGAGGCCCGTTGCACGGGCTTAATCACATTGGAAGTCGTCTTCGGTTCGCCGGACAACTTCCGAAGCGAAGACTGGATCTTCGACATCGTCCCCTTCCGTAGCGGCTATCATGCACTGCTCGGACGAACAGCGTTCGCTCGCTTCAATGCGATCCCGCATTATGCCTATCTCAAACTCAAGATGCCCGGACCACGCGATGTTATAACAGTCAATGGAAACATGGAGCGCTCCGTCCGTACCGAGGAGCACACCGCGGCCCTTGCAGCGGAAGTACAGGACGGCCTTATCAAGCCAAATACTACATCGGCAGTCAAGCCCTCACACACTGTTAAACGAGTCCGAACTACCCTCTAGAGTGACAGTCCGGCTCGTCAGGAACTTGATTAACAGATAGGCCTCCGTCTCAGCCCCAACCAAATTGCGGCATATGTACCACGCGTACATAACTATGCACTAAATATACCATGGGCAAAGACGGAGGCATATTAAAGATAAAGTCCACAATACGGCTCGACCCTATATGGATCCTCATATCCTTTCTTTTTTTTCTTCTTTCTTTTCTTTTTCTCCTCATTTTTATCTTTCAGGTTCCTTACAACCCACGTCAACTTTTGATGGTACCAAGGGCCCTTTTTCCAGGCCCCTTATGAAAACCCGATCGTTGATCCTCTCGAAGGATAATACACCAAGGAGTAAAGCAGCGCAGACATGCGGTAGAGTATCTAAAGGATCTTTAAAGATCACATCTCCCTTTTTCTGGACCTGTACACAGCTTTCCCTTGTGCTAGGCATGTAAAATAGCCTCGATGATTATCGCATTACTTGTACAAATACGTTTTGACGTATCAATCAGACTATAAAGGAAATAGCTTTTCGGCCAACCTATTCTGTACTGGCTTAATTACTAATCTTTATTCCCTATTTTTCATCTGATTGTCATGTGCACCTCGGTATGACTTAAATCGCCAGGGGCTCCATCCAGCCACGTACATTTCTTAAAATAAGTCCGAACACTTTCTTAGCACAATTCGGTGTCCCGAATATAGCATTATATGCATCGGCTCCGAATCATATCTTTGGTCAATAGTTGGGTTGCCCAGCTCCTGTGGTTACTGCCTTACGTTCCGCTCGTTCAGCTAGGGTAGTAAAGGGAGAACTACTGCGATTGTGTTTCTGGATCATCCAGATAAACACCTCAGTAGAGACAGCTAAAAACTGACTGTCATGATGCAGTGAGAGCTAGTCAGCTATTCGGTGACTAATTATAAATCTCTTGCGATTTTTTCTGCATTATGCGGAGGACCGGTCTTCACCCGGTCAGGCGTCTACAGCACCCAAGTTCAGACAATCGAATAATACCAGGGGTTGCGCCTACAATCTCATTGTCAAACTCCTATGGCTAAGTGAGAGTGATAAAGCCACATAGTCTGATTGCCTGGTTCGCTGCACTAACACCTCCTTCAAGGACCAAATCGTTGGGTCAAGTGTGCTCAGGTGCTATTCCGAACACCCCCGTACTACCTACGTGGGGCTGAAGCCGACGACTGGCCAACTCTCAAATACCGTAAACAGCCACACAGGAGGAAAAGAATTTGAGGTAAAACAAGCAACATATTATTGCTACCTCTTGAGCATGTGTTGGTTTTCCCTTGAAGAGGAAAGGGCGATGCAGCAAAGTAGCGTAAGTATTTCCCTCAGTTTTTTAGAACCAAGGTATCAATCCAGTAGGAGGCTACATGCAAGTTACCTTGTACCTGCACAAACAAATAAGAACCTTGCAACCAACGCGATAAAGGGGTTGTCAATCCCTTCACGACCACTTGCAAAAGTGAGATCTGATAAAGATAATAAGATAATATTTTTGGTATTTTTGTTGTATAGATTGAAAAGTAAAGATTGCAAAAATAAACGTCGACAGAAATAGCTAGTTGACGGGAGATTAATATGATGGAAGATAGACCCGGCAGCCATAGGTTTCACTAGTGGCTTCTCTCAAGATAGCAAATTCTACGGTGGGTGAACAAATTATTGTCGAGCAATTGATAGAAAAGCGCATAGTTATGGGAATATCTAGGCATGATCATGTATATAGGCATCACGTCCGTGACAAGTAGACTAAAACGATTCTGCATCTACTACTACTACTCCACACATCGACCGCTATCCAGCATGCATCTAGAGTATTAAGTTCATAAGAACAGAGTAACGCATTAGGCAAGATGACATGATGTAGAGGGATAAGATCAAGCAATATGAAATAAACCCCATCTTTTTATCCTCGATGGCAACAATACAATACGTGCCTTGCTGCCGCTACTGTCACTGGGAAAGGACACCGCAAGATTCAACCCAAAGCTAAGCACTTCTCCCATTGCAAGAAAGATCAATCTAGTAGGCCAAACTAAACCGATAATTCGAAGAGACTTGCAAAGATATCAAATCATGCAAATAAGAATTCAGAGAAGAATCAAATATTGTTCATAGATAATCTTGATCATAAACCCACAATTCATCGGATCTCGACAAACACACCACAAAAAGAATTACATCGAATAGATCTCCAAGAGAATCGAGGAGAACTTTGTATTGAGATCCAAAGAGAGAGAAGAAGCCATCTAGCTAATAACTATGGACCCGAAGGTCTGTCGTAAACTACTCACACATCATCGGAGAGGCCATGGTGTTGATGTAGAGGCCCTCCGTGATCGATTCCCCCTCCGGCGGAGCGCTAGAAAAGGCCCCAAGATGGGATCTCACGGGTACAGAAGGTTGCGGTGGTGGAAAATAGGTTTCCTGGCTCCCCCCGATGTTTTTAGGGTATAAGAGTATATATAGGCGAAAGAAGTAGGTCGGTGGAGCTATGAGGGGACCACGAGGGTGGGGGCGCGTCTACCCCCCTAGGCGCACCTCCCTGCCTCGTGGCCGCCTCGTTGCTTCCTTGACGTCCACTCCAAGTCTCCTGGATTGCGTTTGTTCCAAAAACGATCCTCGCGAAGGTTTCATTCCGTTTGGATTCCGTTTGATATTCCTTTTCTGCAAGACACTGAAATAGGCAAAAAAACAGCAATTTGCATTGGGCCTTCGGTTAATAGGTTAGTCCCAAAAAAATATAAAAGTGCAGAATAAAGCCCATTAAACATCCAAAACATATAATATAATAGCATGGAACAATCAAAAATTATAGATACGTTGCAGACGTATCAAGCATCCCCAAGCTTAATTCCTGCTCGTCCTAGAGTAGGTAAATGATTAAAAAAAGAATTTTTGATGTGGAATGCTACCTAGCATAATTCTCAATGTAATTTTCTTTATTGTGGGATGACTATTCAGATCCGAAGGATTCAATACAAAAGTTTAGTATTGACATAAAAATAATAATAATTCAAGCATACTAATAAAGCAATCATGTCTTCTCAAAATAACATGGCCAAAGAAAGTTATCCCTACAAAATCATATGGTCTGGCTATGCTCTATCTTCATCACGCAAAATATTTAAATCATGCACAACCTCGATGACAAGCCAATCAATTGTTTCATACTTTTGATGTTCTCAAACTTTTTCAATTTTCACGAAGTACATGACGTGAGCCATGGACATAGCACTATATGTGGAATAGGATGGTGGTTGTGGAGAAGACAAAAAAGGAGAAGATAGTCTCACATCAACTAGGGATATCAATGGGCTATGTAGATGCCCATCAATAGATATAAATGTGAGTGAGTAGGGACTGCCATGCAATGGATGCACTAGAGCTATAAGTGTATGAAAGCTCAACAAAAGAAACTAAGTGGGTGTGCATCCAACTTGCTTGCTCACGAAGACCTAGGGCATTTTAAGGAAGCCCATCATTGGAATATACAAGCCAAGTTCTATAATGTAAAATTCCCACTAGTATATGAAAGTGACAACATAGGAAACATTCTATCATGAAAATCATGGTGCTACTTTGAAGCACAAGTGTGGCAAAAGGATACTAGCATTGTCCCTTCTCTCTTTTTCTCTCATTTTCCCCCCTTTTTTGTTTGGGCCTTTTTTTATGGCCTCTTTTTTTCGTCCGGAGTCTCATCCCGACTAGTAGGGGAATCATAGTCTCAATCATCCTTTCCTCACCTGGGACAATGCTCTAATAATGATGATCATCACACTTTTATTAACTTACAACTCAATACTTAGAACAAAATATGACTCTATGTGAATGCCTGCGGAGGTGTATCGGGATGTGCTATGAATCAAGAGTGACATGTATGAAAATCATGAACGGTGGCTTTGCCACAAATACGATGTCAACTACATGATCATGCAAGGCAATATGACAATGATGGAGCGTGTCATAATAAACGGAACGTGGAAAGTTGCATGGCAATATATCTCGGAATGGCTATGGAAATGCCATAATAGGTAGGTATGGTGGCTGTTTTGAGGAAGGTATCTGGTGGGTGTTTGATACCGGCGAAAGGTGTGCGGTATTAGAGAGGCTAGCAATGGTGGAAGGGTGAGAGTGCGTATAATCCATGGACTCAACATTAGTCATAAAGAAATCACATACTTATTGCCAAAATCTGTTAGTTATCAAAACGGAGTACTACGCGCATGCTCCTAGGGGGATAGATTGGTAGGAAAAGACCATCGCTCGTCCCCGACCGCCACTCATAAGGAAGGCAATCAATAAATAAATCATGCTCTGACTTCATCACATAACGGTTCACCATGCGTGCATGCTACGGGAATCACAAACTTTAACACAAGTATTTCTCAAATTCACAACTACTCAACTAGCATGACTCTAATATCACCTTCTTCATATCTCAAAACAATCATAAAGAATCAAACTTCTCATAGTATTCAATGCACTTTATATGATAGTTTTTATTATACCTATCTTGGATGCTCATCATATTAGGACAAAAAAATAACCAAAGAAAATTACCATGTTGTTCTAAAAGACTCTCATAATAATATAAGTGAAGCATGAGAGATCAATAATTTCCATAAATAAAACCACCACCGTGCTCTTAAAAGGTATAAGCGAAGCACTAGAGCAAAATTATCTAGCTCAAAAGATATAAGTGAAGCACATAGAGTATTCTAATAAATTCCGATTCATGTGTGTCTCTCCCAAAATGTGTGTACAGAAAGGATGATTATGGTAAACTAAAAAGCAAAGACTCAAATAATACAAGACACTCCAAGCAAAACACATATCATGCGGTGAATAAAAATATAGCCTCAAGTAAAGTTACCGATGATTTAAGATTTAAAGAGGGATGCCTTCCGGGCATCCCCAAGCTTAAACTTTGGTTGTCCTTGAATTTTACCTTGGGGTGCCTTGGGCATCCCCAATCTTAGGCTCTTGCCACTCCTTATTCCATAATCCATCAAATCTTTACCCAAAACTTGAAAACTTCACAACACAAAACTCAACAGAAAATCTCATGAGCTCCGTTAGAGAAATAAAACAAACCACCACTTTAAGGTACTGTAATGAACTCATTATTTATTTATATTGGTGTTAAACCTACTGTATTACAACTTCTCTATGGTTCATACCCCCCGATACTAGCCATAGATTCATCAAAATAAGCAAACAACACACGAAAAATCGAATCTGTCAAAAACAGAACAGTCTGTAGTAATCTGTATCAAACGTATACTTCTGGAACTCCAAAAATTCTGAAATAAATTGGTGGACGTGATGAATTTATCTATTAATCATCTTCAATAAGAATCAACCTAAAATCACTCTCCAGTAAAAAATGGCAGCTAATCTCGTGAGCGCTAAAGTTTCTGTTTTTTACAGCAAGATCGTAAAGTCTTCACCCAAGTCTTCCCAAAGGTTCTACCTGTAACAAACACTAATTAAAACATAAAACCACATATAAAAAGAGGCTAGATGAATTATTTATTACTAAACAGGAGCAAAAAGCAAAGAACAAAAATAAAATTGGGTTGCCTCCCAACAAGCGCTATCGTTTAACGCCCCTAGCTAGGCATAAGATTTCAACGATGCTCACACGGAAGATAATAATTGAAACACAAAGAGAGCATCATAAAACATGTGACAGACACACTTAAGTCTAACATACTTCCTATGCATAGTCATTTTATAAGCAAACAAATTATCAAGGCAAGCAAAAACTACCATATGCAAGGAAGAAGAAAGAAACAATAGCAATCTCAACATAATGAGAGGTAATTTTGTAACATGAAAATTTCTACAACCGTATTTTCCTCTCTCGTAATAATTACATGTAGGATCATAATCAAATTCAAAAAATAGCTCTCACATAAAATTTTCTCTACATGATCCACATGCATGCAAAGTTGACACTCTTCCAAAATAGTGGGAATATCATTAACTAAAGTCATGACCTCTCCAAACCCACTTTTATCAAAAACTTCATAAGACGGAACATTATCCAAATATGTGGGATCTAAAGTTGACCCTCTACCAAACTCACTTTCAGTATTATTGGAAACATTATTATCAATCTCATATTCATCATGGGGCTTAAATAAATTTTCAAGATCGTAAGAAGAATCACCCCAATCATGATCGTTGCAACAAGTAGTAGACATAGCAAAACTAGCATCCCCAAGCTTGGGGTTTTGCATATCATTAGCACAATTGACATTAATAGAATTTATAATAACATCATTGCAATCATGCTTTTGATTCAAGGAACTATCAAGTATGGGTGCAATAGCAATAATCTCATGGTTAACATAAGGAACTATAGCAAATTCATATCCATAAATATTGGCATCATGGCCATAAGAATAGCAAGCATCATGTTCATCAAGGGATATTTCAATCAAATCATCAGAATCATAGATATATATAGATTCGTGCATATCATTATTTTCTTCCAAAGCAACGGTCATTATCTCAATAAACCCCTTAACATAGGCATTATGAGCATAGTTTTCATAGCAATATTTAAGTATGTCGGAATTTTCAGATTTGTAGAGAGTAATATCATACTTTTCAATCAAAGAAGCAACTTCATGAGCACCCTTAAAAATGACAGATTCTTCAATTTGTTCGATATCATAGTAACTATAAACACCCTTTCCATAAGAAGATAAGATTTCATTATCATTAAACTCACATAGGTAGGGAAGATGTTTTTTAGGGTTCTTAGAGCAACAAGTAAAATCATAAATTTCACAAAGATTCCAAGCATAGCATAGCAAACTATTTATTCGATACCATAAGAGCTTCCCCTTTTCAGACAAACGATGATGCACAAAATGAGCATGCTCATCTAAAGATTTTCCCTCAACTAAACTAGTTGGGGTTTCAGCACGAGCACATATAGGTCGAAGATGATCCAAGTAGAACACCTTAAGTGGATCCATATCGATAGATTTTTAGTAAGAAAAGATGTAAGCAAATATAAGGCACATGGAAACACAAACAAAAAGACATACGGGAAGAAGGGCAAAGAAAAGGCAAAGGTTTTCGAAAATCGTTTTAGAAGTGGGGGAGAGGAAAACGTGAGGCGAATGGCAAATAATGTAATGCGAGGGATAAGAGTTTGTGATGGGTACTTGGTATGTCTTGACTTGAGCATAGATCTCCCCGGCAACGGCACCAGAAATCGCACGTTGGCGGGAGATCAAATCTTGACTTGACTTGGCGTAAGCCTCCCCGGTAACGGCGCCAGAGATCCTTCATGCTACCTCTTGAGCATGTGTTGGTTTTCCCTTGAACAAGAAAGGGTGATGCATCAAAGTAGCGTAAGTATTTCCCTCCGTTTTTGAGAACCAAGGTATCAATCCAGTATGAGGCTACACACAAGTCGCCTTGTACCTCCCAAACAAATAAGAACCTTGCAACCAACGCGATAAAGGGGTTGTCAATCCCTTCACGGCCACTTGCAAAAGTGAGATCTGATAAAGATAATAAGATAATATTTTTTGGTATTTTTGTTGTATAGATTGAAAAGTAAAGATTGCAAAAATAAACAGTGACAGAAATAGCTAGTTGACAGGAGATTAATATGATGGAAGATAGACCTGGGGGCCATAGGTTTCACTAGTGGCTTCTCTCAAGATAGCAAATTCTATGGTGGGTGAACAAATTAATGTCGAGCAATTGATAGAAAAGCGCATAGTTATGGGAATATCTAGGCATGATCATGTATATAGGCATCACGTCCGTGACAAGTAGACCGAAACGATTCTGCATCTACTACTATTACTCCACACATCGACCGCTATCCAGCATGCATCTAGAGTATTAAGTTCATAAGAACAGAGTAACGCATTAGGCAAGATGACATGATGTAGAGGGATAAGATCAAGCAATATGAAATAAACCCCATCTTTTTATCCTCGATGGCAACAATACAATACATGCCTTGCTGCCGCTACTGTCACTGGGAAAGGACACCGCAAGATTCAACCAAAAGCTAAGCACTTCTCCCATTGCAAGAAAGATCAATCTAGTAGGCCAAACTAAACTGATAATTCGAAGAGACTTGCAAAGATATCAAATCATGCATATAAGAATTCAGAGAAGAATCAAATATTGTTCATAGATAATCTTGATCATAAACCCACAATTCATCGGACCTCGACAAACACACCGCAAAAAGAATTACATCGAATAGATCTCCAAGAGAATCGAGGAGAACTTTGTATTGAGATCCAAAGAGAGAGAAGAAGCCATCTAGCTAATAACTATGGACCCGAAGGTCTGTGGTAAACTACTCACACATCATCGGAGAGGCCATGGTGTTGATGTAGAGGCCCTCCATGATCAATTTCCCCTCCGACGGAGCGCCGGAAAAGGCCCCAAGATAGGATCTCACGGCTACAGAAGGTTGCGGCAGTGGAAAATAGGTTCCGTGGCTCCCTGCCCGATGTTTTCAAGGTATAAGAGTATATATAGGCGAAAGAAGTAGGTCGGTGGAGCTACGAGGGGCCCACGAGGGTGGGGGCGCGCCTACCTGCCTCGTGGCCGCCTTGTTGCTTCCTTGACATCCACTCCAAGTCTCCTGGATTGCGTTTGTTCCAAAAACGATCCTCGCGAAGGTTTCATTCCGTTTGGATTCCGTTTGATATTCCTTTTCTGCGAAACACTAAAATAGGCACAAAAAAACAGCAATTTGCACCGGGCCTTCGGTTAATAGGTTAGTCCCAAAAATAATATAAAAGTGCATAATAAAGCCCATTAAACATCCAAAACAGATAATATAATAGCATGGAACAATCAAGAATTATAGATACGTTGGAGACGTATCAATTATACATAAGCCTTATTTCATAATACAAAGTTCGGGCAGCACTGGATACATTCATTCAAAAATAATGTCCTTCGAACACTGGCCCTCTACAATGCGGGATCCTTCCAAGACGTCATCAAAATACCGCTCCAGCGTGCGGTGCTCCTTGCCTGCGGGCAGTCCCTCGGTTGCAAGCTTGACAGCATTCATCTTCGCCCACTGCACCTTGACACGGGCGAAGGCCATCCGGGCACCTTCGATGCAGACCGACCGCTTTATGGCATCAAGCCGGGGGCAGGCACTGACTAGCCGCTTCACGAGCCCGAAATAACTGCTGGGTATGGGTTCAGCTGGCCAAATACGGACTAAAACATCCTTCATGGCCAATTCGGCCACCCTACGCAGTTCGGTCAGCTGTTTCAGCTGATCACTGAAGGGCACTGGATGCTCTGGCGCAAGGTACTGTGACCAGAACGGCTTCTCCGTCGAGCTCCCCTCTTCAGCTCGGAAGAACTCCGCAGCATCAGCAATACTCCAGGGTAGATCCACAAACATTCCTGGAGAACTCCAAACGCGGGTCAGTAAGTTGTACCTTTTCCTTACAAATTTGCTCTGCATATTAAAGGCCTTACCCGCCGCGATCTGCTTAGCCTCTTGGATCTCCCGGCGGGCGCCTTGGGCCTCAACCCGGGCTCCCTTCACGCTTTGAAGGGCCTTAGCAAGTTCGGAATTTTGATTCGAAATCTTGCACTCCAAGGATTCACATTTGCTTATGGCATCCTTGAGCTCTTGTTGGACTTCCTCCACCCTTGATTCATGTTTTAGGCGGGCGACTCGTTCCTCCTCCACCTCCTTCTTGGCTTAGGCCAGCGCACTCTTGAGGGTCTCAACCTCAGACGTGTCAGCTATAAGCATAATCATAAAACTCATTCAGATAACAAATCAGAGCTGATATCATTTCAGATGTGTTTCGGTATCACATACCTTGTTTTTCCTCTAATTTCCGCTTCAGTTCGTACACTTAGGCGGCATGGCAAGCGGCTGCCAACATCGCAGCCTGTTTGTTCAAATAGATAAGTTAATCTCCTACGAGAACTATTCGATCCTCTGTTCGGTCTTTCTTTGTGAACACCAAACAGAGTCTCAGGGGCTACTATCTTTACATAGGCATTCCTTTTATATAGCTAAAAAGTATTACATCACATACCTCAAAGCCTCTTAGAAGGCTAGTATAGGCCTCGTTCAATCCGCTTTTAGCGGACCGAACCTTTTCAACCACCGTACCCATTAGGGTACGATGTTCCTCCACAATGGAGGCGCTTTGAAGCGCTTCCACCAGAGCGTCCGGTGCCTCCGGATTGATAGAGGTCGCCGGTGGAGTTGACGCGCCCCCTTCTTTTGAAGGAGGTTGCTCACCTAATTCCGGAGCCGTGTGGGTCTCCGGAATGACATTTGGTTGGGGGCCAAATTGGACATGGCCCCCGTCACCAGTCTCCATGGGGGTCGGTTCCCCATGTTCTCGGCAACAGAGGTATCACCCTCTGGCGCCGCCTTGACGGCTCGCCGCACCTCTCCCTGACCCGGAAGGGTCCTTCGAGACAACACTTCAGTGTTGTCCATAGCAGTGGCGGGAGGCCGGTGGAGGTGACTCGCTCTCCATCATGTTCGGACCCAGCGAATTCCCAGAAGATGAGGATCGCTGGGGGAGGTCACGAGCCGGACTACAACACGCAATTCAATGTGTTAAAACCACAAGGTGAAAAGCCGGATATATGTACAGTGCCCTTGAACACTTACGATCCGGCCAGGGGCTTCGGCCTGTGGCGCCACTTGGGGATGTCGTCGGCGTCTGATTCGGAATCATCCGTAAGGGAGATTCTCCCTTTCTTGGACGCATCTGCCTCTAGATCCACGGAAGCCTCCCTTTTCTTCTTTCCCCCCTTAACGGGAGAATTGTTCTCTTCCTCCTCCTCTTCATCATCATCATCATGGGAGGAGAGAGTTTCGATATCTTCGGACACTACATCTGAAGCGCCTTTACGGCGGAGGCCACCTTTGGCCTCCTTGCCCTTCTTCTTGGCCTTCTTTTCCAGCGCCTGATACGGCGCCGGAACCAGCATCCTCGTTAGCAGAGGAATGGCTGGGTCTTCGGGTAGCGGAGCCGAGCAGTGGATCCGCTCCGCCTACTTCGTCCAGCCCTGTGAGGAGAACGGAAAGCCCAGTATACTCCTCGGGTCTACAAATCAAGGCTATCAGAAAACTTATGGGAGTGGCCGGATGAGTGCGGTCGAGGTCGAGGTCTTCGGCCACGACTTCTGGGCCTTGAGAAGCAGCTTCCATATGTCTTCGTGCGTTGTGCCAAAGAACCGCTGCAGGGTCCGGGGACCAGCCGGATCGAACTCCCACAGATACTTAGTCCGGCGTTGGCAGGGGAGAATCCGGCGAAAAAGCATCACCTGGATCACGCTAGCAAGACTGGTGTTCTTATTTATCACACTCTTGATGCGCTTCTGCAGCGTCATCACCTCATCGGACGATGCCCAATCCAGGCCCTTGTTGAGCCAGGATGTGAGTCGCATTGGAGGTCCAGACTTAAACTCAGGAGGGGTGGCCCATGTGGTGTCACGAGGCTCCGTGATATAGAACCACTCCTGTTGCCATCCCTTCACGGTCTCCACAAAGGTGCCCTTGGGCTAGGTGACGTTGGGACGCTTGCTCACCATAGCGTCGCCGCACTCCGCGTGTTGACCATCAACCACTTTCAGCTTCACATTGAAGACCTTGATCCATAGGTCGAAGTGGGGAGGGATGCGGAGGAATACCTCACACACGAGGATGAACGCCAAAATGTTGAGGAAGGAATTCGGGGCTAGATCATGGAAATCTAACCCGTAGTAAAATATGAGACCGCGGGCGAAGGGATGGAGGGGAAACCCTAATCCACGAAGAAAGTGGGGGATGAATACTACCCTCTCATTGGGCTCCGGAGTGGGGACGATATGCTTTTTGGCCGGAAGCCGGTGGGCGATTTCCTTGGCTAGGTACCCCGCTTCTTGGAGCTCCTTGATGTTCCCCTCCGTGACGGAGGAGGCCATCCACTTGCCCTACGCTCCAGATCTGGACATGGCTGGAGTGCTTGCTGGGGATGGAAAGGATTGAAGCTTGGGCGCTGGAGCTCAAGGGCGGATGGGCTGAGGAGGAAGAAGGCATGGGGTAAAAAGGTGGATCCTTATCCTCTTATAAAGGCAGTGAATGTCAAGCGCCCCCTCCCCGGCCTTAAAATTTGCCTACTCCCAAGGGGTCGTGCGGATGGCACGGTTGGATTACCCAGGCCCTCATTGATGAGAATCCCGTAATAGGGGGGCATGATCTCTGCTTTCACAAGACGTGTCACCGGAGGTTGCATATCGAAACGCGAAATGGGAGGTCAAAAACCGATTTGAAATAATGAAGTGGCCAGACGTAACGTCTCACTAGCAAAGCTGTCAGTAAAGACATACCATGTTTTTTTATTAAGTATTATGCCCTTGGGGTTGTGGATTGTAACTGTCAAACAGAGCCGGATATAGTTCTTTTGATCAACTACTTTGAAGTGTTCGGATGATGAACCCGCCTTGCAATGCCGAAGATAATCTACGCCCCAGATACATCGTCATTGAAGCCTGGTTCAGGGCTCTTGAGGAGTCTGGATTAGGGGTCCCAGGCGTCCGGCTATGTGACATGGGCGGGGCGGAGGTCGTGAAGATACAAGATAGAGGGCTTTTCCCCGTGTCCGGATGGGACTCTCCTTTGCGTGGACGGCAAGCTTGCCGTTCGGATATGAAGATTCCTTTCTCTGTAAACCAACTCTGTACAACCCTAGCCCCCTCCGGTGTCTATATAAACATAAGGGTTTAGTCTGTAGAGGCAGTCATAATCATACAAGCTACACATCTAGGGTTTAGCCATTACAATCTCGAGGTGGATCAACTCTTGTAACCCTTATACTCATCAAAGTAAATCAAGTAGGAAGTAGTGTATTACCTCCATTAAGAGGGCTCGAACCTGGGTAAACATCGTGTCCCCTGCCTCATGTTACCTTCGATCCTCAGACGCACAGTTCGGGACCCCCTACCCGAGATCTGCCGGTTTTGACATCGACAAAGATCGCTGTCAGAAGACTCCCCTATAACACCCTTGGAGTTCTTCTTAGAGCCAAACTTCCTGAAGATATTCATGTCCGCGTACAATTTTCTGAAAATAAAAATTTTGCGGTGACAAAAATTTGTCAACAAAACTTTATGAAATTGATAGCAACTACTCACAGGGATACATAGAGGCCATAGCAAGCATTCAAACAACTTAGAACACTAAGAATTCAACATGCAAGCACATCTACAACAGCACCAAGAGTAGCTAATTATTCAAAATATAAACCACTAAAACAAAAACTAATTGGACAAATGGTGGAGTCACATACCAAGCAACAATCCCCCGAAACATTTTCGGAAACGGAGCTTCGAGCAAAGAGATCAAAATCCACGGGTTTGAGCTCAAGAACACGGGAGAGAGAGCAATGGAGAATTTTTTCTAGAGGTAAGTTATGATGTGGGCTAAAGAGATAAGTGAGGGGGGCCACGTGGGGACCACAACCCACTAGGGCGCGCCTGGGGGTCCTGGCGCGCCCAGGTGGGTTTTGCCCACATGGTGCACCTCCTCTGATATTATTTGCACCAGAAATTCAGAAATATTCAGAAAAAATCATGTTCAATTTTCAGGGCATTCTGAGAACTTTTATTTTTTGGGTCATTTTTTATTGCACGGAAAATTCAGAAAACAGACATTACATGGCATTTTATTTTATCTAACTAATAAAAACAGAGAATAAAAGGTAGGGACAGAAGGTAGTGCTTACTAAATTCATCAACTTCATACCTCTCAAAAATGATTCATTAATAAGGTTGATCAGGTCTTATTAACAACCACTTTCAATTGGCATGAAACCGAAGAACTTTCGTAGATCACTAAGTTACCTCTATGGGGATATGAATGTCCCCAACACCAACAATAAGCATTTCATATTTCTTTTTGACAGTAGGTAGAGGTATTTGAAAACTTCCAATAGTGATTGTCGGAGATTTTTCAATAACATTAATACCATTCACTTGGAATTGTTTCTTCGGAAAGTGCACCATATGCTCATTACCATTAATATGAAAAGTGATCTTGCTTTTATTGCAATCAATAACAGCCCCTGCAGTATTCAAGAAAGGCCTACGAAGGATAATCGACATGTTGTCGTTCTCGGGCATCTCAAGTATAACAAAGTCAGTCAAAATAGTAACATTAGCAACAACAGCGGGCACATCCTCACAGATACCGATAGGTATGGCTGTTGACTTGTCAGCCATTTGCAAAGATATTTCAGTAGGTATGAGTTGTCAAGTCTTTTATATAAAGAGAAAGGCATAACACTAACACCAGCTCCTAAATCACACAAAGCAGTTTTCACATAATTCTTTTTGATAGAGCAAGGTATAGTTGGTATTCCCGGATCTCCAAGTTTTTTAGGTACTCCATCTTTGAAAGTATAATTAGCAAGCATAGTGGAGATTTCAGCTTCCGGTATTTTTCTCTTATTAGTGATGATGTCTTTCATATACTTTGCATAAGGAGGCATTTTCAAGATATCAGTCAAGCGGGTACGCAAAAAGACTGGCCTCGGCATTTCAGCAAAGCGTTCAAATTATTCATCATCATTCTTTTTACTTGACTTGGGTGGAAAAGGCATAGGTTTTTGAACCCAAGGTTCTCTTTCTTTACCGTGTTTCCTAGCCACAAAGTCTCTTTTATCATATCTTTTATTCTTAGGTTGTGGGTTATCAAGATCCGGAGGTGGTTCTATCTCAACATCATTGTCTGATTCTTTATTATTATTTGGTTGAGTGTCTTCATGAACCTCATCATTATCTTTTTCATTATCACTAGGTGAGTTTTCATTACAAGATTGAGTTTCAGCATCAGAGATAGAAGTTTCATTTTCATTATCAGGAGGTTTTTCTATTTCAGGTCCACTAGAAGTCTGCAAAGTCCTATCATTTTTCTTCTTCCTTTTCTTTCTAGAAGGACTAGGTGCAGTGGTGTTATTTCTTTGTGAGTCTTGTTCAATTCTTTTTGGGTGTCCCCCAGGATAAAGTGGTTCCTAAGTCATTTTACCTCCTCTAGTTGCAACTCTAATAGTAAAGTCATGCATATTATGATTCATTTCATTAAGTAATTCTCTTTGTGATTTAGCAACTTGTTCTAACTGAGTTTGAACCATATAAGCATGCTTTCCAACACCTCTAACATCATTTTATATTCTAAATAGCAAGTCACTCAAGCGAGCAATCATATCAGAATTATATTTCAATTGTTTCATAACATTTGCATTGAAGTGATCTTGTTTTCTAATATAGTTTTCAAACTCATAAAGGCATTGACTAGGATGCATATTGTGAGGATTATCATTTTCATTGAACTTCATAAGAGAATTTACCTCTACCACCTTAGGCATTGGTGGTGTATTAAGCCCATGTATTTCTTCAATAGGAGGTAAATTTTTGACATCCTCAGCTTTAATACCTTTTTCTTTCATAGATTTCTTTGCCTCTTGCATATCTTCAGGAATGAGATATAATATACCCTCTTCTTGAAGTGGGTTTAGCGGTGGTTCAGGAAGAGTCCAATCATCATAATTTTTCAATATGTTATTCAATAATTCTTCAGCTTGTCCAACAGTTCATTCCCTGAAAACACAACCAGCACAACTATCTAGGAAGTCCCTAGAAGCATTGGTTAGTCCATTATAGAAGATATCAAGTATTTCATTTTTCTTAAGAGGATGATCAGGCAAAGCATTAAGTAACTGGCAAAGCCTCCCCCAAGCTTGTGGGAGACTCTCTTCTTTAGTTTGCACAAAGTTAAATATTTCCTGTAAGGCAGCTTGGTTCTTATGAGCAGGAAAATATTTTTCAGAGAAGTAATAAATCATATCTTGGGGACTACGCGCACAACCATGAGCAAGAGTATTGTACCAAGCTTTAGCATCACCCTTTAATGAGAAAGGAAATAATTTGAGAATAAAGTAGTAGCGAGTTTTCTCATCATGAGTAAAAAGGGTGGCTATATCATTCAACTTAGTAAGATGTGCCACAACAGTTTCAGCTTCATAACCATGGAAAGGATCAGATTCAACCAAAATAATTAACTCTGGGTCGACAGAGAATTCATAATCCTTATCATCAATAAAGATAAGTGAAGTAGCAAACTTAGGATCACATTTCATTCTAGCATTCAGAGATTTTTCTTTATACTTGCATAGTAATTTCTCTAGATCATCTCTATCCTTACAGGCAAGAATATCTCTAGTTGTCTCCTCATTCATAACATAACCTCCTGGTACCTTAGGCAATTCATATCTAGGAAGGCTAGTTCTAATAGGTGTTTCAGGAGTTTCAGTTTCATGCTCATCATCAGATTCAACAACATCATGTTGTATTACTCTAGCAATTTGTGCATCAAGAAAATCACCAAGTGGCACATCATCATTATAAAGCAAGGTACTAGCATCATCATGAGCATTATCCATAGTAGAAGTAGCATCATCAATAACTTGCGACATATCAGAATTAATAGCATGTGGTGGTGTTGCAAGTTTACTCAAAACAGAAGGTGAATCTAAAGCAGAACTAGATGGCAGTTCCTTACCTCCCCTCGTCTTTGAGGGAAATATCTTAGTCTTTGGATCCTTCAGATTCTTAATAGTGATAATATGATAATAATAATCCCAAGTGACTCAACAAATATAGCTATGCTCCCTGGCAACAGTTTTCGAGGGTAGAGTATTCAACCCAAATTTATAGATTCGACACAAGGGGAGCCAAAGAATATTTGAAGGTATTAGCAGCTGAGTTGTCAATTCAACCACACCTGGGAATTAATTATCTGCAGCAAGTAATCAGTAGCACAGTAATATGATAGTTTTGGTAGTAGTGATAGCAGCAACGGTAACAGTAACAGTGATAGCAGTAATTTTGTAACAAGTGTAACAGTGACGATAGCAATAGTAACTTAGCAGAAACAATATATGATAAATTCGTAGGCATTGGATCGTTGACTTGTTGGATGACATTCATCATGTGATAGTTATAACCTAGGCGATACGACACTAGCTCCAGTTCATCGATATAATGTAGGCATGTATTCCATAAATAGTCATACGTGCTTTATTAAAAGAACTTGCATGACATCTTTTGTCCTACCATCCCATGGCAGCGGGGTCCATATTGGAAACTAAGGGATATTAAGGCCTCCTTTTAATAGAGAACCGGAACAAATCATTAACACATAGTGAATACATGAACTCCTCAAACTACGATAATCACCGGAAGAAGTCCCGGTTATTGTCACTCCGGGGTTACCGGATCATAACGCGTAGTAGGTGACTATAACTTGCAAGATCGGATCTAAAACATGGATATAATGATGAATTCATAAACGGTTTAGATCTAAGTTCATGGCACCCGGGCCCAAAGTGACAAGCATTAAGCATAGCAAAGTCATAGCAACATCAATCTAAGAACATAGTGGATACTAGGGATCAAGCCCTAACAAAACTAACTCGAGTACATGATCAATATCATCCAACTCCTCACTGACCAGCGAGCCTACGAAGGAATTACTCACTCCCGGTTGGGAGCATCATGGAATTGGCGATGGAGATGGGTTGGTGATGACGAAGAAGGAAGACCCCCCTCTCCGGAGCCCCAAATGGACTCCAAACCTTCCCTCCCGAGGAAGAACAGGGCTTGGCGGCGGCTCCGTCTCATGGATCGTGATAATTCTTTCTCTCTTATTTTTTCTCCAAAAATAGGAATTTATAGCATCGGTTTTAGGGCCAGCGAGGGCACCAGGTGGGTACAACCCACCTTGGCGCGCCAGGAGAGGGGGCGCGCCCTGGTGGATTGTGCCCACCCAGGTGCCCCTCTCCGGCAAGTCTTGGCTCCAGAAATTCTTATAATTGATATAAAAAATCCTCGCAAAGTTTCGTTCCATTCCGAGAACTTTTATTTCTGCACAAAAACAACACCATGGTAGTTCTGCTGAAAACAACGTCAGTCCGGGGTTAGTTTCATTCAAATCATGCAAATTAGAGTCCAAAACAAGAGGAAAAGTGTGAGAAAAAGTAGATACGTTGGAGATGTATCAGTCCCGTTCCCACGTGATTTCATAATGTGAGACAGAGGCTCGGTGCCGTTGCTCTTGTACTCCCTCTAGTTGAAATAACAGAGGGCTATGACCCGAACACGAAGTGGCTAGATGCAACACCTTCGTAGAAGGGAAAATATCCTGCCAAGCTTCATCCGCACACGCCCGGTCTAGATGGACCTGGACGTTGCGAGAACCCTCCTGACCATTATTGTATGTGCATGGTAACCCACAGAAACCGAGATCCTCAAGCTCACATGTTATAAGGCAGTCTCAGAAGGCCACCATTTGATTCTCAGAGCGCAAGTTCATAGATAAGTGCTCATGCTGCCATAGTGGCTCATTATAATCACCACAGACAAACCACGGATCCTGTGAGGCAGCCCGAAGACGGCATAAGTGATCCCACATGTGCTGCCTGTTTTCCACTCTAGGCTCTCCATACACAAGGGTCCCTCTCCAAGCAATAGCTGAACCCACATCCACAATTCTGACATCAAGGAATCGATTGCAAGCTTCAAGTATTGTTACAAATAAAGATTCATCCCAGAACAAAGCCAATCCACCACTTCTACCATGACTACTCACACCATGGAAACCTTTCAGACCAAGTCTCCACTTCAGTTTTTCAACTTTCCTTGCATCTTGTCTAGTCTCGGAAAGAAAGACTAGTTTGGGGTTATTGGCTTTTGAGAGGGTCGACACCTCACGAACTGCCCGGCGCCCCCCCCCCCCCCTCCCCGGCAGTTCCATGATAAGATGTTCATTGCTTCCGGCGGTCCTCCTCGGGGGAGGCCGCCGATATCCCATTCTTCTCTGTATCCGCTGAGAGCTTCAAACGTTTGCTGCTTGAGGTGCTGCTCGAAGGCGAGTGACCCGCCCCCAAATCACCCCCACTTCCATCAGTGATAGCAAGCAACTGTTTCGGTGTTCCTGAGGTGATAACTTGTTCAGCCCCAATTAGGTCCATGTTTAACCTTTTCCTCACCTCCTTGTCCACCTCCATCACGGCCGCAGAATTCTTCACCGCGCTAGACGTCGTATCCAGAATTTCAGGGTCGAACTTCTCCTGCCCCGGATCCACCGGGGCGGCTGGGACAGCAACGCCCGATGGCCGAAGGTCGGCTGCCTTGGACGGAATAGCATCTGGCCGTGGCTGATTAGGAGCATCAGCATACAGCCAGTCATCGTATTTTAGCTTCTTCTCACCGTGTATTCCCAGACCGCATTCTTTGTGCTCATGACTGACAAGACCGCATACTTTACAGAACCTGACCAACTTCTCATAACGCACCAGATAAACTTGCCACTCCCTTGCACGGACAATACTCACAAATTTCGTGAGAGGCTGTTGAATATCATGATTCACCCTTACCCTGACATAGTCACCACGAGTATTGTCATTTAACCTCATCTCCAAAAATTCTCCAGCACCCTTCAGTAGTTTCTCCACAATATTCCTTTTGCAATATGGATTCGGCAACTTGTGGATTTGAAGCCAAATAGGCATATGAACGAACACCACGTCCTCGGCTCGGCTGGATCCGTCATACTTGCACAAGAGCACCGCCCAGTTGCGGAACAGCCAAGGTCCTTGATACATGATGTGTTCCCAATTGCCCAAACACGAGGCTTGGACAACAAATCCATTGGGACCGACCGGGCGAAACCTCACGCTCTGCGCTGGATTCCAGGCCGCCCTCATATGCTTGTAGAAAGTCGATGGGCTGAAGTTTTTGTCCGTGTGAACCCTAGCTAGGGCCAGCCACCGGACACTTTCATTGATCTAGGGATCATCCTCATCGATCTCGACATCCTGGAACTCCTCATCATTGAGATCTAGTTGGTCAAAGAAGTTCTCCAGGTCAAGTTTTGTGGCCACCGCGTCGCCGCCGCTCGTTGCAGAGTTGGCGTCCAAGGGGGACGCCATCGGCCCACAGAAGGGGAGGACCGTCAGGGTCTATAGGCGAAGGCCGGAGACGAACGAAGGGAACTGGACTCGGAGGCGATCAGATCGCACTAGTAGAAAAAGGGCCTATAGTCCCGGTTGGTGAGGGCCTTTAGTCCCGGTTCATGAACCGGGACTAAAGGGTCGATACTAATACCCTCACCCTTTAGTCCCAGTTCTATCGAAACCGGGACAGATGGGCCTCCACGTGGCCTGTCCACGAGCCCAGCAGGAGGGCCTTTGGTCCCGGTTGGTGGCACCAACCGGGACCAATAGGCATCCACGCCACGACATTTCTTTGGCTCGGTTTTGTTTTTTTCAAAAGGGGGTTTGGGGGTTTTGGGGGTTAATTTAGGTGTTTCATATATTGTGCTATAGCTAGCTAATTAATAGAGAAAAGTGTCCTTTCTTTTGTCCGTGCTTGGTCGACGCTTCGTACTATACATACGTATAGAGAGGACTAACTAGACATGCTAGCTAGCTAGTAATTAAGCAAATGTAAGATCGTCATGAACATATATATGCATACAGAGAGAAGTGATATCGACCACCTCTCCTTCTTGAGAGATTGGTCGAACAACAAGTTCTCGTATATCTATCCGACACTACCGCTACATATATACAATAATTATCTTTTACAATACGGACCCGTGGTCCACATGGTATTTCCGTCTTCAGCGATCACATAGTCAAGAAAGAATGCCGCCCATTCCTCTTGAATTGCTCGCATGCGATCTGGTGCTAGGAGTTCATCCCGCTCGAAACATCTAATTTTAAGAAAGGGTCAATATATATATATATATATATATATATATATATATATATATATATATATATATATATATATATATATATATATATATATATATATATATATATATATATATATATATATGAATGAATGAAACTCAACACAAATGATGGTAATAAAATAAAATTGTGAATATTTTTATTTACGCACTTCAAATTGTTTGTCGGAGTAGCCCTCTCACAGGTCGTGTGGCGGATGGACTGCAAACGTAGTATCCACAGAAATCATTCCCTTGTTCCTGCCACAACCACTTTACAAGAAACAGAGGTCAATCAAACTGATAATTAGCAAGCACATGCTAAATGGTATTGATGAAACTAGCGCTTGAATCACTAGGAGATGCGCGTGGAATATGCTACTATATAGTACTTACTTTGGTGTCTAAATTGCAGCTTCTTGGTAGTCCCGAGCTTTTTGGTGAATTTTCCCAAGCCCTGCCATACAAAGAAAACAATTACTTGATATCGAAATGAACAAAGTTGCTGATATGGTGGATAATGATCGATTTAACTTACTTCTCGAGCATTTCAGTCATTTCCGCATACTCCTTGGGATCTTTTCGTCTCGAGTCTAAGACAGTTACTACTCCTGCTCAAGCTTAATCTCTAGGAGAATATAGTGGAACCTGCGCGCATGCATAACTCATCAATATTACATTTCTATAACCTGGACTAAATAAGGGAAACCAAATATGCCACAAGACAGTAACACTCACGTGTAGTTGTAAGGAAAGAGTATTGTATTTTTGTGTTCATTCATTTCCAACGATCGTAGCAAGTTGGCCTCGGTTTCCTTGGCACGATATTTAACCTCATTTGCATCGATGAGATATGTGTTAATGAACCCAATATCACCCACTTGTTTTTTCTTCATTTCTGCGATCTTCAATCTGCATAATATAGTGAGGATATTTATAAATACATGCAATGAAAGAGATGAGTTATATAGAGATACTAATTAATGACAGAAGTAGTACTACTTACATACAGTAGCAGGTGACCGTTGCTTTATCGAGGGCCAATTGATTGAAAAACTGATAGAACTCCTCAAATGGAATAGGCAACAGTTCAATTCCAAGGAGGTCATGCTCCTTTTTAACTCTCACATACAAAATATTCCTCCCCTCAGACTCTTTGCAGGTTTTCATGTACCAATCATGCAATCTTCGCATCATCGTTGTTAGAGAGCTTTCATCTTTGACGAGAGGCTTCCCGTACTCGTATCTTTGTATCTGCACCTCCAAGAAATCAAATTGTACATCGTCAGGCAGGTAATCTTCAGGATTGCCATAACCGGGCACCATCCTCGGATCGACGATGTCGCTAGCAGGCACCTTGAGCGGGGGGCACGATTGCTTCGCTTGTTCGCCGAGCTGGGCAATTTGTTTCCCAGCTCGTCGTTCTTTCATCCTTTGATCACTGACAGTACTTCCCGATCTCTCCGCTTCGGATAATGCGCTCATAGTTGCCTTTCGGTGGAGACTTGGGTGGTTTTGTCAGGGCAGCCAGAGTGCGCTTCGCTTTGACCGGATCTACCTTCTCCTCCGGAGGTGGATGTCTCTTTGCTTTCAACCCTTGAAACCAGTCATCCACTTCGGTCTGCACGATCTTCGCGTTTTCCTCCTCGCTCCTCTCGTCGGGTAACTTCTCCGAGTCTTGAGAGAAGGACCGAATCAGATCTCCTCCCGCCTTTGGCTGTACTGCTAGACGCCGGCAGAGCAGACGGAGCGGATGTCTTCTTTCCTTGCTTACGAGGTGGAGGAGAAGGACTACGACGCCGGGAGCAGCCGGAGCGGCGGCGGGTCTCTTCCACCCTTGCCGACGAGGCGGAGAAGGAGGAGGCTGGCTGCCGGACGCGCCGGTGCAAAGCGGAGAAGGAGACGGAGTGCCGCCACGCCGGAGAAGGAGCCGGCCGAGTGCCCTGATCGTCACTCGCCCGGAGGAGGAGGCGGTGGAGGAGGCGGAGTGCCCTGACTCGCCGGAGGAGGAGGAGGAGGCGGGGCGCCCAGTTCGGAAGGTTGATGAGATCCTTCCGCCATAGGCATGGAGTCTTGAGCGAGAACCCAGCCGATACTCCCCTTCACCGGTAGGGTGGTCAAGCCGAGCTCCTCAAATCCTCTCCGTTATTTCATCGACCATCACCTTAGCATATCCTTCGGAATCGGCCGCGGTGAAAAGTTGAGTCGGGTTTAGTAGGATAAACAGAGCCAACAACCGCCTTGACCTTCAAATTGCTCCATTGCGCCATAAGGTGGCAACTTTCAGCATCCGTGATAGCATCCACGGATAGCTGGCAGGAGCTGTCAAGGCATGTTGCTCTGGCTGAAGCAGCTCGGTGGAAGCCACGCCGCTTCTCCGCGAGATGGCGGGGTAGCCGGGGAAGCTTGGCAGGTCGTTTGTTGTGATCTGCTGCTTCGTTCCTCTTCTCGTTCCTCTAGCCCCATTACCCTTTCGTGCAGCGCTGCATTAGGCTCTGCTCCGCTTTCTTCCTCCTCTCATGGGTTTTGTAACCCCTGCGTCCGAAATCCAGCCTTCCACGAAAGGGAGCTGGCGTGCCTCGTGTCCGTCCGTGGTGCTCGAGATTCCCGAGGGCCATTGTGAGCTCGTCCTTCTCCTGTCTCGAACGAACTTCCCTTGCTGCGCTGCTTCGATATAATGCTTAAGCCTCTTGACCGGTATGTCCAATTGTTCGTCCGTCCCAAATGCACTTCCCGTTATAGGGTCCAAGGATCCGCCGCCCGAAGAACCAAGTCCGCAACGGTCCGCCATTCATTGTCTCGGTTCGATCCCTTTATCAAGCAGATCATTCTCAGCCTTGGCCCACTTAGGCGGGCTATGAGGTAGCCACGACCCCGTCATGATGGTGAAGCTTCTTCTTCGCAGCATTTCTCTTGTTTGTCGCGACATCTTTTTACTCTTTTCCGATGTCTTGTAGGCCACAAATGCGGGCCACCATCTCTGATCTTCTCATATTTGCCCGTGAATTCTGGTGTCTCATTTTTTCGACATACGTATTGAGGTCTTTCTTCCAATTCCTGAATAGTTCTGCCATCTTCTTAAGAGCAAAAGACTTGATTAATGGCTCTATTACTGGCTTCTCCGGATCATCCTCTGGCGGTAGGGTAAACTTTGACTTCAGCTCAGTCCAAAGATCATTATTCTGCATATCATTGACACAAGACACCTCAGGGTCTTTGTTCTTAGGCTTATACCATTGGTGGAGGGCTAGAAAAAAGAACAAAGACGAGAGTTAATTAATATGTGTACATATATACCAAAACAAAGACGAGAGCTAGTCAGCACAGGCTTAACTAATATATATACCTGGCCAGACTCGGTTTGGTGATCACCGGAGCCGTCCTCACGTTCTACTTCTTCACCCTCTCCTTCTTGCACCGGCATTGGGTCATCGGAGCCATGTAAATCATAGCCAGCTGCTTCTTCACCCTCTCCTTCCAGACCATCGTTGTCGACATTGAGAAACATCATCGAGGAGATGGCATCACTTCCGTGTGCGATTATGTCCCTCAACAACGCTTCTTGTGCTTCGTCTCGGGGGGTGTCCATAGTTTCTACAAATATTTGCAACATGGCAATTATTATTCAAACATGACAGATATGGATATATTAGTGCCAACGTAGAACTAGCTAGCTAATCACAATAAGGAATCATATTAGTGGCCTCGACGCTGCTTCTCTAGGGTTTGGGGTGGCCTCGACAACACTTCAAGGGTTAGGGGTGGCCTCGAGAACGCTTCAAGCTAGGAGGGGTGTGCGTATCGACCCCCACGTGTTGAAGCTATCGGGAGGGGTCGGCGTTGAACAGACATCTATGTCCCACAAGTGACGTGGGCATCGGCGCCATGATAGGGTAGAGGGTCGTGGATCGCCGAGCGGTCGAGGTCAAGGGTCGAAGATCGCCGAGGGTCGGGAGGTTGCCTAGTGTCAAAGGATTCAACAAAACCATGTCTTCATCATTAGGCGAAAGTAGGTGCATGATGGTGAAGCTCTCCAAAGTTGTTTTGGAACGGAGTCCCGATAGGATAATTCGCTTTTGGTACAAAGTTCAGCAAAAGGCAAATTATCCTATACGGACTCCATTCCATAACAACTTTGGAGGACTTCGCACCATCATGCCATGGTTACTCGCTAATGATGAAGCCATGGATTTCTTCAATACTTTGACACTATAGGAACCCTCGACCCTGAAACCTTCGACCCTTGACCCCTTAACGACGCTCGACCCTCTACCCTAGTTCCCGACCCTCGACCCCTCGGCGATCCTCGACACACTCGTTATATCGACAACGACGCAACATACATATACATGGGAAAATAATGTTATCGGGGAGGGGGTATCGGTACCCCCCCCCCCCCTCGTGTCAAAGTTTCTTCTTTCTCCTCTATTCCTTTCTTTTTTCTTCTCCTCTTCTTTTTTTCTATTTTTTCTTCTTCTCCTCTATTCTTTTCTTCTTCTCCTCTTTTTTTTTTCTTCTTTTTTTTCTTCTTCTTCTTCCTTCTTCCTTCTTCCTCTTTCTTCCTTTTCCTTATTTTACTTTTTCCTCTACACTAACCTAATTAAAATGCACTAATCTAATTAAAATTGTAACTTTCTATATATGAACAAAAACTAAACTAATAAAAATAAAAACATATACATTATAGCCACATACACATATACATCACATATGAACAAAAAATAAACTAATAAAAATAAAAAAAAGCGGGCGGCTCGGCGGCTCACAACGGGCGGCGGCGAGGCGTCAGCGACGGCGACGACGGGCGGCGGCAAGGCGACGACGGGCTCGGGGCGGCGCAGGCGGCGACGAGGACGGCGGGCTCGGGCAGGGCGACGACGGGCTCGGGCGGGCGGGCAGGGCGTGGCCCGGCGACGACGGCGCGGCGACGACGACGACGGCGTCGGCGGGCATGCGGCGTCGGGCAGCGCTGGCGGCGACAAGCAGGGCGGCGACGACGGCGCGAACGGCGTCGGCGGCGCACGACGGCGGGCGGCGGGCAGCGGACGGCGTCGATCTGGCAACTGGCGGCGTCGATGAGCTCGGCGTCGTCGGGGGCTCAAGCGAGGAGATGTGAAATTTTCACAAGTCCTGGTTATATAGCAGGGCATTGGTCCCGGTTCGTGGCACAAACCGGACTAATGCTACTTTAGTCCCGTTGGTGCTGCCAACCGGACCAACAAGTTTGGTCCCGGTTGGCAGCACCAACCGGGACTAAAGGGGGCATTAGCCCCGGTTGGAGCCGAACCGGGACCAATGCCCTTTAGTCCCGGTTGATGCCACCAACCGGGACCAAAGGCCATGTGCTGCCGCCAAATGTTTAGTCCCACTCGCTAGTTGAGAGGAGCCGCACCAGCTTTATAAGGTGCGGTGCGGCTCCCTCTCGAGCTCCTCTCTAAAGCAGGCTTTCGGGCCTATCTCGCCACTGTGTGCTCAGGCTCTCATTGGGCCTTCCGCGGGCTGAATCTCGGCCCATAGGGTTTCTAGTCGTATTCAGTAGTGGGGGCCCGAGGGTGGCACTTTTTTTGCTTTATATTTTATTTCTTTTTGCTTTTAGTTTTAGAAAAATATAAACTTTCTATTAGTGCCATTAGTTTTAAAATTTGAAAACACTTTTTTGTTTTCTTTGTTGCTTTATTTATTTTATTTTGTTTCTACTTACAACAAAATACTTATTGTTGCTATTTTTATTTTTTCAAGTTTTTGTTTTGTTTTCTGCATTATTTATTTTCTTTTGGTTTTTGCTTTATTTTTAATTCTTTTTGCTTTTAGGTCAGCAAAATTATAAACTTTCTGTTAGTGCTTTTAGTTTTAGAAAAAATATAAACTTTCTGCTTGTGCCATTAGTTTTAAAATTGAAAACACCTTTTTGTTTTCTTTGTTGCTTTATTTATTTTATTTTGTTTCTACTTACATCAAAATGCTTATTGTTGCTATTTTTATTTTATTTTTCAAGTTTATTTTTTTGTTTTCTGCATTATTTATTTTCTTTTGGTTTTTGCTTTGTTTTTAATTCTTTTTGCTTTTAGGTCAGCAAAATTATAAACTTTCTGTTAGTGCCATTTGTTTTAAAACAATTATAAACTTTCTGTTTGTGCCATTTGTTTTATAAAATTTGAATTCTTTGAAATTTGTGTGAATCACAAGTTTGTGAGCTCAACAAGGCGTGAGGGGACGGGCTTATAAACGGTTTGAGCGCCCTTCGGTTGGCGAGGTTTTCAAATTCATAGTTTTCAAATGAACTCTGAAAAAGTTGGCATAGCATGTTCATGAACAAAACGGACAATGGTATCATACTCGTGTGTTACAAAGTTGGCATGGTATCATCATAATAGTTGCGGGAGAAAGTCTTCACTTTTTCTTCGCTTGTGTCGTTTGCTTATTGCGCCAGTAACCATGGATAATCTTCATCGCTTATCGGGATGCTTGGGT
Source organism: Aegilops longissima (assembly GCA_021605205.1). NCBI lineage: Eukaryota > Viridiplantae > Streptophyta > Magnoliopsida > Poales > Poaceae > Aegilops > Aegilops longissima. The sequence goes on along the minus strand of CM038679.1, from coordinate 571,566,045 downwards.
CAGCCTTGACTTTGAAGGGGAATTTCATGAAACTTTGGTTGGTGCTCTTTTCATCTTGGTCAATCGTGTAAAATGTATTCCCATTTATCTCTAACATGCGATCGAACTTCAGCTTCTCCTTTTGACTTTCGTGATTGTGTCCTTGCATCGACAATGACCCGGCGGAGATCATCATCATGGGGCACATCGTCTGTTCCTCTTGATCTTCAAGCAGCTTAGCTTCAGTTGCAGCACCATCGTGCACATCGTCTGTGCATCTTGATGTTCAAGAGCATCATCGTATTCGGGGGCACATAGTTGTCATCGTACTCTTCTTCCTCGCCGCCTTCCATCATAACCCCTATTTCTCCGTGCCTCGTCCAAACATTATAGTGTGGCATGAAACCCTTGTAAAGCGGTGGGTGTGAAGGATTTTCCGGTCGAGTAAGACTTCAGTATTCCCACATATAGGGCATGGACAACACATAAAACCATTCTGCTTGTTTGCCTCAGCCACTTGAGAAAAGCAAAAAGAAAAAATAAATATAGCGAGAAAAGAAAAAATCTATATAAAAACTACTCATAATGAGCATAGATAAACTTATAGAAAATTCAACCTAAATTCATAATAAATTTCTACTAACTTCAGAGAAATTCAGTATGAATTTAGGTTAAATTTCTGTATAAGGGCATCTATTTTCATTTTGAGAAGAGCTCAACATGGCGAAAGGGAGGTGCTTATAAACTGGTTTGATTCCCTTCGATTGGCGAGGTGGGACTAAACTCAGGCGCGACGACCAACCCTTTAGTCCCGGTTGATAGGACGAACCGGGACTAAAGGGGTGCCTTTGGTCCCGTTCAAGCCGCCAACCGACCAATGATTGTGGGCCAGAGCGAGGCCAATGGTCCTGGTTCGTCCCACCAACCGGGACCAAAAGGTCCGGACGAACCGGGACCAATGGCCCACGTGGCCCGGCCGCCCACAGGCTCACTGAACCGGGGCAAATAGCTCCATTGGTTTCGGTTCTGGATTGAACCGGGACTAATGGGCTAAACTGCCCTGGACGATAGCCCCTTTTTCTACTAGTGTCGCCTTAGAGGAGAAAAACCCTAGCCGCCAGCGTAGGGGAAAAACCATGCATAAAACATAGCGGAGTGTGCAGTTATCTCTACTAATTTTTCGAACAACGCGTGTAATTTTTAATATGCATCCATTATTATGGGATAAGTTGCACAAGATGACAACTCTGTATGTCCATATGACAATTAGAGCTTTATATAGCATGCACATGTGAAAATATATTATTAAAATAAATGTTGGTCCCACTTGACAGCCAACTCACCTTTTTTTACAATACTCATCCTTTGTCGCAGTGTTATTCATATTTAAGTAACGGAACCTTTTAATTCCGTGGAGTTTTCTCATTCGTCCTCAGCCCGAAGCCAGAGAAGCTACCGAACATGCACTTAGTGTAATTCCAAGAGCCAGAAGCCCCGTTTGACATGGGCGCACGCCGACCTCTACATCCCATGTGAACGTTGACAAGTGGATCTCTCATTTCAGGTTGTCAGACAAGACAACTGATGGCTTGAATAAGTTTAGATACCAACTCAAAATAAAATAAAATAAGAATTAGTTTGGATTGCAAATCATGGTGTGCTGAGAAATTGACCTAAAATGAAAACCAAAACGGTAAATGTTGTGATTTTGTTACAACAACAAACACAGTGTGCGGTTGTCGACAGTACAGCATCCTACATGCAATGGCAGTGAACACGCAGCCTCCCAACCCGTAAACACTTGCCATAATATCGAGCAAGGTCAACGTGGCAACAGCTGGTTAACTTCCATCCCGTTCTTCACGCCTGCGCTGCCTCCCCTACCAGGTTCGTCGAACCTGGACACGGTTTGACTCTCTCTCTCTCTCTCTCTCTCTCTCTCTCTCTCTCTCTCTTCTTTTCGCTTCTTCTTCCTTCAATCTTTTAAATAGTGATGATGAAGGCGCTGTCGTCGATCTCCTGACCCACAATCGCGTCCACGTTCGAAGCGACCCTCCACCATCCAATCTGCTGGAAGGTATAGTCGGAGTAGAACACTGGCGGGGCCCAGGAAAAGCCAGGAGGAAAAGGTCCGGAGCTCCACGAAGGTGCTCTCTGAGGAACAACACAGTAAGAAAGACCACTAGTTCCTTCTTTTTCGATTTCTCTCTTGCTTTTTCTCGAATTTTTTTCTCCCTTTTGGCACAGCTAGGCAGGCAAAAAGCCCCACAGAAAAGTTCTTTTTCAACCGCGTGTTCGTAAAGGGTTTTAGTTCCCGCCTTTGTTTTATCACCTCCTCTGTGTTCTTTTTGTGGTTGTATTCTTTTTCAGGCCTTCATTGTTCAGTTTTGACTTTTGAGTGATCTATAGATGATTTCTGGAATGTTAAACATGATTTTTTTTCCTTAGATTTGTGTGATAGGATAACTGGACCAGATCACTACAGGTGACTTGTTCTTCTGCTGTCTATTTCTGTCTTGGGTTTTACAGTAGAAAGAAATATGCTTGGGTTCTTACAGGGGAGTTCTTGCGATCTCTCACAATTTTTCATGAAAGAATACCATTTCATCATGTATTCTAGTAGAAAAATGCCATTTTGTCATGCATGTGTGGAACTTGGTCTACACAGAGCAGTTACTGTCTTACTGAACATTGTAGATGCTCCCATCCTGATACTGTATTGAAAATAGCAGAGCACCACTGGGTCACCACTAGAATGGAAAGATGGAGAGAGGAAAAAGGCTAGCTGCAACGTATGCCAGGGCCAAGGTACATTCGCAAGCAAGTGATTAGAGCCACCAAGAGTGCATGGAATCTATTAGGCAGAGGAGCACGTCGGTTGGTCTCAGCCTCTCAGCTGTGCATTTTAGGACCGTCCACCTACATCAGGAACCCATCACATTAACCTGCCTTTTGATCGGTTCTTTGACCAGGTTCATGCAAATGGCAGACCATGTTTTTCTTCCGACGCTACTACTACTAGTTGATTAAGGAAAATTAAACTACTAGTAGTTGATCGAGCGATCTGGTTTCGTGATGACTAACTGTGCCGATCTTCAGTCTGATCCTGTACTTCTGCTGCCGCAGATCATGTTCAGACGGTGCATAATTAGAGTTAACAACTGCATTATTGCGGCCTGCCTAGTCTGTGAGAGACAGCTTATTATAGCTTGCAATATGCCATTAGTAGTGGAACTTGTCCATAACTACGTTTTAAGGAATTGTATTTTTTTCCCTTGATGACTTGATCATTTTTTCTGTTCTTTCTGAAACAACGGGCGTTCCTATCCTGTCGATTTCCATTAAAGAAGCAATCCGGCAAAAATCCTGTTACATTATCAATTCCATGTTGAATGAAATTGGGAGCGATGTTCCTCAATTCGATTTTTTTAAAGATGTCAAATGTCAAATACGGAGTAGTTCAGTACAGCGGAAAAATAAGCAAAAGAAAGAGAGAACTTAGCAAACTATGCAAATGATGACTTGATCAATTGGCCGCCTTGTAGAGCTACGAGAAAGATGGGCGTGTAACACATGCAAAAGCATACGGCAGGGTAAAATAGCCACAGAATCCCCCAATTTTGCTTTTTCAGTGGCCAGTGCTCTTCTGAATTCTAAAGTTTCTGTTTGGCTTCAGAAGTCATAACACATGCATTTGGGTAAACCTAAATGTCAAAATTGCACAAGTCTAGCCCCCTTTATGCCATATACTTTCTATTTTTCATCGGAGTTTGATTGCGCATTAAGCCAACGTGTGCATGACTCGATGGTCCAGGAAGGAAATCTTGCCTTTTCATCAGCTAGAAAAACTGCCAACGTTTCAAAACTGCAACTTGATGAAGATTGGAGTATATCTTAATAAGTTTCCCCTGTTGGGGCACATCACATGCATACACACATTTGCTCAAGTCCACTCTGGCCCATGTAGAGCTGAAACACAGTTTAGTTGTTCCTTGTGTCACCTGTCGCTGAAACCGTTTGATTGTTTTCACGGAAATGATTTACAAGTTCAGCAAGTGATGAGCTGTGAGAATAACCTATTCATTAGGGTAGGCGTTTCCTGCGCTATGCTGAATGTGGTGCGATTTTCGACGCGGATTCACAATTTGCAGCTTAGCTTATCTCTTGGCCCTCCAATTAAAATATAGGGGTTGACCTTCATCGCGGCGGGAGCTTCTCTGCATCTATATATAATGGACATTCCCTAGCTTCTGAACAATCAACACAAAGCAGCAGGCCTTTGGCTGAGTGTCTCCAATAGTCATCCTTGTGTAGGTTTTCTTTCCTTGGTCCATCAAGTCTTCATTCATGGTTATGAATGATATGCAATGATCAGTGGTGTTGGTGCTTCCATTCTAGCTTGATATATATCTCTTGTTGTTCATGCATAAGTTTCTGATTCCTTCCTTCAGTTCCGGAGAAAAACACCTATGGTCTTGGTTTCCTTGCTGTAAATTGTTTCATTCAGTTGATCAGTTCAGAGCTTAGTTGCACCATGCATGCAGATGGATTGTCATGCATGTCCATGCGTGTGTGCGTGCTTTGTTTGACTAGTACTAATGATTTCACCGTCTGAAATACATGGAGAGTTCGTTTCTATCTAACTTCAGTTTCGCAGTATATGCTAATTATCTCGTCCGACGCACATAGGGATTCATGTTCTTACTTCTCACTCGCTGCTTTATTTCCAGACAGACGTACCCATCTGTACATAGGCGCACGCAACGTCGGCAACAATGCCGAGAACCGTGTCAGACGGGGGCGAGGACTTTGATGGCGACGTCTCCAGTCAGATGGGGTCGCAACGTCATACAGACAGCAGCAGCACCCACCACCACCATGGCTACAAGGTCGGGTTCCCGCCGGCGAGGGGCCTCTTCGCGGAGTTCGCCGATGGGGTGAAGGAGACGTTCTTCGCCGACGACCCGCTTCGGGAGTACAAGGACCAGCCAAGGTCCAAGAAGCTATGGCTCAGCCTGGTGCACCTCTTCCCGGTGCTGGACTGGGCCAGGAGCTACAAATTCAGCATGTTCAAGGGGGACTTCATCGCCGGCCTCACCATCGCCAGCCTCTGCATACCTCAGGTAACATCTCACTAGCAAGCAAAGCTGCTCTTTTTTGCGTAGTTGCATGCACAGGCAGCAGCACGGTGGGTATCCACTGAACGTACTCTGGGTTCTTACTGACATGTGCTCTCTGGTGGCATCTTACGCCAGGACATCGGTTATGCCAAGCTTGCTTTCCTGCCGGCACATGTTGGACTGTGTAAGTTCAACATACCAATTACCTTTTTCATTCCTGATCAGATCTCAGGATTTCCAGTTTTGCTCTTTTGCTCCTGCAAGTCTGCAGCTATAATGATCATAATTTTTGCTTATTTTCTTTTGCAGATAGTAGCTTCGTTCCGCCTTTGGTATACGCTATGATGGGCAGTTCCAGGGATATAGCCATCGGTCCGGTGGCTGTCGTGTCCCTGTTGCTTGGAACTCTCCTCCAGGAAGAGATCGATCCAGTCAAGAATCCATATGAGTACAGCCGGCTGGCCTTCACCGCAACATTCTTCGCGGGGATCACTCAGGCGATGCTTGGATTCTTCAGGTGAGCATCCATCGTCCTTGTTCTGTTGACCTGGCAGTTTCTGATGTCATATTGGCATGAGCACCAGAAAAGTTCATCTGCCTTACGTAGTCTCTGACCCGACTCGATCGATCTGCTGCAGGCTAGGGTTTATCATAGAGTTCTTGTCTCATGCAGCCATCGTTGGCTTCATGGCGGGTGCTGCCGTAACCATTGCCCTTCAGCAGCTCAAAGGCTTCCTTGGCATCAAAAAATTCACAAAGAAGTCCGATATCATCTCGGTCATGGAGTCAGTATGGGGAAATGTACACCATGGGGTAAGGATATTCAACCTTTTGTCTACTTTGTTACTTCTGTGACGGAAAACCAATATTTAGTCAACTTAACCTTGCGTTGTTGATTCAGTGGAACTATCAGACAATATTGATTGGCGCATCCTTCTTGGCGTTTCTTCTAACAACCAAATACATTGTAAGATATAGAATATTAATTTCTCAGAATTTTATCTTGGCTCTCCTCGACTATTTTTTGACGATCATGCTGCTCCACTGGGATAATTCAGGCCAAGAAGAATAAGAAGCTCTTCTGGGTTTCTGCAATCGCTCCGCTCATTTCAGTGGTCATATCCACCTTCTGTGTGTACATCACCCGGGCAGACAAGCAGGGCGTTGCAATTGTAAGTCGCTATTTGACTACTCGCAACTTTTTGCCTTCAGAAATTCCAGTAGTAAAAAATTAGTCGAAGATAACAATGTTTATCAATAACTGGATAATCACAGGTCAAGGATATAAAGCAAGGCATAAATCCACCTTCATTTCATCTCATATATTGGTCTGGCCCATACTTGGCGAAAGGATTCAGAATTGGTGTAGTAGCTGGAATGGTTGCCCTTACGGTAATAAAAACATCATTACCTTTTTAGTTACAATTTTTCCGCATAGATTTTTTTGGAATATCAAACAATATGTAAACACCAATGCAAACTTTATCAGGAAGCAATCGCAATTGGAAGAACATTTGCTGCCATGAAGGACTACCAAATAGATGGGAACAAAGAAATGGTGGCTCTAGGAACCATGAACATTGTTGGTTCAATGACTTCGTGCTACGTAGCCACAGGTGACTACAAATTTAGTAGAAAAAAGCTACAAACCCCATGCAAATGTAGCATTCTACTGACAAGATATGTTCGCTGCAGGATCTTTCTCACGATCAGCGGTCAATTACATGGCTGGCTGCAAAACAGCAGTATCCAATGTTGTTATGGCAATTGTAGTGATGCTCACACTGTTGTTGATCACTCCATTGTTCAAGTACACGCCCAATGCCATCCTAGCTTCTATCATCATAAATGCAGTGGTTAGCCTAGTTGACTATGAGACAGCCTACCTTATATGGAAGGTTGATAAAATGGACTTCGTGGCATTGCTAGGAGCATTCTTTGGGGTCGTATTTGCATCAGTGGAGTACGGCTTGCTCATTGCGGTGCGAACTACTACAATTTTTGTCATGTTAATTACAACTGAATTCCTCTTATTGACATGCTTAATGAATGTGGATCTTGCATGGAATAGGTTGCAATATCTCTTGGAAAAATTCTACTCCAAGTAACACGGCCGAGAACAGCTTTACTTGGTAACCTTCCAAGAACAACGATCTACAGGAATGTTGAACAATACCCAGAAGCTGCCAAGGTGCCCGGGGTTATGATTGTCAGAGTGGACTCAGCCATCTACTTCACAAACTCCAATTATGTTAAAGAGAGGTAAACTTCTTCTCTACAAGATTTTACTCAGTTATTTCAGTCACTGGCATGATTACTAGTATAGGAACTAATTATCCTATTTTTCAGAATCCTGAGATGGCTGAGGGATGAGGAGGACCAACAACAGGAACAGAAGCTGTCCAAAACAGAGTTTCTCATTGTTGAGCTATCTCGTAAGGAGACAAGGATTTAGTATATTTTATAATAAGGAAAATACTATTTTATTTATTTATTTCTAAACACTGATCTACTAACTCTTCAACAGCGGTAACTGATATCGACACGAGTGGAATCCATGCCTTGGAGGAGTTGCTGAAAGCACTTGAAAAGCGCAAAATTCAGGTAAAATACCAAAAACTAGGAGCAGAATTGTATAACTATTAGTTGCTACCGCAAGAATGTTCATGGAAGAAACACTTAACCAAGAACAAAATCCATGTGTGCCACTTACAGCTGATCCTCGCCAATCCTGGGCCAGCAGTGATCCAGAAGCTGCGGTCAGCGAAATTCACGGAGCTCATCGGCGACGACAAGATATTCCTGTCGGTCGGCGATGCGGTGAAGAAATTTGCTCCAAAGTCAGCCCTGAACGTCTGAAGAAGGCGCGTCGAGCGAAGCATTGTACAGGCGATGCAAAGAGATGTGTTGGTGTGATTTTTATAGAACAAGGAGCACATAGGTACACGCCATAGTTCGTGCAAAGGTAAATAATGGAGGTGTGTGGAGTTGGAGCGCATCAGGTTTGCAAGGTGTGGTTGGTGAGAAAGGGGGAGATGGTGGCCTAGTTCTAGTTGGACATCTGCATCAGTGTGCCGTGGTTGTGGTGTGTGTTGGCGAGCAGTTGGATGGAGGTTTATCATGATCCATCTTTGGGGTTTTTTTTTTCCCTCTCCAGTTTTTGGATCTGTATCACTGTATCTTGTTAGTGTTTGTACTTCCAAGGCTTTATAAAGAGGTTTTGCATTTGGCTGAATGGACTGGATACAGTGAAGATTCCGACGCTACTCTGATAAGATGAGTTGCTTGCTTGTGCATTCTAGCTTTGGGGTATTAGAGCGTCTCTAGCCGATCCTTCAAAACTCCCTCACCGTATTTATCATCCTCTAATCTAATTCCTTACTTTTTTTAGGAAATAAAGTTTGTCCATCTAGCCGATCTCTCAAAAAAAGTCGAACACAAAATTTTGCACACAAATTTATTTGAAACATGCATTTAAACTATTTCATTGCATAATTAAATGACAATACCACATTAACATCAAACCTAACATACTTGAACAGCTCATTACCTAGTACATTTCCACTACACCAACGTTAAACAAGCTAAAGCATCACCAGAGAAAGATAAGAGGAGCTCTAATCCTGGTCGGAGGGGATATTTATCATCCCCATGCCAGAGCGGCCGACCTCCTCGTCGTGGGCGGCAGGCCAAATCCATGAAGTAAGTCTTTGCAACATTCATTGTCACAATGCAGAAAGGTACACAGGCAACTCCACAACATATACCGAAAACGCTTCCTTCGAATTCGCACAAGGTTAACTGGGCGGTGTAGAAAATATGGGACGGTTCGCTCCTGGACGTTGCTCCCCAGGTGATGCTAGGAGCCAAACCCTAGCGCCACCGCTAGTCGCCGTCTGGCCTTCCTTGCTGCCAATGCCTCTAGCCTCTGTTGCGGTGGCGGCAGGCCCTGTCTCCGCAAGAGTTGGGGGTTTCCTCGGGGCCGTGCGCTGAAGGTGGAGGTTGTCCCGTGTGAGGCGGCGCTGATGGGGAAAATGAAGGAAGGGAGGCGACCCTAGTGTTCTTCTCCAGTCCAACTCGCTGATCTTTCTGCTGCCGGTCGTCCTCGATCAGGCCGCCGACAAGTTTTATACTTCTTCATCGGCGGTCTTCACGGATTGGTGCATGGCACTCCTGGACCTATGGATCGGATGGGATCCGGTCGTGCGCATCCGAAAACATCAACCATGCGGCTTCAAGGGAGAACGTCGTGAAGCTCCGGTTTTCGTCGACACCATGGGGTACATCGACATCGGTATCTATGCTGCGATCTCCATGATGTTGACAGAGGTGGGGAATCAAGGTGGCTACGATTGGAAGACCAGAAGGTCTCGATGGCTCAAGTCGAGTTCGAGACTGTTGAGTAATGGCGGAGGTGGGGTCTTGGATGCGATGAAAACAATGCTTCACATGCTGTTATGCGTGCACGGTTCTGCTGTGGGATGATGTTCTCGTGCAAACCACACGCATGATGCATGCCTGGTGATTAGTGATTTGCAGCAGCGGCCTCAGCAAGTGGGGGTGGCAGCACTCGAGGACTTCAATTTTAGTGGTGCTCGTTGAGTACCGAGTCTCGATTTCTAGAGTGAAAACTCTAGGTCTGACCTTCATTGGTTGCACCCAGCGAGAGCTCGTACTTTCTTCAAAGGTGAAAACCTTAGATCTATTAATCGGGCGACGGCGGCGCTTGTGCACTGTTTCCTTTCTAGAGGCGTCGCTTTTGAAGAACCTCTTTTGTAGTTCGGTGCTATCACTGTTGGCGGTTTGGGTTCATGCGAGTGGTTGATCACTATGGTTGGGTCTTTTTTTCTTTCTTCTTTTTTTATCCTTTTGGTTGTGTGCATCCTTGATGTTTCGACTAGTTCTTGACATTATTTTGGTGCAGAGATTGGGTGGAATTGATATCTTTGATATTAATATATTCTCTTTGTCGAATAACGCACAAGGTTAACTCATGACTAAATTTTCAGCTCTAGTCTAGAAATAGAACAGACATATTTATTTACTAGTACTGGTAAGGATTTCCTCCAAATACTTTGATCCATGGCTGAGGGAAGCACAACAGTACAACACAGCAATACATCATTGACAACGCTGCCTTGTGTAGGCATGCAGTTACTCATCCTTTCCATGATTGTTCAAGTGGCCTACTGATCAAAGTCATAGAGGGGATAAAATATACTAGTTTCTTCAACGTAGTTGTGGACTTGTGCACGAGCTCCTCTGCTTATGGCATGTTACAACATACTCTACTTAACAAGCTGTCTCCGGGACTAGGCAGGCCCCAATAATGCAGTTGTTAATTCTAATTATGCACCGCCGACGGAGCATGATCTGCAGCAGGATCAGACTGGAGATCGACACAGCCAGTCGTCGCAAAAACAGACCGATTGCTTCATGCAGCAGGATCAGACTGGAGATCGACAAAGTTAGTCGTCGCAGAAACAGATCGATTGCTTAACTACTAGTTGATGAGATGCTGCAATAATTTATCCCCTTTATGACTCTGATCAATAGGCCGCTTGAACAGCCTTGAAAGGATGAGTGTATAACTGCATGCACACACGAAGGCAGGGTAAACAGCAACTAGCCAGGTTATGATATGATGTCTTGATAAACTGATGAGAGCCACCAGGGAGTGCTCATAGCCAGTCTGCTTGTTCAGCAGATAGAGCAGATGCACATTCTTTCAACACCGGTTGTGTTCTGCAAAATAATTTACAAGTTGAGCGAGTGATGAGCTGTGAGAATAACCAGTTCATTAGGTAGGTGTTTCCTGCATGCGCAATGTTTAATATGGTGCAATCCTCGACGCAGATTCATAATTCGCAGCGCCCACCAATCAAAAAAGAGGGGTTGACCTTTGATGGCAACGGGAGCTTCTCCGCATCTATGTATAATGAACATTCCCTTGCTTCTGAACAATCAACACAAAAGCAGCAGGGCTTTTCATCGCTGTGTAGGTTCTCCTTCCTTCCTCCATTCTTCATTGTTCTGAATGATACATCGGTCCTGTTGGGTGCTCCATTCTTGATATATATTGCTGTCCATGCATAAGTTCCGAATTCCTTCCTTCGGTTCTGAAGAATAACATTTCTGGTCTTGGTTTTCTTACTTTAAATAAAACAATTTCATTTAGAACTGAGACCTTAGTTGCACCATGCATGCAGCTGGTAATCGTGCTTGTTCATGCGTTTTTGTGTGCTTGTCCATGGATGTTTAACTTCAGTTCTCACTGCTTCATTTACAGATAGACGTTCCCTTCCTCGCACCGACGTGCGGTGCAAACAACTTTGGCGACAATCCCGAGAACCATGTTGGACGGAGGTGAAGACTTCAAGGGCGACATCTCCAGGACAGGGTCACGCCGCCAGACAGATGACCATGGCTACAAGGTCAGGTTCCCGCCGGCGAAGGGCCTCTTCACGGAGTTAGCCGAAGGGGTGAAGGAGACCTTCTTTGCCGACGACCCGCTGCGGGAATACAAGGACCAGCCGAGGTCCAAGAAGCTGTGGCTCAGCCTGGTGCACCTCTTTCCGGTGCTGGACTGGGCCAGGAGCTACACCTTTGGCATGTTCAAGGGGGACTTCGTCGCCGGCCTCACCATCGCCAGCCTCTGCATACCTCAGGTAACAAACTAGCAAACTTCGCACAGCAGCACCGTAGCCTCCACTGGCTTGTCAACGTACTCTGACATGTCCTCTCTCATGGTATTTTACACCAGGACATCGGTTATGCCAAGCTTGCTTTCCTCCCAGCACATGTTGGGCTCTGTAAGTTCAGCATACATTTTCATCATTGTTGAGATCTCAGGATTTCCAGTTTTGCTCCTGCAAGTCTGCAGCTATAATGACCAGAGTGTTGCCGATTTTCGCTTGCAGACAGTAGCTTCGTTCCACCTCTGATATACGCTGCGATGGGCACTTCCAGGGACATAGCCATCGGTCCAGCAGCCGTCCTGTCGCTGTTGCTCGGGACTCTCCTCCAGGAAGAGATCGATCCGGTTAAGAATCCATATGAGTACAGCAGGCTGGCGTTCACCGCGACATTCTTCGCAGGGATCACTCAGGCAATGCTCGGGTTCTTCAGGTGAGCGGGTGTGGTCCCTGGTTTACTGACCTGCCACTTCCAGTTTCTGATGTCATATTGGGATGAACACCTGGAAGTCTCTGAACCGACTCGATTGATCTGCTGCAGGCTAGGGTTTATCATAGAGTTCTTGTCTCATGCAGCCATTGTTGGTTTCATGGCGGGTGCGGCCATCACCATTGGCCTTCAGCAGCTGAAAGGCTTCCTTGGCATCGCAAAATTCACCAAGAAGTCTGACATCATCTCGGTCATGGAATCAGTATGGGGAAATGTACATCATGGGGTAAGAATTACCTAGCTTCCATATATTTCGTTACTCTTGTCATGAAGACCAACATCTTATCAACTTGCCCTTGCGTTGTTGTTGATTCAGTGTAACTGGCAGACGATATTGATTGGGGCATCCTTCTTGGCGTTTCTTCTAACAACCAAATACATTGTAAGATAGAATACTAGTAAATTTCAAAATTTCATCTTGGTTCTCCTCGAACTATTTGTGATGATCATGCTGTTCCATTGGGATAATTCAGGCCAAGAAGAATAAAAAGCTCTTCTGGGTTTCTGCAATCGCTCCGCTCATTTCAGTGATCATATCCACCTTCTGTGTGTTCATCACCCGTGCAGACAAGCAGGGTGTTGCAATTGTAAGTCGACTTGACTACTCACAACTTTTGCCATCAGAAATTTCAGTGGTAACAAATTAGTTGAAGATAACTATGTGGATTAATTACTGGACAATTGCAGGTCAAGGATATAAAGCAAGGCATCAACCCACCTTCATTTCATCTCATATATTGGACTGGCCCATACTTGGTGAAAGGGTTCAGAATTGGTGTAGTAGCTGGAATGGTCGGCTTAACGGTAACAAAAACTTTATGGCCTTTTTAATTTCAATTTGTTTTCCTGGAACTTTTTAGGATATCCACCAATGTGTTAAAACCAATGCAAACTTTTTAGGAAGCAATTGCAATTGGAAGAACATTTGCTGCCTTGAAGGACTACCAAATAGATGGGAATAAAGAAATGCTGGCCCTAGGAACGATGAACATTGTTGGCTCAATGACTTCATGCTACGTAGGCACAGGTGACTACATTTTTAGTAGAAAAAGTTACATACTCCATACAAATATAGCATTCTACTGACAAGTTATGTTCCCTTCAGGTTCAATGTCGCGATCAGCAGTCAATTACATGGCTGGCTGCAAAACAGCCATATCCAATGTTGTTATGGCAATTGTCGTGATGCTTACGCTGTTGTTGATCACTCCATTGTTCAAGTACACGCCCAATGCCATTCTAGCCTCTATCATCATAAATGCGGTGGTTAGCCTAGTTGACTATGAAACGGCATACCTTATCTGGAAGGTTGATAAAATGGACTTCATGGCATTGCTAGGAGCATTCTTCGGGGTCGTATTTGCATCAGTGGAGTATGGCTTGCTCATTGCGGTGCGAACTACTACATTTTTTTTCATGTTAATTACAGCTTAATTCCGCCTACTGACATGGCTGATGATTGTGGATCTTGCGTGGAATAGGTTGCAATATCTCTTGGCAAAATTCTTCTCCAAGTAACACGGCCAAGAACAGCTTTACTCGGTAACCTTCCAAGAACAACAATCTACACAAATGTTGAACAATACCCAGAAGCTACCAAGGTGCCCGGGGTTATGATTGTCAGAGTGGACTCAGCCATCTACTTCACAAACTCCAATTATGTTAAAGAGAGGTAAACTTCTTTTGTACAAAATTTACTGATTTATTGGCATGATTACTAATATAGGAACTTATGTCCTATTTTCAGAATCCTGAGATGGCTGAGGGACGAGGAGGAACAACAGCAGGAACAGAAGCTGTCCAAAACAGAGTTTCTCATTGTTGAGCTATCCCGTAAGAAGACAACAGATTTACTGTATTTTATAATAAGGAAATTACTAATTAATTAGTTAATTTATCGCTAATGGTTTATAACACTGATCTACTCACTCTTCAACAGCGGTAACTGATATCGACACAAGTGGAATCCATGCCTTGGAGGAGTTGCTCAAAGCGCTTGAAAAGCGCAAAATTCAGGTAAAATACCAAAAACTAGGATCAGAATTGTACAGCTACTAGCTGCTACCGCAACTCTGCAAGAATGATCATGGAAGAAACACTTTACTAACAAATAAATCCATGTGTGCCACTTACAGCTGATACTCGCGAATCCCGGGCCAGCAGTGATCCAGAAGCTGCGGTCAGCAAAATTCACGGAGCTCATCGGCGACGACAAGATATTCCTGTCCGTAGATGACGCGGTGAAGAAATTTGCTCCAAAGTCAGCCCTGAACGTGTGAAGAAAGTGCGCCTCACAAAGTGAAGTACAGGCAAAGGAAAGATATGTGTTGGTGCTGTTTTTATAGGGCAAGGACCATAGAAGAGAACGTCATAGCTTGTGCAAAGGTAAGTAATGGAGGTGTTCATAGTTAGAGCACATCAGGTTTGCAAGATGTGGTTGGAGAAAAAGGAGAAGATGGTGGCCTAGTTGGACATCTACATCAGTGTGAGTGGTCATGGTGTGTGTCGGCGAGCAGTTGGATGGAGGTTCATATCATGATCCATCTCTGGGGTAATTTTTCTCCCGGGTCTTTGGATCCACACCTCTGTATCTTGTTAGTGTTTGTACTTCAAGTTGAAGGCTTCATAAAGAGGTTTGGCAAATTGGCCCAGTAGTATGGTGCACTAGATTGCGAGGCATGCTCGAACTTGTGTGAGTAACAAGGATACTAAGGGTTCCAGCACTGTAATCTGATAAGACGAGTCACTTGCTTGCGCATTCCAGCGCTGGGGGATTGAACCAAACACATGGTGTGCATGTGTGAACCTTGCTATTCACCGCCATTGGCAATGCATGTGTAAGCTGTCGAGTGCTCTCTGTGGCCACGAGAGGCGTACGGATGCCTAGTACTTACTCAAACTTGCTTGACCACGGCAGCTAAGTACAGAGATAGGTGGGCTCACCGTCTCCGTCCGCCGCCGCCGCCGTCACTGGTCCGTTCAGGACGAACCGATCAATCGTCGCCGCCGTCTGCTTTCCGATGCTACACAGTAGGAAGCAGCAGAAGCGTTTGCTCGGCGGGACGAGACAACAGCGGCTGGCTCGCCTGCGCCGCCAACGCCTCGGCTGGCGCGGTGGCGCCCGTGCCGTGCGGCCGACGAGCCCGTTGCCGTGGTCACAATTTGGGCCTACGTTTCCGTTCCGTCAGTAGTAAGTTTGGGCCTGAGCAATAACACTTTCCTCCCTTCTAAGAGTAAGAAAGAAGGAAATGCAGCCCACGACGGCCCATATTATCTCGTGGAGCTCCCTCCCTCCCTCCATGGAAATCCCTTGGCCACCGCCTCCCCACATGGATGGGATCCCCCGCCTCCAATTCCTCCTCCTCCTCCTCCTCCTCCCCCAATGGCGGCGCCCACCTCTCGCCGCCGCCGCCCCCTCTCCGCCGCCGCCGCCCCCCCTCTCCGCCGCCGCCCGCCTCAGACCGCTCTCCCCTCTCAGACCCATCCTCCCTCCTCTCCTCTCCGCCCAATGTTCGAGCAGCCGCCCTGATTAAGCGCGCCCGCAAAGGCCGGGTGCCCGCGGATTGGCACCGCAGCACCCTGCTCGCCGCTCTCACGCCTACGCAACGTTGCAGCCTCTCAGCCGCAGAGGGTCCAAGATGGGTCTCTTCGCGTATGAGCAGGCTCTAACATGACGGCCACGGTCATGGACAGGTACCACCAGCGCTCTCAGAGAGGGTTTGAAGCCAAATTTACTTATCTATAGCGCCGTGATCAATGCATTGTGCAAGGATGGTAATGTTAGGGATGCAGAGTCAATCATGAACGAGATGTCTGAGTCTAGGATGTTAGGATGAAGCCCGACACATTCCACCTACACGTCAATTGTTCTTGGGATTTCCAATCCAATGGATAAAGAGGGGTGTGTGCCAAACGCCGTGACATACTCAACCTTAATCAATAAGCTGTGCAGTAGTGTGAAGGTGAATGAGGAATTGGGTTTGATTGCCAAAATACACAGTGTGACATGGGGCTGCATTCAAGATGCCTGGAAGCTGTTTCTTGATATGAAAAAGAAGGGATGCAGACCAACTGTGTATACGTGCACATCACTTATAGGTGGGCACTTATTCTGTCAAAAAAATCACTTATAGGAGGGCAGTGTGTGTCAAGGATGGCCATTGGACTATTTCATAGGATGGCAAGAGATGGTTTGCTCCCTAATACAGTGACATATAATGGTTCGATGAATGTTCTGGTGGACTGGGGGAGGGTAAAAAATGGATTCTGCACTTATTGTTTGTAATGTGATGCAGGGACATGGTTATTTACCTGACACCGTGACTGACATACAATGTACTGATCAAGGGCTATTGCGCAATTGGTAATACCGATAAGGCAATGTCCATGCTGATCAATATATTGGAGGGCAGAGCTAGAGCTACACTTGTAATAATTATAGGCTTGCAAAATGAATACCTGATGGTGGAGCAGAAACTTGTAGCCTTTGCCTGATGCAGTCTCAGACTGCAACTTTGATGACGCGTTGTTGTCTGGATTAAGCAGAAGTCAGAGATGGTTTAAGGCAGAGAAGCTGTACAGACGCATGGTTGGTTAGGGTTTATGCCCAAACCAGGAGGCATATAATTATTTTGTTATTTCACTTTTGAGAGCCCTGAAAGTTGACCTGACTATGGATGTATTCAGACATATGTCTGCTCAGTGTCGTGAACTCCACCTTGTTGGTTATAAAGAACTAATATTTGCTTTATGCCAACTTCATAGAAGAAATGAAGCCCAGTTTGTTTTTGAAGACATGCTATCAAGGAATTTTAATTCTGATGACATTGTATAGACTGTTCTCATCAATGGACTGATTGGGGCCGGATACAAAGACCTGTGCATGGAGTTTCTGCACATCATGGAAAAAAAATCATCATAAGCCTAGCTTCCGTATGTGCACAATTTTAGCAAGGGAAGCATTGAAAGAGTAGCCATAGAATCAGCTGGACTTGATGCACTGCAGCAATTTGGGATTTTCTTGTGATGTCTGATGTGCCAGAGCTGTTAATCTGGAGTGAGTTAGATGGCTAGAGGGACCTTTTCATTGTTTTGCTACTTGGTCTTCCTCGGTCCTTGTTATCTATTCGCAAGGCTTCTGCATTGTGCTTCCAGTGAGATCAAAGAATGCCTATGTGCAGCAAGTTTCATATCCAGTTTAGCTGTTACACGCTGAACATTCCCATCATTTTGCACTCTACACTGAATCACTGATTATCAACCTCTATTTCAAACCTCAGGTACGGACTTCAATTCCTGTGCTTAAATTCTAATTTCCTATATCCTGTGATTGTCCTGTAAAGTTGTGATGCATAATACCTTCAAGATTCTTGTTGTGTTTAGGATTCCTAGGGATTGTCAGAAATGGGAGCCAGAGTTGGAAGACCCAAAAGATCAATTCCGTGAATACTTCCCGATTGGCCCTTTAATTGGAAAGTGGTGCAAGATGCATCAGGTGATATACCTCTTACACTGTCCGCATTTTGCATAGGCATAAAAAAAAGCTGTTTTCCCTGCCATAAACTGAGACTGAAAACATATGCACAGTGTAAAGCTGTTACCAATTTCCTGGACTCTATTTGGACAAGTCCCTTGCGAGTTGCGAGCATGGTTGCCTTGCTCGCTGCTCGTGGGCATGGGAAATCAGCCACCTTTGGTCTTGCTATTGCTAGAGCCATCGCAGGTGGGTAAGCTCAACCAGATGAGCATCCCCATATGAGCATGCCTTGTTGGGATTTAGCTTCTACTTAGGCCAAAGGGGCGGACCACGGTGCTCCTATGCAAGCCAACACGATGGAAAGCAGCACGCAGGCCCTCCGAACTGGGTCACATAAATGTATGAGTGCAGCAGGCACAACATGTCAACAACTTGGGGCCTCCTTGGGCTTTAACGATGGTCACCCCCAACCGTGTCATGTTCATCGGTCTTAGGACCGGTTCCAATCCTAGCACATGACAATCTGATACTCTATATTTTGGTTCAGAAAACAATTTTTCTCTGTGTTTTTGAACTTGTAGAATTCTTCCTATTGCATGCTTAGAAGCTCCAGCCGTTTACTGGGGGCATCAATATCTGCCATTTCTAGCTACTGATTAGTTAAGCAGGGTATGGCCAGAACTCTTAGATATGCTGATATATTGCCTATATTGGTTCGTGCATCAGTAATCACTATGCAAGAGCTGAGTGTAAACTCTACCTTTGGCAGTTCAGCAGGAACAACAAATTGTGATGCCAAGTCACCTCGACTTGAACTTGCACAGGAAGGTGAAGAGATGCATGATCACTGCCATTCCATTCAGCGGACTGAGCTGCCCAAACTTGTTTCATGGACGCCAATTGGTTCAGAAACCGGTATGATGCTCGCTGTTACCAGCATATGCCAATACTTGAGAGTCTGAGAAAGAAAGAGCAACCAAACTTGTGTTGGGCTTTCATGGTTGCAGTTTTTGGAGCTCAAGGTCAGTTTGAGTCGAAACCTGTAGCAGAATCTGTCGCATATTTTCACGGTGCGGCCAACGATGCGTGATCCAACGACATTCAAGAGTGAAAACTCCATATGTCCATGGCTCCAGGGGACATTGCGGGTAAAATTGAGCAGTGAGAAGTGTGGAGCTTAGCCAGGCCGACTGTTGCGCAACGTTGCCATTCCATTCCAGCCTTAGCTTTGGTCGCCTGCCTGCACAGCACACCACAGCACAGCACAGGATGCGCGCGGTTAATTTACACGAGCGGATGCAGTAGGTCAGTAGATCCTCGTGACGCGCATTGAAAGGGATTGCGAAAAAGCCTGTGGCAATGCCTGAGCTCGCATGCTTGTACAGTACGTACGATGGATTGGTCCCTGCGCCTGCGCCTGCGTGCGCCTGGTTCAGGTCCAATATTACGCATACGATGAGGCAGGAAAAGGCAAGGGAGGAATGAAGCAACGCTGCGGCGGCGCAGCGAACTGCTGCCGGGGCATGCATGCCCTCGCTGAAGCCGATCTGCCACGCAGCCATTGGCCGCGGCGACGGGGCCTCATCACGTGGCGCTGCTTCGGAGAGACCTACCACGTACTCCGTCGTCAGAAGCCTTGTTTGTTTCGCTCGACAGCGGTCAATATCTATCTAGCCATCAGTACTGCCGGCGCAAGCGACACGAAAACGACGAAGACAGCTAGGCCACACGATTCCTTCGAGCATTCTATGCTCTAGGCTACAAAATACAGCCTCCGTTTCTAAATACAAGTTTTTTCAGAGATTACAACATGAACTACATGTATACAGAGCAAAAATGAGTGAATATACACTCTAAACCACGTTTATATACATTCATATGTAGTCCATATTGAAATCTCTAGAAAGACTTAAACTTAGGAACGAAGGGAGTACTATACTTGTCTCGATGTTATTCTAATCTGAAGTATTAAGTACTTGAATGTTTATTCTAATCTGAAGTATTAAGTACTTGAATGTTTTGATTGAGTGTGTGTGTCACCAGCATGCTTCGGATGCTTTTGCATGCCAGCAGGCATGTTTTCGGTTGATTCAAACCTCTGGTCTTTCTTCACCCTGTATATGTATTCAATTCAAATACTATGCGATGTCGGCTCGGCTCAAAATTGATGAGATCACGGTTTGGGCGCGCCGTATTGAATACCCTGGCCAGTTTCCGCTGTCCGCCCGCTTTGATCACGCGCTGTCCGTGATCCATTTCAGCTCCTGACCGAGGAGCCAGCGTACTTTCTTAAAGTGTCGTGTCAGTAGACTGCTAGTAGCCCGTGCGTGATGCATGTGATCGACGTTTCTTCTCCTTGCCATACTTCGAGTTGAGTAGTGTGTGCGTGTGAGAACACGTAATACGTTTAATCCTAAACAATCTGCTGATGCTCGACATGCACGTATCTTTTTTATTTTGAAATGAGACTAGATATCATCTTTTGTTTCCTCTCTACATACAGGAGATGTGTAACCCGCTTCTATGCGTATACTCCCATGTGTAGTGTCTCTGTCGTTAGTCAGTTGTTACTCTGGTTCTCTATGAACTTGGGCAAACAATATTTTGTTATATTGACACACAGGACTAGGAGGATCCCTTGTGCAAAATTTTACTGAACAAGAGCTCACATATGTGCTTTTACAATCAAAGTCAAGGTCATTTTGTCCGTCTTTATGAACATACGTGTATTCCGATAAAGAGAAATTAGTAGTATTCAAAGTCGCATTCTGAGAGATGCATGTGTCAACATCGACCATCCTAATAATGGACATGCTAATTAAGTAAGCAAGCATATGCTCACCTTGAATGTTCAGATAGGTAAAGTAGTGTGACTAGCTGGGAAAGCTCAAATTAAAGTAACCCAACAGGTAATAAACTAGTGGTACTGCAAATAAGTCCGGAGCTTACAAGCCGTACGTACAAAATAACCAAAGAACAGCTAGCCGCAGCCCGCAGGGAGGGCGTACGTACGTACGTAGACGATATTACAGATGAAGCGAGGTGTCCACGTCTACATCACCCCTATAGCCTGAATTCTGCATTCTCGGCACCTCCCCCCACGAGCTCGCCGCCGCCGCCGCGGGCTGCGACGCCTGGACCCCGCCGTTGCCGCCACCGAACCCGCTGTAGGCGGATGCACCGTGCAGGGGCCTGGACGGCCGCACCAGGTCCGGGTGCAAGAACCACCTCGGCCGCTCGTCGCCGCTGGCCGCCGTCGGCTGCAGGCCAAGGTCCAGAGGCGCGGGCGGCAACGGGGAACCGGCGCGGTCGGTGGCGTCGGCGGAGTGGTGCACCCGCTGCAGCTCCCTGCCCTCCCGCATCTCCTTGACCCTCTGCAGGTTCCTGAACCGCTCCTGGAGGAGGGCTATGGAGGACGTGTGGATGATCGACGGGGAGGCCTCATTGCGCCCCTGCCTTCTCATCGGAGAGACGGACTTTGTTACAAGTGCTTCTTGTTGCAGAGCTAGGACTGGCTTAGCTCACTTGTAGTGGGTAGAGCGAGCTAGCTAGGTGGGTATGCGAGTGTGCGATGCGAGAGGGAGGGGTGGTGCTGTCTGGTTTGGTTGGAGGCTAGCAAGCAAGCCGCAAATGGACCGATCACTGGTTGAGGGGAGGTTGGAGGGGGCAGGCCGGGGTATATATATGTATGCGAGGGGGGAGGAGGCATCAGGCATGGGGGTTTGCATAGCATAGATCGTGTGTCCTCTTGCACTAATACTCTCACACTGGCTAGTGGCTACTCATGATGATGCGTTCGTTTGGGTATGTATAGTGATCGCATGTGTTTCCGCGCCAACTCAAATCCAAGGGATCCAATCCAAGGCCCGTCCACTTTGCTGGCAAGCTAAAGCGGTTCGAGGAGGAAGAAAGGGAAGGGAATCAGGGCGAGGGGTGGAAAGTCCAAGCGGGAAAATGCCTCCCGGCCGGGGTAGGGTGTATGCATGGACATGGACACGGACATGGATGGTGTGGCGCGTGCAGCTAGCTAGCTAGCGCTAGTGCAGTGGTCGTGGTGGTGGTAGGGGGTTGGGTTGGGTTGGGTTTGGTTTGGTGATTGGATGTGAGGCGCCACTTTTTAAAGTCGGGTGAGGCCGGGGAGGTAGTACAAAGGGCCCTGGAGGCTAGCGCTTGGCGCGAGACAGCGGGGAGGAATATGGTCGTATAGGATTTCGTGGTGCTCTTTGTCCTCTAACCCTTGACGCCTCTCTTCTTTTTCGTTTTTCTTTTAAACTCGGAAGGGTTGGTTGCATGCGAGCCCTCCTTGTCCCCGCCCTCCTTGTTCCCCAATGTTTATCGTTGCCTTGTTTGATGTCATGGACGCGGACGACCCTCGGCTCGATTGGGACAGGAGCTGCTCATCAGCTCATCGATCACCAAGGTTATGTTATGCTAAGATAAGCTGGCCCATCGATCCATGTAGTAGGAGTATATATCCATGCATGGCAGCGCATTCTATTCCCACTCCGGTTCTTGATTTCATAGTTAATGTACGAAGGAAACCCTAGCTCGCTAGATGACTTGGGGTTTTGCGCGGTGGAGCCGTGTGCCGTCGTGTGCGTAGGGGTTGGGGTGGCTTTGATGTTTTCTGTTGTTTGGTTGCTGTGTGGCCAAGGACGGGGTTAGTGCTCCAACCAATCGACCTGCCAGATGATGAGTTAAGGATCGGTGTAAATAAATAATATTACTTACCTAGCCTATAGCCTATTAGCCTTTGTGATTGCATGCGGATTCTGTTTTTTACTCGGTGCGGTTGGACTATTGGAGCAAGTTCACGCTTTCCAGGGGGTAGGTTTTGAGTTACCCCATTATTTTATGCTGTTTGTTCTAAAATGAGATCATGCTTGTCTACCCCCCAAAAAAATGCCAGAGTCGTAGGCCCAGATCGCATGCTATGCCAAGAGGGAGAAGACAAGGGGCACAAACAGTGCGACCTCCGTCTGCTGACTGCTCTTTCTGTATTAATTTATGATTACTCCCTCTCCTGTAAGGATCAAAACTCATTACTTATGCGTACTATATCTTGCTCTTTTCCGTCTACTTTTAAGACCTGGCCTTGGTGCGACAAGCATGCTTTGTGTATCTGATTCCTCTGGCTCTGGCCTTGTGGGCGCGGGCGTAGGAGTATATAGTAGTACATGCATGTGTGCGCATGTGTGGATGTTCAGCCAGGTACTGTGCGTAGGTGTTTCCTTTCCTTTGTTTGCCAGAAAGGGACCGGCCGTGTCACAGCTTACTGTTCCGTCGCAATTATGTTTATGTCATCATGCATGGGCCATCCATCGATCCATCACCGGGTACACTTACATCATGTGTGTCGTATAATAGTTACGCGAATACAAACTAATCTGTGTCAATGTCCTAATCCATGCTTGACAGCTTGAGTTTGATTATTGACAGAATCCACGGGTGGGGCCTCCGTTCAATCATATGCTCACACTAGCTTGTGCATCACTTGAATTGGGTGTGTAGCTAAGAAATGTGTGTCGTGCATGGAGTAGTACAAAAACTGATCATGATCAGTACTCTTGGCCTAGAAAATCGACCATATATATTTGCATCACAAATGGGGAGGCTAGTTACCTACTACCCCGACATGACATTTACCGAACTACCTCGATCAAGCTAATGTAAGATCTAATCAAATCATGCATGGATCGGCATCTCTCTTCTTTTTCCCTTTTTATGAGAAATTATGTGTCAGCAACTCAGCAAGCGTACGGTGCATGCATCGATCACTACCAACAAACAACGGGCAGGCATGCAGCCTCTGTGCCCTGAACCTACACACTGATCCGCCGTGCATGCATGCATGCATTGTGTGCATGGCATGACATGCACCGGATCCTAGATAGATCAAGAGCCTCCCTTCCTTCTCTCACGTTATCCCCACCTGTCACGCTCTCGGCCTTCGATCTCAGCTATACCTCCAGCTGCTAGAACACCGATCCCCCGGCCAATTCGATCCCGGTTCCCATACCTCGCCGTCCCCGGATCCCCCGACATTGCTGATCGGCACCAGTGCCTCTTGCCAACGTACGTACGTGTACCCTTCGGAACCAAAGGAAACATTGGGCGGGAGAAGGAGTGACTAAAGATACTTGGACAGCATGTAGCCACCTAAACATTATATGGATTGACGTTAGGGCCTTCATTCACAGGATTCTGAAAACGTAGGAATAGAAAAAACATAGAATTGAAATGTTAGAGTTACGACGAACAAGGTTCGACACATTCTATGGATTGACTTTAGGTGGCATAATTTTCTCCTTACATTAGGGAAGGAGGAGGGGCCCGCACCTGTAAAAAAATTGGGAGGGGGGGGGGGGGTGGGGGGCTCCATTACTATCCATAGATCTAGGATTATCATGTCATGACCATTTCAATCCTACAAGATTTTGGTCTATTTCCCCCGCAAAAAAAATATATTTTGGTCTATTTGATTGCATCATATAAGAAAAGGTTATTGCAAAGAGATTTTAGTGGATGCTAAAATTCCTATGGAATATGGTACAAAGGAATCCTTAGGGGGGAAATCCTACTAGATTTAATCTTATGAATCAAACAACCAAGATAGAAAAATCCCTAACGATTTTAATCCTCCGAAATTCAAATTCCTACGAGAATCCTTTGAATCAAAGGAGCCCTTGTCGAGGGATGTACATATTGATAGATAAATGGGTACATATGATAAATGTACTTTTATTTCCTACACATTGTATCATAAGATTCTTACGCAATCGTGCACCACCGGCTGGTGCCAGTAATCCCGACGCTCATGGCCATGGTGGTTGTACACTCGAGGTTACGCTCGCACGGCAGTTGTAGGGCTGCTTGTCGACTATCGCGGTGGATGGTCACGGTCCAGCAAAGCTTGTCAGGCGGCGACGCTCCATGGATAGGCGCGGTTCAGAGGAGCTTGACACTGGTTCCCCCTGGCCCTGCCGACAGAGCCCCCTGGCCTTCCCTATCGTCAAAGGCTCCTCACCTTCCCTCGTCGGCAGGGCTCCCTCGCCTCCCCTACCGACAGAGCTCCCTCGCCGCCCAACACCTCCCTAGCTCCCCTGGCAGGCCGCCGAGTGGATGGAGATGCCTCTCCATGGCAGAAGATGATGTGTGTGAGACAGGGGAGGGGCATAGCCGAAGGTGACGAGATCCATCTTCTCAGCATTTTCTTGGATTTGGGATTTTTTTTTTTTTGTCGATACTGACGGGCGAACCCCGCTTATCATAACATTCAGCATACCGGTCAACCCAACAGAGTTGACTTTGATGCCACATCAGCTCTGACATGTGGGCCATCCCTTTTATAATCGCGATCAATTCCGGCCCAATCAATCACTAGCAGAAAGCTGTAGTCTTTTGAAACGAAAACATTTTTGCGGTAGTTATGAGCGAATTTTAAAAAACAGGTAGATTTTGGAACCCTTGCCCCAAAGCTTGTAGTTTTATGCTATACTGTGTTTGTGCTATATATGATCTTTGATTATTCGCAGAATAATCCTAATAATAATTGAAGTATCCTCGATGCATGGCTGTGGTAGCATGACAGGTCCTATCCTATTACGCGTATCGTTTGTTCCATTCCAGGGATGCCGATGCCGATGCCGATGACGATGACGATGAGACGTACTCTTCCGTCGAATAATGATGGCCGGCCGGCGGGTCGCGTCGATCGACCGATCAGGCGCGCACGTCGCCTCCCCCATGCATGCAGATGCAGAGTACGATCACTGTGCCCCCGCCCCCGGAGCGTAGCGCGGTGATAATTTCCCGCCGGTGTCCGCTAGCGCGCGGCGCGCCGGACGATACCTCCTCCGTTGGGGACGGGGAGCGGCAGTAATCATGCGGTCCGGCGAACGAAACGACCCCTGCGCGGCCCGGTTTGGTTTGGTTTGGATCGATCGTCGATGGACGGACGATGGATTGATCGCTCACGGCCGCGTTCAAGTGCATGCGCGCCTCTGCTTTCGTGACCCGTCGCGTTGCGCTTGGCGCCCAGTTGTCCTCTGCATATCCGCGGGTCTGCCTGGCCCTGGCCGGCCGGAGGGAGGGAGACGGCGCGCGTCTGGCTGGCCGGGGCGGTGCCGTCGATCAATCGCGCGCGATGGACAGGCCGGCCGGGCTGCGGGCAGGGCAGTGCAGTGCAGGTTGTGTATTCTGTCTGTCGTGTACGCTCCGGTGATGTGGCGCTGGATCTGGCGCGGCGTCCTTGTTCCGTTGTTTGGTTGGAATTTGCGCACAGGAGCTAGTGCTGTCAACTCGGCGATCGGTGGCGTTGCATGACCAGCATACCATATGTAGCGCTCGTGTTTTTATGCAGTCTGTGTGGTATATAGGTAGGCAAAATGCAGCGTACGTGCACAGTTTCATTGTTGCCAGAACACCTCTAGTTTGATGTAAATGTGCTGTGATTTTTCTGTAAATGTGCTGTGAATTTGCTGGGCAGATCCAAAATACAGGAAAAAAATTGCCGGGCATAGTGTGCGGCCGAGCTTCCAGGTGCTGCTGTGTGATCTATACCGACGGCTATGGAAACGCCAGGAAGCTCACAGGTGCTGCCATGTGTCCAGCGTGGAAGCTCACGAACTGGTCATGTGTCCACACCCACGAGAAGCCACGTGGCATCACTATGCTGACAGTAACGCCATCGGCACAGATCTGACGCATGCCGACGGCAAAGCTGTGTGCGTAATGCCAGGGGCGGACCTACATAGTGCTGAGTGGGTGCCTAGGCCCCCACTTTTTTTTTTTGAAATTTCAATAGAAATTTCTTGTATTCAAAAAGAAAATTATGAAATTCTTCAAATTTGTATAATAAATGCCCTGACTCCAATGATTGGCCCCCACTCTTTTTTAAAAAATTTCAATAGAAATTGCTTGTATTTAAAAAGAAAATTATGAAATACTTCAAATTTGTATAATAAATGCCCCGACTCCAATGACTAGCCCCCGCTCCACAAAATTTCTAGGTCCGCCCCCGCGTAGTGCTGCCACGTGGCTTCTCCCGTGCGTCGACACGTGGCCACGACGCCATCAGGCAGCTGTGCAGTTTTCTTGTCTACCGATGGCGGATCTATGTCGGCGGCCTGTGTAAAGCCGTCAGCATAGGTTCCTATGCCGACGTCTTTTGTACGTCGACGGTCTAACAGGTCTGTCCCGACGAGATCATTACCGATGGGCATACGCCGATGGGTAGGCGACACGGGGGAAGCCCACCGGCGCCACCTAGGCTCTCCTCCACTCGCCTTCGTCTAGCCACCACCAGAGGAGACTGTCGGCGAAGCGCGTGCGGGATCCAGGGAGGGTGGTGGCTGGCATCTCTTTGTCTAGCAAGGCGCATAGGTCCGACGCTGCTCCATGGTGACCCAACTGCGGCTTCTTTCCATGGTGCCTACTCCAGGTTCTCGGTGGGTGCTGCTCGTGCGTTGCGGATGTACAACGCCGGGTCGAGAAGCTGCGCAGTGGGCGCTCGGCTTGTGGGTGTGCGGCCTTGATCTGGGTCGTACGGGCATGCGGGCTGGAGCAAACGTGCGGGGGCTCGGCTTGGGTGGGGCGGCGACGACTCTCGTCTGCGTTGGCGGTGGCCGGCGGGGGCACTACCTAGATCCGGCCCGTCGGGACCCACGGGAGTCCCACGGTGGTTGCTCCTGTTGTTCTTCGTGCTCCAAAACTTTGATCTGCTTCATCCCGGCCTCAACGATCTGGACACCAACGGGTTCCAGTCTTCCTCTTGGAGATCTCAGCTTTTGGCGCATGGCGTCACTGGATATCTAGATCGAAATTGATCCAATCGGGCGCGCCCTCATCTTCGGCCAGAGAGGCTTCATGAGGGCATGGCGCGAAGCTTCACTGTCTTGCCAGTGCCATGCGACATGTCTAAGTATAGATTTCCATGGTGTTGATAGTGGTGAAGAAAGTCAGGATGGCTACGCTTGGAGACTTGTAATGGCGGAGGGTAATTTTGGTTACGTTGAAGAATGTGGCATAGGTTTTTTCCCCGTGTGTCGGGTGTTGAGGACTTGCAGCGGTGACCTTGGCAGGAGGGGGCGGCAACACAGGTGGACAACATTTTTGGGGTGGTTCTCGAGTACCGAGCCGCGATCTCCAGGGTGAAAGTCCAATGTCTGGCCTTCATTGGTTGTACCTGGCAATGGTATTGCGGAGGCATTGTTTTTGG
Source organism: Aegilops longissima (assembly GCA_021605205.1). Lineage (NCBI taxonomy): Eukaryota > Viridiplantae > Streptophyta > Magnoliopsida > Poales > Poaceae > Aegilops > Aegilops longissima. The sequence continues at coordinate 571,538,066 of CM038679.1, read as the reverse complement.
AATCTCGGACTCTCTCCAGGGTGAAAACTCAATATCATTGATCGGGCGATGACAACGCTTGTGCATTGTTTGCTTCTTGGAGGCGTCGCTTGTGGAGAACCTCTTTTGTAGTCCGGGTGTTGTCTTTGGTGGTGTTCAGAGTGTTTTTGTTGCGAGTGTTTCATCACTACGACGGGTTCTTTGTTTTTATATTTCTCTCTTTTTATTTTTGTTCTTGGTTGTGTGCATTCTTGATGTCTTTTGATATCTTGTTGGTGTAAAGGCTAGGTGTAATTGGTATCTTCATGATATTAATATATTTCCTTTATCAAAAAATACGCCGACGGTTTTGGGCCTATGCCGACGGCGGCGGGCCGTCGGCATTATTTAAAATTCCGATAGTACAAGTCGATTATAGGAAGACTATTGCTAGAGGAGAGTCCCATATAACTGACGCTTGAGATTTTACCCTTGATCTGGACACGCTACAGTTACCTATGAGGGATTTGATGTGGAGCATCCTACGGTCATACCCATGGATGTACATTCGTCTCCCAAGACACCACGTGGACCAATGACTAGAGCTCGCGCAAGGGCTATCGAAACCGAGGTGAACTCGCTCCCCTCTGAATTTACACATTCTACTTGCGAGACATGGCTACTACCTCAAAACGAGACCTTGTGTGTGATCAGGGGCTTGGAGGAAGGCCATGAAACTACTTCCACCAATGGACAAGATGGCAAGGACACCAAGCGTAAGAAGCAAGAGGAAAAGCTGCCAGGAAGCTACAGCCACCGGACAACCGGTCCCTGCCGGACGTTTGACGCCTGGAGGTTCGGCCATCTAGAAGGCCCAACTAACAACTGCTACAGTGGCCGGATAACCAACAAGTACTGGACGTCCGGCACACTTCAGTGACCGGACGTTCGACCGACTCTAATATCCGGTACCACCAGTCCAGAACCAATACCCCAGAAGACCGACGCCCTCCGGACGACCGAGCCATTACTACTTCTTGATCTTGCGTTGATTTTTCCCTTGAAGAGGAAAGGGTGATGCAGCAAAGTAGAGATAAATATTTCCCTCAGTTAAGAACTAAGGTATCAATCGAGTAGGAGGCACAAGCAAGTCCACAATATATGCACCTGCACAAACTAACAAACACTTGCACACAACACAAAAAAGGGGTTGTCAATCCCTTCACGGTCACTTACAAGAGTGAGATCTAATAGAGATAGATATAAAAGATAAGTAAAAGGTAAAATAAAGTAAATATAAATAAATTACAGCAAGGTATTTTTGGGTTTTTGGTTTTATAGATCTGAAAATATATGATGGAAAATAGACCCGGGGGCATAGGTTTCACTAGAGGCTTTCTCTTGAATAAAGCATATGGTGGGTAAACAAATTACTATTGAGCAATTGATAGAAAAGCGCAAAGTTCTGATGATATCTAAGGCAACGATCATGAATATAGGCATCACGTCCGTGATAAGTAGACCGACTCTTGCCTGCATCTACTACTATTACTCCACACATCGGCCGACTCGTGCCTACATCTAGAGTATTAAGTTCACAAGAACAGAGTAATGCCTTAAGCAACATGACATGATGTACAGGGATAAACTCAAGCAATATGACATAAACCCCATATTTTTATCCTTAATGGCAACAATACAATACGTGCCTCGCTACCCCTACTGTCACTGGGTGAGAACACCGCAAGATTGAACCCATCACAAAGCACCTCTCCCATTGCAAGAAAACCCAATCTAGTTGGCCAAACCAAATCGATAGATCGGAGAGAAATACAAAGCTATCTCAATCATGCATAAAAGAGTTTAGAGAAGACTCAAATAATATTCATAGATAATCTGATCATAAATCCACAATTCATCGGATCTCAACAAACACACCACAAAAGAAGATTACATTGAATAGATCTCCAAGAACATTGAGGAGAACATTGTATTGAAGATCAAAGAGAGAGAAGAAACCATCTAGCTACTAGCTGTGGATAGCTATGGACCCGTAGGTCTATGGTACACTACCCATGCTTAATCATAAGGGCAGCAAGGTTGGTGTAGAGGCCCTCCGTGATCAAATCCCCCTCCGGCGGAGTGCCGGAAAAGGCCACAAGATGGGATCTCACGAGAACAAAAGCTTGCGGAGGCAGAAACGTATTTTTGGTTTGCCCTCTGATGTAAGGGGGATATTTGGGAATTTATAGTGCTGGGATTAGGGTTGGAAGGTCTCTGAGGGGCCCACAAGCCTAGGGTGCGCCCCTAGGGCTTGTGGCCTCCTCGTAGGTCTTCTAGCCTCCTATCGAAGCTTCCTAGGTTTCTTCTGGTCCAAGAAAAATCATCGTCAAGTTTTATTCCATTTGGTATTGATTTTCTGTAAAAGCCAAAAATAAGGAAAAAAATAGCAACTGGCACTAGGCACTAGGTTAATAAGTTAGTCCCCAAAACAATATAAAATAGCATATTAATGTGTATAAAACATCCAAAACAGATAATATAATAGCATGGAACAATAAAAAATTATAGATACGTTCGAGACGTATCAAGAATCCCCAAGCTTAATTCATGCTCGTCCTCGAGTAGGTAAATGATAAAAACAGATTTTTTGATGTCGAATGCTACCTAACATATTTATCAATGTAATTCTTCTTATTGTGGCATGAATATTCAGATCCATAAGATTCAAAACAAAAGTTTAATATTGACATAAATACAATAATACTTTATGCATACTAATAAAGAAATCATGTCTTCTCAAAATATCATGGCTAAAGAAAGTTATCCCTATAAAATCATATAGTCTTGCCATGCTCTATCTTCATCACACAAAGTATTTTATCATGCGCAACCCCGATGACAAGCCAAGCAATTGTTTCATACTTTTAATGTTCTCAAGCTTTTTCAACTTTCACGCAATACATGAGCGTGAGCCATGGATGTAGCACTATAGGTGGAATAAAAGGTGGTTGTGAGGAGAAGACAAAAAGGGAGAAAGTCTTACATCAACTAGGCAAATTAATGGGCTATGGAGATGCCCATCAATCGATATCAGTGCAAGTGAGTAGGGATTGCCATGCAACGGATGCACTAGAGCTATAAGTGTATAAAAGCTCAAAAGGAAACTAAGTGGGTGTGCATCCAACTTGCTTGCTCACGAAGACCTAGGGCAATTTGAGGAAGCCCATCATTGGAATATACAAACCAAGTTCTATAATGAAATATTCCCACTAGTATATGAAAGTGATAAAATAGGAGACTCTCTATCATAAAGAACATGGTGCTATTTTTGAAGCACAAGCGTTGAAAGGATAGTAGCATTGTCCCTTCTCTCTTTTCTCTCTCATTTTTTTACCTTTTTTATCTTTTGGGCTCTTTGGCCTCTTTTTTTGATTTTTTTATTTGGGCTCTTTGGCCTCTTTTTATTTTTATGTCCGGAGTCTCATCTCGACCTTTGGGAGAATCACAGCCTCCATCATCCTTTCCTCACATGGGACAATGCTCTAATAATGATGATCATCACACTTTTATTTACCTACAACTCAAGAATTACAACTCGATACTAGAACAAAGATATGACTCTATATGAATGCCTCCGGCGGTGTAATGGGATGCGCAATGATCTAGCGTAGCAACGATATCAAAAAATGGTCAAGCCATGAAAACATCATGCTAGCTATCTTACGATCATGCAAAGCAATATGACAATGATGGTGTGTGTCATAATAAACGGAACGGTGGAAATTGCATGGCAACATATCTCGGAATGGCTATGGAAATGCCATAATAGGTAGGTATGGTGGCTGTTTTGAGGAAGGTATATGGTGGTCTTAATGCACCGACGAAAGTTGCGCGTTACTAGAGAGGTTAGCAATGGTGGAAGGTGAGAGCGCGTATAATCCATGGACTCAACATTAGTCACAAAGAACTCACATACTTATTGCAAAAAATTATTAGCCATCGAACCAAAGTACTAATACGCATGCTCCTAGGGGGATATATTGGTAGGAAAAGACCATCATTTGTCCCTGACCACCACTCATAAGGAAGACAATCAAAAAATAAATCATGCTCCGACTTCATCACATAACGTTTCACCATACATGCATGCTTCGGGAATCACAAACTTTAACACAATTATTTCTACCAATCCACAATTACTCACTAGCATAACTCTAATATCACCATCTTTATATCTCAAAACAAATGCAAAGAATCAAACTTCTCATATATTCAATGCTCTTTATGAAAGTTTTTATTATATCCCTCTTGGATGCCCATCATATTAGGACCAAATTCATAACCTAAGCAAATTGCCATACTATCTTCAAGACTGTCAAATAATATAAGTGAAGCATTAGAGTTCATCAATTTCTATAAAATAAAACCCCCCGTCATGCTCTAAAAAGATATAAGTGAAGCACTAGAGCAACTACCTAGTTCAAAAGATATAAGTGAAGCACATATAGTATTCTAATAAGTTCACGATTAAAGCGTGTCCCTCTCAAAAGGTGTGTACAACAAGGATGATTGTGGCAAACTAAAAAAATCAAAGACTCATATCATACAAGACGTCCAAGCAAAACACATATCATGTGGTGAACAAAAATATAGCCTCAAGTAAATTTACCGATGGATTGAAGACAAAAGAGGGGATGCCATCCGGGGCATCCCCAATCTTAGATGCTTGGTTGTCCTTGAATATTACCTTGGGGTGCCTTGGGCATCCCCAAGCTTAGGCTCTTGCCACTCCTTATTCCATAGTCCATCAAATCTTTAACCAAAACTTGAAAACTTCACAACACAAAACTCAACAGAAAACTCGTAAGCTCCATTAGTATAATAAAATAAATCACCACTTTAGGTACTATTGTGAACTAATTCTAAATTTATATTGGTGTTATATATACTTTATTCCAACTTCTCCATGGTTCATACCCCTCGATACTACCCATAGATTCATCAAAATAAGCAAACAACACATAGAAAACAGAATCTGTCAAAAACATAACAGTCTGTAGTAATCTGGAAATTGCGTATACTTCTGTAACTCCAATTTTTTTGAAATAGTAGGATAATATAGGCACTTTGTATATCTATCTTGTGTAAGAAATTAAGAATTTTATCACTCTCCAGTGAATTTTAACAATTCTGCTACTGGACGCAAAAGTTTTTTTTTCATCAAAATCAAATCAACTTTCACCATGACCATACCAAAGGTCTTACTTGGCACAAACACTAATTAAAATACTAAAACACAACTACTAAAGAAGTAATAATGTGTATACTAAAAAAACAAAAATAAAAAGATTGGGTTGTCTCCCAACAAGCGTTTTTCTTTAAAGCCTTTTAGATAGGCGTTGATAATTTTAATGATGCTCACATGAAAGATAGTAATTGAAACACGAAGAGAGCATCATGTAGCTTGTGAAAAACAAGTTTAATTCTAACATATACCATATGCAAGGAAGAAGAAAGAAACAATAGCAATCTCAACATAACGAGAGGTAATTTAGTAACATGAATACAACCATATTTTCCTCTCTCATAATAATTACATGTAGGATCATAATCAAAATTCAAAAATATAGCTATCACATAAAATTTTCTCTTCATGATCCACATGCATGCAAAGTTGACACTCTTCCAAAATAGTGGGATTAACATAAAATAAAGTCATTACTTCTCCAAGCCCACTTTTATCAAAAATTTCATAAGATTGATCAATCTCCAAAGTAGTGGGATCACTATTTCCTAAAGTTGACACTCTTCCAATCCCACTTTCAAAATTGTTGCAAACATTATTATCAATATCATATTAATCATGAGGCTTAAACAAATTTTCAAGATCATAAGAAACATTATCACCCCAATCATGATCATTGCAAGAAGCAGTGGACATAACAAAATTAGCATCCCCAAGCTTAGGGTTTTGCATATTATTAATATAACTGACATTAATAGAATTTATAACAACATAATTGCAATCATGCTTTTCATTCAAGGAGCTATCGTGAATCACTACATAAATTTCTTATTTTAGCACTTCATCACAATTTTCAGATTCACGAATTTCAAGCAAAACATCATAAAGATAATCTAGTGCACTCAACTCACTAGAAATTGGTTCATTATAGTTGGATCTTTTTTAAAAAATAGCACGTGGATGAGGATCCATAAACTTTTTGCTTTCTGATTTGGAATAAATACACAATTATGGCAAGCGAACAAGCAAACAAACCAAGTAAGACATAAAGGCAAGCAGAAAGAAGGCAAATATTTTTGTGTTTTTCTGAAAATGTTTTAGAAGTGGGGGAGAGGAAAACGAGAGGAAGATGACAAATATTATAAGTGCAAGAGATGAGGAGTTTATGATAGGTACTTGGTAGGCTTGATGTAGAACCTCCCCAGCAACGGCGCCAGAAATTCTTCCTGCTACTTCTGGAGCTTGCGTTGATTTTTTCTTTGAAGAGGAAAGGGTGATGCAACAAAGTACAGATAAGTATTTCCCTCAGTTGAGAACCAAGGTATCAATCTAGCAGGAGGTACAAGCAAGTCCCCAATATATGCGCCTGCACAAACTAACAAACACTTGCACACAACGCGAAAAAGGGGTTGTCAATCCCTTCACGGTCACTTGCAAGAGTGAGATCTAATAGAGATAGGTATAACAGATAAGTAAAAGGTAAAATAAAGTAAATATAAATAAATTGCAGCAAGGTATTTTTGGGTTTTTGGTTTTATATATCTGAAAATATATGATGGAAAATAGACCCGGGGCCATAGGTTTCACTAGAGGCTTCTCTCTTGAATAAATCATACGATGGGTAAACAAATTACTTTTGAGCAATTGATAGAAAAGCGGAAAGTTATGACGATGTATAAGGCAATGATCATGAATATAGGCATCACATCCATGACAAATGCATGCATCTACTACTGTTACTCCACACATCGACCGACTCCTGCCTGCATCTAGAGTGTTAAGTTCATAAGAACAGAGTAACGCTTTAAGTATGATGACATGATGTAGAGGGATAAACTCAAGCAATATGATATAAACCCCATCTTTTTATCCTTAATGTCTACAATACAATACGTGCCTCACTACCCTACTGTCACTAGGTGAGGACACCGCAAGATTGAACCCATCACAGAGCACATCGCCCATTGCAAGAAAAACCAATCTAGTTGGCCAAACCAAATCGATAGATCGGAGAGAAATACAAAGCTATCTCAATCATGCATAAAAGAGTTCAGAGAAGACTCAAATAATATTCATAGATAATCTGATCATAAATCCACAATTCATCGGATCTCAACAAACGCACCGCAAGAGAAGATTACATCGAATAGATCTCCAAGAACATCGAGGAGAACATTGTATTGAAGATCAAAGAGAGAGAACAAGCCATCTAGCTACGAGCTATGGACCCGTAGGCATGCGGTAAACTACTCACGCTTCATCGGAAGGGCAACAAGGTTGGTGTAGAGGCCCTCCGTGATCGAATCCCCCTCAGGCGAAGTGCCAGAAAAGGCCCCAAGATGGGATCTCACAAGAGCAGAAGCTTGCGGTGGCGGAAAAGTATTTTTGGTGTGCCCTCTGACGTAAGGGGAATGTTTGGGAATCTATAGTGCTGGGATTAGGGTTGGAAGGTCTCTTAGGGGTCCACAAGCCTAGGGGGCGCCCCCTAGAGCGCACCCCTAGGGCTGATGGCCTCCTCATAGGTGTTATGGCCTCCTCCCGAAGCTTGCTAGGTTTCTTCTAGTCCAAGAAAAATCATTGTAAAGTTTATTCCATTTGGACTCCGTTTGGTATTGATTTTCTGTAAAAGCCAAAAACAAGGAAAACACAGCAACTGTCACTGGGCACTAGGTTAACAAGTTAGTCCCAAAAATAATATAAAATAGCATATTAATGCATATAAAACATCCAAAACAGATAATATAATAGCATGGAACAATAAAAAATTATAGATACGTTGGAGACGCATCAGCCACCGAACATCCGACGTTCTCCCGAAATCCGACGCCACCTGTACAGAGCCAATCACCGCATGTACGACCTCCTCCGGACGACCGAATGCTCACGAGCCACCGGACGACCGGTAACCACTAGATGTCCGGACAGTGTCTGCGCACAGCCACTAGGGCCTTGGCCCATGTATCCCCCCTCTCCCCCTAGACTACAAATACCCCTTCACTTGGATGTTTTAGGGTTAGCAAAGGATTAGCTCAAGATAGAGATAGATCTTTTCTCATCCAGTTACCCCTAATCCCATGGAGTCCAAGACCTCTGCTACTTCTTGAGTTTGCGTTGGTTTTTCCCTTGAAGAGGAAAGGGTGATGCAGCAAAGTAGAGATAAGTATATCCCTCATTTTTGAGAACCAAGGTATCAATCCAGTAGGAGGTATGAACAAGTCCCCAATCTATGCACCTGCACAAACAATCAAACACTTGCACCCGACGCGATAAAGGGGTTGTCAATCCCTTCACGGTCACTTGCAAGGATGAGATCCGATAGAGATAGATATAAAAGATTACTCAAATGTAAAACTAAACAAAAGTAAATAAATTGCAGCGAGATATTTTTGGTTTTTCTGTTTTATAGATCTAAAAATATATGATGGTAAATAGACCCGGGGGCGATAGGTTTCACTAGAGGCTTCTCTCTTGAAAGAAAACATACGGTGGGTGAACAAATTACTGTCGAGCAATTGATCGACAAGCGCAAAGTTATGACGATATCCAAGGCAATGATTATGAATATAGGCATCACGTCCGTGTCAAGTAGACCGAAACGATTCTGCATCTACTACAATTACTCCACACATCGACCGCTATCCAGCATGCATCTAGAGTATTAGGTTCATAAGAACGGAGTAATGCTTTAAGTATGATGACATGATGTAGAGGGTGTTGGGGAACGTAGTAATTTCAAAAAAATTCCTACGCACACACAAGATCATGGTGATGCATAGCAACAAGAGGGGAGAGTGTTGTCCACGTACCCTCGTAGACCGTAAGCGGAAGCGTTATGACAACGCGGTTGATGTAGTCATACGTCTTCACGATCCGACCGATCCAAGTACAGAACGTACGGCACCTCCGAGTTCAGCACACGTTCAGCTCGATGACGATCTCCGGACTCCGATCCAGCAGGGTGTCGGGGATGAGTTCCGTCAGCACGACGACATGGTGACGATGATGATGTTCTACCGACGCAAGGCTTCGCCTAAGCACCGCAACGATATGACCGAGGTGGAATATGGTGGAGGGGGGCACCGCACACGGCTAAGAAACGATCACGAAGATCAACTTGTGTGTCCTAGGGTGCCCCCTGCCCCCGTATATAAAGGAGCAAGGGGGGAGGCCGACCGGCCCTTGGGGGCACGCCAAGGAGGAGGAGTCCTCCTCCTAGTAGGAGTAGGACTCCCTCTTTCCTACTCCTACTAGGAGGGAAAGGAAGGGGAGAGGAGATGGAAGAGGGGCCCCCTCTCCTAGTCAATTCGAACCAGGGGGGAGGGGGCGCGCGGCCCATCCTGTCTGCCCCTCTCTCTCTCCACTAAAGCCCATAAGGCCCATTACTTCTCCCGGGGGTCCGGTAACCCTCCGGCACTCCGTTTTCTCCAAATCACCGGAACACTTCTGGTGTCCGAATATAGTCGTCCAATATATCAATCTTTATGTCTCGACCATTTCGAGACTCCTCGTCATGTCTATGATCATATCCGGGACTCCGAACAATCTTCGGTACATCAAAAATTATAAACTCATAATAAAACTATCATCGTAACGTTAAGCGTGCGGACCCTACGGGTTCGAGAACTATGTAGACATGACCTAGAACTGTTTCCGGTCAATAACCAATAGCGGAACCTGGATGCTCATATTGGCTCCTACATATTCTACGAAGATCTTTATCGGTTAAACCGCATAACAACATGCGTTCTTCCCTTTGTCATCGGTATGTTACTTGCCCGAGATTCGATCGTCGGTATCCAATACCTAGTTCAATCTCGTTACCGGCAAGTCTCTTTACTCGTTCCGTAATGCATCATTCCGTAACCAACTCATTGGCCACATTGCTTGCAAGGCTTATAGTGATGTACATTACCGAGAGGGCCCAGAGATACCTCTCCGACAATCGGAGTGACAAAACCTAATCTTGAAATACGCCAACCCAACATGTACCTTCGGAGACACCTGAGAGCACCTTTATAATCACCCGATTCGTTGTGGCGTTTGGTAGCACACAAAGTGTTCCTCCGTAAACAGGAGTTGCATAATCTCATAGTTGTAGGAACTTTGTATAAGTCATGAAGAAAGCAATAGCAATATACTAAACGATCAAGTGCTAGGCTAACGGAATGGGTCAAGTCAATCACATCATTCTTCTAATGATGTGATCCCGTTAATCAAATGACAACACATGTCTATGGTTAGGAAACATAACCATCTTTGATTAATGAGCTAGTCAAGTAGAGGCATACTAGTGACATTATGTTTGTCTATGTATTCACACATGTATCATGTTTCCGGGTAATACAATTCTAGCATGAATAATAAACATTTATCATGATATGAGGAAATAAATAATAACTTTATTATTGCCTCTAGGGCATATTTCCTTCAGTCTCCCACTTGCACTAGATTCAATAATCTAGATTACATAGTAATGATTCTAACACCCATGGAGTCTTGGTGCTGATCATGTTTTGCTCGTGGAAGAGGCTTCGTCAACGGGTCTGCAACATTCAGATCTGTATGTATCTTGCAAATTTCTATGTCTCACACCTGGACTTGGTCCCGGATGGAATTGAAGCGTCTCTTGATGTGCTTGGTCCTCTTGTGAAATCTGGATTCCTTTGCCAAGGCAATTGCACCAGTATTGTCACAGAAGATCTTCATTGGTCCCGATGCACTAGGTATGACACCTAGATCGGAAATGAACTCCTTCATCCAGACTCCTTCATTTGCTGCTTTCGAAGCAGCTATGTACTCCGCTTCGCATGTAGATCCCGCTGTGACGCTTTGTTTAGAACTGCACCAACTGACAGCTCCACCGTTTAATATAAATACGTATCCGGTTTGCGATTTAGAATCGTCCGGATCGATGTCAAAACTTACATCGGCGTAACCATTTACGACAAGCTCTTTGTCACCTCCATAAGCGAAAACATATCCTTAGTCCTTTTCGGTATTTCAGGATGTTCTTAACCGCTGTCGATGATCCACTCTGGATTACTTTGGTACCTCCTGCTAAACTAATAGCAAGGCACACATCAGGTCAGTACACAACATTGCATACATGATAGAGCCTATGGCTGAAGCATAGGAACTCCTTTCATTTTCTCTCTATCTTCTGCGGTGGTCGGGCATTGAGTCGACTCAACTTCACACCTTGTAATACAGGCAAGAACCCTTTCTTTGCTCGATCCATTTGAACTTTTCAAAACTTTATCAAGGTATGTGCTTTGTGAAAGTCCAATCAAGCGTCTTGATCTATCTCTATAGATCTTGATGCCCAATATGTAAGCAGCTTCACCGAGGTCTTTCATTGAAAAACTTTTATTCAAGTATCCTTTTATGCTATCCAGAAATTCTATATCATTTCCAATCAACAATATGTCGTCCACATATAATATCGAAATGCTCTGAGCTCCCACTCACTTTCTTGTAAATCTGAGGCTTCTCCAAAAGTCTCATAAAACCATATCTTTGATCACACTATCAAAGCGTTTATTCCAACTCGAGAGGCTTGCACCAGACCATAAATGGATCGCTGGAGCTTGCACACTTTGTTAGCTCCTTAGGATCGACAAAACCTTCGGTTGCATCATATACAACTCTTCTTCGAAATCCATTCAGGAATGCAGTTTTGACATCCATCTACCATATTTCATAATCATAAAATCGCAATCGCTAACATGATTCGACAGAATTAAGCATCGCTTCTGGTGAGAAGGTCTCATCGTAGTCAACCCCTTGAACTTGTCCAAAACCTTTTGCAACAAGTCGAGCTTTGTAAACATAAACATTACCGTCGTCGTCGGTCTTCTTCTTGAAGATCCATTTATTCTCTATTGCTTGCCGATCATCGGGCAAGTCAACCAAAGTCCACACTTTGTTCTCATACATGGATCCCATCTCAGATTTCATGGCTTCAAGCCATTTTGCGGAATCTGGGCTCACCATCACTTCTTCATAGTTCGTAGGTTCACCATGATCTAGTAGCATGACTTCCAGAATAGGATTACTGTACCACTCTGGTGCGGATCTTGCTCTGGTTGATCTACGAAGTTCAGTAACAACTTGATCTGAAGTTTCATGATCATCATCATTAACTTCCTCACTAATTGGTGTAGGTGTCACAGGAACCGATTTCTATGATGAACTACTTTCCAATAAGGGAGCTGGTACTGTTACCTCATCAAGTTCTACTTTCCTCCCACTCACTTCTTTCGAGAGAAACTCCTTCTCTAGAAAGGATCCATTCTTAGCACCGAATGTCTTGCCTTCGGATCTGTGATAGAAGGTGTACCCAACTGTCTCCTTTGGGTATCCTATGAAGACACATTTTTCCGATTTGGGTTCGAGCTTATCAGGTTGAAGTTTTTTCACATAAGCATCGCAGCCCCAAACTTTCAGAAACGACAACTTTGGTTTCTTGCCAAACCATAGTTCATAAGGAGTCGTCTCAATGGATTTTGATGGTGCCCTATTTAACGTGAATGTGGCCGTCTCTAAAGCATAACCCCAAAACGATAGCGGTAAATCGGTAAGAGACAATCATAGATCGTACCATATCTAGTAAAGTACGATTACGACGTTCGGACACACCATTACGCTGTGGTGTTCCAGGTGGCACGAGTTGCAAAACTATTCCGCATTGTTTCAAATGTAGACCAAACTCGTAACTCAAATATTCTCCTCCACGATCAGATCGTAAACACTTAGTTTCTTGTTACGGTGATTTTCAACTTCACTCTGAAATTCTTTGAAAATTTCAAATGTTTTAGATTTATGCTTCATTAAGTAGATATACCCATATCTGCTTAAATCATCTGTGAAGGTGAGAAAATAACGATATCCGCCACGAGCTTCAACATTCATTGGACCACATACATCTGTATGTATGATTTCTAACAAATCTGTTGCTCTCTCCATAGTACCGGAGAACGGCATTTTAGTCATCTTGCCCATGAGGCACGGTTCGCAAGTACCAAGTGATTCATAATCAAGTGGTTCCAAAAGTCCATCAGTATGGAGTTTCTTCATGCGTTTTACACCGATATGACCTAAACGGCAGTGCCACAAATAAGTTGCACTATCATTATCAACTCTGCATCTTTTGTCTTCAACATTATGAATATGTGTATCACTACTATCGAGATTCATCAAAAATAGACCACTCTTTAAGGGTGCATGACCATAAAAGATATTACTCATATAAATAGAACAACCATTATTCTCTGATTTAAATGAATAACCGTCTCGCATCAAACAAGATCCAGATATAATGTTCATGCTCAACGCGGCACCAAATAACAATTATTCAGGTCTAGAACTAATCCGAAGGTAGATGTAGAGGTAGCGTGCCGACCGCGATCACATCGACTTTGGAACCATTTCCACGCCAGCATCGTCACCTCGTCCTTGGCGGTGTTAAGCTTATTCCGTAGTCCCTGTTTGAGTTGCAAATATTAGCAATAGAACCAGTATCAAATACCAGTGCTCTGCGAGCTCTAGTAAGGTACACATCAATAACATGTATATCACATATACCTTTGTTCACCTTGCCATCCTTCTTATCCGCCAAAAACTTGGGGCAGTTCCGCTTCCAGTGACCAGTTTGCTTGCAGTAGAAGCACTCAGTTTCAGGCTTAGGTCCAGACTTGGGTTTCTTCTCTTGAGCAGCAACTTGCTTGCTGTTCTTCTTGAAGTTCCCTTTCTTCTTCCCTTGGCCCTTTTTCTTGAAACTAGTGGTCTTGTTGACCATCAACACTTGATGCTCCTTCTTGATTTCTACCTCCGCAGCTTTTAGCATTGCGAAGAGCTTGGGAATTGTCTTTTCCATCCCTTGCATATTATAGTTCATCACGAAGCTCTTGTAGCTTGGTGGCAGTGATTGGAGAATTCTGTCAATGACGCTATCATCCGGAAGATTAACTCCCAGTTGAATCAAGTGATTATTATACCCAGGCATTTTGAGTATATGCTCACTGATAGAACTATTCTCCTCCATCTTGCAACTATAGAACTTATTGGAGACTTCATATCTCTCAATCCGGGCATTTGCTTGAAATATTAACTTCAACTCCTGGAACATCTCATATGCTCTATGACGTTCAAAACGTCGTTGAATACCCGGTTCTAAGCCGTAAAGCATGGCACACTGAACTATTGAGTAGTCATCAACTTTGCTCTGCCAGACGTTCATAACATCTGGCGTTGCTCTGCAGCAGGCCTGGCACCCAGCGGTGCTTCGGGGCGTAATTCTTCATGCAGCAATGAGGATAATCCTCAAATTACGGACCCGATCCGTGTAATTGCTACCATCATCTTTCAAATTTGCTTTCTCAAGGAACGCATTAAAATTCAACGGAACAACAACACGAGCCATCTATCTACAACAAACATAGATAAGCAAAATACTATCGGTACTAAGTTCATGATAAATTTAAGTTCAATTAATCATATTACTTAAGAACTCCCACTTAGACGAGACATCTCTCTAGTCATCTAAGTGATCACGTGATCCAAATCAACTAAACCATAACCGATCATCACGTGAGATGGAGTAGTTTTCAATGGTGAACATCACTATGTTGATCAGATCTACTATATGATTCACGCTCGACCTTTCGGTCTCCGTGTTCGAGGCCATATCTGCATATGCTAGGCTCGTCAAGTTTAACTTGAGTATTCGCGTGTGCAAAAACTGGCTTGCACCCGTTGTAGATGGACGTAGAGCTTATCACACCGATCATCACGTGGTGTCAGGCACGACGAACTTTGGCAACGGTGCATACTCAGGGAGAACACTTCTTGATAATTAGTGAGAGATCATCTTAAAATGCTACCGTCAATCAAAGCAAGATAAGATGCATAAAGGATAAACATCACATGCAATCAATATAAGTGATATGATATGACCATCATCATCTTGTGCTTGTGATCTCCATCTCCAGAGCACCGTCATGATCACCATCGTCATCGGCGCGACACCTTGATCTCCATCATAGCATCGTTGTCGTCTCACCAACTATTGCTTCTATGACTATCGCTGCCGCTTAGTGATAAAGTAAAGCAATTACAGGGCGTTTCCATTTCATACAATAAAGCGACAACCATATGGCTCCTGCCAGTTGCCGATAACTCGGTTACAAAACATGATCATCTCATACAATAAAATATAGCATCACATCTTGACCATATCACATCACAACATGCCCTGCAAAAACAAGTTAGACGTCCTCTACTTTGTTGTTGCAAGTTTTACGTGGCTCCTACGGGCTGAGCAAGAACTGTTCTTACCTCGCATCAAAACCACAGCGATAGTTCGTCAAGTTAGTGCTGTTTTAACCTTCGCAAGGACGGGCGTAGCCACACTCAGTTCAACTAAAGTTGGAGAAACCGACACCGCTAGCCACCTATGTGCAAAGCACGTCGGTAGAACCAGTCTCGCGTAAGCGTCTGGCGTAATGTCGGTCCGGGCGGCTTCATCAAACAATACCGCCGAACCAAAGTATGACATGCTGGTAAACAGTATGACTTGTATCGCCCACAACTCACGTGTGTTCTACTCGTGCATATAACATCAACGCATAAAACCAGGCTCCGATACCACTGTTGGGGAACATAGTAATTTCAAAAAATTTCCTACGCACACGCAAGATCATGGTGATGCATAGCAATAAGAGGGGAGAGTGTTGTCCATGTACCCTCGTAGACCGTAAGCGGAAGCGTTATGACAACGTGGTTGATGTAGTCATACGTCTTCACGATCCGACCGATCCAAGTACCGAACGTACGACACCTCCGAGTTCAGCACACGTTCAGCTCGATGACGATCTCCGGACTCTGATCCAGCAGGGTGTCGGGGATGAGTTCCGCCAGCACGACGGCGTGGTGACGATGATGATGTTCTACCGACGCAGGGCTTCGCCTAAGCACCGCAACGATATGACCGAGGTGGAATATGGTGGAGGGGCACCGCACGGCTAAGAAACGATCACGAAGATCAACTTGTGTGTCCTAGGGTGCCCCTTCCCCGTATATAAAGGAGCAGGGGGAGGCCGGCCGGCCCTTGGGCGCGCCAAGGAGGAGTCCTCCTCCTAGTAGGAGTAGGACTCCTCTTTCCTACTCCTACTAGGAGGGAAAGGAAGGGGAGAGGAGAGGGAAGAGGGGCGCCCCCCTCTCCTAGTCCAATTCGGACCAGAGGGGGAGGGGGCGCGGCCCATCCTGGCTGCCCCTCTCTCTCTCTCCACTAAAGCCCATAAGGCCCATTACTTCTCCCGGGGGGGTTCCGGTAACCCTCCGGCACTCCGGTTTTCTCCGAAATCACCCGGAACACTTCCGGTGTCCGAATATAGTCGTCCAATATACCGATCTTTATGTCTCGACCATTTCGAGACTCCTCGTCATGTCCGTGATCATATCCGGGACTCCTAACAGTCTTCGGTACATCAAAACTTATAAACTCATAACAAAACTGTCATCGGAACGTTAAGCGTGCGGACCCTACGGGTTCAAGAACTATGTAGACATGACCTAGAAGTGTTTCCGGTCAATAACCAATAGCGGAATCTGGATGCTCATATTGGCTCCTACATATTCTACGAAGATCTTTATCGGTCAAACCGCATAACAACATACGTTGTTCCCTTTGTCATCGGTATGTTACTTGCCCGAGATTCGATCGTCGGTATCCAATACCTAGTTCAATCTCGTTACCGACAAGTCTCTTTACTCGTTCCGTAATGCATCATTCCGTAACCAACTCATTGGCCACATTGCTTGCAAGGCTTATAGTGATGTACATTACCAAGAGGGCCCAGAGATACCTCTCCGACAATCGGAGTGACAAAACCTAATCTTGAAATCGCCAACCCAACATGTACCTTCAGAGACACCTGTAGAGCACCTTTATAATCACCCAGTTACGTTGTGACGTTTGGTAGCACACAAAGTGTTCCTCCGGTAAACGGGAGTTGCATAAACTCATAGTTGTAGGAACATTGTATAAGTCATGAAGAAAGCAATAGCAATATACTAAACGATCAAGTGCTAGGCTAACGGAATGGGTCAAGTCAATCACATCATTCTCCTAATGATGTGATCCCATTAATCAAATGACAACACATGTCTATGGTTAGGAAACATAACCATCTTTGATTAATGAGCTAGTCAAGTAGAGGCATACTAGTGACATTATGTTTGTCTATGTATTCACACATGTATCATGTTTCCGGAGCATGAATAATAAACATTTATCATGATATGAGGAAATAAATAATAACTTTATTATTGCCTCTAGGGCATATTTCCTTCAGAGGGATAAACTCAAGCAATATGATATAAACCCCATCTTTTTACCCTTGATGGCAACAATACAATACGTGCCTCGCTACCCCTACTTTGTCACTGGGTGAGGACACCGCAAGATTGAACCGAAAACTAAGCACCTCTCCCATTACAAGAAGAATCAATCTAGTTGGCCAAACCAAACCAATAATTCAAAGAGAAATACAAAGATATCAAATCATGCATAAAAGAGTTCACAGAAGATTGAAATAATATTCATAGATAATATGATCATAAATCCACAATTCATCGGATCTTGACAAACACACCGCAAAATAATATTACATCAGATAGAACTCCAAGAACATCGAGGAGAACAAGGTATTGAAGATCATAGAGAGAGAAGAATCCATCTAGCTACTAGCTATGGACCCGTAGGTCCGCGGTTAACTACTCACGCTTCATCGGTAGGGTAATAGAGTTGATGTAGATGCCCTCCGTGATCGAATCCCCCTCCGCCAGGATGCCGGAAAAGGCCCCAAGATGGGATCTCACGGGAACAGAGGCTTGCAGCAGCGGAAAAGTATTTTCGTGGATGCTTCTGATGTTGGGGGAATATTTGGGAATTTATAGGCCAAGGTTTAGGGTTAGGAGACCTTCGAGGGGCCCACAACGCTAGGGGGCGCGCCCCTAGGGCTTGTGGCCTTCTCAAGGGTCTTCTGACTTCATCTGCAAGTCCTACGTGTGTCTTCTGGTCCAAGAAAAATGATCGCGAAAGTTTTATTCCGCTTGGACTCCGTTTGATATTCCTTTTCTAGAAAACTCAAAAATTAGGAAAAAACAGAAACATGCACTGGGCTCTAGGTTAATAGGTTAGTCCCAAAAATAATATAAAATAGCATATTAATGCATATAAAACATCCAAAACATATAATATAATAGCATGGAACAATAAAAATTAGACATACGTTGGAGACGTATCAAGCATCCCCAAGCTTAATTCTTGCTCGTCCTCGAGTAGGTAAATGATAAAAATAGTATTTTTGATGTAGAATGATACCTAACATATTTATCCATGTAATTTGCTTTATTGTGGCATGAATGTTCAGATCCATAAGATTCAAAACTAAAGTTTAATATTCACATGAAAACAATAATACTTGAAGCATACTAATAAAGCAATCATGTCTTCTCAAAATAACATGGCCAAAGAAAGTTATCCCTACAAAATCATATAGTCTGGCTATGCTCCATCTTCATCACACAAAGTATTAAATCATGCACAACCCCGATGAAAATCCAAGCAATTGTCTCATACTTTTGATGTTCTCAAACTTTTACAACTTTCACGCAATACATGAGTGTGAGCCATGGATATAGCACTATAGGTGGAATAGAATGTGGTGGTTGTGGAGAAGACAAAAAGAAGGAGAATGTCTCGCATCAACTAGGCGTATCAATGGGCTATGGAGTTCCCAATCGATAAATATCAATGTGAGTGAGTAGGGATTGCCATGCAACAGATGCACTAGAGCTATAAGTGTATGAAAGCTCAAAAAGAAACTAAGTGGGTGTGCATCCAACTCGCTTGCTCACGAACACCTAGGGCAATTTGAGGAAGCCCATCATTGGAATATACAAGCCAAGTTTTATAATGAAATATTCCCACTAGTACATGCAAGTGACAACATAGGAGACTCTCTATCATGAAGATCATGGTGCTACTTTGAAGCACAAGTGTGGAAAAAGGATAGTAACATTGTCGCTTGTCTCTTTTCTCTCATTTTTTTGGTGGGCTTCTTTGGCCTCTCTTTTTTTATTTGGGCTTCTTTGGCCTCTTTTATTTTTCATAAAGTACGGAGACTCATCCCAACTTGTGACGGAATCATAGCTTCCATCATCCTTTCCTCACATGGGACAATGCTCTAATAATGATGATCATCACACTTTTATTTACTTACAACTCAAGAATTACAAATCGATTCTAGAACAAAGTATGACTCTATATGAATGCCTCTGGCGGTGTACCGGGATGTGCAATGATCAAGAGTGACATGTATAAAAAAATATGAACGGTGGCCTTGCCACAAATAATATATCAACTACATGATCATGCAAAGCAATATGACAATGATGGTGCGTGTCATAATAAACGAAACGGTGGAACTTGCATGGCAATATATCTCAGAATGGCTATCGAAATGCCATAATAGATAGGTATTGTGGATGTTTTTAGCAGGTATATGGTGGGTTTAATGCACCAGCGAGAATTGCGCGGTACTAGAGAGGCTAGCAATGGTGGAAGGGTGAGAGTGTGTATAATCCATGGACTCAACATTAGTCATAAAGAACTCACATACTTATTATTGCAAAAGTGTATAAATTATCAAAACAAAGTACTACACGCATGCTCCTAGGGGGATAGATTGGTAGGAAAAGACCATCGCTCGTCCCCGACCGCCACTCATAAGGAAGACAATCAATAAATGAATCATGCTCCAACTTCATCACATAACGGTTCACGATACGTGCATGCTACGGGAATCAAAAACTTTAACACAAGTATTTCTACCAATCCGTAATTACTCACTAGCATGTCTCTAATATCACCATCTTTATATCTCAAAACAATTGGAAGGAATTAAAATTCTCATAGTATTCAATGCACTTTATATGAAATTTTTTATTATATCCCTCTTGGATGCCCATCATATTAGGACTAAATTCACAACCTAAGCAAATTACCATGTTGTTTAGACATTCTCAAAATAATATAAGTGAGGCATGAGAGTTCAATAATTTCTATAAAATAAAACCATCGCCATGCTCTAAAAAGATATAAGTGAAGCACTAGAGCAAATTGCCTAGCTCAAAAGATATAAGTGAAGCACAAATGGTATTCTAATAAATTCACGATTCATGCGTGTCCCTCTCAAAAGGTGTGTACAACAAGGATGATTGTGGCAAACTAAAAAGCAAAGACTCATATCATACAAGACGCTCCAAGCAAAACACATATCATGTGGTGAATAAAAATATAGTCTGAAGTAAATTTACCGATGGATTGAAGACGAAAGAGGGGATGCCATCCAGGGCATCCCCAAGCTTAGATGCTTGGCTGTCCTTGAATATTACCTTGGGGTGCCTTTGGCATGCCCAAGATTAGGCTCTTGCCACTCCTTATTCCATAGTCCATCAAATCTTTAACCAAAACTTGAAAACTTCACAACACAAAACTCAACAAAAAAACTCATGAGATCTGTTAGTATAATAAAATAAATCACCACTTTTTGGTATTGTTTTGAACTCATTCTTTATTTATATTGGTGCAATATCTACTGTATTACAACTTCTCCATGGTTCATACCCCCCAATATTACCCATAGATTCGTCAAAATAAGCAAACAACACATAGAAAACAGAATCTGTCAAGAACAGAACAGTCTGTAGTAATCTGAGAACTTCGTATACTTATGTAACTCAATTGTTTTTGAAAAATTAGGAAAACATAGGCAACTCATATATCAATCTCGTGTAAAGAATTCAGGATTTTATCGTGCTTCTGTGATTTTAAACAATTCTGTTACTAGGTGCAGAAGTTTCTGTTTTTCAGCAAGATCAAATCAACGATATACCAAAGTATCCCAAAGGCTTTACATGGCTCAAACACTAATTAAAAACACTAAACACAATTACTACAGAGGTAACAATGTGTAATTATTCACGTACAGAAGCAAAAATTAAAAAAAACATAAAAATAAAATTGGGTTGCCTCCCAAGAAGCACTATTGTTTAACGCCCCTAGCTAGGCATAAAACATATATCTAGGTATTGTCATCTTTGGTATGCAATCCATAAATAGCTCTCATAATAGATTCATATGGCAACTTAATTTTATTTCTAGGAAAGTGTTCCATGCCCTTCCTTAACAGAAATTGAAATCTAATATTTCCTTCTTTAATATCAATAGTTGCACCAATCGTTCTAAGGAAAGGTCTACCAAGAATAATAGGACATGTAGGATTGCAATCTATATCACGAATAATGAAATCTACGGGCACATAATTCCTATTTGCAACAATAGAACATCATTAATCCTTCCCATAGGTTTCTTAATAGTGGAATCTACTAGACGCAAATTCAAAGAACAATCATCAAATTCACGGAAACCTAAAACATCACATAACATTTTTGGAATAGTGGAAATGTTAGCACCCAAATCACACAAAGCAAAGCACTCATAATCTTTAATTTTAATCTTAATAGTAGGTTCCCACTCATGATACAGCTCTCTAGGGATAGAAACTTCCAACTCAAGTTTTTCTTCAAAAGATTTCATCATAGCATCAACGATATGTTTAGTAAAAGCCTTATTTTGATTATAAGCATGAGGATAATTCAACATGGATTGCAACGAGGAAATACAATCTATCAAAGAACAATTATCATAATTGAAGTCCTTGAAATCCAAAAGAGTGGGTTCATTGTGAAGGAAATATGCCCTAGATGCAATAATAAAGTTGTTATTTATATTTCCTTATATGATGATAAATGTTTATTGTTCATGCTAGAATTGTATTAACCGGAAACTTAGTACATGTGTGAATACATAGACAAAATAGAGTGTCCCTAGTATGCCTCTACTTGACTAGCTCGTTAATCAAAGACGGTTAAGTTTCCTAACCATAGACATGTGTTGTCATTTGATGAGCGGGATCACATCATTAGAGAATGATGTGATGGACAAGAACCATCCATTAGCTTAGCATAATGATCGTTTAGTTTTATTGCTATTGCTTTCTTCATGACTTATACATATTCCTCTGACCATGAGATTAAGCAACTCCCGAATACCGGAGGAACACCTTGTGTGCTATCAAATGTCACAACGTAACTAGGTGATTATAAAGATGCTCTACAGGTGTCTCTGAAGGTGTTTGTTGGGTTGGCATAGATCAAGATTAGGATTTGTCACTCCGCGTATCGGAGAGGTATCTCTGGGCCCTCTCAGTAATGCACATCACTATAAACCTTGCAAGCAATGTGACTAATGACTTAGTTACGGGATGATGCATTATGGAACGAGTAAAGAGACTTGCCGGTAACGAGATTGAACTAGGTATGATTATACCGAAGACCGACTCTCGGGCAAGTAACATACCGATGAAAAAGGGAATGACGTATGTTGTTATGCGGTTTCACTGATAAAGATCTTCGTAGAATATGTAGGAGCCAATATGAGCATTCATGTTCCACTATTGGTTATTGGCCGGAGATGTGTCTCGGTCATGTCTACATAGTTCTCAAACCCGTAGGGTCCGCACGCTTAACGTTCGCTAACGATTTGTATTATGAGTTATGTGTTTTGGTGACCGAAGTTTGTTCGGAGTCCCGGATGAGATCACGGACATGACGAGGAGTCTCGAAATGGTTGAGAGGTAAATATTCATATATTGGAAGGTTATATACGGACACCGGAATGGTTCCGAAAAAGATCGGGGATTTTTCGGAGTACCGGGAGGTTACCGGAACCCCTCGGGAAAGTTAATGGGCCTATTGGGCCATAGTGGAGGAGAGGAGGCAGGCCATGGGAGGAGGCGCACGCCCCCCTTGCCAATCCGAATTGGACAAGGGGAGGGGGCGTGGCCCCCCTCTTTCCTTCTCCCTCTCCCCCTTTCCCCTTTCACTCTCCGTTGGAAGGAAGGAGGGGGGCCGAATCCTACTTGGACTAGGAGTCCAAGTAGGAGTCCCCCCTTGGCGCGCCCCTCCTAGGACGCCGGCCTCCTCCTCCCCCCTTTTATATACGGGGGCGGGGGCACCCCAAAGGCACACCAAGATTTGTCTTAGCCGTGTGCGGTGCCCCCCTCCATAGTTTACTCCTCCGGTCATAGCGTTGTAGTTCTTAGGCGAAGCCCTGCGTGGATCACATCACCAACACCGTCGCCACGCCGTCGTGCTGATGGAACTCTCCCTCAACCCTCTAGTAGATGAAGAGCTTGAGGGACGTCATCGAGCTGAACGTGTGCTAAATGCATAGGTGCCGTATGTTCGGTACTTGGATCAGTTGGATCGTGAAGACGTTCGACTACGTCAACCGCGTTAACATAACGCTTCCACTTTCGGTCTACGAGGGTACGTGGACACACTCTACCCGTCTCATTGCTATGCATCTCCTAGATAGATCTTGCACAATCGTAGGAATTTTTTTGAATTACTACATTCCCCAACACATTGCTACTTAAAGTTTTGACCTCTCCAATCCCACTTTTATCAATTTTTTCACTAAGATCTTTAAATTCCGAATCATTGGGATGCCTTCTAGCTAAAGTTGGCTCATCTATAGTCCCATATTTATCAAGATTTATATTAGAAAACAAAGATTCAATAGGAGTCACATCAAGCACTTTAAGGTCTTCATCATTATTGCCACAAGAAATAGAAGAACACGCTTTTACAAACCAATCTCGCTTAGCACGCATCCTAGCGGTTCTTTCTTTGCATTCATCAATAGAAATTTTAATAGCCTTTAGAGATTGATTAATATCATGCTTGGGTGGCATAGATATAATTTTCAAAGAATCAATCTCACGAGAAATTCTATCAACATTCCTAGCCAAATCATCAATCTTGAGCAATTTTTCTTCAACCATAGCATTGAAATTCTTTTGAGAATTTATAAAACCTTTAATATTGTTCTCAAGATCAGACGACATCTTATTATAATTTCCATAAGAATTGTTGTAGGGATCACCATAATTATTAGAGGAATTACTAGGAAACGACCTAGGGTTGCAATTACCTCAATTTTCGTTGTTACCAAAATTGTTCCTACCAACAAAATTCACATCCATAGATTCATTATTGTTCTCAATGAAAGTAGAAAAAGGCATATCATTAGGATCAATAGGAACACTCTTACTAGCAATCAATTTCATAAGTTCATCCATCTTTCCACTCAAAGTATTAATTTCTTCAATCACATGCACTTTTTTACTAGTAGAGGATCTTTCGGTATGCCATTGAGAGTAATTAGCCATAATATTATCTAGGAGTTTAGTAGCTTATCCTAACATAATTTTCATAAAAGTACCTCCTGCTGCGGAAAAAAGATATCTAAATGCAAAATTCAATCTGGCATAAAAGAATTGTATGTCATCCATAAACTTAAACCATGAGTAGGGCAATTTCTTATCATCAATTTCATCCTCTCCCAAGATTGTGCAACATGTTCATGATCAAGTTGCTTAAAATTCATCATATCATTCATAAGGGAGATGATCTTAGCGGGATGAAAATACTTGGAAATAAAAGCATCTTTACACTTATTCCATGAATCAATACTAATTTTAGGTAGAGATGGAAACCAAGTTTTAGCACGATCTGGAAGGGAGAACGGAAATAGCTTCAATTTAACAATATCATTATCCACATCATTTTCTTTTGCATATCACACAACTCAACGAAATTATTTAGATGGGATGCGGCATCTTCACTAGGAAGGCCAGAAAATTGTTCTTTCATAACAAGATTCAACAAAGCGCCATTAATCTCATAGGATTCCGCACTAGTGGCAGTAACAGTCGGAGTACTAATAAAATCATTATTATTAGTGTTAGAAAATTCACAGAACTTAGTATTCTCTTGAGTCATCGTGACAAAGCAAGCAATCTAGCACACGAGCGAACGAAAAGCAAAAAGACGAATGGAAGAAGGGAAATAAAAAGCCAAATATTTTTGTGATTTTCTGAAAACGTTTTAGAAGTGGGGGAGAGGAAAACGAGAGGCAAATGGAAAATAATGTAATGCAAGAGACAAGAGTTTATGATGGGTACTTGGTAGGCTTGACATAGAACCTCCCCGACAACGGCGCCAGAAATTCTTCCTGCTACTTCTTGAGCTTGCGTTGGTTTTTCCCTTGAAGAGGAAAGGGTGATGCAACAAAGTAGAGATAAGTATTTGCCTCAGTTTTGAGAACCAAGGTATCAATCCAATAGGAGGTACGAACAAGTCACCAATCTATTGATCCGCACAAACAATCAAACACTTGCACCCAACGCGGTAAAGGGGTTGTCAATCCCTTCACAGTCACTTGCAATGATGAGATCTGGTAGAGATAGATATAAAAGATTACTAAAATGTAAAACAAAATAAAAGTAAATAAATTGCAGCGAGATATGTGAATTTCAAGGGACAAGGTATTCAATACTCTCATGGACATCATCATGGTTAGTTCACCCCTATTTCAGGGGATATCACAGCTAGGGGGGAGTTTTGCTCTAAGAATTGGGCTAAAGCAACTCTAATGATATGAACACATTAATGCTTTATGTAAAAGTGGCAACCCCACTCGTGCTTAAACGATGAGTATCACCTATGATCAAATGTTCTCATTTGGCTCCTAAGTCAATATACTCATATATAGATGACTATGTTATTGCTCATTGCGTGATAGTTGCTAGAATTGGTTGTGCATGTTTGACACATATTTCATTTGCTATCGTATTGCGTGAGCATGTTGGTTTGCATTTTTCCCATTCAAGGACATCCATTTGTTGTTTGATTGATTTGATTTACTTGGCCAAATGGATGTAGAAGAATGCCTAAGCACCTTCTCTTGGTATCTATCTCAACTTGTCCAAATTATTTCTTGCTATATCACACAAACTTGAAAAGGTCTCTTTCAGACCCTCTGGGTGAGGAGCACTCAGAGCCACCGATCCGACAAGGGCTGACCTCCAAAACCTTCTAAGTGATTTTGGGATAGACCAATTCACAACCATCCGGTCTCACCAAAACCACTTGGACTAATCTAATTTTCAATCTCGGAGATACCGATTTGAAATTCTAGGAGTCATCGAGTTGTAGTGCTCATAGCAGGTACTCATCTCGGTGCCACCCATGTGACTCGCTCGGTCTCACTGACAGCCCACGGGTATATATATCTCGCGCAGAATGTACATTGAAATTCCTCAACAGTTACGACTCCCGCAGCCCCTTGCTGCCGTCGCCCATGGTCCCTGGATCATCATCTCGTCTCCAGCGCGCCCTCGCCACCAGATTCCATCGCCGCCATCGCCTCCGTAGAGAATCTCCACTGAGTTAGGGTAAGATTCGATCCCCTAGTGCTTCAAACCTCTGATTATATGCACTAGAGTATTTGCACCCGCAACTTTCCCCTGGATTGAGATTTCTATTCCAGCAGAACTCCGTAGAAGTAGATTTGAGTGAAAAAAATTAGGGTTAGGTTTGCGTAGAAATTATCTCGGAAAGACCGAATGGATAGAATCGGACTCGCCAATTTGGCCATGGGCCATTGCACACTATACGTCTCGGTGCCACCGAGTGGTACAGATCGGTGGATCCAAGTCTAAGGTTTTTGTACAACCCTAGCTTGTCGGAGAGACCAAAACGCACCTCAGTATGACTGAGTCTATGTGGCCAAGTATTTGTAACAGCTTCGGTGCTACCGAAATTATCCACTCGAACCTTCCAAAATCATCTCTGTGAAAATCTAGAACTAAAATTTTTACTCAAAATTTTGGAAAATGATGTGTTTTTGTGATGCTCATCCGTTCCACTCTACCCCATCTACTTCATAGGTGTAGGTGTTAGTATGTCAGCCTCTAGTGACAACCAGAACATGTCAGAGGAGTAGGTTGATCTCAGTGCAAGTTCTAGTCCTGAAGGGAGTTACTATGAAGGAGAAAGGAGTTCTCCAGAGCTGCCAAAAGCTCCGACCAGGGCCAGGAAGAAGACAAACTCAGATGATGAGTATGATGATTTTATTCCATAAGATGTCACCTCCAAGAAGGAAAAGAAAGTTTTTCTTGCGAAATAGTATGGTACTACTATAAGCACCAAGCCATCTGCTAGCTCCAAAAAGAGAACTATTGTGAGGAAGGTCCCTGTCTCCAAGAAGGACAAGATCTCAGAAGATGAAGAGAAGGAGCCAACCAAGAAAAATAAGAAGGAAAGGAAGAGGATTGTATATGTTGTTGGCAGAAGACCTTCCATGTATGAAGATCCAGATGATCAAGAGGAAGAGGAAGAAGAAGAGCAGGATGCTAACCCACCTCCTGCTAAGCAACAGAAGCTCATGGCAGATGCTATGAAGAGTGCAATCCCCTCCAAGTCCAAGCCCAAGGATCCTGCTTCCAAGCCAAGAGGGAAGACAATCAGAAACATCTGTGCTGCCGAAAAGAACAAGGCCCTAGTGCCTGAAAGAGAGGAAGAAGATGACCCTGTGCTTATGAAGCTCAGACCCGGATTGCCAGAACATAATGATGCTCATCCAGTTGCTGAAAATATGAAGAAGAGGAAATACAAAGGTCTCAATAAATGGAGAGAAGCTGATCCTTACTCCATCAGAAGGAAGTCTGCTGTTGATTATCGCTTTCACACCAAAGGACAACAAGATTTCTATGAGACAGTGCTGCTTGATAAGAAGCCCATAGTCAGTGGCATGAAGTGGGTGGACTGGAACTACATTGATCTTAATGAGGACAAATTCCCCCATGTTCATGAGGGTTTCAGGACTATTGTTGTTGATGAGTTTATCGGGAAGAAGCTGACTGCATGGAACGATGAAATGATCATGCAATTTTACTCTACAACTCACTTCTATGCCAATGCAAGAATTGTCTGGATTGCCGAAGGAATCAAGTATGAGTCTACCGTGCTTGAGTGGGCCACATTGTTTGGTGTGCCCAAAGCTGATGAAAATGATATCAATATGTATGCTAAGCCAAAGATGGACCACAATTCCATGGCCAACATGTACACGGAGATTCCTGAAGAGGACAAGGACTCTCACAAGCTTGGGTCAGTTTACCATTTGTAGGCAGGATTTGCTACTACTACTTATTGAGCTTGCGTTGGTTTTTCCCTTGAAGAGGAAAGGGTGATGCGGCAAAGTAGGGAGAAATATTTACCTCAGTTAGTGAACCAAGGTATCAATCCAGTAGGAGGTACAAGAAAGTCTCCAATCTATGCACCTGCACAAACAATCAAACACTTGCACCCAACGCAATAAAGGGGTTGTCAATCCCTTCAGGGTCAATTGCAAGGATGAGATCTGATAGAGATAGATACAAAAGATTACTAAAACGTAAAACAAAGTAAAAGTAAATAAATTGTAGCGAGGTATTTTTGGGGGGTTTTTGGTTTATAGATCTGAAAATATATGATGGTAAATAGACCCGGGGGCCATAGGTTTCACTAGAGGCTTCTCTCTTGAAAGAAAACATACGGTGGGTGAACAAATTACTGTTGAGCAACTGATAGAAAAGTGCGAAGTTATGACAATATCCAAGGCAATGATTATGAATATAGGCATCATTTCCATGCCAAGTAGACTGAAACGATTCCGCATCTACTACTATTACTCCACACATCGACCGCTATCTAGCATGCATCTAGAGTATTAAGTTCTTAAGAACAGAGTAACGCCTTAAGTAATATGAAATGATGTAGAGGGATAAACTCAAGCAATACGATATAAACCCCATCTTTTTACCCTTGATGGCAACAATACAATACGTGCCGTGCTACCCCTACTTTGTCACTGGGCGAGGACACCGCAAGATTGAACCCAAAACTAAGAACCTCTCCCATTGCTAGAAATACCAATCTAGTTGGCCAAACTAGACCAATAATTCGAAGAAATACAAAGATATCAAATCATGCATATAAGAATTCATGGTATATTCAAATAATATTCATAGATAATCTAATCATAAATCCACAATTCATCGGATCTCGACAAACACAACACAAAAGAATATTACATCGGATAGAACTCTAAGAACATTAAGGAGAACATGGTATTGAAGATCATATAGAGAGAAGAAGTCATCTAGCTACTAGCTATAGACTCGTAGGTTTGTGGTAAACTACTCAAGCTTCATCGGTAGGGACAATAGGGTTGATGTAGATGCCATCCATGATCGAATCCCCCTCCGGCAGATCGCCGGAAAAGGCCCCAAGATGGGATCTCATGGGAACAGAGGCTTGCGGCGGCGGAAAAGTATTTTTGTGGATGCTTCTGATGTTGGGGAAATATTTGAGGATTTATAGAGCTGAGAGGGAGGTCAGTGGACTCCCGGGGGTCCCACAAGCCAGGGGGCGCCCCCCTAGGGTGCGCCCCTAGGGCTTGTGGAGCCCTCGGGACTCTTCTGACTTGGCCTCCAAGTTCCGTGGATGTCTTCTGGTCAAAGAAAAATCACCGCGAAAGTTTTATTCCGTTTGGACTCCGTTTGATATTCCTTTTATATAAAACTCAAAAATAAGGAAAAAACAGAAACTGGCACTGGCACTGGGCTCTAGGTTAATAGGTTAGTCCCAAAAATAATATAAAATAGCATATTAATGCATATAAAACATCCAAAACAGATAATATAATAGCATGGAACAATAAAAAATTAGACATATGTTGGAGACGTATCAAGCATCGCCAAGCTTAATTCCTGCTCGTCCATGAGTTGGTAAATGATAAAAACAAAATTTTTGATGTAGAATGCTATCTAACATATTTATCCATGTATTTTTCTTTATTGTAGCATGAATGTTCAGATCCATAAGATTCAAAACAAAAGTTTAATATTGACATAAAAAAGAATTATACTTCAGGCATACTAATAAAGCAATCATGTCTTCTCAAAATAACATGGCCAAAGAATGTTGTCCCTACAAAATCATATAGTGTGGCTATGCTCCACCTTCATCACACAAAGTATTAAATCATGCATTATAACCCACAAGTATAGGGGATCAATTGTAGCTCTTTTTGATAAGTAAGAGTGTCGAACCCTACGAGGAGCAGAAGGAAATGACAAGTAGTTTTCAGTAAGGTAATCTCTGCAAGTGCTGAAATTGTAAGTAACTGAGTAGTTTGATAGAAAGATAATTTGTAACGAGCAAGTAACGATAGTAGTAAAAAAAGGTGCAGCAAGGTAGCCCAATCCTTTTGAGGCAAAGGACAGGCCAAAACGTTCTCTTATGATAAGCAAAGCAATCTTGAGGGTACACGGAAATTTCATCTAGTCACTTTCATCATGTTGGTTTGATTTGTGTTCGCTACTTTGATAATTTGATATGTGGGTGGACTGGTGCTTAGGTGCTCTTCTTACTTGAACAAACCTCCTACTTATGATTAACCCTCCCGCAAGCATCCACAACTACGAGAAAAGTATTAAGAATAAATTCTAACCATAGCATTAAACTTTTGGATCAATCGGTCCCTTACGAATAAGCGCATAAACTAGGGTTTAAGCTTACATCACACTCGCAACCCATCATCTAATTTCTACTCCACAATGCATTCCCTTAGGCCCAAATATGGTGAAGTGTCATGTAGTCGACGTTCACATGACACCACTAAGGGAATCACAACATACATACTATCAAAATATCAAACACATATCAAATTCACATGATTACTTGCAACATGATTTCTCCCGTGACCTCAAGAACAAAAGTAACTACTCACAAATGATAAACATGTTCATGATCAGAGGAGTATTAAATAGCATAATGGATCTGAACATATAATCTTCCACCAAATAAACCATATAGTAATCAACTACAAGATGTAATCAACACTACTAGCCACCCACAAGCACCAATCTATAGTTCCGGTAACAAGATTGAACACAAGAGATGAACTAGGGTTTGAGATGAGATGGTGCTGTTGAGGATGTTGATGGAGATTGCCCTCCCCAAGATGGGAGATTTGTTGGTGATGATGATGACGATGATTTCCCCCTCAGGAGAAGTTCCCAGTGGAATCGCTCATGGGAGGGCAAAGTGCTCCTGCCCAGGTTCCACCTCGAGATGACGGTGCTCCATCTCGAAAGTCCTCTCCTTATTTTTTTTCTAGGTCAAAATGACCTATATACCAGAAGATGGGCACCGAAGGTGGGTCGAGGAGGGCACAACCCACCAGGGTGCGCCTGGGCTCCTTGGCGCGCCTAGGTGGATTGTGCCCACCTGGTGAGCCCCCTCTGGTAGTTATTTGCTCCAGTAATTTTAAATATTCCATAAAAAATCTCTGTGAAGTTTCAACTTGTTTGGAGTTGTGCAGAATAGGTGGCCTGATGTAGCTTTTCCAGGTTCAGATTTCCAACTGCCGGAATTCTCCCTCTTGGTGTGTACCTTGCAAATTATGAGAGAAAAGGCATTATAATTACTCCATTTTGCATCATGTTTTCTTACTGTTATTTATGATGTTTTCATCCATAATAATGATTTTTGGAGTAATTCTAATGCCTTTTCTCTCATAATTTGCAAGGTATACACAAAGAGGGAGAATTCAGCATTAAATCTGACCGAAAAGCTACGCCAGCCACCTATTCTGCATAACTCCAAACAAGCTGAAACTTCAGGAGATTTTATGGAGTATTTGAAGAATATTGAGCAAATAACTACCAGAGGGGCTCACCAGTGGGCACAACCACACTGGCGCGCCAGGAGCCCAGCGCCTCGGTGGGTTGTGCTCACCTGCCACCTCCGGTGCCCATATTTTGATATATAAGTCATTTTGACCTAGAAAAATAAATAAGAGGAGGAAGTTTGGGACGGAGCGCCGCCGTCTCGAGGCGGAACTTGGGCAGGAGCACTTTTGCCCTCCGGCGGAGCGATTCCGCTAGGGGAACCTCCCTCCCGGAGTGGGAAATCATCGTCATCATCATCATCACCAACAACTCTCCCATCTTGGGGAGGGCAATCTCCATCAACATTGTCAACAGCACCATCTCATCTCAAACCCTAGTTCATCTCTTGTGTTTAATCTTTTTACCGGAACTACAGATTAGTGCTTGTGGGTGACTAGTAGTGTTGATTACATCTTGTAGTTGATTACTATATGGTTTATTTGGTGGAACATTATATGTTCAGATCCAATATGCTATTTAATAACCCTCTGATCTTGAGCATGATTATCATTTGTGAGTAGTTACTTTTGTTCTTGACGTCACGGGAGAAATCATGTTGCAAGTAATCATGTGAACTTAATATGTGTTTGATATTTTGATAGTATGTATGTTGTGATTCCCTTAGTGGTGTCATGTGAACTTCGACTACATGACACTTCACCATATTTGGGCCTAAGGGAGTGCATTGTGGAGTAGCAATTAGATGATGGGTTGCGAGAGTAACATAAGCTTAAACCCCAGTTTATGCGCTATTTCGTAAGGGACTGATTGGATCCAAAAGTTTAATGCTATGGTTAGAATTTATTCTTAATACTTTTCTCGTAGATGCGGATGCTTGCAGGAGGGTTAATCATAAGTAGGAGTTTTGTTCAATTAAGAACAACACCTAAGCACCAGTCCACCCACACATCAAATTATCAAAGTACCGAACACGAATCAAACCAACATGGTGAAAGTGAATAGATGTAAATCCCGTGTACCCTCAAGAACGCTTTGCTTATCATAAGAGACCGTTTTGTCTTGTCCTTGCCTCAAAAGGATTGGGCTACCTTGCTGCACTTTTGTTAGTACCATCATTACTTGCCCGTTACAAATTATCTTGCTATCAAACTACTCTGTTACTTACAATTTCAGCACTTGCAGACATTACCTTGCTGAAAACCACTTGTCATTTCCTTCTGCTCCTCGTTGGGTTCGACACTCTTACTTATCGAAAAGAACTACAATTGATCCCCTATACTTGTGGGTCATCAAGGCTATTTTCTGGCGGAGTGAAGCGCCTTTGGTAAGGAAACATTTATATAGTGTGCTAAAATTTATTGTTACTTGTTACTATGGAAAACAATCCTTTGAGGGGTTTGTTTGGGGTATCTTCACCTTGACCAGAACCACAATTAGCTATCCCTCAACCTACTGCACCTACCGAAAATATTGAATATGAAATTCCTTCGGGTATGATAGAACAACTGCTAGCTAATCCTTATGCAGGAGACGGAACCGAACATCCTGATATGCACTTGATATATGTGGAACAAATTTGTGGATTGTTTAAGCTTGCAGGTTTACCAGGAGATGAAGTTATGAAAAAGGTTTTCTCTTTATCTTCGAAGGGAAAAGCATTGGCATGGTATAGGCTATGCGATGATATTGGAGCTTGGAATTGGAATCGATTGAAATTGGAGTTTCACCAAAAAAATCCTGTGCATCTAGTTCATCGTGAACGGAATTACATATATAATTTTTGGCCTCGTGAAGGATAAAGTATCGCTCTAGCTCGGGGGAGGCTTAAGTAAATGTTATATTCATTCCCCAATGATGAGCTCTCAAGAGAAATTATTATACAACATTTTTATGCTCGGCTTTCTTGTAATGATCAAACCATGCTTGATACTTCTTGTGCTGGTTGTTTTATGAAGAAGACTATTGAATTCCGATGGGATCTTTTGAAAATAATTAAACACAACTCTGAAGATTGTGAACTCGACAAAGGTCAAGTGTCGGGTATTAAGCTTAAGTATGATTGTGTTAAATCTTTTGTGAATACCGATGCTTTTCAAAAGTTTAGCACTAAATATGGACATGACTCTAAGATAGTAGCCTCTTTTTGTGAATCATTTGCTACTCATGTTGATCTCCCTAAAAAGAAGTGGTTTAAATATCACCCACCTATTAAAGAAGAAATTAAAGAACCGGTACCAGTTAAAGAAGAAACTATACTTTATAATGTTGATCCAATTGTTCCTACTGCTTATATTGGAAAACCACCTTTCCCTGTTAGGATAAAGGAACATGCTAAAGTTTCAACTGTGGTCAACAAAAGTTATATTAGAACGCCTAAACCAGATGAAAAAGTAAAGTAGAACCTAGTATTTCTATGGTCAAGGATCTCTTGGAAGAAAATGTAGACGGGCATGTATTTACTTCTGTGAAGAAGCTGCTAGAAATGCCAAACTTGATAAAAAGGATAAACATAGACCTGTTGTTGGCATGCTCGTTGTCTTAGTTCAAATAGGAGATCACTGTTATCATGGTTTATGTGACATTGGTGCTAGCGTGAGTGCTATTCCTTATTCCTTATATCAAGAAATTATGAATGACATAGCACCCGCAGAGATAGAAGACATAGATGTTACTATTAAACTTGATAATAGAGACACTATATCACCAATTGGGATTGTTAGAGATGTTGAAGTCTTGTGTGGGAAAATAAAATACCCTACTGATTTTCTTGTTCTTGGTTCCCCACAAGATGACTTTTGTCCCATTATCTTTGGTAGACCTTTCTTGAACACCATTAATGCTAGAATAGACTGTGAGAAACAAACTGTCGGTGTTAGTTTTGGTGATGAGTCTCATGAGTTTAATTTTTCCAAGTTTAGTAGAAAGCGTCATGAAAAAGAATTGCCTAGTAAGGATGAAATAATTGGTCTTGCTTCTATCGCTGGGCCTCCTACTGATCCTCTAGAACAATATTTTCTAGACCATGAAAATGATTTACATATGCATGAAAGAAATGAAATAGATAAGATTTTCTTTGAACAACGTCCTCTACTTAAACACAATTTGCCTACTGAAACTCTAGGAGGTCCTCCTCCACCTAAAGGTGATCATGTGTTTGAATTAAAACAATTGCTAGACACTTTGAAATATGCTTATCTTGATGAAAAGAAGATATATCCTATTATTCTTAGTGCTAACCTTTCAGAACATGAAGAGGAAAGATTATTGAAAGTTCTAAGGAAGCACCGAGCTGTTATTGGATATACTCTTGATGATTTAAAGGGCATTAGTCCCACTCTATGTCAGCACAAAATTAATATGGAACCTGATGCTAAACCCGTTGTTGATCACCAACGTCGGTTAAATCCGAAGATGAAAGAAGTGGTAAGAATGGAAATATTGGAACTTCTGGAAGCAGGTATAATCTATCCCATAGCTGATAGAAGATGGGTAAGTCATGTTCATTGTGTCACTAAGAAAGGAGGTATTACTGTTGTTCCTAATGATAAGAATGAACTTATTCTACAAATAATTGTTACAGGTTATAGAATGGTAATTGATTTTAGAAAATTAAATAAAGCAACTATAAAAGATCATTATCCTCTGCCTTTTATTAATCAATAGAAAGATTATCTAAGAACACACACTTTAGCTTCCTTGATGGATACTCTGGTTTTTCACAAATACCTGTTCCTCAACCTGATCAAGAAAAGACCACTTTTACTTGTCCCTTTGGAACTTATGCTTATAGACATATGCCTTTTGGTTTATGTAACGCACCTGCTATCTTTCAAAGATGTATGACTGCTATATCCTTTGACATTTGTGAAAAGGTTGTTGAGGTTTCATGGATGACTTCTCTGTCTATGGGAAGTCTTTTGATGATTGTATAAGAAATCTTGATCGAGTTTTGCAGAGATGTGAACAAACAAATCTTGCCTGAATTGGGAGAAGTGCCACTTTATGGTTAATGAAGTTATTGTCTTGGGTCATAAGATTTCTGAAAAGGGTATTGAAGTGGACAGAGCTAAGGTTGATGTCCTAAGGATACCAAAGGTATTCGTAGTTTCCTAGGTCATGCTGGTTTCTATAGGAGATTTATCAAAGACTTCTCTAAAACTTCTAGGCCTCTTACGAATCTTTTGCAAAAGGATGTCCCTTTTGTTTTTTATGATGATTGTTTAGAAGCCTTTGAAACATTCAAGAAAGCCTTAATTTCTGCACCTATTGTTCAACCACCTGATTGGAACTTGCCTTTTGAAATTATGTGTGATGCTAGTGATTATGTTGTTGGTGCTGTTCTAGGACAAAGAGTTGATAAGAAACTAAATGTTATTCATTATGCTAGTAAAACTCTAGATAGTGCTCAAAAGAATTATGCTACTACTGAAAAAGAATTCCTAGCAGTGGTGTTTGCTTGTGATAAATGTAGATCTTATATTGTTGATCCAAAAGTAATTGTTAACACCGATCATGCTACTATTAAATATCTTATGGAAAAGAAAGATGCTAAACCTAGACTTATTCAACGGGTTCTCTTGCTACAAGAATTTGATTTGCATGTCACTGATAGAAAAGGAGCTGAGAATCCCGTGGCTGATAACTTGTCTAGGCTTGAAAATGTGCTTGATGACCCACTACCTATTGATGACAGTTTTCCTGATGAGCAGTTAGCTGCAATAAATGTTGCTCATAATACTCCTTGGTATGCTAGCTATGCTAATTACATTGTTGCTAAATATTTACCACCTAGCTCTACGTACCAACAAAAGAAAAAAATTCTTTTATGATTTAAGACATTAATTTTGGGATGACTCACATCTTTATAAAGAAGGAGTAGATGGTATTATTAGACGTTGTGTACCTGAGCATGAGCAGGGACAAATCCTACGGAAATGTCACTCCGAAGCTTATGGAGGGCATCATTCTGGAGAGAGAACCGCTCACAAGGTATTGCAATCTGGATTTTATTGGCCTACTCTCTTCAAGGATGCCCGTAAGTTCATCTTATCTTGTGATTAATGCCAAAGAATAGGTAATATCGGTAAGCGTCAAGAAATGCCTACGAATTATTCACTTGCTGTTGAACCATCTGATGTTTGGGACTTAATTACATGGAACCTTTTCCTTCCTCTAATGGTATACACATATTTTGGTTGCTGTTGATTATGTTACTAAATGGGTAGAAGCTATTCCAACCAGTACCATTGATCACAACACCTCTATTAAAATGCTTAAGGAAGTTATTTTCCCACGGTTTGGAGTTCCTAGATACTTAATGACTAATGGTGGTTCACACTTTATTCATGGCGCTTTCCGTAAAATGCTTGCCAAGTATGATGTTAACCATAGAATTGCATCACTTTATCATCCTCAGTCTAGTGGTCAAGTTGAGCTTAGCAATAGAGAAATAAAGTTAATTTTGCAAAAGACTGTCAATAGGTCCAGGAAGAGTTGGTCTAAGAAATTAGATGATGCACTTTGGGCTTATAGAACAGCATACAAAAATCCTATGGGTATGTCTCCTTATAAAATGGTTTATGGAAAAGCTTGTCATTTGCCTCTTGAGTTAGAACATAAAGCATATTGGGCAATCAAAGAGCTCAATTATGATTTCAAACTTGCCGGTGAAATGAGGTTATTTGATATTAGCTCATTAGATGAATGGAGAACCCAAGCTTATGAAAATGCTAAGTTGTTTAAAGAAAAGGTTAAAAGATGGCATGATAAAATAATTCAAAAGCGTGAGTTTAAAGTCGGAGAATATGTTCTTTTGTACAACTCTCGTTTCAGATTCTTTGCAGGAAAACTCCTCTCAAAATGGGATGGCCCTATGTCATCGAGGAGGTTTAACGGTCTGGAGCTATCAAAATAAATAATGACGAAGGTACTAACTCGAAGATTGTCAAGGGGAAATGAATAAAACATTATATCTTAGGTACACCCATTAATGTTGAAAGTAATATTATCCAAACTTTGACACCAGAAGAGCACATAAAAGAGACCTTCCGGAACACTCCAAAATCGTGAAAATAAGGAGGTACGTGATACTGTAAGTAATCGGACTCCGCAAAAATATTTTTGTCACTTTTGGAATATTTTGAAAATTAGGAAAATAAGAAAGTTCGAGGAAGCGTACCCTGGTGGGCACAAGACACTAGGGCGAGCCTGGCACCAGGCGTGCCCAGGTGCGTTGTGCCCACCTGGGGCACCTTCAGGACTCTGTTTTTCTTCTGTTTGCTTGTTTCCCAATATATAAAAATATTTTGTAGCGACCCGACCCGAATGGATCAAGTCTTTGTGCTTTCGTGTCATCCCTGGATCGGTATGCTGACACACACAGTACTCGAAGGATTTATAACAGAGGTAAATCACATGTATAAAGTAACGTAAATACTATTACCTCAATCCAAAACATAGCGGAAGCAACAAGGTTGTGGATTCCCATCAACACCAACGGCAAAGTTGAGTATAGGAAATCATAACCCTAACGTATCACTTACTCGTCGTCTGAAAAGTCTGCAACATGAAAAGTTGCAGCCCGAAAACGGGTCAGCACATGGAATATGCTGGCAATGTAACACATAGAGAGTAATGAAGGAAATAAGCCTATACTAAACATGCATATATGGCTGGTGGAAAGCTCTATGGTTACAGTTTTTTTGCGAAAAGCCAATTTTTCCCTACTTCAAAGGAATAAATTTATTTAACTATCATGGTGGTTGTGAAACATTGAGAATGGTTGACAGCATCCTCAATCCCAATTAAAAGTACTCATTAAAACCCAACAATATTAATTAGAAGTAACATGATGAGATCAACAGGATATCCAGGTACTAGATACTCAAAATTGTCCATAACCGGGGACACGGCTAACCATGATTAGTTTATACACTCTGCAGAGGTTGCGCACTTTTCCCCACAAGACTCGATCGCCTCCGCTTGGTTCTCGTGACTACATGGTGTTTGAGAAGCGGATGACCGAGACATAGTCTTTCAGAAGCGCTAGCACCTTACATGTGGGTAGACCGTACCAACCTACATCCCCTACATCAGCTAGCCTACCCGTAAGAGTTCGCACAACTTAGTCAACTACGCCAGAGCCCATAATTGGCTTGTGGCTGCACACGGAAGTTTCCAGTTTGAATAATCTTATGATCCCTTAGAGCCTGGGTGGCGGTCCGAAGAAATCTGAGGCAAATCCTGTCTACCTGTGTGCCTTGACAGCAAGTCCTGGAATAGCCAGTGCCTCAATCCACCCAGATGTGTGTTTAAGTTGCCACCTTAGATAAACCATTAATTATCAATCTCACATCTGTCATGGATATTCACTTAAACCCAATCCACGTCTACGAGCATAGCATGGCGTAATAAGCAAACGTAGAAGTAACTCCCAAGGTTTCATAAGTAAAACTGGTAATAGGTACTACCTCAATCTACTTCCCATCCCACAATTTAATTAGATCCTAACCATGCAAGTGTTTGAGGGTTTGATCTAATGCAATAAAAACTGGGTAGTAGAAAAGATATGATCAAGTGTTACTTGCCTGCAAAGTTGATGAAGATGATTCACACTCAAAACTCTTGATAGCTCTACTCGTCACACTCCGGTCAATCTATCGTAATCAAGCAATAGTAACCACACATAAGCAATCACTCAAAAGATCGGAAAGAACGAAGAAAACAATTCGGAAAACGTCAAAACCAAATCAAATAACTCTTGCAGCATAAAACAATTTCTAACAGTACCAAAATTATGTGAATTTGGCCTTATCAGAAAGTTTAGGTCAAGAGCTTGATTAGCAAAAGAATCAACTAAATCGGAGTTCTGAAACTCAAGTTATGATCAAACGAAGTTCAAATACAAATCTGTTTGAATTCAAATTTTAAAACTTTCAAAAACATGTTTGAGTTGTATTACTGGATAGAGGGATCGAACGAAGAAGTGGGCGTTGGTTTCGTTGGATTCCGACTTCTGACGAGTAAAAAGTTATAGCCGTTTGAAGATTAGGGACTACAGATAGGTCCATGACGGAAATTAAAAATAAAAAGAAAAATCAATCGAGCGAACGCTCGCTAAACAAAACCGGAAAGAAAAACCGGTGAGAAAACCGATCTAGGGTTTCGGAAAGGAAACCAAAACGAAAAACCGATGTAGAAAACGAAACGGAAACCGATCTAGAAAACGTGACGCGGCGCGGGGCTAGTACCTCGAAGAGGCGAGGGGCTCTGGCGGTGGCGGCGTAGGGCGGCGGCGGCGCTGGTGAGGGGCGGCGGCGGCGCTTG
Source organism: Aegilops longissima (assembly GCA_021605205.1). Classification (NCBI taxonomy): domain Eukaryota; kingdom Viridiplantae; phylum Streptophyta; class Magnoliopsida; order Poales; family Poaceae; genus Aegilops; species Aegilops longissima. Next base: position 571,497,821 of record CM038679.1, on the reverse strand, counting down.
GTGAGGGGGCGGCGGCGTGGCGGCGGCGGCGGCTATGGCGGCACGGCACTGCTGCTGGAGGAGGAGGAGGAGAGAGGAGAGTTGATTTGATGTGTTGGAGGGGGTGCTTGCGTATTTATATTGGGGAGGGAGGGTTTTGCTTGGGGTAGGGGACAAGAAATAGATTAGGATTAGGAATCCTAGGAATAAAAACGGAATAACAAAACGGGTCAAATTCTACCAGAATCGTAAAAGAATAGGAAACTTGGGGCTCCTTGCTCCCCTAGGTGCGTGTGATGCGTGCGTTGGCTTGGCCTTCGGCCGGCCGGAGGCCCAAGGCGCTCCGCTTTTTTTATTTTTTATTTTTTTTACAGAGACAAATAAAAATAATAAAACCAAATAAATAAATATATTATATAGGCATATAATATATCAAAATTTTCAGAAAAAGATTTCCTACATGATGAACTTTATTCTAGCTTCAAATAAAATACACAAAATTTAAATAAAACAAACAGTGCTACTACCCTAATAAAATCCACTGAAAATCATTTTAAAAATACCAAAATGATTTCAAATTAATTTCTCTCAATTTTCTGATGTAGGGAATCATGTTACCCTATTTCCATATATTTTATTTTTGGAGAAAAATAATTTGAATAAAACTCAAATAACTCCAATTGAAAAATAATTCAAAGGAACTTTGAATTTAATTCTTTGAAACTCCCAACTCATATTTCATATGTTTTGAAGAAGTCATTTTATCTTCTCTCGTGAAAATCATTGAGTTGCATAAAGTTTCAGAATTGGAAATGTTTTTCAAATGAAATTCAAATATTTTCAACACCCCTTATCATTTAAATAAATGGAAGAAGTCATGTCATCTTCTCTCCAGGGTTTTGTGATGAAAAGAATTTGAATTCCCGAAGTTCATAAAAGCAAAATGAAAGTTTGAGAAAGTCCTTTTATTCCCTCTCATTTAACTTTCAAAAGTTTCGAATTCACTCACTTTCAGTCAATCAATCAAACAATCAATCAAATCTATCTATTTGTTTATAACATTCCAAAATTTAGAATTTTGGGATGTTACATATTTATATACCCCCCAAACCTATTGACCACCGTATCGCAGAGAAATCTCCTGTTTTCTTTTCCTTGCTGTTTTCTGTCAGATTCCATCTACCATGGCCGCTTCAAGCTCCTCCAAGGACAAGTTCTTCAAGAACGTCATCAACCCATATTTGTGGGAGGTGGTGCAACACCCTCAAGCCACCTAGATGCATGAGGGGGTGCTGCACATCCGCGATGTGCAAGGACCCAAGGGGACAGGAACCATGGAGGCCAGGCTTGAGGCTATGGAGCAGGAGGTCTTCTGGTGCAAGGGGATGGTGGAGCGTGGACTCAATGCCAATCACCTCATGATCACGGACCTTTCTAGTGATCTCAAGGTGGATGACAAGCCCATGAAGGACATCATATTTACCCTTAATGAGCAAATCAACTTCCTCCAAAGCCAGATCTATGATCTTCAAAACCAAGTCTTTGAATATGAGGCGAGGTTTAAAGGTATGAGTTTGGCTGCCAGTTGCAGGACCTGTGAGACTCATTCTTCCTCTTACGATAGTGGACCTCTGCCATGGAAACCCGAGGACAAGATCACATCTACTTCATCACCACCACCTTCTTCTTCATCACCAAAAAAAATTGAGTTTCGGGTATGGGCACTCCCCTTGGCTTCCGCCAAGCTTGGGGGAGGTGCCCCGGTATCGTATCATCCCCACTACTGTTTGCCTTTACTTATTTTAGTTTGATCTTTTGCTTTAGATGAACAAAAGTTTAGTTCGATCCTTTCTTTTCAAGAGTTTGGCTTAGTGATCTATCCTTGTAATCATGTGCAAGATATATAATAAAGTTAGTTTGAGTTTTTGCTTTATTTACTTTCATGTTGCAATAAAAAGAAAGGAAATTAATAAAAAGGAAAGGAAATAAATCAAGAAGATCATATGCTAATCCTATGGTAGGTGATGACACCACATAAGGAAAAGTATAAGTAGAACATTTTATTAGAGATTGACAAACATAGCATTGGTCAATGATGCAACTCATGAAAGAATTAATAAGAGAAGAGAAGATTCACATATAAATATACTATCCTAGAAATCTGTTGTGATTATGAGTCCTCATCAAAATATTATATGCCAAAAAATTTGACGTTGGACAAGGAAGACAACTTAATGATTTATTATGTTTGCTCATATTCACATAGAAGTCACATTGTCATAGATCCTTTAACATGTGGTGCTTGCCCCCAATCTTTGCTAGCCAAAAATTCCGCACTAAGTAGAGATACTACTTGTGCATCCAAAAACCCTTAAACCCAAATCTTATTTTCAAGTGTCCACCATACCTACCTAGGGATTGAGCAAGATCCCTCAAGTAAGTTTTCATCGGTGCAAAAAGGCAATAAAAATTGCTTATAAATGTGTGAGATCATTTAGTGAAAGAGAAAATTGAGCGTTGCACGAACTTGTGATGGTGAATAATAAAAGCGACAGACTGCATAATAAAGGTCGCTATCACAAGGGGCAATGCAATGTGACGTTCTTTTGCACTAAGGGATTGAGCATACAAACAAATAAGCGCATGGCAACCTCTGCTTCCCTCTGCGAAGGGCCTATCTCTTACTTTTATGTATTTACTTTTATGCAAAGAGTCAAAGTTTTATCTTTATTCCTTTTTATTTTTATCCTTTGGCAAGAATCATGTGGTGAGGAAAGATCTAGGCACATATGTCCAGTTGAATATGGGTAGCATGATTTATTATTGTGACATCATCCTTGAGGTGAATAAGTGGGGAGGAGAAACTATAAGCCCCTATCTTCTTATGAGTCCGGTTGAAACGTTTTGCTCATGTGTATGCGGTGAGTGTTAGCAATCATAGTAGACTATATGATGGTTGAGTATGTGGACTTGCCTAAAGGCTCCGATACGTGACCCTTCCTGGAAAGATGATGAATTGTAATTGCAAAGTTAACTGAGAACATAGTTTGTTAGTTTCTAATAGAGTTTATGCTTTATACTTCATTTGTGTGATGAATTGTCACTTATTCATGAGAAGTATATGATAAAAGTTCTATGATAAAAGCCTTATGTTTAAATTTGTTGTTGTTATAATAATCTACATGATGCTTCTATGTCCGTATTTTATTTTTATTGACACCTCTCTCTCTCTCTCTAAGCATGTGGACATGTTTTTCGATTTCGGTTTTCGCTTAAGGACAAGCGAGGTCTAAGCTTGGGGGAGTTGATACGTCCATTTTGCATCATGTTTTCTTATTGTTATTTATGATGTTTTCATCCATAATAATGCTTTTTGGAGTAATTCTAATGCCTTTTCTCTCATAATTTGCAAGGTATACACAAAGAGGGAGAATTCCGGCAGCTGGAAATATGGACCTGGAAAAGCTACGTCGGGCCACCTATTCTGCACAACTCCAAACAAGCTGAAACTTCACAGAGATTTTTTATGAAATATTTGAAGAATATTGGAGCAAATAACTACCAGAGGTTGCCCAACAGGTGGGCACAACCCACCTGGACGCGCCAGGGAGCCCAGGCGCGCCCTGGTGGGTTGTGCTCACCCAGGCCCACCTCTGGTACCCATCTTCTGGTATGTAAGTCATTTTGACCTACAAAAAAAATAAGCGGAGGAATTTCGGGACAGAGCGCCGCCGTCTCGAGGCGGATCTTGGGCAGGAGCACTTTTGCCCTCCGGCGGAGCGATTCCGCCGGGGGAACTTCCCTCCCGGAGGAAAAAATCATCGTCATCATCATCACAAACAACTCTCCCATCTCGGGGAGGGAAATCTCCATCAACATCTTCAACAACACCATCTCATCTCAAACCCTAGTTCATCTCTTGTGTTCAATCTTGTTACCGGAACTAGAGATTGGTGCTTGTGGGTGACTAGTAGTTTTGACTACATCTTGTAGTTGATTACTATATGGTTTATTTGGTGGAACATTATATGTTTAGATCCAATATGCTATTTAATACCCCTATAATATTGAGCATGATTATCATTTGTGAGTAGTTACTTTTGTTCTTGACATCACGGGAGAAATCATGTTGCAAGTAATCATGTGAACTTAATATGTGTTCGATATTTTGATAGTATGTATGTTGTGATTCCCTTAGTGGTGTCATGTGAACGTCGACTAAATGACACTTCACCATATTTGGGCCTAAGGGAATGCATTGTGGAGTAGCAATTAGATGATGGGCTGCGAGAGTGACAGAAGCTTAAACCCCAGTTTATGCGCTATTTCGTAAGGGGCCGATTGGAGCCAAAAGTTTAATGCTATGGTTAGAATTTATTCTTAATACTTTTCTCGTAGTTGCGGATGCTTGCGGGAGGGTTAATCATAAGTAGTAGGTTTGTTCAAGTAAGAACAACACCTAAGCCCGGTCCACCCACATATCAAATTATCAAAGTACCGAACACAAATCAAACCAACATGGTGAAAGTGACTAGATGAAAATCCCGTGTACCCTCAAGAACACTTTGCTTATCATAAGAGACCGTTTTGGCCTGTTCTTTGCCTCAAAAGGATTGGGCTACCTTGCTGAAATTTTGTTACTACTATCATTACTTGCCCGTTACAAATTATCTCGCTATCAAACTACTCTGTTACTTACAATTTCAGCACTTGCAGACATTACCTTGCTGAAAACCACTTGTCATTTCCTTCTGCTCCTCGTTGGGTTCGACACTCTTACTTATCGAAGAGAGCTACAATTGATCCCCTATACTTGTGGGTCATCAAGGTGTGATGAGCAGTTTGCCATCCACCGTGCAAAAGATACGGAGCTGCTCGGCGACATGATCGACGACCCACTCGAAGAGCCACCGTCACCAGTGCTCATTGAGAGCCTGATGCCCCGTAAGGAATGGGTAGAGGACCTCTACGATTCAGTCAAGAGACAGGAATCCTGCGGCTTCATCATTGCCCCCGGCGGCCGTGTCAACCTCGACCCCGATGATGTGGTGCCCAGGCTCGAGCGCATGCTTGGTGGAGTTGACGTCCCTAACAAAGTGGAACATCGCCAAAGTGATATCTTGAGGATGTAGATGATGGACGAAGTTTTCTACTAGGCCAGCGACATGGAAATGGAGCGGTTCCGCGAAGATATCATGCGCGCGATTGCACGTTGTCAAGCTCTTCTGGAAGAGGCCCAGCTGCCCCAAGAGGCTCCTAGCGCGAGCAGCTCCGTAGGCGGAGGTGGGTCGGGACACTTGGAGTGAACGGCCGCAAGGGTGCTATGCTGATCATGGAGTCTGAGAAGACCGTCGTCGGAATGCCACCAGCTCAGCCTTTTAGCCTATATTTTATTATAATTGTATGCATATGTAGGTCGTGAGTGTTCTGGGCCTTGCCGCATGTGGCATTTTAAATTATCCTGAATATGTAAGACAATTATTAAGAATTATTAACCATTGCCATTGTAAATTTGCCTCAACGGCGAGCAGAGCGCGCGCAGGGATGCCAGAGCGGAGTTCGCCGCGGCCGCCTAAATGGTGAGCAAAACGCATGGACAGACGCGCGCAGAGCGTGCCGCGGCCGCCTCAAGGGCGAGCAACCACGTGGTCAACCTTCTGCATGCCATCAATAAATTTTGACCTTGTTTCTCGTCACATTGCGGATTACAACGCAATAAGTAATTGCAAATCTATTCACACCTATCAAACTAATATGTGTTGGCACTTAGCACCGGGCTATAAAAACTACCCACTCGAAAATTACTTCACAGTTCCTCTGCTCACCACCCACAAAACTGGTCTTTCCTGTCAAGTCGTTCTGACATGACCGGTAGGAGGAGTTTTGGGTGGACATATAACCAGTTAGCAAAGACCAAGGCCGCGGAAGCACTAGAGAGGTCCCTCCGCGAAGCCGCAGCCGCAGCAGAGATATCCCAGCACACCGCGGAGCCCTGGACGAGCTCTCACGGGCGTGTAAGGGCTCTCACAAGCGCACTCGCGGCGTCGGCCATCATGACGAGATGGCGTTCCTAAAGTCCTTGGCCAGCGACGACGACATTCTCGCTGGCGTCATTAAGCAACAGGAGCTGGTCGACGGCTTGATGAAGCTGCTCAAGATCAGCGATGCCTCGGTTGACAAGGCGACTGGCCTCGTCGAGCAAATCATGGGTGACAATGTGAAGCTACTCAAGGCGCTCGCCGAGAAGGAGGAGGAGGCCGTCGGCTGGAAGATGCTGCATGAGCAGAGCAGTGCCTCGGGGATGACACTGACAGCGGTTGTCGAGGAACTGATGGGTGACTTGAGGAAGCTCCAGATCAAGCGCGAGTAGGAGGTGGAGGAATCTGTGGCTGCTTTCAAGCAAAGTTGTGAGGAATTGAAGAAGGAGCTGGGGGGATGTCGTCGCCCGGTGATCCATCGACGAGTAGAGACAGTAGCGATCCAGACCGTTGTCTGCAATTTCCTTCGTCTCTTGCCCCTGTGTCTTCCGGGCTTTGCCGCATGTGGCATTTTAAATTATCCATAATATCTAAGACAATTATTATCTGCGCCATTGTAAATATGTCGTCGTATTATCGGTTGTCATTTTATTTGTGGTCGTATTATCTGTTGCCCTATGTGGCAATTTAAATTAGGCCGGAATACAACTTGAAAACACGAACAAAGCAAATGCTGCCATGGGATCACAAGCAAACACCCTCCGTCTAGGTGCTTTAATTAACCAATTAATGGAGAAGTTGTGAGCGAGGCGGGCGGCGGCTGGTGCATGGAGGTCAAAGAGCTCGCTTCCCGGTGAGCATGGGCGGCCTTGCTGCTCACACGTGTCCCGTCAAGCATGCGGGGTGGACAGGATGAACGCGTCCCGTCGAGCCTGTGCGGCGGACTGCTCGCCCGTGTCCCGTCAAGCCTGAACGGCGGACTTCTCGCGCTCGTCCCGTCTAATCAAACAACTCACGCACGCCACCGAGTATGGTTCAATTTTGACACGGTTCATATAATACAACCATTTGCGATATTAACATGTCAGCTGTTTGTTTCAAAAAGGACTTCATTGGCAATTAATGTGTGCGCCTTGTATCAAACTGGACGATTTTTTTACCACAGCATATATGTGCCATGTCATGAAACCATGCCAAGTTTCATGTTTTTTGGGTGAGTTTTTGATTTACTAGGATTTAAAAACCAAGATTCTCAATGTTTCAGGATGATGAAAGTTTGTAATTAATTCACATTACTTAAATCAGACCTAAACATGCACCCAATGACACATGCACGATTTCCCACCCATTTTGCTTCACTAGAGCATGTGCTTGTAGTTTAAATTTGAATTATGCACTACATTGAATGCCTAGAAAACTTAATTAATACATACAATGGCCAAAGGAACCCTGAACAGTTTCAAATTTCAGCACGACACTCCTATTATTCTATGTTGCCTGTAGAAAACAAAGTTCAAGGCGAGAAGAGGCAGCGATTATCGTTTCTCCCACAAGAGGGGCATGTTTCCCTACCAGAACCATGAGGGTTGCGACAGGCTCTTTTTTGTAAGAGGCTTGTAATATAGGTTTGCCCAGATTGGGCAATGATATGTACCATGTAGTGACACCATGCCAAGTTTCATGATTTCCTGGTGAGTTTTGGATTTACAAAGATTTAAAAACCGAGATTCGCAATGTTTGTGGCCAAGCCAGTATGGCGAGACGGTTGAATTCATTCACATTCGTTCCATGGGACCTAAACATGCACCCCAAGGACACATGTACGTTTTTTCTAGCCATTTTGGTGCACTCGAGCATGTATTTGTAGTTCGGATTTGAATTATGGACATTAAATGCCTAGAAAACTCAATTAATGAATAAAAATGGTCAAACAAACCCTGAATAATTTCAAAGTTCAGCACGAATCTCCCATTGTTTCGTGTTGCGTGTAAAAGAAAATACGAGGCTAGAAGAGGGAGCGATTATCGTTTGGCCCACAAGGGGATACGTTTCCCTATCAAAACCATGAGGGTTCTTGCGACAGGCTCTGGTTTCTAAGAGGTTTGTAATAAAGCTTGGCCCAAATTGGCAATGTTTTTGCCACGACATATATGTGCCATGACATGACACCATGCCACCTTTGATGACTTTCTGGTGAGTTTTGGATTTATGGGGATTTAAAAACCTAGATTCGAAATGTTTGAGGACGAGCCAGGACGCCGGTACGGTTGTAATTCGTTCCCATTCCTGGCATGGGACCTAAACATGCACACAAGGACACATATAATTTTTCTAGCCATTTTGGTGAACTGGAGCACGTATTTGTAGTTCAGATTTGAATTATGGACATTAAATGCCTAGGAAACTCAATTAGTGTATAAAAAGGCCAAACGAACCCTGAATAAGTTTAAATTTCAGCACAGAAATCATGTCGTTCCATGTTGCCCATAGAAGAAAATACAAGGCAAAAAGAGGCAGTGGTTACGTTTCGCCCACAAGGGGAACACGTTTCCCTATCAGAACCACGAGGCTTCTTTGAGAGAAGCTCCGGTTTGTAAGAGGTTTATAATAAAGCTTGGCCCAAATTGGACAATGTTTTTACCACGAGATATATGTGTCATGACGTGACACCATGCCACCTTTGATGACTTCTGGTGAGTTTAGGATTTACGGGGATTTAAAAACTAAGATTCCAAATGTTTAAGGACGAGCCAGGACATCGGTATGGTTGTAATTCGTTCCCATTCCTGGCATGGAACCTAAACATGCACCCAAGGACACATGTATAAATTTTCTAGCCATTTTGGTGAACTGGAGCATGTATTTGAAGTTCAGATTTGAATTATGGACATTAAATGCCTAGGAAACTTAATTAGTGTATAAAAAGGCCAAACGAACCCTGAATAAGTTTAAATTTTGGCACAGATATCCTGTCATTCCATGTTGCCCGTAGAAGAAAATACAAGGCGAAAAGAGGCAGTGATTATGTTTCTCCCACAAGGGGGACACGTTTCCCTATCGGAACCACGAGGCTTCTTTGATATAAGCCTCGGTTTGTAAGAGGGTTGTAATAAAACTTGCGCCAAAATGGACAAAAAAAATTCCTCGACATATATGTGCCATGTCGTGACACCATGCCAGGTTTCACGATTTTCGGGTGAGTTTTGGATTTATGGGGATTTAAAAACCGAGATTCTTCTCACGAAATGTTTTCAAATAGCACACGGTTAACTCACGAAAGCCGTGTGCCTACCAAACTGTGGTCGATGACCCCCCTCCCCCTCTACTGCGCACCTGATCTGAGTCATGGGTTCTTATTGGCCAGAACCCAAACCCCACAGATCGTACATGTGCACCATTGGATGCTCCCAGATCGAACAGCAACCCTAAGCCCTTTCGACAGCACATGTAGTACATGGGCAAGCATTGTGCGCATGCGTCGTGCCAGCTCACGCTTCCTTCTCTACTACGTTTTCTAAACAGGCTACTGTTTCCCGCCACTCCTCTCATCGGTTTCCCGCCTCTTCTCCCATCGTTTTCCTGCTACCAGTTTCAGTGCTCATTGAAGGCTAGCGGCGACACACCGACCATGTAAATATTGCGCAAAGTTTCTAAAAGCACAAATGTGTGTGATAGGAGGGAGTAGGTCCTGTAGGGTGACCAGCGCGAAACGCCTTAACGGCAAGGAGGCAATTCATATCAGCAAGGGGCGGCTTCCCATCCGCTAGCCTAGTCGAATAGAACGTAGAAGTTAAGCATGCTCAGGCTGGAGTAGTCCGAGGATGGGTGACCCGGTGGGAAGTTGTATATCTTAAGCTTCATTTAAATGCCATGACACGGTCATTATAGAGATAAATATCTCTATAGTGACCTATCACGGAAATCATATAAACCTTGGGATCCTTGTTTTGGTAATTTGTAGACTATGGTTTTATTGGTTATTTTTTGCTCTAAAAAAATTAAAGAATGATTGACTTGACCTGTCATGGCGATTATATAAACCTTTTTCAGGTCGCATGCAGGGTATAGGGGGCAGGGTGTTCTTATCGAGCATGTCTCCCTTGTGCGGCTTATAGGGTTTGTGTTTTGAGGGTTTGACCATGATGGTTTCCTATTGATACTAGTAAGGTACACGTGCATTGCATGCATGAGATTTGGTAACCAAATTATGAATAAATACCACACTATAGCATGTAAGCGTTGAGTCATATATGCATGACGTAGATGTTCGTTTAATTCTTATAGTTCATCTCATTCGAAATCAATTAGTTTTATAAAAAAAATCTATTTTAAGATTCATGGAATTGTGCATTGTAAAGCATAAAGTAAAAACAAATAGTGACAATTCATTTAGAAAAAAAGTTTGGGAAATTAAGATATGGAAGATTCTAGAACAAAGGAGAAGTGCTTGTGTTTTGAGGTTTGTGCATTATGCTTAAGTTCAACTGAGGGAGTCCTGGATTAGGGGGTGTCCGGATGGCCGGACTATGACCTTTGGCCGGACTCCTGGACTATGAAGATACAAGATTGAAGACTTCGTCCCGTGTCCGGATGGGACTTTCCTTGGCGTGGAAGGCAAGCTTGGCGATACGGATATGTAGATCTCCTCCCATTTGTAACCGACTTGATGTAACCCTAACCCTCTCCGGTGTCTATATAAACCGGAGGGTTTTAGTCCATAGGACGAACAACAATCATACCATAGGCTAGCTTCTAGGGTTTAGCCTCTCTGATCTCGTGGTAGATCTACTCTTCTACTACCCATATCATCAATATTAATCAAGCAGGAGTAGGGTTTTACCTCCATCGAGAGGGCCCGAACCTGGGTAAAACATCGTGTCCCTTGTCTCCTGTTACCATCCGCCTAGACGCACAGTTCGGGACCCCCTACCCGAGATCCGCCGGTTTTGACACCGACATTGGTGCTTTCATTGAGAGTTCCTCTGTGCCGTCACCCTTAGGCCCGATGGCTTCTTCGATCATCAACAATGATGCAATCCAGGGTGAGACTTTTCTCCCGGACAGATCTTCGATTAGGCGGCTTTGCATCATGGGCCAATTCGCAGCCATCCGGAGCAGATCAAAAGCTACGCCCCTGGCCATCAGGTCAGATTTGGAAGTTTGAACTACACGGCGAAGTCCGCGGAGACTTGATCTTCGACGGGTTCGAGGCATAGCCAAGCGCGCCGCACTATCATGATGTGCATGATCTAGCTCTGCCGCGAACAAAGGTCCTCGAGGCCGCTAAGTGTCCGCTCCGACCCTTAGCTCGAGCCGATCGCGCGCTTATCGAGGACGGGTGGCTAGACACCGCCTCGGGGGCTGCAATCTCTACGGCGATCGAGCCGAACACCATACCTATCCTTTGCGAAGCTCGTGACTCCAAGGTGCCGGACTCCTCTCCGGACTCCGAACCTTCCACGCCCCTGCCAATCGAATCCGATTGGGCGCCGATCATGGAGTTCACCGCCGCGGACATCTTTCAGCGCTCGCCTTTCGGCGACATTCTGAATTCACTAAAGTCTCTCTCTTTATCAGGAGAGCCCTGGCCAGACTATGGTCAGCAAGGTTGGGATGTGGATGACAAAGAAATTAAAAGCCCACCCACCACCCACTTCGTAGCCACTGTCGATGATTTAACCGACATGCTCGACTTCGACTCCGAAGACTTCGACGGCATGGACGACGATGTAGGAGACGAAAAGGAATCAGCGCCTATAGGGCACTGGACAACCACCCCATCTCACGATGTATACATGGTGGATACACCTAAAGGAAACAACGACAAGGAACAAAGGGACGCAACGAGGGATCGTTCCCTTGAAAAGCAATCAAAGCGGCCGTGTAAGCGCCACTCCAGACCCCACCTCGACAGAGAAAGCAGCCATACAGACCCAGCCATAGAGCAGGGCGAACCGGCGGACGACGAACACGCCATCGAGCAACCGCCCGAATAGGGCAACCTGGATAAACAACCCGTCCCCGAAGAAGACAACAGTCCGGACAACCTCACGCCGGACAAGTTGCTGGAGCAGAAGAACCTCCAAAAAAGGCTCGTCGCCACTGTGCTTAGCCTAAAAAAGCAGAAGCGGAAGCTCAAAACAGCGGAAGATGCACTCAGAATTAGATGGAGCAAAGTACTCAACACCGCAGACAAATACGGCGATAGTCGCTGCACAAAGAGCTATTCGAAGCAAAAATTACTGCCGGAATTTGATGAAGAGGCCTTAGAGCCTCGCAATCAAAAAATAAGGAAACCACCCGGTCGGATAAACGACCCCATGCCCAACATAGTGCGGCAAACGGCGCCACACACAAGCCGGCACGCGATCCGCACAAGGATTTGCATCAAAAAGATGGCCCAGCCAGATCTATCTATGGGCCAAGAAAGCAAGCTCCAATAAGCAATGCAACACATCAAATATCCAAACATCATGGTACACCCGGATATAGGGGTGCCGCACACCCCCTATGTTTCACCGATGAGGTGCTGGATCATGAATTTCCAGCGGGATTCAAACCCATAAACATAGAGGCATACGACGTAACAACGCACCACAGAGTGCGGATTGAGGATTACATCCTCCACATACACATGGCTAGAGGAGATGATCTCCACGCCATAAAATACTTACCCCTCAAACTCAAAGGGCCAGCCCGGCATTGGCTTAAAAGCCTTCCCGAAAACACCATTGGAAGTTGGGAAGAGATTGAGAATGCTTTTCGGGCAAATTTTCAAGGGACCTATGTCCGACCTCCGGATGCAGATGATTTAAGTCATATAACTCAACAGCCCGGAGAGTCAGCTCGGAAGCTCTGGAAGAGATTTCTTACTAAAATAACCAGATAGTCAACTGTCCGGACGCCGAAGCCTTAGCAGCTTTCAAGCACAGCGTTCGAGACGAATGGCTCACCAAACACCTCGGCCAAGAAAAGCCAAGAACAATGGCCGCATTAACAAGCCTCATGACCCGCTTTTGCGCAGGAGAGGATAGCTGGTTGGCAAGATGCAGCACCAGCGACCCAAGTACATCCGGGTTAGGGATGGAACGGAAACCGCGACGCAGCAAGGACCAGCGCCGACCAAGGGAAACAGCCCAAGAGCACGGCGATCAACGCCGATTCAAAAGCTCTCGGCAGAATCGTAAAAGCTGACCATCAAGGATAACAGGACGAGCTATCTAACCTAAACAAAATCTTGGACAAGATATGTCAAATACACAAGACTCCCGGAAGCCTGCAAACCATACCCACAGAGATTGTTGGGTCTTCAAGCAATCCGCAAACTCAACGCCCGAACACAAGGGGCTCGACACACCAAGCGAGGACGATGACGAACCCCACAAGCAGAGCACCGGAAAACAAAAGAACTTCCCACAAGAAGTCAAAACAGTAAATTCACTTCACGTGACAAAAGGGGAGGACAGAGTGGCGCCCATAGAGATACGCGCCATACAGCCTATCCCAGAGGAGTCCCGCCACTAGTTGTTAAAACCAATCACCTTCGACCATCAGGATTACTCTAGAAGTATCTGGAATGCAGGCTGGACTGCCTTGGTATTAGATCCGATAATTGACGGACTCCACTTTACACAAGTCCTAACGGACGGCGACAGTGATTTAAACCTGCTATATCAGGACACAATCCGCAAACTGGGAATAGACCCAACAACAATTCGCCATAGCAACACTTCCTTTCAAGGGGTAACGCCAGGCCCAGATGCCCATTGTACGGGCTCTCTCCTGCTAGAAGTTATGTTCAGCTCACCCGACAACTTCCGCCACGAAAAGCTAACCTTCCACATCGCCCCATTTACAAGTAGCTATCAAGCACTACTGGGACGCGAAGCTTTTGCCCACTTTAACGCAATACCGCATTATGCATCCCTTACACTTAAAATGCCCGGTCCACGAGGCATCATCTCATTAAAGGGAAATATCGAGTGTTCCTCGAGCATGGAAGATTGTGCGGCTGCATTAACAGCCACACACTAAACCGTCTTCACTAGGCAAAGCACCTAAATAGGTCGTTCAGACCCCGAACATGGCTAGACAAGTCCGGCGTAAGGGATTACCCGCCGCATAACCCCGTTCAAGGGGCTCCGCGCATGTACAACAAGAGACAATAAAGCTCAACTTTATTCATTTTTTAAATTGTACTTTGTTCATTTAATATAACGTACATTTTCGCACGATCTTTTTCAACTAAGTTCCTCTCTTTACAGATGAACACCGTGCTACACCCGTCCGAGATACGGCACAACGGAGACACAAAGCGCAGACGCGTGCGAGGGACCTGCTCCAAGGATTCTTTTCAGATTAAGACCCTGCTTAAACCTTTTTACTGTCTCTTGTTGATACACATCCCCGGTTTCTGTTGGGGAACGCTGCAGAAAATTAAAATTTTCCTACGGTTTCACCAATATCTATCTATGAGTTCATCTAAGCAACGAGTCACGAGAGAGTTTGCATCTACATACCACTTGTAGATCGAGTGCGGAAGCGCTCGAGGGAGTGGTGATGATGAAGACGCGTCCCAACGTGATTCCGATCACCGATGACCAAAGTGCTGAAAGGACAGCACCTCCGTGTTCAACACACGTGCGGGACGATGGCGTCTCCTCCGCCTTGATCCAGCAAGAATGAAGGAGAGGTTGAGGAAGACAACTCCAATGGCAGCACGACGGCGTGGTGCAATTTGTCTGAAGGTTCTCCGCAGGCTTCGCCAAGCTCACACGGAGAAAGAGAGGAGTTGGGAGGGAGGGGCTGCGCCTTCAATGGTGTTGGCAGCCCTCCCCCACCCCTCTATTTATAGGAGGAGAGGGCAAGGGGCCCGGCCCTCTAGGGAAAACCCTAGGGGCGGCGGCCAAGGAGAGGAGGAAAGGGGTGGCTTGCCCCCAAGCCAAGGGGCGCCTTTTCTCTTAGGGTTTCCCTCCCAAGCCCTAGCCGCATGGGCCTAGGTGGGGGCGCCCAGCCCACCAGGGGCTGGCTCCTCTCCACTTAGCCCATGTGCCCCCCGGAGAGGTGGCCCCTCCCGGTGGACCTCCGGAACCCTCCGGTGGCCCCAGACATTACCAGTATACCCCAAACTTTCCGAGTCCGCTTAACCACTTTCCATATATAAATCTTTACCTCCGGACCATTCCGAACTCCTCGTGACGTCCGGGATCTCATCCGGACTCGAACAACATTCGTAATCACATATTTGTCTTCCTAATAACCCTAGCGCCACCGAACCTTATGTGTAGACCCTACGGGTTCGGAGACATGCGATATGACCGAGACTACCTCAAGTCAATAACCAACAGCGGATCTGGATACCCATGTTGGCTCCCACATGCTCCTCGATGTTGTCATCGGATGAACCACGATGTCAAGGGTTCAAGCAACCCCGTATTCTATTCCCTTTGTCAGACGATATGTTACTTGCCCGAGACTCGATCGTCGGTATCCCAATACCTCGCTTAGTCTCGTTACGGCAAGTCACTTTACTCGTTCCGCAATGCATGATCCCGTGACTGCACACTTGATCACTTTGAGCTCATTATGATGATGCATTACCGAGTGGGCCCAGTGATACCTCTCCGTAACACGGAGTGACAAATCCCGCCTCGATCCGTGTCAACCCAATGGTCACTTTCGGAGATACCTGTAGTGCACCTTTATAGTCACCCGATTCGCCAGTGACGCTTTGATACACCCAAAGCACTCCTACGGTATCCGGAATTGCACGATCTCATGGTCTAAGGAAGAGATACTTGACATTGGAAAAGCTCTAGCAAAACGAACTATACGATCTTTGTGCTATGCTTAGGATTGGGTCTTGTCCATCACGCCATTCTCCTAATGACGTGATCCCGTTATCAATGACATCCGATGTCCATAGTCGAAACCACGACTATCTATTGACCAACGAGCTAGTCTACTAGAGGCTTACTAGGGACGATTGTAGTCTATGTATTCACACGTGTATTACGATTTCCGGATAATACAGTTATAGCATGAATAAAAGACAATTATCATGAACAAGGAAATATAATAATAATGCTTTTATTATTGCCTCTAGGGCATATTTCCAACAGTCTCCCACTTGCACTAGAGTCAATAATCTAGTTTACATTGTGATGAATCGAACACCCATAGAGTTCTGGTGTTGATCATGTTTTGCCCATGGAAGAGGTTTAGTCAACGGATCTGCGACATTCAGATCCGTATGCACTTTACAAATTTCTATGTCTCCATCCTGAACATTTTCACGGATGGAGTTGAAGCGACGCTTGATGTGCTCGGTCTTCTTGTGAAACCTGGCTCCTTGGCAAGTGCAATAGCTCCAGTGTTGTCACGTAAGAGTTTGATCGGCCCCACGCATTGGGTATGACTCCTAGGTCGGTGATGAACTCCTTCACCCAA
This sequence comes from Aegilops longissima, assembly GCA_021605205.1. Lineage (NCBI taxonomy): Eukaryota > Viridiplantae > Streptophyta > Magnoliopsida > Poales > Poaceae > Aegilops > Aegilops longissima. The sequence continues at coordinate 571,481,415 of CM038679.1, read as the reverse complement.
ATTGCTTCATGCGCTGCCTCCGAGGCTGCCATGTACTCCGCTTCACATGTAGATCCCGCCACGACGCTTCTTGCTTGCAGCTGCACCAGCTTACTGCTCCACCATTCAACATATACACGTATCCGGTTTGTGACTTAGAGTCATCCAGATCTGTGTCGAAGCTAGCGTCGACGTAACCTGTTACGACGAGCTCTTCGTCACCTCCATAAACGAGAAACATGTCCTTTGTCCTTTTCAGGTACTTCAGGATATTCTTGACCGCTGTCCAGTGTTCCTTGCGGGATTACTTTGGTACCTTCCTACCAAACTTACGGCAAGGTTTACATCAGGTCCGTACACAGCATGGCATACATAATAGATCCTATGGCTGAGGCATAGGGATGACACTCATCTCTTCTTTATCTTTTGCCGTGGTCGGGCATTGAGCTGAGCTCAATCTCACACCTTGCAATCAGTGCAAGAACCCTTTCTTGGACTGATCCATTTTGAACTTCTTCAAAATCTTATCAAGGTATGTGCTTTGTGAAAGACCTATGAGGCGTCTCGATCTATCTCTATAGATCTTGATGCCTAATATATAAGCAGCTTCTCCAAGGTCCTTCATTGAAAGACACTTATTCAAGTAGGCCTTAATGTTGTCCAAGAATTCTATATCATTTTCCATCAGAAGTATGTCATCTACATATAATATGATAAATGCTACAGAGCTCCCACTCACTTTCTTGTAAACGCAGGCTTCTCCATAAGTCTCAAGATAAACCCAAACGCTTTGATCATCTCATCAAAGCGAATGTTCCAACTCCGAGATGCTTGCACCAGCCCATAAATGGATCGCTGGAGCTTGCATACTTTGTCAAGATTCTTAGGATCGACAAAACCTTCCGGCTGTATCATATACAGCTCTTCCTTAAGATAGCCGTTAAGAACGCTGTTTTGACGTCCATCTGCCATATCTCATAATCATAGTATGCGGCAATTGCTAACATGATTCGGACGGACTTAAGCTTCGCTCACGGAGAGAAAGTCTCATCGTAGTCAATCCCTTGAACTTGCCGATAACCCTTAGCGACAAGTCGAGCTTTATAGATGGTGACATTACCATCCGCGTCCGTCTTCTTCTTAAAGATCCATTTGTTTTCTATTGCTCACGATCATCGGGCAAGTCACCAAAGTCCACACTTTGTTTTCATACATGGATTCTATCTCGGACTTCATGGCTTCTAGCCATTTGTTGGAATCTGGGCCCACCATTGCTTCTTCATAGTTCAAGGTTCACCGTTGTCTAACAACATGATTTCCGTGACAGGGTTGCCGTACCACTGCAGTGCGGAACGTGTCCTAGTGGACCTCACGGTTCAAGAGCAACTTGATCCGAAGTACCTTGATCATCATCATGAATTTCCTCTTCGCTGGTGTAGGCATCACAGAACATTTTCCGAGCTGCACTACTATCCTGTTCAAGAGGTAGTACTTCATCGAAGTTCTACTTTCCTCCCACTTACTTCTTTCGAGAGAAACTCTTTTCCGAAAGGTTCCGCTCTCGGCAACAAAGATCTTGCCTTCGGATCTAAGGTAGAAGGTATACCCAAAGGTTTCCTTAGGGTATCCTATGAAGACGCATTTTCCCGACTTGGGTTCGAGCTTTTAGGTTGAAGTTTCTTGACATAAGCATCGCATCCCCAAACTTTTAGAAACGACAGCTTAGGTTTCTTCCCAAACCATAATTCATACGGTGTCGTTTCAACGGATTTAGACGGTGCCCTATTTAAAGTGAATGTAGCTGTCTCTAGAGCGTATCCCCAAAATGATAGCGGTAAATCGGTAAGAGACATCATAGATCGCACCATATCCAATAGAGTGCGATTCGACGTTCGGACACACCGTTCGCGAGGTGTTCCAGCGGCGTTAGTTGTGAAACGATTCCACATTTTCTTAAGTGTGTACCAAATTCGTGACTTAAATATTCTCCTCCACGATCCGATCGTAAGAATTTTATCTTTCGGTCACGTTGATTCTCTACTTCATTCTGAAATTCCTTGAACTTTTCAAAGGTCTCGGACTTGTGTTTCATCAAGTAGACATACCCATATCTACTCAAGTCATCTGTGAGAGTGAGAACATAACGATATCCTCCATGAGCCTCAACGCCATTGGACCGCATTACATCGGTATGTATGATTTCCAACAAGTTGGTTGCTCGCCCATTGTTCCGAGAATGGAGTCTTGGTCATCTTGCCCATGAGGCATGGTTCGCATGTGTCAAATGATTCATAATCAAGAGACTCCAAAAGTCCATCAAGATGGAGCTTCTTCATGCGCTTGACACCAATGTGACCAAGGCGGCGATTACCACAAGTATGTGGGACTATCGTTATCAACTTTACATCTTTTGTTATTCACACTATGAACATGTGTAACATTACGTTCGAGATTCATTAAGAATAAACCATTGACCATCGGAGCATGACCATAAAACATATCTCTCATATAAATAGAACAACCATTATTCTCGGATTTAAATGAGTAGCCATCTCGCATTAAACGAGATCCAGATACAATATTCATGCTCAAACTTGGCACCAAATAACAATTATTAAGGTTCATAACTAATCCCGTGGGTAAATGAAGAGGTAGCGTGCGACGGCGATCACATCGACTGGAACCATTCCCGACGCGCGCATCGTCACCTCGCCCTTCGCCAGCCTCCGCTTATTCGCAGCTCCTGCCGTGAGTTACAAATATGAGCAACGGCACCAGTATCAAATACCCGGGAGTTACTACGATTCATGGTAAGGTACACATCAATTACATGTATATCAAATATACCTTTGGTGTTGCCGGCCTTCTTATCCGCTAAGTACTTGGGGCAGTTCCGCTTCAAAGGACCCTCCCTTGCAATAAAAGCACTCGGTCTCGGTTTGGGTCCATTCTTTGACTTCTTCCCGCAACTTGCTTACAGGCGCTGCAATCTCCTTGCCGTCCTTCTTGAAGTTCTTCTTACCCTTGCCCTTCTTGAACTTAGTGGTCTTATTGACCATCAACACTTGATGTTCTTTCTTGATTTCAACCTCGGTGACTTCAGATAGAGAACACTTCAGAATGGTCTTTACCATCCCTGCATGTTGTAGTTCATCACAAAGCTCTTGTAGCTTGGTGGGAGCGATCGGAGGATTCTGTCAATGACCGCCTCATCGTGGAGGTTAATATTCAGCTGGGTCATACGGTTGTGCAACCTGCACATCTTCGTAATGTGCTCACCGACAGAACTGTTTTCCTCCATCTTACAACTATAGAACTTGTCGGAGATGTCATATCTCTCGACCCGGCGTGAGCTTGAAAACCAGTTTCAGCTCTTGAACATCTCATATGCTCCGTGATGCTCAAAACGCTTTTGGAGCCCGGTTCTAAGTGTAAAGCATGCCGCATTGAACGAGGGAGTAATCATCAAGACGAGACTGCCAAGCATTCATAATGTCTTGGTTCTGCAGGGACAGGCGTCACCTAGCGGTCCTTCTAGGACATATTGTTTCCTAGCAGCTATGAGGATGATCTCGTGTTCGGACCCAGTCCGTATAGTTGCTGCCGCCATCTTTCAGCTTGGTTTTCTAGGAACGCGTTGAAGTTCAAGTTGACATGAGCGTTGGCCATTTGATCTACAAGACATATCATGTAAAAGATTTTAGACTATTGTTCATGATAATAAAGTTCATCTAATCAAATTATTAATGAACTCCCACTTATATTAGACATCCCTCTAGTCATCTAAGTGTTACATGATCCGAGTCGACTAGGCCGTGTCCGATCAACACGTGAGACGGACTAGTCTGCGTCGGTGAACATTCTCATGTTGATCGTATCTTCCATACAACTCGTGTTCGACCTTTCGGTCTCCGTGTTCCGAGGCCATGTCTGTACATGCTAGGCTCGTCAAGTTAACCCTAAGTGTTTCTGCGTGTGTAAATCTTTCTTACACCCATTGTATGTGAACGTAAGAATCCATCACACCCGATTAACACGTGGTGCTTAGAAGCGACGAACTGTAGCAACGGTGCACGCTTAGGGAGAACACTTCTTGAAATTGTTCTAAGGGATCATCTTATTTACTACCGTCGTTCTAAGTAAACAAGATGCATAATCATAATAAACATCACATGCAATTATAAAGTAGTGACATGATATGGCCAATATCATATAGCTCCTTGATCTTCATCTTCGGGCTCCATGATCATCCTGTCACCGCATGACACCATGATCTCCATCATCATGATCTCCATCATCGTGTCTTCATGAAGTTGTCACGCCAACGACTACTTCTACTTCTATGGCTAACGCGTTTAGCAATAAAGTAAAGTAAGTTACATGGCGTTCTTCAATGACACGCAGGTCATACAAAATAAAGACAACTCCTATGGCTCCTGCGGTTGTCATACTCATCGACATGCAAGTCGTGATTCCTATTACAAGAACATGATCTCATACATCACAATATATCATCATTCATCACAACTTGGCCATATCACGTCACATGACAATTGCTGCAAAAACAAGTTAGACGTCCTCTAATTGTTGTTGCATCTTTTACGTGGCTGCAATTGGTTTCTAGCAAGAACGCTTTTCTTACCTACGAATAACCACAACGTGATCTTGTCAACTTCTATTTACCCTTCATAAGGACCCTGTTCATCGAATCCGCTCCAACTAAAGTAGGAGAGACAGACACCCGCCAGCCACCTTATGCAACTAGTGCATGTTAGTCGGTGGAACCGGTCTCACGTGAAGATGCGTGTAAGGTTGGTCCGGCCGCTTCATCCCACAATACCGCGGAAGCAAGAAACAACTAGTAACGGCAAGTAAGTTGACAAGATCCACGCCCACAACAAAATTGTGTTCTACTCGTGCAAAGAGAACTACGATAGACCTAGCTCATGATGCCACTTTGTTGGGGAACGCTGCAGAAAATTAAAATTTTCCTACGGTTTCACCAAGATCTATCTATGAGTTCATCTAAGCAACGAGTCACGAGAGAGAGTTTGCATCTACATACCACTTGTAGATCGAGTACGGAAGCGTTCGAGGGAGTGGTGATGATGAAGACGTTCCCAACGTGATTCCGATCACCGATGACCAAAGTGCTGAAAGGACAGCACCTCCGTGTTCAACACACGTACGGGACGATGGCGTCTCCTCCATCTTGATCCAGCAAGAATGAAGGAGAGGTTGAGGAAGACAACTCCAATGGCAGCACGACGGCGTGGTGCAATTTGTGCAGAGGTTCTCCGGCAGGGCTTCGCCAAGCTCACACGGAGAAAGAGAGGAGTTGGGGAGGGGAGGGGCTGCGCCTTCAATGGTGTTGGCAGCCCTCCCCCCCACCCCTCTATTTATAGGAGGAGAGGGCAAAGGGGGGCCGGCCCTCTAGGGAAAACCCTAGGGGGGGCGGCGGCCAAGGGAGAGGAGGAAAGGGGTTGCTTGCCCCCCAAGCCAAGGGGGCGCCCCCTTTTTCTCTTAGGGTTTCCCCCTCCCCAAGCCCTAGCCGCATGGGCCTAGGTGGGGAGGCGCCCAGCCCACCAGGGCTGGCTCCCTCCCACTTAGCCCATGTGGCCCCCGGAGAGGTGGCCCCTCCCGGTGGACCTCCGGAACCTCCCGGTGGCCCCGGACATTACCCAGATACCCCAAACTTTCCTGAGTCCGCTTAACCACTTTCCATATATAAATCTTTACCTCCGGACCATTCCGAACTCCTCGTGACGTCCGGGATCTCATCCGGACTCAAACAACATTCGGTAATCACATATTTGTCTTCCTAATAACCCTAGCGCCACCGAACCTTATGTGTAGACCCTACGGGTTCGGGAGACATGCGATATGACCGAGACTACCTCAAGTCAATAACCAACAGTGGGATCTGGATACCCATGTTGGCTCCTACATGCTCCTCGATGTTGTCATCGGATGAACCACGATGTCAAGGGTTCAAGCAACCCGTATTCTATTCCCTTTGTCGACGGTATGTTACTTGCCCGAGACTCGATCGTCGGTATCCCAATACCTCGCTTAGTCTCGTTACCGGCAAGTCACTTTACTCGTTCCGCAATGCATGATCCCGTGACCGAGACACTTGATCACTTTGAGCTCATTATGATGATGCATTACCGAGTGGGCCCAAGGATACCTCTCCGTAACACGGAGTGACAAATCCAGCCTCGATCCGTGTCAACCCAATGGTCACTTTCGGAGATACCGTAGTGCACCTTTATAGTCACCCGATTCGTTGTGACGCTTGATACACCCAAAGCACTCCTACGGTATCCGGAATTGCACGATCTCATGGTCTAAGGAAGAGATACTTGACATTGGAAAAGCTCTAGCAAAACGAACTACACGATCTTTCTGCTATGCTTAGGATTGGGTCTTGTCCATCACGTCATTCTCCTAATGACGTGATCCCGTTGTCAATGACATCTGATGTCCATAGTCAGGAAACCACGACTATCTATTGACCAACGAGCTAGTCTACTAGAGGCTTACTAGGGACGTATTGTAGTCTATGTATTCACACGTGTATTACGATTTCCGGATAATACAGTTATAGCATGAATAAAAGACAATTATCATGAACAAGGAAATATAATAATAATGCTTTTATTATTGCCTCTAGGGCATATTTCCAACAGTTTCTTGCTATAACCGAGGTGGAGGCTGGCGTCTTGGCATCGGCCACGTCAGGATTTTGCGCGTACCTGAACACCAGGGGCTTATTACTAAGGGCGTTGTTCAGCCCGTTTTCATAAAGACCGAATACCTTAGGGAGTGTTCGGCGTCGCGAGTTTGGCCTTATATGCATCAGCTTTGAATCATGTCTTTGGTCAAATGTTGGATTTGCCCGGCTCTTGTGTTTTGCTGCCTTACGTTCAACTCTATCGGCTAAGGCGGCACCGGAGAACTATCGCGATTGTGCCCCGTTCGCCAAAGTAGCACCTCGAGAGAAAGCCAAAACTGACTGTCATGATATAGCGTGAGACTGGTCAACCACTGATGACTCACCGAATCTTTAGGATTCCTCCGCATTAACGAAGGGCCGTTTCCTGGTCAGGCACACACGCGCCCCGAATTTGGGCGAGCGCGGTGCCCCTAGGGGCTATATAGTAGCCCCACTGTCAAACTCCTATGGCTAAGTGAAAGTGATAAAGCATTATAGTCCGGTTGCCTAATTCGCTACGCTATCACCTCCTTTATAGGACCAAGACATTGGATCAAGTGTGAAAATGCACCTTCATAACACCCCGCATTATATGCGTGGGGGCTGAAGTCAAGACTGCCATCTTCGTGTTATATACACATATACATTAATGGCCGACAGGAGGTATTTTAATTCTTGCAGGCACAAGTATAAAAAGCTTTTATATTCCATCGAAATGTTGTTTTACAATAATACATGTTATTCGAACATGATATCCTTCGAGCACTGCGTCTCTATTAAACGAGCGCCCTGCAGAACTTCCTAAAAATAGTGCTCGGCAGGTACTCGGCTCCCGTCCGAATCTTGGGATGCAACGTCGGTGGCTTTCATCTCCGCCCAGTATGTCTTGACACGGGCAAGAGCCATCCGCGCACCCTGTATGCATGTTGACCTCTTCATTGCATTGATATGCGGCACCGCACCAAGGAACTGCTGCACCAAACCAAAATAACTCTTCGGCTCAGGCCTTTCCGGCCACAGATGACTCACGACATCCTTCATGGTGAGTCCGGATAACCTATTCAGCTCCGCCCATTCGGCCAAACACTCGGATAATGGAAGTGGGCGGTCTGGATTGTGGAATTGCGACCAAAAAAGCTTTTCCACTTCGTGATTCTGTTGATCTCGGAAGTGTTCGGCCGCGTCCGCGGCACTTGCCGCCAAGTCCAGATAAGTATCCGCCACACTCCACAGCCGGTCCAGCTGAGCATACTTAGGATCCCCGAACTTCATCCACAGCATAAAGGGCTTTCCAGCCGCGATATCTCCGGCCTGACGTAGCTCCTGCTTCATGGCTCTCATTGCAGAGCGAGCATCCTTGGCCTCGGTAGTGGCCTTTTCCAGGTCCTTTTGTTCCGCCCGATCTTCTTTTTCAAGAAGCTTGCAGCGGTCGGCAGCATCCTTCAACTTCACAGCCATATCGGCCATTTCCTTCCTGCTTCGGCAGTGAGCAGCTTGTTCGGCCCTCAGCTCTTCGGCCGCCTTTAAGGCAGCCGCATCACTTTTTCTAGCCTGCTCCTTGGCTCGGGCGAGTTCCGCCCGAAGGTTCTCCATGGCAGCGGCACCATCTGCATCAAGCATACATGTTGTAAGGCACGGGCATCAAGCCCCCTTACCAGGTGTCCGCGGAGAAATTGCATACCTTGTGACTCGTCAAGCCGCTTGTTGACAAGCGCGATGTCGGCATCTGCCACGCTGTTGCCGCTTTAGCTCGGCAATTCATCATCCGGCTAGGCACCGACACTTCGCCACCTACATAGGAAGAGCGACATGTTATACTGGATTATGATCCTCGGCGCTGTCATTTTTGACAACGCACCGAGTCTCGGGGCTACTATCTATACTGTATGCATCTTTTATATGCGGAACTGTCAAAAGGTATATCATTTTGCGTAACTCAAAACCTGTCAGTAAACTCCTGACGGCCTCGTGCAACTCGCTCTCCGCGGATGAAATCCTTTCAATCACCATGCCCATCAATGCACGGTGTTCTTCTGAGATAGACGCCGCCCGAGCAGATCCTTCAGCTCCTCCGACCGTGCACCGGACGGTGCCGGACTCGTCCGATGGCCTTTTTCGAAGGCCGAACACATAGGGCTTTGGGGAGCCATACGGTTGCTTTCCGGCCCCGCCGGATTCGGAGAAACCCTCCGTGATTTACACCTCGTGGTCACCCGCCGCAAAGCGGTGCGGCAGGGAGGCGTTCCACTCTCCATCATCTCCCACGAAGATCCTCAAGATGAGCTTTCTTTGAGAAGGGCTGAGATCCGAACAACAAGGTAAAAATTCAGTTATCTTTCTCAGGAATAGAATAGGGATGTCTCTTATTTTAAAAAAACTCCCCTTTCTACTTACGGCTTGCTGGAGGGCAGATCCCCTTGAGGGCACAGTGCGGCCGAGGCACCTCCCGGTGCAGGACCCTCTGACGAAGATCTCTTCCCCCGCTTTGAGACCATGGTCTCCGGGTCTTCAGAGGCGGTCCTTTTCTTTCCCTGGATGGAGGGATTCTCGATTCCTCCTTTTCTGATAGCCTCCTTCGAGGAGATGGTAGCTTCCTTGTTCCCCCCTTCGCCTTCTTCCAAAGGCGCAACCTCCAGCATCCTGGTTAACACTGGATCCGGCGTGGTCTCGGGGAGGCGGGCCGGACACCTGATTAGCTTTGCCTTCACTATCCACTCCTGTTTAGAGGGACAACTCTTTTAAGGGCAATTTTATGATGAATATACGGATAGTGTGTCCGGGTACAGGGCTACTTACTTGAGTATCCGGGCGATTGCAGCTTAGACCTGCGTCCTCGGTCAAGTCCGGACACATTGCTTGTGATCCAAAGAACAATTTATACATCTCCATGGGTGTCACGCCCGTAAAGTGTTGGAGAGCTCGTGGTCCCTCCGGATTAAACTCCCACAAGCGGAGGGGGCAGCGTTTGCAGGGCAAAGTGTGGTGATTCAACATGACCTGCGCCACTACGGCCAGGTTGATGTCTCTTTCCAGGAGATCTTGAATGCGACCCTGCAACAAGGGCACGTCCTTGGACGGCCCCCAGTCGAGCCCTTTATTGACCCATGACGCCAGCCGCGGGGGAGGACCCGAGCGAAAGGCAGGTGGCGCCACCCACTTGGTGCCCCTGGGAGCTGCGATATAAAACCACTCTTGTTGCCATAAGTTGAACTCCTCTTGAAAAGAGCCCTCGGGCCATGGAGCGTCAGCATTCTTGCTTATAACAGCCCCTCCGCACTCCGCTTGCTGCCCCTTGATCATCTTCGGCTCCACCTTGAAGGTCTTAAGCCACAATCTGAAGTGAGGAGTAATGTGGAGGAAGGCTTCGCATACGACAATGAACGATGAGATGTGGAGGATGGACTCCGGATCCAAGTCGTGAAATTCCAACCCATAATAAAACATGAGCCCCCTCACGAAGGGGTCCGTCGGGAAGCCTAACCCTCGAAGCAAGTGAGACGCGAACACCACGCTCTCGCCAGGCTTGGGAGTGGGAATAACCTGCCCTTGAGCAGGCAGCCTATGCAAAATTTCGCCTGTTAAGTATCTGGCATCTCTTAGCTTTAGCACGTCTTCTTCCGTCTGGCATCTCTTAGCTTTAGCACGTCTTCTTCCGTAACGGAGGAAGGCATCCACCGGCCTTGAAGGTCGGAGCCAGACATCATCAAAGGTCCAAAGCGCTTGAATCTGGAGCTTTGGGTGTTGGAACTCGAGGCGAGGGGTGGATTCGATTGAGATTGAAAGAAAGGAGTAGAGCCTTGGTCTCTTTATAAATAGGTTGAATACCAAGAGCCCTCCCCGTGACTGTTTGGGACTCGCCTTCGATAGAGGAGACGTGCCAACGGGAACGATTGGGTTACCCACGCCCGTATTGATGAGAATCCCGGAATAAGGGGACACGATCTCTGCTTTGACAAGACGTGCTAAGGAAACCGCCGCTAAACGCTACCGAGGTGGGACAAGAAAACGATTCAATAAAGGCTTGGCCGTGGTGTGATGTCACATTGCGGAATACGTCAGTAGATTGGATTTGTGCAAATATTATTCTCTCTACGGTGGTATGTGGAAATTATTTTGCAGAGCCGGACACTATCCTTGTGTTCAAAATCTTCTACTAAGTATTCGGAGGAGGAACCCGCCTTGCAATGCCGAAGACAAACTGCACACCGGAATCGTCTTCATTGAAGCCTGGTTCAGGGGCTACTGAGGGAGTCCTGGATTAGGGGGTGTCCGGATGGCCGGACTATGACCTTTGGCCGGACTCCTGGACTATGAAGATACAAGATTGAAGACATCGTCCCATGTCTGGATGGGACTTTCCTTGGCATGGAAGGCAAGTTTGGTGATACGGATATGTAGATCTCCTCCCATTTGTAACCGACTCTATGTAACCCTAACCCTCTCCGGTGTCTATATAAACCGGAGGGTTTTAGTCCGTAGGACGAACAACAATCATACCATAGGCTAGCTTCTAGGGTTTAGCCTCTCTGATCTCATGGTAGATCTACTCTTGTACTACCCATATCGTCAATATTAATCAAGCAGGAGTAGGGTTTTACCTCCATCGAGAGGGCCCGAACCTGGGTAAAAACAGAACATCAGAAGCCAGCAGGATTACTACAGCCTATGCCGATACCCGAATGGAAGTGGGATAAGCTCGGCATGGATTTCATTACCGGATTTCCCAGAACCCGATCAGGATATGATTCTATCTGGGTAGTAGTTGATTCGCTTGACCAAAGTGGCTCACTTTATCCAAGTGAAAACCGCCTATACAAGTGCGAAATTGGCCAAGATATATTTGACCAAGATCGTATGTCTGCATGGAGTTCCAAGGACCATCGTATCAGATAGAGGAACACAGTTTACCTCAAAGTTTTTGGAATCAGCCGCACCAGACTTTGGGTACTAGGCTAGAGTTCAATACAACCTTTCAATCCGCAGACAGATGGATAAACCGAGAGAGTCAATCAGATTCTGGAGGACATGTTGATAGCGTGTGCGCTAGATTATGGATCTGGTAGGGATGATAATCTACCTTACGCGGAGTTCTCATACAACAACTGTTACCAAGCCAGTTTGAAGCCCTTTTGAAGCTTTGTATGGGAGAAGGTGCAGACACCATTTGATGTGGGATGAAGTTGGAGACCGTCAGTTGTTTGGACCAAATGTGATCAAGGAGTCAGAAGAGAATGTTAAGTTGATTCGAGATAGACTGAAGGTAGCTCAGTCCAGGCAGAATAGTATTACAGACTCAAAAACGCAAGGAGGTAGTCTATGAAATTGGAGACAGAGCATGTCTTCGTGTGTCCCCTCTGCGAGGAGTTAAATGATTTGGAGTTAAGGGAAAGTTAGCCCCGAGATTTGTAGGACCATACCGAGTTTTGGAGCATATGGGAGAAGTGGCCAACAAGTTGCAGTCACCCGAAGGACTGTCAGGAGTTCATGATGTGTTTCACGTTTCCCAATTGAAGAAGTGCCATGCAGGGATGGCCAATATTCCCCTGTAAGGACGCTTGACCCTGGAAAGGATAATGATGTTCCACGAAGTGGAGTATGGACTTCATAAGTATAAGTTTTTATCACGGTAGGTGGGATATACCAGGAGGATGAAGAGATGAACTACTATTGGATATAAAGGAGGTATGATGTTGGAAATATGGATCAATGGAAATTCCATGATGAGTCTGAGTAATCACGTCTCAGTTTGGTACAAATAGAAGGAAGAAAGACATTACAATTGGATGGATTTTAAGTATGCTAGGAAGCTGGAAGTTGAATGTTGGAATAATGATCAGTTGCCCCTAGGATGTGTTCAAGGACTACAAGTGATGAGATGGACCATAACCCACAGGCCCCAGGACCTGCCAAGAAGCAAGCACACTCTTGCTGAAGGAAAAACCCTGGAAGAAGTTAAGATTTTATCAACTGACGATTCTATAGGAGTTTACGCAAAACCTGAGAGTTGTTAAGGAACGATAGATGTTTGTTTGGCTTGCAAAATCAATGGATTTATTCGAACTTGGTTAGTCGATAAGAGAAATTCTGCAATGCTTGTGAGGATGACCGAGTGTTAGAATGCGAGATCCGCTAAACCATGTACAAGGTAATGTTTTGGGTGCGGGATGGATTGATAACCATACCGACTTACTCTTATTATTCGCCTTGCTATATGGGATGGTAAATATGAGTGACTTACCTATAGTAGAGAGACGACGATCAAAACCTTGTTTAAACCTTAGAAGGGTATAGGTATTTTTTCCCTTGTACACGGCAGTTGTTGCCAACCGTAGGTTATACGGTGAGGTTCAACCCAGACCCATTTCCTGCAGGGCAAACCATAAATTGATGACCACCATGAGATATCGATAGTTGTTTGGAATTGGCGCCAGACCCGTCAGGTAAGAAGACCCAGTCTCAGAAGAACCTTATCAAGATGAAAGGACAAAGGAATTGAGGAAAAAGGTTATGCCACCACCGGAAGAGCCCAGGGAAGGAATTGTACTGAAGATCTGAGAAGACCGACACTGTCGGTAATAAGGATGGAGTATATGAGTTTTGATGGAACCATAACCATGCTTCTAAGGGTGGTAGCACCCAAGACCCCGGAGACGAACGTTGGATTTTGAAGACCCCCAAAACCTAACCTATTTCTTCCTAGCCTCTCCGAATCTCGAGGACGAGATTCATTTTAAGGGTGGTAGTTTTGTAACATCCCAAAATTCTAAATTTTAGAATGTTATAATAAATAGATAGTTTTGATTGGTTGTTTGATTTATTGACTGAAAGTGAGTGAATTTTGAAACTTTTTGAAAGTTAAATGAGAGGGAATAAAAGGACTTTCCCAAACTTTCATTTTTGCTTTTATGATCTTCGGGAATTCAAATTCTTTTCATCACAAAACCCTGGAGAGAAGATGACATGACTTCTTCCATTTATTTAAATGACAAGGGGTGTTGAAAATATTTGAATTTCATTTGAGAATATTTCCAATTCTGAAACTTTATGCAACTCAATGATTTTCACGAGCGAAGATAAAATGACTTCTTCAAATTATATGAAATATGAGTTGGGAGTTTCAAAGAATTAAATTCAAAGTCCTTTTGAATTTATTTTCAATTTGGAGTTATTTGAGTTTTATTCAAATTATTTTTCTCCAAAAATAAAATATATGGAAAATAGGGTAACATGATTCCCTACATCAGAAAATTGGAGAGAAATAAAATTGAATTAATTTTGAAAATTTTAAAATGATTTTTACTGGTTTTTACTAGAGCAGTAGCACTCTTTGCTTTATTTGAATTTTTGTGTATTTTATTTGAAGCTAGAATAAAGTTCACCTTGTAGGAAATCTTTTTCTGAAAATTTTGGTATATTATATGCCTATATAAAAGTTTTAGTTATTTTGTTTTTATTATTTTAGTTCTCTGAATTATTTTTAAAAAAAAACTCTTGAATGAAGTGTGGTCAAGCCCAAAGATCTCTCTCTCTCTCTCTCTCTCTCTTCCGCCGACCGGCGGCCCAGCTCAATCGGGCTGCACCAAGGCCCAGCCAAGCGCTCTGTCCCGAGCTCGGGACAGAGTCCCGAGTCACGCCACGCCCGTCGCCAGACGCCGCCCGCCTCCGCCGCCACCTCCTCCGCCTCCCCCACGCCACCTTGCCTCGCCCCCTTAATCTGGAGCCCGGGCCCTGCTTTCCTCCGCCACCGCGGTGAGATCCAAGACTCGCCACCGCCGCCGACGCCAAACTCCGTTGTCGCCGCCTCTCCGTCGACCCTCGTCGACACCACCACCAAGACTCCGCTCCACGCCGCCTCCCGGCTACTCACTTGCCGCCGCCGTGCCTCGCCGCCACCGAGCCACTTCGCCCCGCCGCCGCCGGAGACGCGACTCGCCGGAGCTCCACCGCCCCGGTCCGCCGGACCCGCTCCGCCGACCCCCAGATCTTTTCCGTGGACCGGTATAACCAAACCCTAGATCGTATTCCTGGTTTTTTTTCGGTTTTTTTTCTTAAAAAACGGGTTTTCTTATTTAACCTAGTTATTTAGAGAACGTTCACTAGTTAAGCCTCTGGAGCGAATGTGTTCGTAATTTAGAGTTCAGTAATGAACGTTCACTTTTAGTCTTTTCGTTTTCTGTTATTTTCGGTCAGGGACCTATCTGTGATTTTTTTTCTTTACAGTTTAGCCCCTGATTTTCAAAACGCCGTAACTTTTTACTCGCTTATCCAAATCCAACAAAACGAACGCCCACTTATTCGTTACGATCCCCTCTATCCAGTAAAACAACTTCAACATATTTTTGAAAGTTTAAAATTTGAATTTCAAACAGATTAGTATTTTAACTTCTTTTGTTCATAACTTGAGTTTTATAACTCCGTTTGAGTTGATTCTTTTTGCAAATTGAAGCTCTTGACATAAAGTTTCTGATAAGTCCAAATTCACATAATTTTGGTACTGCTAGAAATTGTTTTATTTGCAAGAGTTATTTGCTTGGTTTTGATGTTTTCCGAGTTGTTTTATTCGTTCTTTCCGATCTTTCGAGTGATTGCTTATGTGTGGTTACTATTGCTTGCTTACGATAGATTGACCGGAGTGTGACGAGTAGAACTATCAACAGTTTTGAGTGCGAATCATCTTCATCAACATTGCAGGCAAGTTCACACTTTGATCATATCCCTTTTCATACCCAGTTTTTATGCATTAGATCAATCCTCAAACATTGCATGATTAGGATCTAATTAAATTGTGGGTTTTGGGAAGTAGATTGAGGTAGTACCTATTACCTGTTTTGTTATCAAACCCTTGGGAGTTACTTCTACGTTTGCTTATTATGCCATGCTATGCTAGTAGACGTGGATTGGGTGAGTGTATCCCATGACAGATGTGAGATTGTTAATTAATGGTTTATTTAAGGTGGCAACTTAAACACACATCTGGGTGGATTGAGGCATCTGGTTTCCATCAGGACTTGCCTGTTTTTCTTCGGACCGCCACCCAGGCTCAAAGGGATCATGAGATTATTCATGCTAGAAACTTCCGTGTGCAGCCACATGCTAATATGGGCTCTAGCATAGTTGACTAAATTGTGCGAACTCTTACGGGTGGACTAGCTGATGTAGGGGTTGTAGGTTCGTACGGTCTACCCAAACGTAAGGTGCTAGCGCTTCTGAAAGACTATGTCTCGGTCATCCATTTCTCAAACACCATGTAGTGCGAGAGATCAAACGGAGGAGATCCAGTCTTGTGGGGAAAAGTGCACAAACCTCTGCAGAGTGTATAAACTAATCATGATTAGTCGTGTCCCCGGTTATGGACATCTTGAGTATCTAGTTCTTGGATTATCCTGTTGATCTCATCATGTTACTCTAATTAATATTGTTGGGTTGTTAATGAGTACTTTTAATTGGGATTGAGGATGCTGTCAACCATTCTCAATGTTCAACAACCACCATGATAGTTAAATAAATTTATTCCTTTGCGGAGGGAAAATTGTCTTTTCAAGAAAACCCTTATAACCATAGAGCTTTTCCACCAGCCATATATGCATGTAGTGATAGCCATATTTCAGCATTGCTCTACAGTGTGAATTTGCCAGTACATTCAATGTACTGACCCTTTGTGGTTGCAACGTCTCATGTTGCAGGATCTTACGATGAGTAAGTGATACGTTAGGGTTATGATTTCTACACTCAACTTTGCCGTTGGTGTTGATGGGAATCCACAACCTTGTTACTTCCGCTATTTGGATTGAGGTAATAATATTTACGCTACTTTATACATGTGATTTACCTCTGTTATAAATACTCGAGTACTGTCTGTGTCAGCATATCGATCCAGGGATGACACTTAAGCACAGAGACTTGATCCATTCGGGTCGGGTCGCTACACAACATTGTGCTCTAAAAGATACAAGTGAAGCACTAGAGCAATAATGTAGCGACCAGACCTCAAACAGTCTGATCTCTGTGCTCAAGTGTCATCCCTGGATCAGTAATGCTGACACCACACAGTACTCGAAGGATTTATAACAGAGTAGCAATCACACACTTATTACAACGAATGTCTCAAGAGAGAACTTAACAAAATAAATATGGCTTAAGGCCATCTAATAACGATAACAGCGGAAGGCTTGGAAGAATAAGCGAGTCCATCAACTCCAACGGCATCACTGAGTATAGAACCACGACCTAAGCACCTTACTCGTCGTCTGAAAAGTCTGCAACATGAAACGTTGCAGCCCGAAAACGGGTTAGCACATGGAATATGCTGGCAAAGTAACACATAGAGAATAATGAAAGGATAAGCCTATACTACATGCATATATGGCTGGTGGAAAGCTCTATGGTTACAGTTTTGCGTAAAGCCAAATTTTCCCTACTGCAAAGGAATAAATTTTATTTAACTATCACGGTGGTTGTTGAACATTGAGAATGGTTGACACCATCCTCAATCCCAATTAAAAGTACTCATTAACAACCCAACAATATTAATTAGAGTAACATGATGAGATTCACATGATATCCAAGTACTACATACTCAAGATGTCCATAACCGGGGACACGGCTAACCATGATTAGTTTATACACTCTGCAGAGGTTTGTGCACTTTTCCCCACAAGACTCGATCTCCTCCGCTTGATTTCTCGCGACTACATGGTGTTTGAGAAACGGATGACCGAGACATAGTCTTTCGTAAGCGCTTAGCACCTTACGTATGGGTAGGCCGCACCAACCTACAACCCCTACATCAGCTAGTCTACCCGTAAGAGTTCGCACAACTTAGTCAACTATGCTAGAGCCCATAGTAGCATGTGGCTGCACACGGAAGTTTCTAGCATGAATAATCTCATGATCCCTTTGAGCCTGGGTGGCGGTCCAAAGAAAACAGTAAGTCCTCGAAACCAGTGCCTCAATCCACCCATATGTGTGTTTGTTGCCACCTGAAATAAACCATTAATTTAACTATCTCACATCTGTCATGGATACACTCACCCAATCCACATCTACTAGCATAGCATGGCATAATAAGCAAACGTAGAAGTAACTCCCAAAGGTTTGATAATAAACAGGAAATAGGTACTACCTCATCTACTTCCCATCCCACAATTTAATTAGATCCTAATCATGCAATGTTTGATGATTGATGTAATGCAATAAAACTGGGTAGTAGAAAAGGTATGATCAAAGTGTTACTTGCCTTGTTGATGATCCGCGAAACCTAGAGACTCAAAGTAACAAAGCAAGCACTCGGTATTCTATCGCAGACAAACAAACAAGCATACAATAAGTACTCATCTAATGCACAGGTAAAACTCAAACAAAAGATCTAACCAGAAAGTTCAACTTAAGAACTCCGGTTTGCAAAAAGAATCAAATCAAACGAAGCAACGAAAGTCAAACGGCGAAAGAAAACAACTCCGTTTTACTAATCTGGATCTAAAGAGGGTTTCAATACGAAACTCCAGGCGCTTGAATCGCCTGATTACGATAAACGAGCGAAAAGTTATACTAAAACGAAAATCGGATCGGAAATCGCGATCAGAAAAATCGCGGATTAAATCCGAGAAAAAGAAAAACGACGAACAGGTTAACGAATGAACGTTCGTTAACTAGAGCTAAACTCACGAACACGTTCGTTAAAACGAACGAACGAGCGAACGCTCGCTATTTAACCGACCACAAAATAAAAAAACCGATCTAATAAAAAACGGAAACTAAAAACCGACGAAAACTAAAAAACCGACCGGTTTTTTATAAAAAACACGGCACGCATTACGAGGCGGCGGCGAACATCGGGCGGCGGGTCAGTCGGCGGCGGCGGCGGCGGCGGCGGGTAAGGGTTAGGGTTTAGCGCGGGCGGCGTCGAAATGGCGGCGGCAATGGCAAGGCAAGGGCGGCGGCGGCGGCGGCGGCTAGGTTAGGGATAGGGTTTACGGCGGCGGCGTCGGGCTGGGCAAGGCGGCAAGTCAGTGGGCTCGGGCGGCGGCTAGTGGGTGGGGGCGCAAGGCGGTTATTTAAAGGTTGCCCGGTGAGTCCCGCCTGCACGGCCGAAGAGGTCGGTTCGCTTTTTTTTAAATAAATAATTTCACGCAGAAAAACAAACGAAAGAAATACTAAATGGACTCCAAAAATCCCGAAATAAATTTTTCCCGGCTTATAAAATCAAGCCGGACTGGATGAACATTTATTTGGGGCCTAAATGCAATTTTGAAAAACTCACATTTTTCCTAAATTCAAATAAAATGGCGAAAAACTCCAAAATAAAATCTTTTTTGATTTTATTATTAAATCCTCATTATTTCTTTATTTTGGGAAAGTCATTTTATTCCCTCTCTCATATTTTTGTATTAGAAATAATTGAAGATAAAATAATTAAAATCAAATGATCCTATTTTCAAAATTTGAGAAAACTCAAATATGAAAATAACGAAATCCCCAACTCTCTCCGTGGGTCCTTGAGTTGTGTAGAATTTCTAGGATCGAGCCAACAATGCAACCAAAAATATGATATGCAATGATGATCTATGTATAACATTCCAAATTGAAAATTTGGGATGTTACAAACCTACCCCCTTAAGATGAATCTCGCCTCGAGATTCGGGTTGGCTAGAAAATAGGTGAGGGTGGTCCTTAGCGCATCTTCCTCTTGCTCCCGTGTGGCTTCATCCTCGGTGTGGTGGCTCCACCGAACTTTGCAAAACTTAATGACCTTGTCAAGGGTGACTCGGTGGCATACTCCGTAATCTTAATCGGCTTCTCCTCATAGGTCAAATCGTTATTCAACCGAATCGCCTCCGGGGCACAAAGATCTCTCGGTGGTATATCCGCCATCTCTGCGTGACACTTCTTCAACTCGAGAAACATGAAACACATCGTGAACACCGACAAACCTTCGGTAATTCCAACTTGTACGCAATTTCTCCCATGCGCCCAAAACTTTGTATGGTCCCACAAAACGTGGCGCTAATTTTCCCTTAACACCAAAACGCTTAACTCCTCGAGCGGAGATACTTGAAGATAAACTCGCTCTCGGCTTCATATTCTATCTCCTTGCGTTTTGAATCTGCATAGCTCTTACGCTTGATTGGGCTACCTTGAGCCTATCGTGAATCAACTTTACTTTCTGCTCGCACTCTTTAATCAAATCCGTCCAAACAATGGCGGTCTCAACTTCATCCCACAATAGCGGGTTCTGCACCTTCTTCCGCATAAGGCTTCGAAGGTGCCATCTTCAAACTGGTTTGGTAACTGTTGTTATAAGAAAACTCCGCATACGGCAAGTTGTCATCCCAACTTGATCCATAATCCAAAGCACATGCTCTCAACATATCCTCTAAAATCTGGTTGACTCTCTCGGTTTGTCCATCTGTCTGTGGATGAAAAGTTGTACTAAACTCCAGTCTGGTTCCCAAAGTTTCATGCAACCGCTTCCGAACTTTGAGGTGAATTGGGTTCCTCTATCGACACGATACTCCTTGAACTCCATGCAAGCATACAATCCTTGTCATGTATATCTTAGCCAATTTGGCAATCGCTGTAGGTAGTCTTTATCGAATGAAATGACCTACCTTCATCAAACGATCGACTACAACCCAAATCGAGTCATAGCCTGAACGGGTCCTGGGCAATCCCGTGATGAAATCCATGCCTAGTTTATCCCACTTCCATTCGGGTATAGGCAATGGTTGTAACAATCATGCTGGCTTATGATGTTCTGCTTTCACTTTCTGACACACATCACAAACTGCTACATACTCTGCGATATCTTTATTCATTCCGGTCCACCAGAAAGTATCCTTCAAATCCAAATACATCATGGTGTTTCCGGGGTGGATCGAATACGGCGAATCATGTGCCTCTTGCAAAATCAACTTCCGAATCTCCGGATCACTTGGTACGTAAACGCGGTCCTCAAACCATAAGGTATCGTGCTCATCCTCACGAAATCCCTTTGCTTTTCCGTTGCTCATCTTCTCCTTAATAGAAGCAACTTCCTTATCTGTCCTTTGAGCTTCTCGATTTTATCCATCAAAGTAGATTGGATCTCCAACGCTGCTACATAGCCTCGCTGAACTATTTCCAAACATAGCCCCAAATTCCTCGGCTAATTCTTTTGGTAAACCTCCGGTCATTAGGATGTTGACATGGCTCTACGGCTCAACGCGCTCGCTACCACGTTAGCCTTTCCGGTGGTAATGCAATCTCATATCATAATTCTTGATGAGCTCCAACCATCTCCTCCGTCTCGAGATTTAACTCCTTCGCATGAAGATGTACTTCAAACTCTTGTGATCCGTGATACACCTCACAATGATTTCCAATGAGGAATGTCTCCATGTTTTCAATGCATGCACTACGGCTGCTAACTCCAAATCGTATGTGGCATAGTTTAATTCGTGAGGTTTCAGCTGTCGTGAAGCATACTGAAACAACTCTTCCCTCCTGCATAAGCATCGCTCCAAGTCCTCGACGTGAAGCGCCGCAATAAACTTCGTAATCCTTGCTTTGGTCCGCAGGATTAATACCGTGAGGTAACCAAACGCTTATTCAACTCTTGGAAACTAGCCTCACACTCCTCAGTCCATATGAACTTGGTATCCTTCTTCAATAATTCTGTCATAGGTTTCGCAATCCTCAAGAAATTCTCAATGAATCTCCGGTAGTATTCCGCGAGTCCAAGGAAACTCCGGATCTCTCCAACTGTTGTTGGCGCTTCCCAGTTTGTCACCGTGGCAACTTTAGTGGGGTCTACTGCTATACCTTCTCCGGATATAACATGTCCGAGAAATCCAACTTCCTTCAACCAAAACTCACACTTGCTGAACTTGGCATACAACTGATGTTCTCTGAGCTTCTCGAGTACCAAACGCAAATGCTCCTTATGTTCTTCTTCATTCTTTGAGTAGACCAAAATATCGTCAATGAATACCACGAAGAACTTATCCAAAAACTCCATAAACACCTTGTTCATCATGTTCATAAAATAGGCTGGGGCGTTAGTCAGACCAAATGACATAACGGTATACTCATACAACCCGTACCTGGTGGTAAAAGCCGTCTTAGGTATATCCTGCTCCCGAATCTTCAACTGATGGTATCCTGATCGCAAATCGATCTTGGAAAATACTTTAGCTCCTTGCAATTGGTCGAACAAGTCGTTGATCATCGACAACTGGTATTTGTTCTTAATGGTCACTTCATTCAATCCTCGATAATCAACAACCATTCTTAATGATCCATCCTTCTTCTCCACTAGAAGTACTGGTGATCCCCAAGGCAAGGAACTTGGGCGAATAAAACCTTTATCCAGTAACTCCTTAATCTGCTTCTTAATTTCCTCCAAATCTTGGGCTGGCATCCTATACGGTCTCTTAGATATCGGACCAGTGCCTAGCATTAGTTCAATCAGAAACTCAATGTCTCTGTCCGGCGGCATGCCTGGCAACTCTTCCGGAAACACGTCCGGATAATCACTTACCACTGGTACTTCCTCCTTCACAACTCTTGATAAGGAATTTACATGTGCTCTCCTCGGCTCATGCCGTGATACATACTTGATTCTCCTACCTTCTGGGGTGGTAAGCAAAATTGACTTACTGGCGCAATCAATATTCCCTCCGTACATTGATAACCAATCCATACCTAATATCACATCCAAACCTTGGGTTTTCAAAACTATTAGGTCCGAGGGAAATACATAGTTTCCAATCCTTAATGGCAGTCGATCGCACCATATACTTGCCATATATTCTGCTCCTGGTGAGGTTACTAGCATGGGTGACCTGAGGGCTTGGGTTGGTAATTTATACTTATCCACAAATCCCCTTGATATGTATGAATGCGATGCACCAAGATCAAAAAGAACAACCGCAGAAATGTCTTAACCAAAAACTTACCTATTATGCGTCGGCTGAGCTTCAACCTCCTCCACGGTAACGTGGTTCACCTCCCCTGTTGAAAGGGTTCGCTTCTTTCCGAGCTTCCATTGCTGCTACCATTTTGGGCTTCGGACATTCATTTGCATAATGCCCAGTCTTACGGCACTTATAACAAGTGATATGGCTCAGTCTACCTTGGATGGCGTGGGCGGGTTGGTGCGGTTTTGTCCATTGCTTCCTCCATTCCCGTTTCCATTCTTTGTGCCATTATGGTTGTGCGAGCTACCTCCTCCGTGAGTATGCTGAAATTGCCCTCCGGCTTCGGGTAAAGTGTAGTTTCACGAGCTCCGAGTTATACTTCCCCTGTCCATACTTTATCTTGCGATTGTCAATCTGCTGCTGCTTCCCTTCAATCTTAAGAGCACGGTCTACTAACTCCGGGTAGTTATTGAAGGTGGCTACCATCAACTGCATGCTCAGTTCATCATTCAGTCCTTCTAGAAACTTCTCCTTCTTAGCTGCGTCCGTAGCAACGTCATCTGGGGCATAACGTGCTAGCTTACTGAAGTCATCCACATACTGGCCAATTGTCCGTCTTCCTGGGTGCAAGTTGCGAAACTCACGCTTCTTCATGGCCATAGCCCCTGCGGAAACATGGGCAGTACGGAAAGCTTGCTGAAACTGATCCCTTGTGACAGTGTCTACAGGGTAAGTGGCTGTAAAATTTTCCCACCATGCTGCTGCGGGTCCTTCAAGCTGATGCGCGGCAAATTTCACCTTTTCCCCATCTGTACATCCTGCAGTGGTCAACTCCCTCCCTACTTTGCGGAGCCAATCATCTGCAACAATCGGCTCGGTGCTATTGGAAAACACCGGCGGATTCAGCCTTAAGAAATGGGTTAAATGGTCAACAGGTGGTGGTGGTGGTGGGTTGTTGTTGTTGTTGTTGTTGTTGTTTTTGTTGTTGCCTTGGTTCTGTACCAATGTTTGAATCAAGGCATTCTGATGCTGAATCAGCTGAGTGATCTCCGGCGGGAAAACAAATCCGGGGTCGCGTCTCGGAGGCATCTGAGGGTTTATAGAAAAGACGAGAGTTAAGAGTAGAATGAGGTCTAGGGAGAAAACACTACCCATATGCACATGAGACAAAAGCACACAATATCACTCCAATCAAATCAAACAAGGGCATACAACGGTCTAACTATCGTTACAAAGTGTTGGAACTAAAACTAATTTTTAATGGGGGAATTCTACTACTGTTATGGTGGTCAACTAGAAAAACTGCTCCGATGAAGACTCCATGATATCTGCTCCAGCTTCATCTTCACATCATCATCACTAGGATCGGAATCGGTGTCGTCGATGATGATGTAGTTCTATGGACAGGTGCAATCTTCATCTTCTCCTCCGGTTGCTGAATTTCCCATGAGTTCTTCAACCTTCTCCTTAAGATCGCCGTTTTGTCTCACTAGAGCTACAATCTCCTCCATGTAGTCCTTGCGAGTGGCCTTCAGTTCTCCTTCTAGTTTGGTAATCTTGGCTTTTGCTTTCTTCAACTCCATCATGTCTGCGCACATCTGGTTCTCCTGGCGTCGAATGTGCTGATTTAACTCTTGGATGAAAGCTGCAATGGATCGATCCTTCTTAGTGCCAACTATCTCCCATTGTTCATCTCGGCGCCCGCAAATCTGGTAGATAGTATCCTTGAGGTCTTCTTGGTACACTTCTCCAATGCGTCCCATGGTTATGTGAGCTGCCATGCTCTTTCCCAGACTCCAAGTTGGTGCATTAAAACACACTCTATGGGCTCCGTGGATCGCGCGAACGCCCTTCCGGAACTTGAGCTTGAATCTTCCAAATAGCCTCTTCGGGTAAAGTGGAATTGTAGGTCCCGTGAAGCTTGGTATTCCGATGTTCAGTACTTAGTGTCCTTCGTGTCGCCCAAACGGTGTATCTTCATCCGTTGGGTGAACTTGATCCTCGCTTCCGCCATCCTAAAAGAGTAGAAAAGATGAGGAGTCGAAATGAGAAGAGAGTAGTGATCTAGGGCTTTAGCTTAATGGTCGTGTCCTACAATCAGCGTGTGCTCTGATACCATCTTTGTAGCGACCAGACGTCAAACAGTCCGATCTCGTGCTCAAGTGTCATCCTGGATCAAGAATGCCGACACACACAAGACTCAAGGATTTATAACAGAGTAGCAATCACACACTTATTACAACGAATGTCTCAAGAGAGAACTTAACAAAATAAATATGGCTTAAGGCCATCTAATAACGATAACAGCGGAAGGATTGGAAGAATAAGCGAGTCCATCAACTCCAACGGCATCACTGAGTATAGAACCACGACCTAAGCACCTTACTCGTCGTCTGAAAATTCTGCAACATGAAACGTTGCAGCCCGAAAACGGGTCAGCACATGGAATATGCTGGCAAAGTAACACATAGAGAATAATGAAAGGATAAGCCTATACTACATGCATATATGGCTGGTGGAAAGCTCTATGGTTACAGTTTTGCGTAAAGCCAATTTTTCCCTACTGCAAAGGAATAAATTTTATTTAACTATCATGGTGGTTGTTGAACATTGAGAATGGTTGACAGCATCCTCAATCCCAATTAAAAGTACTCATTAACAACCCAACAATATTAATTAGAGTAACATGATGAGATTCACATGATATCCAAGTACTAGATACTCAAGACGTCCATAACCGGGGACACGGCTAACCATGATTAGTTTATACACTCTGCCGAGATTTGTGCACTTTTCCCCACAAGACTCGATCTCCTCCGCTTGATTTCTCGCACTACATGGTGTTTGAGAAACGGATGACCGAGACATAGTCTTTCAGAAGCGCTAGCACCTTACGTATGGGTAGACCGTACTAACCTACAACCCCTACATCAGCTAGTCTACCCGTAAGAGTTCGCACAACTTAGTCAACTATGCTAGAGCCCATATTAGCATGTGGCTGCACACGGAAGTTTCTAGCATGAATAATCTCATGATCCCTTTGAGCCTGGGTGGCGGTCCAAGAAAAACAGTAAGTCTCGAAAACCAGGTGCCTCAATCCACCCAGATGTGTGTTTAAGTTGCCACCTTAAATAAACCATTAATTTAACAATCTCACATCTGTCATGGATACACTCACCCAATCCACGTCTACTAGCATAGCATGGCATAATAAGCAAACGTAGAAGTAACTCCCAAAGGTTTGATAACAAAAAGGAAATAGGTACTACCTCATCGACTTCCCATCCCACAATTTAATTAGATCCTAATCATGCAATGTTTGAGGATTGATCTAATGCAATAAAACTGGGTAGTAGAAAAGGTATGATCAAAGTGTTACTTGCCTTGCTGATGATACGCGAAACCTAGAGACTCGAAGTAACAGGCGGCGCACTCCGGGTATTCTATCGCAGACAAACAAACAAGCATACAATAAGTACTCGTCTAATGCACAGGTAAAACTCAAACAAAAGATCTAACCAGAAAGTTCAACTTAAGAACTCCGGTTTGCAAAAAGAATCAAATCAAACGAAGCAACGAAAGTCCAACGGCGAAAGAAAACAACTCCGTTTTACTAATCTGGATCTAAGTCAAATTTTACAGAAACAAAAACTTGTTTAAGTTGGTTATTCAGAAAGAGGGTTTCGAGACGAAACTCCAGGCGCTTGAATCGCCTGATTCCGATAAACGAGCGAAAAGTTATACTAAAACGAAAATCGGATCAGAAATCGCGATCAGAAAAATAGCGGATTAAATCCGAGAAAAAGAAAAACGACGAACAGGTTAACGAATGAACATTCGTTAACTAGAGCTAAACTGACGAACACGTTCGTTAAAATGAACGAACGAGCGAACACTCGCTATTTAACCGAACCGCAAAATAAAAAAAACCGATCTAATAAAAAAACGGAGACTAAAAAACCGACGAAAACTAAAAAAATGATAGGTTTTTTTTAAAACCGGCGCGAATTACGAGGCGGCGGCGAACCTCGGGCGGCGGCGGCGGGCGGCTAGGGTTAGGGTTAGGTTAGGGTTTGGTTTGGCGCGGGCCGGCTGGCCGGCGGCGGCGGTGGCGGCTAGGGTTAGGGTTAGGGTTTGGCGCGGCGGCGTCGAGTGGCCCGGCAGCTGGCCGGTGGTCAGTGGCAGCGGTGGTGGGTGGGGCGCCAAGGCGGTTATTTAAAGGCTGCCCAGGCGAGTCCCGCTGCACGGCCCAGAGGTCGGTTCGCTTTTTAAAAAAAATAATTTCACGCAGAAAAACAAACGAAAGAAATACTAAACGGACTCCAAAAATTCCGAAATAATTTTTTCCCGGTTTCTAAAATCAAGCCGGACTAGATGAACATTTATTTGGGGCCTAAATGCAATTTTTAAAAACTCACATTTTTCCTAAATTCAAATAAAATGGCGAAAAACTCCAAAATAAAATCTTATTTGATTTTATTATTAAATCCTCATTATTTCTTTATTTTGGGAAAGTCATTTTATTCCCTCTCTCATATTTTTGTAATAGAAACAATTTAAGATAAAATAATTAAAATCAAATGATCCTATTTTCAAAATTTGAGAAAACTCAAATATGAAAATAACGAAATCCCCAACTCTCTCCGTGGGTCCTTGAGTTGTGTAGAATTTCTAGGATCGAGCCAACAATGCAACCAAAAATATGATATGCAATGATGATCTATGTATAACATTCGAAATTGAAAATTTGAGATGTTACAAATAACAAACTACTCTGAAAGATATAAGTGAAGATCAATGTGTAGTCGGATAATTATGCAATTATGTGAAGATTCTCTCCCATTTAAGAATTTCAGATCTTAGTATTTTATTCAAACAGCAAGCAAAGCTAAAGAAAATAAAATGACGCTCCAAGCAAAACACATATCATGTGGTGAATAAAAATATAGCTCCAAGTAAAGTTACCGATGAACGAAGACGAAAGAGGGGATGCCTTCCGGGGCATCCCCAAGATTAGACGCTTGGTTATCCTTGAATGTTACCTTGGGGTGCCTTGGGCATCCCCAAGCTTAGGCTCTTGCCACTCCTTATTTCATAGTCCATTGAATCTTTACCCAAAAGTTGAAAACTTCATAACACAAAACTTAACAGAAAATTCGTAATCTCCGTTAGCGAAAGAAAACAAAACACCACTTCAAGGTACCGTAATGAACTCATTATTTATTTATATTGGTGTTAAACCTACTGTATTCCAACTTCTCTATAGTTTATAAACTATTTTTCTAGCCATAGATTTATCAAAATAAGCAAGCAACACAATGAAAACAAAATCTGTCAAAAACAGAACAGTCTGTAGTAATCTGTAACTAACGCAAACTTATGGAACTCCAAAAATTCAAAAATAAATTTGTGTAACTGAGGAATTTGTCTAGTAATCATCTGGAAAAAGAATCAACTAAATAGCACTCTCTAGTAAAAAGTTCTAGCTAATCTCGTGAGCGCTAAAGTTTCTGTTTTTTACAGCACGATCATAAAGAGTTCACCCAAGTCTTCCAAAGGTTCTACTTGGCAGAAACACTAATTAAAACACAAAACCACATATAAAAATAAGCTAGATGGATTATTTATAACTAAACAGAACCAAAAAGCAATAAACTAAAATAATATTGGGTTGCCTCCCAACAAGCGCTATCGTTTAACGCCCCTAGCTAAGCATGATGATTTCAATGATGCTCACATAAAAGATAAGAATTGAAACATAAAAAGAGCATCATGAAGAATATGACTAGCACATTTAAGTCTAATCCACTTCCTATGCATTGGGATTTTGTTAGCAAACAACTTATGGGAACAATAATCAACTAGCATAGGAAGGCAAAACAAGCATAACTTCAAAATTTTAAGCACATAGAGAGGAAACTTGACATTATTGCAATTCCTACAAGCATATGTTCCTCCCTCATAATAATTTTCAGTACGATCATGAATGAATTCAACAATATAACCAGCACCTAAAGCATTCAGCATTCTTTTCATGAT
This sequence comes from Aegilops longissima, assembly GCA_021605205.1. Lineage (NCBI taxonomy): Eukaryota > Viridiplantae > Streptophyta > Magnoliopsida > Poales > Poaceae > Aegilops > Aegilops longissima. Next base: position 571,452,783 of record CM038679.1, on the reverse strand, counting down.
CTACAAGCATAGAAAATTTACTACTCTCCACATAAGCAAATTTCTTCTCATGAATAGTAGTGGGATCAAACTCAATAAAATAACTATCATGTAATTGAAAATTAAGATAGGGATGACAAGTTTCATGGTTATCATTATTCTTTAAAGCATACGTGTCAGCACAATAATCATCATAGATAGGAGGCATGCTTTCATCATAGTAAATTTTCTCATCAAAGCTTGTGGGACAAAAAATATCATCTTCATCAAACATAGCTTCCCCAAGCTTGTGGCATTGCATATCATTAGCATCATGGATATTCAAGGAATTTATACTAACAACATTGCAATCATGCTCATCATTCAAAGATTTAGTTCCAAACATTTTAATGCATTCTTCTTCTAACTCTTTGGCACAATTTTCTTTTCCATCATACTCACGAAAGATATTAAAAAGATGAAGTGTATGAGACAAACTCAATTCCATTTTTTTGTAGTTTTCTTTTATAAACTAATCTAGTGCTAAAACAAGAAACAAAAAGATTTGATTGCAAGATCTAAAGATATACCTTCAAGCACTAACCTCCCTGGCAACGGCGCTAGAAAAGAGCTTGATGTCTACTACGCAACCTTCTCCTTGTAGACGTTGTTGGGCCTCCAAGTGCAGAGGTTTGTAGGATAGTAGCAAATTTCCCTCAAGTGGATGACCTAAGGTTTATCAATCCGTGGGAGGCGTAGGTTGAAGATGGTCTCTCTCAAACAACCCTGCAACCAAATAGCAAAGAGTCTCTTGTGTCCCCAACACACCCAATACAATGGTAAATTGTATTGGCGCACTAGTTCGGCGAAGAGATGGTGATACAAGTGCAATATGGATGGTAGATAAAGGTTTTTGTAATCTGAAAATATAAAAACAGCAAGGTAACTAATGATAAAAGTGAGCGTAAACGGTATTGCAATGCTAGGAAACAAGGCCTAGGGTTCATACTTTCACTAGTGCAAGTTCTCTCAACAATAATAACATAATTGGATCATATAACTATCCCTCAACATGCAACAAAGAGTCACTCCAAAGCCACTAATAGCGGAGAACAAATGTAGAGATTATGGTAGGGTACGAAACCACCTCAAAGTTATTCTTTCCAATCAATCCGTTAGGCTATTCCTATAAGTGCCACAAACAGCCCTAGAGTTCGTACTAGAATAACACCTTAAGACACAAATCAACAAAAACCCTAATGTCACCTAGATACTCCAATGTCACCTCAAGTATCCGTGGGCATGATTATACAATATGCATCACACAATCTCAATTCATCTATTCAAACCAACACACAGAACCTCAAAGAGTACCCCAAAGTTTCTACCGGAGAATCACGAAGAAAACATGTGCCAACCCCTATGCATAGGTTCATGGGAGGAACCCGCAAGTTGATCACCAAAACATACATCAAGTGAATCACGTGATATCCCATTGTCACCAATGATACGCACGGCAAGACATACATCAAGTGTTCTCAAATCTTTAAAGACTCAATCCGATAAGATTACTTCAAGGGGAAAACTCAATTCATTACAAGAGAGTAGAGGGGGAGAATAAACATAAGATCCAACTATAATAGCAAAGCTCGCGATACATCAAGATCGTGCCAAATCAAGAACACGAGAGAGAGAGATCAAACACATAGCTATCGGTACATACCCTCAGCCCCGAGGGTGAACTACTCCTCCTCGTCATGGAGAGCGCCGGGATGATGAAGATGGCCACCGGTGAGGGTTCCCCCCTCCGGCAGGGTGCCGGAACAGGGTCCCGATTGGTTTTTCATGGCTGTGGAGGTTTGCAGCGGCGGAACTCCCGATCTAATCTCTGTTCTGGAAGTTTTAGGGTACGTGGAGTTATATAGGCGGAAGAAGCATGTCAGGGGAGCCACGAGGGCCCCACGAGGCAGGGGGCGCGCCCCCCACCCTCGTGGTTTCCTCGTTCCTTCCTTGACGTGGGGTCCAAGTCCATCCGGTAGCTTTCCTTCCAAAAATAACTTCTCCAGTTGATTTCGTTCCGTTTTGACTCCGTTTGATATTCCTTTTCTTCAAATATCAAATAGGCAAAAACAACAAATGGGCTGGGCCTCCGGTTAATAGGTTAGTCCCAAAAGTAATATAAAAGTGGAAAATAAAGCCCAATATTGCCCAGAATAATAGATAATATAGCATGGAGCAATAAAAAATTATAGATACGTTGGAGACGTATCATCTGTCGGTAACATTGCCTTCCATTTTATATCTGCTTTAGCAGCATGCTGAAACCAACACATTCAAGCTATCATTTGGAGATGATGTTGTTTACCCTTGCTATATTTGTTTGATGTTAAGGTTGTTGTACTTATCATGCCTTTCCACTACTTATGCAGGACAACAACGGGAGTGGCCACCATTTTCCGCCGAGGTTAGCTTCATCCCTCGGCTTGTACTCCCCACGTCGTTCCATAATGTAGTGCATGTAGATCCAGGCCTGGACACTTGTTAGCTTCTAATGTTGGCTTGTTGCTTGTAGGTACATATGCCCTTGGCAAGGATCCACACATCGACCCTTTTTGCGTATAGGGCAATGAGATATTCATGAACAAGCATCAAGTGAGGAAACTGATAAGGATTATTAGCAAAAAGATACGAATGGTGGCAAGCAAATTATTTGTTTATGCTTTATCCAACACAACAGTGAGCTGTAGGATGGTAACTACAAACTCTGCAGCCTTCTCTTTTTAATGCTCATAATGAGTTGTTAGACAACAATGTCTGAATCTTTTTCGTTCGCAGTGGTTCCCGAAGCAGTTCACTCAAGATTACCTCACAAAGTACATGATTGTTGGACACGCAATGAAGATTAAAATATTTCATCCAGACTACAATGAGCATTGAGAAGTCGTAATGAATACAGTGAAGGGAATTATGCATTCGTGGTTGAACCTATATTTGTAATAAACATGGTTGGATATGAAATAAGTGATTGCCTACTTTCAAATTCAAAACATGTGATTTTTAAATTAGGGATTAATTAGGGATTACACTACAGATGGTTTGCGAAAGCGAAACGTCTGCGATAGATGTGGAGATCAGACACGTTTCTAGGCACTACGTGTGCGATCAATCTCCACTGCACACATGACATCCTCTTGAAAACTGTTAGCGTTAGGCCACCTTGCGCAAATGTTTACCACATAAAAACTGTGTGTGATGGACAACCTTTGCCACACAGTTTCTTGTACGCACCATGTGTGATGCATTCAATAACACAAACGATAAAATTGTTAATATCGTGTACAATGGCAACGCTATCACAAACGATTTAACGAGGAAAATTGTGTGTGATGTACCTGCGAAGGGAAACTTTTTCCTTGGAGCGACTGTGTGGGATGTTCATACGAATGGAAACGTTTAGCGGGGACTAACTGTGTGGGATGTACTTACGACCGGAAAAAGTTTCGCCTGTATAATTGTATTTTTTAGCACTACTATACGTATAACCATATTTCAACGCTCGCCGGTCGCACACGACCTCATTTTGCCGAGCGTGTGTGCCAGGAGGGCATATCCCCGACGGTTTCTGGGTCGTGTTGGAAGGACCCCCTATCGTCGTCACTCACTTGGTGACGGTTCCGAACGCCATTGCGGAAAGGGGTTTAAAACCGTTTGTATAGCACCAACGTGTACTAGTGGACTCTAATATCACCATCTTTATATCTCAAAACAATATGTAGGGAATCAAACTTCTCATAGTATTCAATGCACTTTATATGAAAGTTTTTATTATATCCCTCTTGGATGCCCATCATAATAGGACTAAATTCATAACCTAAGCAAATTACCACGATGTTTGGAGACTCTCAAAATAATATAAGTGAAGCAAGAGAGTTTAACAACTTCTCTAAAATAAAACCACCGCTGTGCTGTAAAAAGATATAAGTGAAGCACAAAGAATATTCTAATAAATTTATGATTCATGACACAGAAAATAGAATCTGTCAAAAGCAGAACAGTCTGTAGTAATCTATAAACTTCGAATACATCCGTAACTCAAAAAATTCTAAAAATTAAGACAACAGAGGCAACTCATATATCAATCTTGTGTAAAAAAATTCAGGATTTTATTGCACTTCTATGATTTTAAACTATTCTGTTACTGGGCGCAAAAGTTTCCAAATCAACGATATACCAAAGTATCCCAAAGGATTTACTTGGCTCAAACACTAATTAAAAACACTAAAACACAATTATCGCTGAGGTAATAATGTGTAATTAAAAACTAAGAACCTCTCCCATTGGAAGAAATACCAATCTAGTTGGCCAATGTAAACCAATAATTCGAAGAGAAATACAAAGATATCAAAACATGCATATAAGAATTCAGAGTAGATTCAAATAATATTCATAGATAATCTGATCATAAATCAACAATTCATCGAATCTCGACAAACACACCACAAAAGAATACATCGGATAGAACTCCAAGAACATCAAGGAGAACATGGTATTGAAGATCATAGAGAGAGAAGAAGCCATCTTGCTACTAGCTATGGACCCATAGGTCTATGGTAAACTATTCACGCTTCGTCGGTAGGGCAATAGGGTTGATGTAGATGCCATCCGTGATCGAATCCCCCTCCGGCAGATCGCTGAAAAAGGCCCCAAGATGGGATCTCACAGGAACAGAGGCTTGCGGCAGATGAAAAGTATTTTTGTGGATGCATCTGATGTTGGGGGAATATTTGAGGATTAATAGAGATGATAGGGAGGTCGGTGGACTCCTGAGAGGCCCACAAGCCAGGGGCGCCCCCCTAGGGCTTGGGGAGCCCTCGGGATTATTCTGACTTGGCCTCCAAGTTTCGTGGATGTCTTTTGGTCCAAGAAAAATCATCGCGAAAGTTTTATTCTGTTTGGACTCCGTTTGATATTCCTTTTCTGTAAAACTCAAAAACAAGGAAAAAACAAAAACTGGCACTGGGCTCTAGGTTAATAGGTTAGTCCCTGAAATAATATAAAATAGCATATTAATGCATATAAAACATCCAAAACAGAAAATACAATAGCATGGAACAATCAAAAATTATAGAAATGTTGGAGACGTATCAGCTACCTCCAACAACATCATGAGGCATACTTTGATGCCGAAGTCAGGTGATGACAAAATGATGCGAGGTCACTGATACGTCTCCATTGTATCTACTTTTCCAAACCCTTTTTCCCTTGTTTTGGACTCTAATTTACATGATTTGAATGGAACTAACCCGGACTGACACTGTTTTCAGCAGAATTGCCATGGTATTATTTTTGTGCGGAAATAAAATTTCTCAGATTGACCTAAAAATTTATGGAGAATATTTTTGGAATATATAGAAAATATTGGCGAAAGAATCAACTAGAGGGGGCCACCCAGAGGCCACACGCCCTGGGGGCATGCCCTGCAGGCTTGTGGGCCCCCTAGAGCTCCTCCGACCCTAATTCCAATGTTATATATTCACATCCATGGAGAAAAAATCAGAGAGAAGGATTCATCGCGTTTTAATATACGGAGCCGCCACCGCCTCCAGATCTTCATCGGGAGGGCTGATCTGGAGTCTGTTCGGGGCTCCAGAGAGGGGGATTCGTCGCCATCATCATCACCAACTTTCCTCCATCACCAATTTCATGATGCTTACCGCCGGGAGTGAGTAATTCCATCGTAGGTTTGCTGGACGGTGATGGGTTGGATGAGATTTATCATCTAATCGAGTTAGTTTTGTTAGGGTTCGATCCCTAGTATCCACTATGTTCTAAGATTAATGTTGCTATGACTTTGCTATGCTTAATGCTTGTCACTAGGGCCCGAGTGCCATGATTTCAGATCTGAACCTATTATGTTTTCATGAATATATATGTGTTATTCATCCTATCTTGCAAGTTGTATTCACCTATTGTGAGTTATGATCCGCATACCCCAAGGTGACATTAATTGTGATTCTTTCCGGTGATTACTGTAGTTTGAGGAGTTCATGTATTCACTAAGTGCTAATGCTTTGTTCTGGCTCTCTATTAAAAGGAGGCCTTACTATCCCTTAGTTTCCATTTGGACCCCGCTACCACGGGAGAGTAGGACAAAATATGCCATGCATGTTCTTTTCCATAAGCACGTATGACTATATACGGAATACATGCCTACATTATATTGTTGAACTGGAGCTAGTTCTGTGTCACCCTAGGTTATAACTGTTGCATGATGAATGCCATCCGACATAATTATCCATCACTAATCCATTACCTACAAGCTTTTCACATATTGGTCTTTGCTAAGTTACTTTGTCGTTGCCACTGCTACAATTGCTACAAAAATGTTACTATTACTTTTGCCACCGTTACCGTTACTTCCATACTACTTTGCTATTAAAAAGTTTGCTACAGATATTAAGTCTTTCAAGTGTGGTTGAATTGACAACTCAACTGCTAATACTTAGGAATATTGTTTGGCTCCCCTTGTGTCGAATCAATAAATTTGGGTTGAATACTCTATCCTCGAAAACTGTTGCGATCCCCTACACTTGTGGGTTATCAAGACCTTTTTCTGGCACCGTTGTCGGGGAGCATAGTTCTATTCTCTGAGTTACTTGGGATTTATATCTGTTGATCACTATGAAGAATTTGAAAGATACCAAAACCAAGATCTATCCCTCTACTACGAGGGGAGGTAAGGAATTGTCATCTAGCTCTGCACTTGATTCACCTTCTGTTTTAAGTAAGCTTGCGACACCACCACCTGCTAGTAATTCTAATATGTCGCAAGTAATTGATGATGCTACTTCTGCTATGCATGATGCCTATGATGATACTACTACTTTGCTTGATAATACCGTGCAACTAGGTGAATTTCTTGGTGAACAACTTGCTAGGGTTAGAGAGAATGAAATTACTGAAACTGATGAAATTATTGAAACTGAAGATTATGATTCACCTCCTAGATATGAATTGCTTGTTATACCTGATGGTTATGTTATGGATGAAGAAACAGCTAGAGACTTTTTTGCTTGCAACGACAGAGATGATCTTAAGAAATTGTTAGCCAAGCTGAAGGAAAAATCCTTGAATGCTAGAATGAAACACGATCCTACATTTGCTACTTCACCTATCTTTGCTACTAATAAGGATTATGAATTCTCTGTTGATCCTGAGTTAATTACTTTGTTTGAATCCGATCCTTCCATGGCTATGAAACTGAAACTGTTGTGGCACATCTTACTAAATTAAATGACATAGCCACCTTGTTTGCTCATGAGGAAAAAATTGCTATTAGTATATTCTTAAGTTGTTTCATTTCTCATTAAAGGGTGATGCTAAGATATTGTTTAATTCTCTTGCTCCTTGTTGTGTGCGTAGTCCCCGGGATATGATATATTACTTCTCTGAAAAATATTTTCCTGCTCATAAGAAACAAGCTGCTTTACAGGAAATATTTAACTTTGTGCAAATTGAGGAAGAGAGTCTCCCACAAGCTTGAGGGAGGCTTCTCCAATTACTTAATGCTTTGCCTGATCATCCTCTCAAAAAATGAAATACTTGATATCTTTTATAATGGACTAACCGATGCTTCTAGGGACCACCTATATAGTTGTGTTGGTTGTGTTTTCAGGGAACAAACTGTGGAACAAGTTGAAATACTATTGAATAATATATTGAGCAATGATAATGATTGGACTCTTCCTGAACCACCTCCTAATCCAACTCCGAAGAAGAGAGGTATTCTATTTCTCAGTCCTGAAGATATGCAAGAGGCAAACAAATCTATGAAAGAAAAAGGTATTAAAGCTGGAGATGTTAGGAATTTAGCACCTATTGAAGAAATATATGGTCTTGATAACCCGACACAGGTAGTAGAGGTAAATTCTCTCTATAGATTTGATGAAGGTGATATTCCTGATAATAAGTCTGCTAGTCAATGCTTGGATGCATTTGATAACTTTATTGTTAAACAAGAAAACTTCAATGCATATGTTAGTAGACAATTGAAACATAATGCTTATATGCTTGAACGCTTGGGTGATTATATGTGTAGAACTATTAATGATCTTAAGCTTATCAGTAAACATGCTTCCATAGTAAAAACTCAAGTAGAACAAGTACTTAAGGCACAAAATGATTTGCTAAATGAGATGAACAATAAAAACAACGATCATGATGGTAGAGTTATGACTAGAGGTGGTAAAAATGACTCAGGAACCTTTGTATCTTGAGGGCCATCCTAAGATAATTGAGCAAGATTCTCACAGAACTAATACTGATGCACCTAGTCCAAATAAAAAGAAAAAGAATGATGATAGCTAGGACTTTGCATGCTTCTAGTGAACCTGTTATAGATACACCTGAGAACACAAATGATATTTCTATTTCTGATGCTGAGACACAATCTGGTGATGAACATGAACCTAGTGATAATGTTAATGATGATGTTCATGTTGATGCTCAACCTAGTAATGATAATGATGTGGAGATAAAACCTGCTGTTGATCTTGATAACCCACAACCTAAGAATACAAGGTATGATAAGAGAGACTTCATTGCTAGGAAACATGGTAAAGAAAGAGAACCATGGGTTCAGAAACCCATGCCCTTTCCTCCTAAACCATCCAAGAAAAAGGATGATGAGGATTTTGAGCGCTTTGTTGAAATGCTTAGACCTGTCTTTTTGCGTATGCGCTTGACTGATATCCTGAAAATGTCTCCTTATGCTAAATATATGAAAGATATTGTGACAAATAAAAGAAAGATACCGGAAGCTGAAATTTCCACTATGCTTACTAATTATACATTTTAGGGTGGAATACCAAAGAAACTAGGAGATCAGGAATACCAACTATACCATGCTCCATTAAAAGAAACTATGTTAAAACTGCTTTATGTGATCTTGGAGCCGGTGTTAGTGTTATGCCTTTCTCTTTGTATCGTAGACTTGATTTGAATAAGTGACACCTACTGAAATCTCTTTGCAAATGGCCGATGAATCAACTGCCATACCCATCGGTGTTTGTGAGGATGTGCTTGTCGTAGTTGCAAATGTTACTATTTTAACAGACTTTGTTATTCTTGATATCCCCGAGGACGATAGTATGTCAATCATCCTTGGTAGACCCTTTTTGAATACTACAGGGGCTGTTATTGATTGCAGCAAGGGCAATGTCACTTTTCATGTTAATGCTAATGAGCATACGGTACACTTTCTGAAGAAACAACCTCAAGTGAATAGTATCAATTCTATTGGAGAAATTCCAACAATTGCTATTGGAGGTTTTAAATTCCATCTTCCTACTGTCAAGAAGAAATATGACATTCTTATTGTTGGGGACATGCATATCCCCATTGAGGTAACCTAGTGTTATTCAAAAATTCTCCGGTTTCATGTCATTCGGAAGAAGTTTGTTAATAAGACTTGATCAACCTTACTAATGGATTCCTGTTGACGGGCATGTGATGGATGAATTTAGGAGGCACAACCTTCTGTACCCAACTTTTACTCTCTGTTATTCAGATTTAATAAAGCAAAAATACTATTATTTTTCTGTTTTTTGAATTATCTGTGCAATAAAACATTACCCAAAAATAAAAGTTCTCCCAATGCCCTGAAAATTTAGTATGATTTTTTAAGAATATTTAAGAATTTCTGGCACTGAAAACACATCAGGGGGTGCACCAGTGGGCCACAATCCCACAGGGCGCGCCCACCCCCCTGGGTGCGCCCCCAAGGCTTATGGGTCCCACGTGGGTCCCCCTCACTTACTCCAGCACCCATCCACTTCGTATTCCTCCAAAAATATCTCACCATTGCTCAAACCCGTGTTCTAGCTCATTTTGCTGCCATTTTTTATCTCCTAGCTCAAAGCCCCATTCGCAAAACTGTTTTGGGGGATTGTTCTTCGGTATGTGACTCCTCCAATGGTCCAATTAGTTTTTGTTCTAGTGCTTTATATATTGAAAATTTGTGTTGCTGTGGTGACCATGTTCTTGAGCTTGCATGTCAAATTTAGATGATCCAAAGTAGTTTTGATGCATGATATAGCCTCTAGACACTTGTGGGAGTAGTTGCTATCAGTTTTATTGAGTTTGGTTCACTTTTATTTTGAGTTACTAAAAATTTCAGAAAATTTTAGAGAAAATAAATGATGAAGAGATGGTTAAGAGGCTCTTCAAGCCCGGGTTCTAAAGAAAATGAGAATGAGGAGAAGAAGAAGCCTAAGTATAATCTTCCGCGTGCCACGGAGGTTCGACCATGTGAATGGCCAAGTGACACATTCTTGAGGGCGGCCGGAATTTATAATGATTTCTATTATTTGGCAGAGAATGCCGGCATCACCGCATTCCTCGAAGATAGGTGTGAACAGTACCTCCTACTCACTAATACCTTCATGCAAAATTTTCACTTTCATGCTAGTAAATCACCACCCACGGTAGAGTTTTATTTATATGATGAGCATAAGGAGATGGCGCTTTATGATTTTTTTTAGGTTTGCAAATTACCTTATGAGGACAGAGTTAGTGAATCACATCCTAGAGACGTGGTAGATTTTACTGCTGAAACTACCATACGGGAAGAGAGGGTGGTGTCAGAAGCGAGAGTGGCTAGCTTACATTTTCCTGTTTTACGCTATTACTCATTATTTGCGGGGAGATGTTTGATTGGTCGTGGGGAGAGTAGAGGCCTTAGTGCTCCTGACCTTGCTATTTTGCGCCATGCTTTGTATTGTGATAGAACTTTTAGTTTGGGCGCCATTGTTGCTTGTCGGTTAAACACAAACCGTACGAAGGGTCCCACTTTGGCGGTATCTATGCCTCCCGCCTTGCTAGACACTTTGAGATACCCATTAGGCATTATGAGGAGGAGCAGATGTTGCTACCCACTAAATATTTGTACTATAATAGTATGGTGGCACATGATTTTATTAAGAAGGATAAGGAAAAGAGACTCCTCAACAACTTAGTATTTAGTCAGGGTACTTGTGAGACTATTGCTCTGCCTGATTCTTCTTTGTTCGATATTTATTCAGGTAGGTACACTATTATGCCCGAGGACATCTACAGATTTTGGAGTCTTTCACAACCCCCAGCACCTGAGCCAGCACCAGTACCTGATCCATATCATGAACCTGTTTATCAGTGGGAGCCACAGGAGCTCGCCAACCAGTGGAACCCTCAGTATCCTCCACAGTATCCAGGAGAGGGTTATTTCGATCCGTGGCCCTAGACCTACTTAGGTCATAAGGCTAAGCTTGGGGGAGTATGTATTTCTCACCGACATTACATTCATGTTCACACATTCATTCCAGTTGTCGGTGTTCATACTTTTCCATTGTATTATCCATGTTAGATTATTTTTCTCGCTTTCTTCTTGTGTGTTTGAAAAACTTTGAGAAAATCCAAAAAAAAATAGTTCTCGCTTATTTTTAGTTTTTCTTTATAGTTTATTTAGTTGTAGTATTAAAAGAAAATCAGAAAAGATTTCTCGTTCTTCTTTTGCTTGTTGGGAGCTTTCCTGTGTAAATAGTTTTTCTCGTTTTCATTATTTCTTTCTTCAAGAAAACAAAAAATCCAAAAATATTTCAGTGTGTTTCTTTGAAATTCTTTTCTTTTTCTTTGGGTCGTGAGGAGAAGACCATGATGAAAATGTTCAGTGGCTCTCATATGCATTATTGTTGATCTAACAATGAGCCCATATTACCTTGTCTTCTCCTCTGAATAAATGTTTGCAGGTTCCAGCTTGGTCCAATGCACACACACTCTTATTATTATTCACACTGTTCGGTCGTGCAAGTGAAAGGCAATAATGACGATATTTGACGAAGTGATTGAGATGGACAAAAGCTGTTACGAACTCGACCTATTTTGTTTTTGTAAATATGATTAGATCATCGTTCTTGATTCATCCCATTTATGAAAGAAACATGTTTGCAATGACAATTAGATATTATAGTTACTCATGCCATGCTTAATTATCTAGGAGTATATGATGGTTTGTCTTGAGTGCCAACATGCATTTTAAAATGGTTATGATGTAGTATGATAGGATGGTATCCTCCTTTGAATGATTGAAGTGGCTTGACTTGGCACTTGTTCACACATGTAGTTGAAAAAAAAAACATAGCCTCCACGATATTTATGTTCATGGTGATTTATATCCTACTCATGCTTGCACTCAGTGTTGATTAATCTTAATGCATGTTTCTGACCGTTGTTGCTCTCTAGTTGGTTGCTAGCCTTCACTTGTACTAAGCGGGAATAATGCTTGTGCATCCACTTCCTTAAACTCATAGTTGTTCCATATGAGTCCACCATACCTACCTATATGTGGCATTTACCTGCCGTTCCAAGTAAATTTGCATGTGCCAAACTCTAAACCTTCAAATGATAATCTGTTTTGTATGCCTGAATCTCTCATGTAGCGACTGGGGGCTGTCATTATCTTCCATGCTAGGTGGGTTATTCTCACGATGAGTGTTTATTCACTTGTCATTCATGATAAAGTGGCTGCTAATTGGGATGCCCAGTTCCATGCTCGAAATCAAAATCAAAATATTATTATAAAACAAAAATCCCCCAGGTTTGTTGTTGGTATGGACGGTACCCGTGGATTTGGCTAGCCGTGGAGTGTGATTGTTGGTGGAGGGGGGGGGGGGTAAAAACTGTACAATTCTGTTTGGGAACCGCCTATAATGTATCTAGCATGGAAGATAGTGAGATCTCTTGGTTGTTATGTTGACAATGAAAGCATACCGCTCAAAATTATATTCATCTCTATTTTAAAATCTCGAGCTCTGGCATCTCTGCAAATCCCTGCTTCCCACTGCGAAGGGCCTATCTATTTACTTTTATTGTTGAGTCATCATTCTCTTATAAAAAGCACCAGCTGGAGAGCACCACTTTCATTTATATGCTTTGTTATTAATTGATATTGAGTATGAGTGTGACTGGATCAATCTTGCCATGAATTATAATGTCTAGTCAGTCCTTCGTCTTCATAGGTGCTCTGCATTTATGTTTTGCAGTCTCAGAAAGGGCTAGTGTGTGACGCCCCCGATTCAATCGTACACTAATCACGCAAACGAGTACGATCAAGATCAGGGACTCACGGGAAGATATCACAACACAACTCTAAAAATAAAATAAGTCATACAAGCATCATAATACAAGCCAGGGGCCTCGAGGGCTCGAATACAAGTGCTCGATCATAGACGAGTCAGGGGAAGCAACAATATCTGAGTACAGACATAAGTTAAATAAGTTGCCATAAGATGGCTAGCACAAACTGGGATACAGATCGAAGAGGCGCAGGCCTCCCGCACGGGATCCTCCTAACTACTCCCAGTCGCCGCCGCCGGGCTGCACGTAGTAGTAGGCACCTCCGGGTAGTAGTCGCCATCGATGGTGGCGTCGCTCCGGGCTCCATTGTCCGTCGCAGAACCGGGTAAAGAAAGGGGAAAAGGGAACAAGACAACCGTGAGTACTCATCCAAAGTACTGCAAGCAAGGAGCTACACTACATATGCATGGATATATGTGTAAAGGGCCATATCGATGGACCGAATCTGCAGAATGCCGAATAAGAGGGGATAGCTAATCACGTCAAGACTACGCTCAGCAGCCTCCGCCTTGCAGCATGTAGCGTAGAGTAGATCAAGTCCTCCAAGTAGCATCACATAGCAATAATCCTACCCGCGATCCCTCCTCGTAACCACGATAGAGAGCGACCACCGGGTTGTATCCGCACTTGGAAGGTGTGTTTTATTAAGTATCCGGTTCTAGTTGTCATAAGGTCAAGGTACAACTCCAAGTCGTCTTGTTACCAAGATCACGGCTATTCAATAGATTAACTTCCTGCAGGGTGCACCACATAACCCAACACGCTTGATCCTATTTGGCGGACACACTTTTACGGGTCATGCCCGCCGCGAAGATCAACACGTCGCAGCCCCACCTAGGCACAACAGAGAGGCCAGCACGCCGGTCTAAACCTAAGCGCCGCAGGGTATGGGCCCATCGCCTTAGCACACTGCATGTTATGTCGCGTCGAAGCGTAACTAGCCCCTTAATACAAGAGCGGGCTTACGTTCCAATCCGGCCAAGCCTCTCGATCGCCGACGTCACGAAGTGCCGGTGATACCACGACGCCGAGTGCCCATAACTGTTCCCGCGTAGTTGGCTAGTGCATATAGACCAAATGGCCAGACTCAAATCAAATACCAAGATCTCGTTAAGCGTGTGAAGTATCCGCGAACGCCGACCAGGGCCAGGCCCACCTCTCTCCTAGGTGGTCTCAACCTGCCATGTCGCTCCGCCATAAAGTAACATCGAGGCCATCGAACCCAGCCCACCTCTACCGGGATGGAGCCACCGTCCTTTCACCCCCATCTCCTAACAGTATCACGGTAATGTGACAAGTAAAGTATATAGTATATGCCCGTGATCACCTCCCAAGTGATCACAGCCCGATAGTATAGCATGGCGGATGGACAAGAGTGTAGGGCCACCGATGGAACACTAGCATCCTATACTAAGCGGTAGAATAACGGTAAAGGTAACAACGAGAGTAGCAAGGACAAAGGCTATGCAGCGATATAGGATTAATCGAAAGTAGTAACATGCTACACTACTCTAATGCAAGCAGATAGAGAAGAATAGGCGATATCTGGTGATCAAGGGGGCTTGCCTGGTTGCTCACAGCAAGAGAGAGGGGTCGCAACTCCGTAGTCGTCTTGGGTAGCAACAAGTCGATCTCGGTGTCTAAGCGGAAGAAGAGGGGAAGAAACAATGAATACAATGCAAACAGATGCATAACGATGTATGACAAGTCAAGTAACGGCGCTAGGGTGCCCTAACGCTGCACGAGGCGATACCGTGAAGGGGAAGCATCCGGAAAGTATTCCTGTTTCGCTTTCAGCGGAGGAGCCGGGGGAAAGTTCGAGTTTGATATGTTAGAGGTGTGTGGCGGACGAAAAGGGCTGCGATCCGGTTCGCCTCGTCGCTCGAGCAACTTTCATGTTGAAAATATTTTAATCTGAGATACGGATTAAAAGATATGATTTTCTAAAGATTTTATTAATTTCTGGAATTTAATTAATTATTTAATAAATTAGAAAATGAATTAATGACATCAAGATGATGTCATGTTGATGTCGGCAGTCAACAGAGTTGATGGTCAACTGACAGTGGGTCCCACTGTTAGGGACTGCTTAGCTAATTAACGATTTAATTAGGTTAACTAGTTATTAGGTTAATTAATCTTAATTAGTTAATTTAAACAGAATTAATTAAGTTAATTATTTAGTTAATTAATTAATTAATTGATATTTTTATTTTTATTTATTATTTTTAATTCTCCTTTTTTAAAACGTTCTAGGGCGTGGGCCCCTCGTGTCATGGGCCCAAGGCCTTAGCGGGCGCATGGGTGGTGGTTAACGGGGCGGCGCCCGAACGAGGGGCGGATGCGGTTACTGGCGCTGGTGCTAACGGCACAGCCCGAGCAGGCGTTAGCCCGGGGAGGAGCACGTGGAGGGTCAGCGGCACCGCTCGGCTCGGCGCGCAGAGCCGAGGCGGGAGGCGAGATGGGACACAGGCGGCGACGCGGCATCGTGCACGGCAAGGCAGCAGATTGGGGTGCGTGTCTTTGGGGGCGGCGGCTCATGCTGGCCGCCGCAAGCGAGGACCGCCGAGAGGAGGCGCGGGCGTCTGTGCGGGTCGAAAGCAGCGAGGCCGTGGCTATGGTGTCCGTGGAGCGAAGCTCGGGCGGCGGTGGTGGCGGCACCGAAGCGGTGCGGGCTCTCGCGTGCCGAAGCGCATCTGCGGCGCCGCGCTGGCGCTGTGTGGCGCTGGCGCCGCGCGCGCCTGCGACGCGAGGGAGTGGCGGCAGTGGCGCACGGGAGGAGGGGAGCACGGGGCGAGGGAGAGAGGAGGGGCGCAGCTCACGGGGTAGTGTAGGGACGGGGCAATGGGCGCGGGGAGGTTCGGGGAGGACCGACGGGGACGACGGCGACGTGGGAGGAAGCAGGCCGGCGAGGGAGGCGCAGGCTCCGGGCGCGGCGTCCTGGCGCGGGACGGCGAGGTCGTCGCGGCGACGGGCGACGGGATCGGGGGTTTGCCCCGATCCAGATCCAGCCAAGGGAGGGGGAGGGGCCGGGAGGTGTTGCGCCGGCCAGGTGGCGTCGCGGAGGAAGATGGAGGCGCGGTGGGTGCGGCGATGGGAGGCGTCGGGGGCAAGGGCGTGGTCGCCCGATCCTGATCTGGATCGAGGAAGTGGGGGGGAGCGAGCGAGTCGTGGGGGGGAGTGCGTGGTGGTAGTGGGTTAGGGTTTCGGGGATGGGGGATATGGGGAGTCTGGTTGGGCCAAGGGGGAGCTGGGCAGGCCTGGCAGGTCGTGGCCTAGTTGGGCCGGTGGCTTGCTGGGCCGGAGCCCCGGGGGTTTCTTTTCCTTTTTTTTTTGTATTTTCTTTTATCATTTGTTTTTTGTTTTAACTCATTTAAAAGTATTTAGGCATTTTATAAAAATGTGTTTACTTCATCCTAATTACCGATGCAATAATTGACATAGCCCGAACATTTTTATTTTAATATTTGAAAACTTTTGTCGTTTGACTTATTTAGGATTTAAATTTGAAACGGTTTTGAATTAACCCGAGATTAACTATAGAGACTGAGGTGACGTGTCATCGTTAACGTGGGATTACTGTAGCCTAATTATCCGGGCGTCACAATTCTCCTCCACTACAAGAAATCTCGTCCCGAGATTTAAGCGATGGAGTAAGGGGGAAAGTGCTGGTAGCGAAAACCTAAGGAGTCTTCTCGGTCTTGGCTGCCCTTTCGAAGAGGTTGATCCCTTTCGTTGATGTCTTCGTTTCTCTGCTTCAAGTCACCATGATCAAGTCGTCATCCTTTCTTTGGGATCTCCATCGTACTTACGAAAAGGGCAAGGGGTAGCTTCAAAAGGTCAGACCTCTACAAGGTTGCTTCCTGGTAGCTAACATCGGGGAAGGTGGCGGATAGTAACTCTCGAACTAAAACTTAAGAAAATATCGAGAGCAAGTAAGGAGGTACCATGAGAAGTTTCAAGCGGGTAGGCAATCGTTCGTTGCCTGAAACAGAGTGTGAAGGGAGTTCAAAGCAACGGAAATAAGTATTGTGTTTAATACCAGAATTGAGGATCACACGGAAGGTGGCTCGTGAATTACATACGAAGCCAAGCATGAGGAATAACTTTGGAAACAGGGGGTGTATAGGAGAGTCAGGTTTCGATCCTAGGACCTGTGGGTTATGGGCCCACCATGTTGGTTAAAAGTAGAAAGGGCAGTAATGTCTTGCATGATCATGTAAGCAAGGCATGTCGAGGATAGCTCGCCGCTTATGTTGGCAACAACATCGGTACCAAGGGCGAGGGACTAAGAGAACCATTTTCCCTTTCGTTGAACGAGGCGGACCAATAGGCAAGGTTCTCGCCCATCGGTGGCTACTGGAATGTCATCAACAATAGTAACAGGGTCTTACTGACAAAGTTGTACACCGAGGTGTTTACATAAGCAGCAGAATATTACTGCTTAGATCATATAGATCACCAGAAAGGTAGAAAAAACAATGGAAAGGAAAAGGTGATCATCAGATTAAATAGAACAATGGAAAGGAAAATGTGTTTAACACATATTTCAGGGGTATATCCTTCCCAAGGACAAGCAGAGCATGATATCCATGACAGGATAGAAAATAGAGAAACCATTTAGAAAAGGGGAAGGAATTTCATGACATTACCCATACAACGGTGTTTGGATAATTGAGCAAGAAACATGTAGCATTGGCTTCAAATGTTCTTGTTGAAAATCGGAGTACCACAGACATGCTTCGAGATAGCATTGACATGGTCTTCAAGCAAAGGTCGGACTTTGGATACTCAATGGATTCATCAGGAAGAACTTATAGAATAAGTCTTTCAATTTCCTCATGGAAGAATGGCTAACCTTGCAAAAAAAGGAAGAGCTATAACAATGGGTCATCCAGCCAGGTGTGCTAGGCATGACATCACCTTACCGGGCCATATAAAGACCAACGTTTATAACTCTTGGAAATATGTCCCAACCATCATATCTGACTGAGCTTCGGATCTTATTGGAGTCAGTATATCTCAGACTCGGGATGTCTGAGAATAAAAGGTGCAACACAATTGACGAGATGTCATTATATGATTCTCAGGAAATGAACTATGGAAGCGAGTTCCTAAACAAGAGTTCATCAGTAAACCAACGAGAGGATGAGGGGGTGGCTGATGGAATCAGCGACAATCCATCGAGATTTCCAACAGATAATTTTCCACATTAAGTGAACAAGGAGATAACATTAGTCAGATCAAATGATATAATGAGGTAGTCTTGAGGAAAACATACACAATTAAACATTGGTTGAAAGGTGCACCCGAAATATGGGCTTAGGTAGTACGATCAATGTTAGAATGGTGATTTGATAATCAATGGCCTAAGGATGTACTGTTGACCATTAACTACAAAGCAATAGGGTTGATACAAGGGCGGAATCCGAACAGCACCATTCACCTGTTGGTATCCCGGTTAGAAACAACACAAGAAAGAATGGTGATGGTGAGAAGTATCACTATACCAAGAATCCTTAAGAGGTGGAGCAATTCTCACAACATCCTTGACATAAAAAGGTGGTAATACTTCAAGGTAAATAAGAACAAATGATGGATAGAAAGGAACTCAAGGTATAACACAAAACACAGACAAGATTGTGTTGAACGGAAGGCAATAAAGTGGTCGATGATAATACAAATCATCGAGGGAAAGGATGGTATTTCTCATCATGAATTCAATTGATATCATGGAAGAGCTCGTAATCGTCGATGATGATCACGACACATTTGTCGAGAGATTTCATGAAGATGTAATCGATCGGCGATAACATCAAGTCAAAGGAATTATGAAGCAAAGGGTTATTGGGACCATGCGTACGACACAAACTCAAAATCAAGCTTGTTGTTCAAGGCGGAATGATATGACGAGGAAAATTGACGTAAGCTTAGCTCATCATCGAAGGTTGTGCTCCAGGATTAAGGACCCGGTAGCACAGTTAAAATTAGCACGATAATGATGTAGCCGATCAGGCTAGGAGTGACGAGATGGAGTATTAAACTTCTCAACCACAAAGTACTGGGGGTACCGAATCTCAGTGTTGATTCGATTCACAAATCGGGGTTCTCGGTTGACGACAACCCATAACCTATGGAGTGACTGTGATGGGGAAACGTACTACTTCATCAGAAATTCATAAGATGAAGTGCAATGGGTTGATATCCTTGAGATACCAGGGGGTAATACTCGAAGGTAGAACAAAATAAAGGTTGGGAAGGCGTACTGATCTGCAGAAGGCAAGTACTTTAACTTGTCTGAGAAATAGAATCAAAGGAGAACAATCATGGTCGGAATCACATTTGTACATGATCAAACCACAGATACAAGCACTTATAACAAGGGGGTAACTATCCTGCGAGAAGCTTCCATGATAAGATTTGCATCGTGTCCATGGGCATGAACGCAAAGTTCAAGGTCGACTCCGACTTCTCCAATGCACAACCTTTCATTCACTTCTCGCGTTCAATGAAGTTGTAGTGTTGAAATTTTATCTGGCAAAATACCAGAAGAGTACGACTCGTGAAAACTTTCGAGTTCACACATATTAAGGAAGGCATAGGTTCAACCCATCGGGGCATCTTAGAATCATATACCAGAATCTTTAGAAGTAATTAACTCAAGCTCGAAGGCAGAGCATGGTTGAGGAAGCAGAGGATACAATTTACCAAAGGCATTGTGTATCGGAGAAAGAACTCACAAGGTGATTGATTATGAAGGACACTGTCGGATATAATAATCCAACAGTGGATATGGCGATCCACAGTGAAGCTGATGTGAGTATCGATACCCAATCAGAGGAAGAAAAAATGCAAATGCATCGGTTTATAGAACATCTGAATAATTCAACGATTAAATAGCAAAGGAATTATGATTTTCGAATCAAGGGATCAGGAGCAAACGCTCGGATCAAGGATGGATAAGTTGAATAGACTTAGTGGTACAGTTGATGGCAATCTGATTGGCCGAGAACCATCTCACGTCTAAAATGACGTCTGAGCCGGAAGGATGAATTCTAGGATCTGATTGAGGATTGCGAGCATTCACAACATATCGAATCAAGTGACTCGAAATGATAGTGACAGAGGATGTCAACGGAGATTACTAGAAGTATGGAATTAACCATAATGCCGGAAGGCAAGGAAATCAATAGCAATGGGCTACTGAGGATTTTCAGAAAATCGAATGGTATTTCGAGGACTTATGTGAAACACATGAACGGCTAGGGATGAGGGGATACTCGGCAAGTGCGAGGAATTATCCGTTTGGGTATTCAGTTGACATAGAACAGCAAGGCAGTAAGCTCAAGGATTATCGAAACAACGGCGATTGTTTGGGGGTATCTTGTCATATCAAGACAAACTGATGAATGTAAGAATAACAACCGCAAGTAGTTATCCATAAGGGTTGACGATGGAAGGAATTGCAAACGCGATGAACACAAGTTCTCGGGTTAACAATGACAAGATATCTTGAGGGTCTTCACGTGCAGCGATTTATCGTCTGTAATAAGGGGCTCTCCGGAGGAAGTAATTACGAGAACCTAGAGTCGGAGTTAGTAAAATCGTTTAACCCGAATAGAAGAGATGCCAGGGTCCCAGAGTATAGACGAGGAGTAAAAGATCCTAATACCACCCAATGGCGACGTGGGCCCGTAAGGCACACAACCATGTTAGTAAAAGTTTTATAATGTCTAGACTCGACTTCGGCCAAGGAGTTGGAAAGGGATTCTACAGCAATCGGCTCGATATCAACTTCAGACGCCCGATTCAATCGTACACTAATAACGCAAACGTGTACGATCAAGATCAGGGACTCACGACAAGATATCACAACACAACTCTAAAAATAAAATAAGTCATACAAGCATCATAATACAAGCCGGGGGCCTCGAGGGCTCGAATACAAGTGCTCGATCATAGACGAGTCGTGAAGCAACAATATCTGAGTACGACATAAGTTAAATAAGTTGCCATAAGATGGCTAGCACAAACCGGGATACAGATCGAAGAGGCGCAGGCTCTCCCGCCTCGATCCTCCTAACTACTCTCAGTCGTCGCCGCCGGGGCTGCACGTAGTAGTAGGCACCTCCGGGTAGTAGTCGCCATCGACGGTGGCGTATGGCTCTGGGCTCCATCGTGCAGTCGCAGCAACCGGTAAAGAAAGGGGAAAAGGGGAACAAGGCAACCGTGAGTACTCATCCAAAGTACTGCAAGCAAGGAGCTACACTACATATGCATGGATATATGTGTAAAGGGCCATATCAGTGGACTGGACTGCAGAATGCCAGAATAAGAGGGGGATAGCCTATCCTGTCGAACACTACGCTTCTGGTAGCCTCCGCCTTGCAGCATGTAGCAGAGAGTAGACTGAAGTCCTCCAAGTAGCATCACATAGCAATAATCCTACCCGGCGATCCCCTCCTCGTAACCCTGATAGAGAGCGACCACCGGGTTGTCTCTGGCACTTGGAAGGGTGTGTTTTATTAAGTATCCGGTTCTAGTTGTCATAAGGTCAAGGTACAACTCCAAGTCGCCCTGTTATCAAGATCACGGCTATTCAATAGATTAGCTTCCTGCAGGGGTGCACCACATAACCCAACACGCTTGATCCCATTTGGCCGGAAACACTTTTCTGGGTCATGCCCGGCCGCGGAAGATCAACATGTCGCAGCCCCACCTAGGCACAACAGAGAGGCCAGCACGCCGGTCTAAACCTAGGAAAACAGGGGTCTGGGCCCATCGCCCTTAGCACACCTGCACGTTGCGTATGCGGCGGGAAGCAGAACTAGCCCCCTTAATACAAGAGCAGGCTTACGTTCCAATCCGGCGTGCGCCACTCAGTCGCTGACGTCACGGCGTGCCGCCGATACCACGACGCCGAGTGCCCATAATCTGTTCCCGCGTAGTTGGTTAGTGCGTATAGACCAAATGGCGGACTCGGATCAAATACCAAGATCTCGTTAAGCGTGTTAAGTATCCGAACACCGACCAGGCCAGTGCCCACCTCTCTCTAGGTGGTCTCAACCTGCCCTGCCGCTCCGCCATAAAGTAACGATCGGGGCCGTCGGGAACCCAGCCCACCTCTACCGGGATGGAGCCACCGTCCTTTTAGCCCCATCTCCGAACAATATCACAGGTAATGTAACAATGTAAAGTATATAGTATATGCCCGTGATCACCTCCAAGTGATCACAGCCCGATAAGTATAGCATGGCGGACGGACAAGAGTGTAGGGCCACCGATGGAACACTAGCATCCTATACTAAGCGAGAGGATAACAGTAAAGGTAACAACAATAGTAGCAAGGACAGGCTATGCAGCGAAGATAGGATTAATCGAAAGCGATAATATGCTACACTACTCTAATGCAAGCAGATAGAGAATAATAGGCGATATCCGGTGATCAAGGGGGCTTGCCTGGTTGCTCGGCAAGAGAGAGGGTCGTCAACTCCGTAGTCGTCTTGGGGTAGCAATGGCGTCGCCTCGGTGTCTAGCGGAAGAAGAGGGGGGAAGAAACAATGAATACAATGCAAACAGATGCATAACGATGTATGACAAGTCAAATAACGGCGCTAGGGGTGCCCTAACGCGGTATGAGGCGATACCGGTGAAGGGGGGAAGCATCCGGGAAAGTATTCCTTGTTTCGCGTTTGAGCGAGGAGCCGAGGGGAAAGTTCGAGTTTGATATGTTAGAGGTGTGTGGCGACGAACGGGCTGCGTGTCCGGGTTCGCCTCGCTGTTACGAGCAACTTTCATGTTGAAAATATTTTAATCTGAGATATGGATTAAAAGATATGATTTTTAAAGATTTTATTAATTTCGGAATTTAATTAATTATTTAATTACTTGAAAATGAATTAATGACATCAAGATGATGTCATGTCGACGTCGTGAGCCAATGAGTTGATCGGTCAACTGACAGTGGGTCCCACTGTTAGGGACTGCTTAGCTAATTAACGATTTTAATTAGGTTAACTAGTTATTAGGTTAATTAATCTTAATTAGTTAATTTAAACAGAAATAATTAAGTTAATTAATTAATTAATTGATATTTTTATTTTAATTTATTATTTTCAATTCTCCTTTTTTTAAACGTTCTGGGGCGTGGGCCCCTCGTGTCATGGGCCCAAGGCCTTAGCGGGCGCATGGGTGGTGGTTAACGGGGCGGCGCCCGAACGAGGGGGCGGATGCGGGTTACGGGCGCTGGGTGCTAACGGGCACAACCCGAACGGGCGTTGGCCCGCGGGGGAGGAGCATGGGGAGGGTCAGCGCGCTGCTCGCTCGGCGCGGCAGAGCGAGGCGGAGGCGGAGATGGGACATAGGGCGGCGACGCTGCGTCACGCGCAAAGGGCAGCAGCAGGGGGTGCGTGTCTTTGGGCGGCGGTGGGCTCGCCGGCCGCAAGCAGGACCACCGAGAGGAGGCGCGGGCGACGCTCTGTCGAAAGCGGCGAGGCCGTGGCCGTGGTGGCCGTGGCGAAGCTTCGGGCGGCGGTGGTGGCGGCACCGAAGCGGTGCGGGCTCGCGTGCGAAGCGCGTCGGCGAGGCGCGCTGGGCGCCATGGTGCGTGCGGCACGCCGCCGCCAGCGACGCGAGGGAGAAGCGCGATGGCGCACGGACGAGGGGAGCACGGGCGAGGGAGAGAGAGAGGGCGCAGCTCACGAGGTAGTGTAGGGACGGGGCAATGGGCGCGGGGAGGTTCGAGGAGGACCGACGGGACGACGGCGACGGCGAGGAAGCAGCCGGGCGAGGGAGGCGTGGGCTCGGCGCGGCGTCCCGCGCTGAGACGGCGAGGTCGTCGCGGCGACGGGCGACGGATCGGGGTTTGCCCGATCCGAGATCCAGCCGAGGAGGGAGGGGGGCGGGAGGTGCTGCGCCGGCGAGGTGGCGTCGCGGAGGAAGATGGAGGCGCGGTGGGTGCGGCGATGGGAGGCGTCGGGGGCAAGGGCGTGGTCGCCCGATCCCGATCTGGATCGAGGGAGTGGGGGGAGCGAGCGAGTCGTGGGGGGGAGTGCGTGGTGGTAGTGGGTTAGGGTTTCGGGGATGAGGGATATGGGGAGGCCGGTTGGGCCAAGTGGGGCCGGGCAGGCTGGCGGTGTCGTGGCCAGCTTGGGCGGTGGCTCTTGGGCGAGCCCCGGGGTTTCTTTTCCTTTTTTGTATTTTCTTTTATCATTTGTTTTTTGTTTTAACTCATTTAAAAGTATTGAGGCATTTTATAAAAATGTGTTTACTTCATCCTAATTATAGATGCAATAATTGACATAGCCCGAACATTTTTATTTTAATATTTGAAAACTTTTGTCGTTTGACTTATTTAGGATTTAAATTTGAAACGGTTTTGAATTAACCCGAGATTAACTACAGAGACAGAGGTGACGTGTCATCGTTAACGTGGGATTACTGTAGCCTAATTATCCGGGCGTCACATAGTGAGATACCATTATATCATACTGTATCATGATTGTTTCGAAAAAGTGTTGTCATCCGAGATTTATTATTATTGCTTGCTAGTTGATTATGCCATTGATATGAGTAAATGTGAGACCTAAATGTTATTGTGAATATGGTTAGTTCATAACCTTTGCTGAAGATCTGAACATCAGTTAGACATATTTACAACAACAACATCAAACAGAGTTTGTAAAAGTTTTTCTTAGTCACTTTCAGTTTTTCAACTGAATTGCTTGAGGACAAGCAATGGATTAAGCTTGGGGGACTTAATACGTCTCCATCGTATCAACTTTTCCAAACTCTTTTGCCCTTGTTTTGCACTCTAATTTGCATGATTTGAATGGAACTAACCCAGACTGACGTTATTTTCAGCAGAACTGCCATGGTGTTATTTTTGTGCAAAAATAAAAGTTCTCGGATTGACCTGAAAATTTACGGAGAATATTTTTGGAATATATAAAAAATATTGGCGAAAGAATCAACCAGAGGGGGGGCACCCAGAGGCCACAAGCCCTAGGGGCGCGCCCTGGAGGCTTGTGGGCCTCCTGGAGCTCCTCCGACCCTAATTCCAACGCTATATATTCACATTCGTGGAGAAAAAAATCAGAGAGAAGGATTCATCGTGTTTTATGATACAGAGCCGCCACCGTCTCCTATTCTTCATCGGGAGGGTTGATCTGGAGTCCGTTCGGGGCTCCGGAGAGGGGGATTCGTCGCCATCATCATCACCAACCTTCCTCCATCACCAATTTTATGATGCTCACCACCGGGAGTGAATAATTCCATCGTAGGATTGCTGGACGGTGATAGGTTGGATGAGATTTATCATGTAATCGAGTTAGTTTTGTTAGGGTTTGATCCCTAGTATCCACTATGTTCTGAGATTGATGTTGCTATGCTTAATGCTTGTCACTAGGGCCTGAGTGCCATGATTTCAGATCTGAACCTATTATGTTTTCATGAATATATGTGTGTTCTTGATCCTATCTTGCAAGTTGTAGACACCTATTACGAGTTATGATCCGCATACCCCAAGGTGACAATAATTGGGATTCTTTCTGGTGATTACCGTAGTTTGAGGAGTTCATGTATTCACTAAGTGCTTATGCTTTGTTCCGGTTCTCTATTAAAAGGAGGCTTTAATATCCCTTAGTTTCCATTAGGACCCCACTGCCACAGGAGGGTAGGACAAAAGATGTCATGCAAGTTCTTTTCCATAAGCACGTATGACTATATACGGAATACATGCCTACATTACATTGATGAACTGGAGCTAGTTCTGTGTCACCCTAGGTTATGAGTGTTGCATGATGAATGCCACCCAACACAATTCTCCATCACTGATCCATTACCTACGAGATTTTCACATATTGATCTTTGCTAAGTTACTTTGTCGTTGCCGCTGCTACAATTGCAACAAAATTGTTACTGTTACTTTTGCCACCGTTACCGTTACTTCCATACTACTTTTCTACTAAAAACTTTGCTGCAGATTTTGAGTCTTTCAGGTGTGGTTGAATTGACAACTCAACTGCTAATACTCATGAATATTCTTTGGCTCCCCTTGTGTCGAATCAATAAATTTGGGTCGAATACTCTACCCTCGAAAACGGTTGCAATCCCCTATACTTGTGGGTTATCAATCATTCTATTAACATGTTGTATCATATTCACTAACATGCGAAGTTCGAGGTCATAGATCTCATAGTAGAAACTATCAAGAGGACAGCTGCTGATCAGAAGAGGTCTTATGGATTTGCCCCTCATATTCATATGCTTATCAACTCCAAGGGTGCAAACAAGAACTTTCTGTTGGACCATGAGCATTTGCCACTTCGGCCAGAGCTTGAGGACAACACTGTTATGATTGTGAAGGAAATATGCCCTAGAGGCAATAATAAAGTTGTTATTTATATTTCCTTATATCATCATAAATGTTTATTATTCAAGCTAGAATTGTATTAACCGGAAACTTGATACATGTGTGGATACATAGACAAAACAAAGTGTCCCTATTAAGCCTCTACTAGACTAGCTCGTTAATCAAAGATGGTTAAGTTTCCTAACCATAGACATGAGTTCTCATTTGATGAATGGGATCACATCATTAGGAGAATGATGTGATGGACAAGACCCATCTATTAGCTTAGCATAATGATCATTAAGTTTTATTGCTATTGCTTTTTTCATGACTTATACATATTCCTTTGACTATGAGAGTATGCAACTCCCGGATACTGGAGGAATACCTTGTGTGCTATCAAACATCATAACGTAATAGGGTGATTATAAAGATGCTCTACAGGTATCTCCGAAGGTGTTTGTTGGGTTGGCATAGATTGAGATTAGGATTTGTCACTCCGAGTATCGGAGAGGTATCTCTGGGCCCTCTCAGTAATGCACATCATAATAAGGCTTGCAAGCAATGTGACTAATGAGTTAGTTGCGGGATGATGCATTACTGAACGAGTAAAGAGACTTGCCGATAACGAGATTGAACTAGGTATGGAGATACCGACGATCGAATATCGGGCAAGTAACATACCGATGACAAAGGGAATAACGTATGTTGTCATTGCGGTTCGACTGATAAAGATCTTCGTAGAATATGTGGGAGCCAATATGAGCATCCAGGTTCCGCTAGTGGTTATTGACCGGAGAGGTGTCTCGGTCATGTCTACATAGTTCTCAAACCCGTAGGGTCCGCACGCTTAACGTTTGATGACAATTTTGTATTATATGAGTTATGTGTTATGGTGACCGAATGTTTTTTGGAGTCCCGGATGAGATCACGGACATGACGAGGAGTCTCGAAATGGTCGAGAGGTGAAGATTGATATATTGGATGATAGTATTCGGACACCAGAAGTGTTCTGGGATGTATCAGGTACATATCAGAGTACCGAGGGGTTACCGGAACCCCCCGGGGGAAGATATGGGCCATATGGGCCATAGGAGGGAGGCACACCAGCCCACAAAGGGGTGGCGCGCCCCCCACAGGGAAGGAGGCTGAATTGGACTAGGGGAGGGGGCGGCGCCCCCTTTCCTTCTCCCCCTCTCTCTCTTTCCCCATTTTCCCCTCCGGTAAAAGGAAAGTGGGGAGAATCCAACTAGGAGCCCAAGTAGGATTCCTCCTACTTGGGTGCGCCTAGGGTCGGCCTCCTCCCCCTCCCTCCTTTATATACGTGGGGGCGCCTACAACACACATCAATTGTTCCAAGCCGTGTGCGGCGCCCCCCTCCACAGTTTACACCTCCGGTCATATTCACGTAGTGCTTAGGCAAAAGCCCTGCGCGGATCACTTCACCATCACTGTCACCACGCCGTCGTGCTGACCGAACTCTCCCTCGACACATTGTTGGATCAAGAGTTCGAGGGGCGTCATCGAGCTGAACATGTGCAGAACTCGGAGGTACCGCGCGTTCGGTGCTTGATCGGTCGGAACGAGAAAAAGTTTGACTACATCAACCGCATTAACAAACGCTTCCGCTTTCAGTCTACGAGGGTACGTGGACACACTCTCCTCCTCTCGTTGCTATGCATATCCTAGATAGATCTTGCATGAGCTTTGGAAATTTTTTTAAATTGCATGCTACGTTCCCCAACAGTGGCATCCGAGCCAGGTCTATGCGTAGATGATACGCACGAGTAGAACACAAAGAGTTTTGGGCGGTGATAGTTATACTGCTTACCACCAACATCTTATTTTGATTTAGCGGTATTGTTGGATGAAGCAGCCCGGACCAACCTTACATGACCATGTTCATGAGACCGGTTCCATCGACAGACATGCAACTTGTTTTGCATAAAGGTGGCTGGCGGTGTCTGTTTCTCCAACTCTAGTTGAATCGCATTTGACTACGGCCGGTCCTTGTTGACAGTTAAAACAGCAAACTTGACGAAACACGTTGTGGTTTTGATGCGTAGGTAAGAACGGTTCTTACTAGAAGCCTGTAGCAGCCACGTAAAACTTGCAACAACAAAGTAAAGGACGTCTAGCTTATTTTTGCAGGGCATGTTGTGATGTGATATGGTCAAGACATGATGTGATATACATTATTGTATGAGATGACCATGTTTTGTAAAAATTATCGGCAACTGGCAGGAGCCTTATGGTTGTCGCTTTATTGTATGAAATGTAATCGCCATGTAATCGCTTTACTTTATCACTCGTTGGCGAGACGGCAATGACGCTACGATGGAGATCAAGGTGTCAAGCCAGTGACGATGGGAATCATGATGGTGCTTTGGAGATGGAGATCAAAGGCACAAGATGATGATGGCCATATCATGTCACATATTTTGATTGCATGTGATGTTTATCTTTTATGCATCTTATTTTGCTTAGTATGGCGGTAGCATTATAAGATGATCCCTCACTAAAATTTCAAGGTATTAGTGTTCTCCCTGAGTATGCACCGTTGTGACAGTTCGTCGTGCCGAGACACCACATGATGATCGGGTGTGATAAGCTTTACGTTCACATCCAACGAGTGCAAGACAGTTTTGCACATGCGGAATACTCAGGTTAAACTTGATGAGCCTAGCATGTATAGACATGGCCTCGGAACACTGGAGACCGAAGGGTCGAACGCGAATCATATAGTAGATATGATCAACATAGAGATGTTCACCATTGAAAACTACTTCATCTCACGTGATGATCGGACATGGTTTAGTTGATATGGATCATGTGATCATTTAGATGACTCAAGGGATGTCTACCTAAGTGGGAGTTCTTAAGTAATATGATTAATTGAACTTAATTCATCAAGAACTTTATCCTGATAGTTTTTGCATATCTATGTTGTAGATCAATGGCCCGCGCTACCGTTCCCTTGAATTTTAATGCGTTCCTAGAGAAAGCTAAGTTAAAAGATGATGGTAGCAACTACACGGACTGGGTCCGTAACTTGAGGATAATTGTCATTGTTGCACGGAAGAATTATGTCCTTGATGCACCGCTAGGTGACAAGCCCCCTCCCGCTAATGTAGACGCTTTGAACGTCTGGCAGACGCGGTCTGATGACTACTCTATAGTTTAGTGTGCCATGCTTTACGGTTTAGAATCAGGACTTCAAAGATGTTTTGTACGTCATGGACCATATGAGACATTCCAAGAGTTGAAGTTAATATTTCAAGCAAATGCCCGAGTTGAGAGATATGAAGTCTCCACCAAGTTCTATAGCTGCAAGATGGAGGAGAATAGTTCTGTCAGTGAACACATACTCATAATGTCTGGGTATCATAACCACTTGACTCAGCTGGGAGTTAATCTTCCAGATGATAGTGTTATTGACATAGTTCTTCAATCACTGCCACCAAGCTACAAAGGCTTCGTGAAGAACTATAATATGCAAGGGATGGATAAGACAATTCCCGAGCTCTTCGCTATGCTCAAAGCTGCAGAGGTAGAAATCAAGAAAGAGCATCAAGTGTTGATGGTTAAAAAGACCACTAGTTTCAAGAAAAAGGGCAAGGGAAAGAAGGGGAACTTCAAGAAGAATGGCAAGCAAGTTGTCACTCCCGGGAAGAAGCCCAAGTCTAGACCCAAGCCTGAAACTGAGTGCCTCTACTGCAAAGGGACTGGTCACTGGAAGCGGAACTGCCCCAAGTATTTGGCGGATAAGAAGGATGGAAAAGTGAACAAAGGTATATTTGATATACATGTTATTGATGTGTACCTTACTAATGCTTGTAGTAGCGCATGGGTTTTTGATACTGGTTCTGTTGCTCATATTTGCAACTCAAAACAGGGGCTACAGATTAAATGAAGATTGGCTAAGGACGAGGTGATGATGCGCGTCGGGAATGGTTCCAAGGTCGATGTGATCGTCGTTGGCACGCTACCTCTACATCCACCTTCAGGATTAGTTTTAGACCTGAATAATTGTTTTTTGGTGCCAGCGTTGAGCATGAACATTATATCTGGATCTTGTTTGATGCGAGACGGTTATTCATTTAAATCAGAGAATAATGGTTGTTCTATTTATATGAGTAATATCTTTTATGGTTTTGCACCCTTGAAGAGTGGTCTATTTTTATTGAATCTCGATCGTGGTGATACACATATTCATAATATTGATGCCAAAAGATGCAAAGTTGATAATGATAGTGCAACATATTTGTGGCACTACCGTCTAGGTCATATTGGTGTAAAGCGCATGAAGAAACTCCATGCGGATGGACTTTTCGAATCACTTGATTATGAATCATTTGATGCTTGCGAACCATGCATCATGGCAAGATGACTAAGACTCCGTTCTGTGGAACAATGGAGCGAGCCACTGACTTCTTGGAAATAATACATACCGATGTATGCGGTCCGATGAGTGTTGAGGCTCACGGCAGGTATCGTTATTTTTTGACATTCACAGATGATTTGAGCAGATATGGGTATATCTATTTAATTAAACACAAGTCTGAAACATTTGAAAAGTTCAAAGAACTTCATAGTGAAGTGGAGAATCATCGTAAGAAGAAAATAAAGTTTCTACGATCTGATCGTGGAGGCAAAGATTTGAGTTACGAGTTTGGCCTTCATTTAAAACAATGTGGAATAGTTTCATAACTCACGCCACCTGGAATACCACAGCGTAAGGGTGTGTCCGAATATCGTAACCATACTTTATTGGATATGGTGTGATCTATGATGTCTCTTACCGATTTACCACTATCATTTTGGGGTTATGCATTAGAGACAGCTGCATTCACGTTAAATAGGGCACCATCTAAATCCGTTGAGACGACACCGTATGAACTGTGGTTTGGCAAGAAACCTAATCTGTTGTTTCTTAAAGTTTGGGATTGTGATGCTTATGTGAAAAAGCTTCAGCCTTATAAGCTCAAACCCAAATCGGAGAAGTGCGTCTTCATAGGATACCCAAAAGAAACTGTTGGGTACACCTTCTATCACAGATCCAAAGGCAAGATCTTTGTTACTAAGAATGGATCCTTTCTAGAGAAGGAGTTTCTCTTGAAAGAAGTGAGTGGGAGGAAAGTAGAACTTGATGAGGTAATTGTACCTTCTCTCGAATTGGAAAGTAGCTCATCACAGAAAATCGTTCATGTGATGCCTACACCAACTAGTGAGGAAGCTAATGAAAATGATCATGAAACTTCAGATCAAGTTACTACCGAACCTCGTAGGTCAACCAGAGCATGTTCCGCACCAGAGTGGTATGGTAATCCTATTCTGGAAGTCATGTTACTAGACCATGACGAACCTACAAACTATAAGGAAGCGATGATGAGCCCAGATTCCGCAAAATGGCTCCAGGCCATGAAATCTGAGATGGGATCCATGTACGAGAAAAAAGTATGGACTTTGGTTGACTTGCCTGATGATCGGCAAGCCATAGAGAATAAATGGATCTTCAAGAAGAAGACTGACGCTGATGGTAATGTTACTGTCTACAAAGCTCGACTTGTTGCAAAAGGTTTTCGACAAGTTCAGGGAGTTGACTACGATGAGACCTTCTCACCCGTAGCAATGCTTAAGTCTGTCCGAATCATGTTACTAATTGCCGCATTTTATGATTATGAAATCTGGCAAATGGACGTCAAAACTGCATTCTTGAATGGATTTCTTAAAGAGGAGTTGTATATGATGCAACCAGAAGGTTTTGTCGATCCTAAAGGTGCTAACAAAGTGTGCAAGCTCCAGCGATCCATTTATGGACCAGTGCAAGCATCTCGGAGTTGGAATATATGCTTTGATGAGGTGATCAAAGCATATGGTTTTATACAGACTTTTGGAGAAGCCTGTATTTACAAGAAAGTGAGTGGGAGCTCTGTAGCATTTATAATATTATATGTGGATGACATATTGTTGATTGGAAATGATATAGAATTTTTGGATAGCATAAAAGGGTACTTGAATAAGAGTTTTTCAATGAAAGACCTCCGTGAAGCTGCTTATATATTGGGAATCAAGATCTATAGAGATAGATCAAGACACTTAATTGGACTTTCACAAAGCACATACCTTGATAAAGTTTTGAAGAAGTTCAAAATGGATCAGTCAAAGAAAGGGTTCTTGCTTGTGTTACAAGGTGTGATGTTGAGTCAAACCCAATGCCCGACCACTGCAGAAGATAGAGAGAAAATGAAAGTCATTCCCTATGCCTCAGCCATAGGTTCTATCATGTATGCAATGCTGTGTACTGATACGTCTCCGTCGTATCTACTTTTCCAAACACTTTTGCCCTTGTTTTGGACTCTAACTTGCATGATTTGAATGGAACTAACCCGGACTGACGCTATTTTCAGCAGAATTTCCATGGTGTTATTTATGTACAAAAACAGAAGTTCTCAGAATGACCTGAAACTCCACGGAACGCCTTTTCAGAAATAATAAAAATCCTTGCCAAAGATGAAGACCGGGGCCCACACCACATCCCACGAGGGTGGGGTGCTCCCCTAGGCGCGCCCCTACCTCGTGGGCCCCCTGGAGCTCCTCCGACGCCAACTCCAACTCTATATATTTGCTTTCAGGGAGAAAAAAATCAAGGAGAATAAATCATCGCGTTTTACGATACGGAGCTGCCGCCAAGCCCTAAAACCTCTCAGGAGGGCTGATCTGGAGTCCGTTCGGGGCTCCGGAGAGGGGGATTCGTCGCCGTCGTCATCATCAACCATCCTCCATCACCAATTTCATGATGCTCACCGCCATGCGTGAGTAATTCCATCGTAGGCTTGCTGGACTGTGATGGGTTGGATGAGATCTATCATGTAATCGAGTTAGTTTTGTTAGCGTTTGATCCCTAGTATCCACTATGTTCTGAGATTGATGTTGCTATGACTTTGCTATGCTTAATGCTTGTCACTAGGGCCCGAGTGCCATGATTTCAGATCTGAACCTATTATGTTTTCATGAATATATGTGTGTTCTTGATCCTATCTTGCAAGTCTATTGTCACCTACTATGTGTTATGATCCGGCAACCCCGAAGTGACAATAATCGGGACCACTCCCGGTGATGACCATAGTTTGAGGAGTTCATGTATTCACTATGTGCTAATGCTTTGTTCCGGTTCTCTATGAAAAGGAGGCCTTAATATCCCTTAGTTTCCATTAGGACCCCGCTTAATGTAATGTAGGCATGTATTACGAATATAGTCACCGATCCAATGCCTACGAGCTTTTCCTATATTTGTTTTCGCTTATTTACTTTCCCGTTGCTACTGTTACAATCACTACAAAACACCAAAAATATTACTTTTGCTGTCGTTACCTTTTGTTACCGTTACCACTACTATCATATTACTTTGCTACTAAATACTTTGTTGCAGATATTAAGTTATCCAGGTGTGGTTGAATTGACAACTCAACTGCTAATACTTGAGAATATTCTTTGGCTCCCCTTGTGTCGAATCAATAAATTTGGGTTGAATACTCTACCCTCGAAAACTGTTGCGATCCCCTATACTTGTGGGTTATCATGTACCAGACCTGATGTGTGCCTTGCTATAAGTCTAGAAGGAAGGTACCTAAGTAATCCAGGAGTGGATCACTGGATAGCGGTCAAGAACATCCTAAAGTACCTGAAAAGGACTAAGGATATGTTTCTCGTTTATGGAGGTGACAAAGAGCTCGTCATAAATGGTTACGTCGATGCTAGCTTTGACACTGATCCGGATGACTCTAAGTCACAAACTAGATACATATTTATATTGAATGGTGGAGCTGTCAGTTGGTGCAGTTCCAAGCAAAGCGTCTTGGCGGGATCTACGTGTGAAGCGGAGTACATAGCTGCTTCGGATGCAGCAAATGAAGGAGTTCATATCTGATCTAGGTGTAATACCTAGTGCATCGGGTCCAATGAAAATCTTTTGTCACAATACTGGAGCTATTGCCTTGGCGAAGGAATCCAGATTTCACAAAAGAACCAAACACATCAAGAGACGCTTCAACTCCATTCATGATCAAGTCAAGGAGGGAGACATAGAGATTTGCAAAATACATACGGATCTGAATGTGGCAAACCAGTTGACTAAGATCTTCCATGAGAAAAACATGATCAACACCAAGACTCCATGGGTGTTAGAATCATTACAATGTAATCTAGATTATTGACTCTAGTGCAAGTGGGAGACTGAATGAAATATGCCCTAGAGGCAATAATAAAGTTGTTATTTATATTTCCTTATATCATGATAAATGTTTATTATTCATGCTAGAATTTTATTAACCGGAAACTTGATACATGTGTGGACACATAGACAAAACAAAGTGTCCCTAGTAAGCCTCTACAAGACTAGCTCGTTAATCAAAGATGGTTAAGTTTCCTAACCATAGACATGAGTTGTCATTTGATGAACGGGATCACATCATTAGGAGAATGATGTGATGGACAAGACCCATCCGTTAGCTTAGCATAATGATCGTTAAGTTTTATTGCTATTGCTTTCTTCATGACTTATAGATATTCCTCTGACTATGAGATTATGCAACTCCCGGATACCAGAGGAATACCTTGTGTGCTATCAAATGTCACAACGTAACTAGGTGATTATAAAGATGCTCTACAGGTATCTCTGAAGGTGTTTGTTGGGTTAGCATAGATCAAGATTAGGATTTGTCACTCCGAGTATCGGAGAGGTATCTCTGGGCCCTCTCGGTAATGCACATCATAATAAGCCTTGCAAGCAATGTGACAAATGATTTAGTTGCAGGATATGCATTACAGAACGAGTAAAGAGACTTGCCGATAACGAGATTGAACTAGGTATGGAGATACCGACGATCGAATCTCGGGCAAGTAACATACCGATGACAAAGGTAATAACGTATGTTGTCATTGCGGTTCGACCAATAAAGATATTCGTAGAATATGTGGGAGAAAATATGAGCATCCAGGTTCCACTATTGGTTATTGACCGGAGAGGTGTCTCGGTCATGTCCACATAGTTCTCGAACCCGTAGGGTCCGCACGCTTAACGTTCGATGACGATTTGTATTATATGAGTTATGTGTTATGGTGACTGAATCGTGTTTGGTGTCCCGGATGCGATCACGGACATGACGAGGAGTCTCGAAATGATCGATAGGTAAAGATTGATATATTGGATGATAGTATTCGGACACTGGAAGTGTCTCGGGATGTATCGGGTACATATTGGAGTATCGGGGGGTTACCGGAACCCCCGGAGGAAGATATGGGCCACATGGGCCATAGGAGGGAGGCACACCATCCCACAAAGGGGTGGTGCACCCCCCACAGGGAAGGAGATAGAATTGGACTAGGGGAGGGGGGGTGCCCCCCTTTCCTTCTCCCCCTCTCTCTCTTTCCCCCTTTTCCCCTCCGGTAAAAGGAAAGGGGGGGG
Organism: Aegilops longissima; assembly: GCA_021605205.1. NCBI lineage: Eukaryota > Viridiplantae > Streptophyta > Magnoliopsida > Poales > Poaceae > Aegilops > Aegilops longissima. The sequence goes on along the minus strand of CM038679.1, from coordinate 571,416,838 downwards.
GGTCGAATCCAACTAGGAGCCCAAGTAGGATTCCTTCTACTTGGGTGCGCCTAGGGCCGGCCTCCTCCCCCTCCCTCCTTTATATACGTGGGGGGCGCCTACAACACACATCAATTGTTCCAAGCCGTGTGCGGCGCCCCCCTCCATAGTTTACGCCTCCGGTCATATTCACGTAGTGCTTAGGCGAAGCCCTGCGCGGATCACTTCACCATCACAGTCACCATGCCGTCGTACTGAAGGAACTCTCCCTCGACACTTTGCTAGATCAAGAGTTCGAGGGACGTCATCGAGCTGAACATATATAGAACTCGGAGGTACCATACGTTTGGTGCTTGATCGGTCGGAACGAAAAGAAGTTCGACTACATCAACCGTGTTAACAAACGCTTCCGCTTTCGGTCTACGAGGGTACGTCGACACACTCTCCCCCTCTCGTTGCTATGCATCTCCTAAATAGATCTTGTGTGAGCGTAGGAATTTTTTTGAAATTGCATGCTACCTTCCCCAAAAGATTGATCCCTCCCATCCTACCTCAGCCGAAGCACATGCAAGAGCAGAGGCTGCTAGACCATCTGGACCTAGTGCTCCCTCAGCTCCAGTGCTCAAGGCCAAGACAGACCAAATGCAATATCTCATTCAAGCTACTCAGATGATCAAGCGGAGCCTAGCCAGTATCACAAAGGACCAAAAGAGTCTTGAGAGAATTGTAGAAGCTAAATTTTATGATCTGGATATCAAGGTGACAGAAGTTCAGTCCACAGTTGAGAGTGTCAAGAAAGAGGTTGATGAGGCAAAGCGTGCCAGCACTGATGAGGATGCACACCATAGTCTAGTACTTCCCATGACTACTCAGTTCCAGAGGATGCCCAAGTCAGCTGCAGTGCCAGAAACTTCCAGAGACACAGTTTCAGCTCCAGCTGCTGCCCCCTTTGTTGCTCCATTAGTTGCTCCTGTCGTCTCCACTCCTCCAGTATAGCAGGCGTCGTTCGAGGCATTTGCATATGCACTTTTCTCCACTCTGACATCGACGCACACTGGTGCTGCAAGTCAGAGGACTTCATCACCAGGACCTGCCGGAGATCAAGCCTAGAGAGACGATTAGATTTGTACTTATTCGAACTTTTCGGTACTTGTCGCCAAAGGGGGAGAACTTGTATAGATCATAGGGCTTCGAGAGAGCGAGTGTTTTGCCTTTTTCTCGCTTGATTTTCTTTGAGTTCTTGCTACTATTTGGTTCGTGCTACTTTGAGATACTTTTGCTTGATGCATGTATGATAATGTGCTTGATCATACCATATCCTATTGCTACACTTGATTGAATATCTATTCATATGCTTTTGTATGATCATTCACTTGTTTGCTTGGTGATGAGTGCTATTTAATTTGCAATCATATCATTTTGAGCGCTCCACCAAGATGTATGTGACATGGAAGAGTAACCCAAGATCCTAACCGATTGTGCATTTGCATTCAAAGCAATTTTTTAATAATGCACAAATTTAGGGAAGCTCTTGCTTATTACATACTTCTCAAAGCGACGATGTATTCATTCATTATATCATTTGTCTAAGCTTTGATCTATATGTTGTCATCAATTACCAAAAAGGGGGGAGATTGAAAGTGCAACCAATCCCCGGGTGGTTTCGGTAATTAATAACAGCATATATGTCATTGATCTAATGCACATTGATGATAGATTTAAAAGAAGATCAATGATTGGCATGGCATGGACTTATGGATGTGGACCCCTCAAAATGTCAAGGACAAGGATTGGTTACCCCAAGACTCTACATTTTTCGTTTAGTGATCCAAGATCAGATTGAGTCCCTTAGGAAAGCTAATACCATTAAAAGGGGGTGAGGTGTTGTTGATGAGGTTGTTGCTCAAAGTGCTTAGTGATATTGCTCCAAACCCCCTCAGTCACTTTCCCAAGACACATCTGTCCAAAACCCTAATTCATCATTTCGGTCCCACCGATACAATCCATTCCGGATCCACCAAGATGATCCCTCTATTGCCACAGCCAAAAACCCTAACATTTCCAAGATGAGCAAAATGGCTCTCGGTCCCACCAAGATGGCCTTACCAAGTTTTTATGATGAGGTCACTTCACTTCGGAATCACTGAGTGAAACTGATCGGAAATTCTGAAACGAGGTTCTGCCTTTACCATTGCACTTCGGTACCACCGAGATGGTATAATCGGTCTCACTGAAAAGCCTAATGGTCAAGTCTTTTGCACTAGTCGGTATCACCGAGAATTCACATCGGTGCCACCAAGTTGGGTCAAAGTCTTGTAACGGTTGGATTTTTGGTGCTTCCTATTTATACCCTTCCACCACCACTTACTCTCTAAGAGAGCCATCAGAACAAACCACAACTTCCACCATTCATTTTCTGAGAGAGAACGACCTACTCATGTGTTGAGATCAAGAGTTTCCATTCCTACTATTTGAATCTTGATCTCTAGCCTCTTCAAGTTGCTTTCCACTCAAATCCTTCTCCTACCCAAGCCAAATCTGTGAGAGAGAGATTGAGCGTTGAGGAGACTTCATTTGAAGCCCAGAGCAAGGAGTTCATCACAAACACACCATCTATTACCTTTTGGAGAGTGGTGTCTCCTAGATTGGTTAGGTGTCACTTGGGAGCCTCCAAGATCATGTGGAGTTGAACCAAGGAGTTTGTAAGGGCAAGGAGATCGCCTACTTCGTGAAGATCTACCCGAGTGAGGCTAGTCCTTCGTGGAAGAAGGTGATGATGGAATAGACAAGGTTGCTTCTTCGTGGACCCTTCATGGGTGGAGCCCTCCGTGGACTCACGCAGTCGTTACCCTTCGCGGGTTGAAGTATCCATCAACATGGACGTACGATAGCACCACCTATCGGAACCACGCCAAAAATCTTCGTGTACCCATTGTGTTTGCCTTCTCCAAACCCCTCCTTTACTTACATGTGCAATGTTTTACTTTCCGCTGCTATACTCGTAGAATTGTATGTGTAGGGTGATACTTGACTTCTTATCATTGCTAAAATCTGCCCACAACTAAAATTGGGAGAATGTTAGGTTTTATTTGGTCAAGTAGTATAATCTCTAATCACCCCCTCTTGACATACTTTCGATCCTACACATATATAGGACATTGCACCAACTGTTTATGAGAGGATTAGATCCAAGATCACGAAAACAAGAACGGTAGCAGAGGCTTTGGCCGGATTATGGGCATTGGATGTTGGGCCAGATTAGGATGCATGGTTGCTATTGGAATAACTCAACAGGTGGGACCTATTGGCGGCGGTGGATTTAATAGAAGTGGTCGAGGACAAGGTCACATGGGCATGGGAACCCTCAGGCCAATATAGTTCACTCCTGGCATACACAGTGAAATTGATCGGTCAACAACATGATCCGGCAGCGGAATTTATATTGCAAGAAAGGGCACCCCTGATACGTCTCCAATGTATCTATAATTTTTTATTGTTCCATGCTATTATATTATCAATCTTGGATGTTTTACAATCATTTTATAGCAACTTTATATCATTTTTTGGGACTAACCTATTGACATAGTGCCCAGTGCTAGTTGCTGTTTTTTGCTTGTTTTTTACTTCGCAGAAAATCAATACCAAACAAGAGTCCAAACGCAGCGAAACTTTTTGGAGATTTTTTCTGGACCAAAAGGCACAAGACGGGCCAAAGAAGTACCAGAGGGGTGCCCCATGGGGGGCACAACCCACCTGGGCACGCCTGGAGGCCCAGGCGCGCCCTGGTGGGTTGTGCCCACCTCGGTGGCCTCCCGCACCGCCTCTTCGCTCTATAAATACCTCAATATTCCAAAAACCCTAGGGGAGTCGACGAAACACAATTACAGCCGCAGCAAGTTCCAGAAACCATAGATCCAATCTAGACACCATCAGGGAGGGGTTCATCATCCTCATTGGTGCCTCCCCGATGATGCGTGAGTAGTTCATTGTAGATCTTCGGGTTCGTAGTTATTAGCTAGATGGCTTCTCTCTCTCTCTCTCTCTCTCTCTCTCTCTCTCTCTCTCTCTGTTGATTCTCAATACAATGGTCTCTTGGAGATCTATTTGATGTACTCCCTCCTTCCATCTATATAGGGCCTAATGCGTTTTTGAGCCTAACTTTGACCAAATATTAGAGAAATAATATATGACATGAAACTTACACAAAGCACACCGTTAAATTCGTGTGTGAAAGGAGCTTTCAATGATATAATTTTCACATTATGCATGTCATGTACTATTAATCTTGTCAATAGTCAAAGGCGGTCTCAAAAAATGCATTAGGCCCTATATAGATGGAAGGAGGGAGTAACTCTTTCTGCGGTGTGTTTGTTGGGATCTGATGAACTTTGAGTTTATGATCAGATCTATTTTATCCATGAAAGTTATTTGAGTTTTGATCTCTTATATGCATGATTACTTATAGCCTCGTATTTCTTCTTCTAATCTTTGGTTTAGTTAGGCCAACTAGATCGATTTTTCTTGCCATGGGAAGAGATGCTTTGTGATGGGTTCGATCTTACGGTGCTCAATCCCAGTGACAGAAGGGGACATGACACGTATGTATCGTTGCTATTAAGGATAACAAGATGGGGTCTATTCCTACATGAATAGATCTTGTCTACATCATGTAATCATTCTTATTGCATTACTCCGTTTCTCCATGAACTTAATACACTAGATGCATGCTGGGTAGCGGTCGATGTGTGGAGTAATAGTAGTAGATGCAGGCAGGAGTCAGTCTACTAATCTTGGACGTGATGCCTATATAATGAGCGTTGCCTCGATATCGTCATAATTATTTGAAGTTCTATCAATTGCCCAACAGTAATTTGTTTACCCACCATATGCTATTTTTCTAGAGAGAAGCCACTAGTGAAATCTACGGCCCCGGGTCTATTCTTTATCATATTTTCCTTTGAGATCTATTTTTATTCACTTTTATTTTCAAATCTATTAATCCAAAAACCCAAAAATACCTTGCTTCGCGAGATCTATTTATCCAATCTACTATGATTTTATCTATCTTTTTACCCAGGAGGGATTGACAACCCCTCTTACACGTCGGGTTGCAAGTATTTGTTCTTTGTGTGCAGGTACCGTTTACATAGTGTTGTGTGGTTCTCCTACTGGTTCGATAACCTTGGTCTCATCACTGAGGGAAATACCTACCATAGCTGTGATGCATCATCCCTTCCTCTTTGGGGAAATACCGACTAAGTTGAAGCAACATCAAAAGAAGTTTCTGGCGCCGTTGCCAGGGAGACATCATCAACACCCATCAGGTTTCTAATCACAAATCTCATCTCTTGGAATTTACATTATTTGCCATTTGCCTCTCGTTTTCATCTCCCCCACTTCACAAAAATTTGTCGTTTTTATTCGCCTTCTTTCCGTTTGCCTTTTTCGTGTCAGATCTCTTATTTGCTTGTGTTGCCATGTGTCTCTTATTTGCTTGCATCTTCGCTTGCTAAAAATCTATTGATATGGATCCTCATCCACTTGCTAATATTTTTAAAAGACAAAATTATTATGAACCAATTTCTAGTGAATTGAGTTCACTACATTATCTTTATGAAGTTTTGCTTGAGATTTATGAATCTGTAAATTGTGATGAAGTGTTAAATGAAGGAATTTATAAAGTTATTCACAATAGCTCCTTGAATGAAAAGCATGATTGCAATGATGTTATTATAAATTCTGTTAATGTCAATTGTACTAATAATATGCAAAACCCCAAGCTTGGGAATGCTAATATTGCTATGTCCACTACTTATTGCAATGATCATGATTGGGGTGACGATGATTCTTATGATCTTGATAGTTTATTTAAGCATCATGATGAATATGTTTGCAATAATATTGAAAGTAGGTTCGGAAGAGTGTCAACTCTAGGTAAAAATAATCCCACATATTTGCAGAGTGTTCAATCTTGTGAAATTTTTGATAAAAGTGGGTTGGGAGAGGTCATGACTTTAGTTGATGCTAATCCCACTATCTTGGAAGATTATAAAACTTTTATGCATGTGGATCATCAAGAGAAAATTTTATATGATAGCTATATTTTTTAATTTGATTATGATCCCACATGTAATTATTATGAGAGAGGAAAATATTGTGGTGGAAATTTTTATGTTACTAAATTACCTCTCGTTATGCTGAGATCGCCAACGTTTTATTCTTCTACCTTGCATATGCTAGAAATTTCTTGTCTTGATAATTTGTTTGCTTATAAAATGCCTATTCATAGAAAGTATGTTAGACTTAAAAGTGTTTTTCACATGTTACATTATTCTCTCTTTGTGTTTCATTTACTATCTTTCATGTGAGCATCATTGAAATCTTATGCCTAGCTAGGGGAATAAAACGACACCGCTTGTTGGGAGGCAACCCAATGAATAAAATATATTTTTGTCTCTTTCTATTCTTGAATGTTTGCACAATTATGCTACTGTTATGATTGTGTTTTTAATGTTTTAATTAGTGTTTGTGCCAAGTAAATCCTTTGGGATCATGTTGGGTGATAGTTGATTTGATCTTGTTGAAAAATAGAAACTTTGTGCGCTAGTATCCGAATTGTTTAAAGTCACAGAAGCGTGATAAAATTATGAATTTTCTACACAAGATTGATATACAAATTTCCCATGTTGTTCTAATTTTTCAGAATTTTTGGAGTTACAGAAGTATTCTAAGTTTTCAGATTGCTATAGACTGTTCTGTTTTTGACAGATTCTGTTTTCTTTGCGTTGTGTGCTCATTTTGATGAATCTATGGTTTGTATTGGAGGGTATAAGCCATAGTAAGGTTGGAATACAGTATATATAATGCAAAAATAAAATATTAATGGGTTTGCAACAATATTTAGAGTAGTAATTTGCTTTGTTATACCAACAAATCTCACGAAGGTTTTGTTGAGTTTTGTGTGATTGAAGTTTTCAAGTTTTTGGTGAGATCACGATGGATGAAGGAATAAGGAGTAAGAAGAGCCTAAGCTTGGGGATGCCCATGGCACCCCAAGTTATTATCCAAAGAGGAACAAGCAACTAACCTTGGGGATGCCCGGAGTGGCATCCCCTCTTTCTTCTAACAACCATCGGTATTTTACTTGGAACTATATTGTTATTCGTCACATATCATGAGTTTTGTTTGGAGCATCTTGTATTATATGAGTCTTTGCTTGTTTTTCTTTTTAGTTTAAGTCAAGTATCCTTGCTGAACACATCTATTTGAGAAAGCCAAAACTATGCTATGATTTGTTAGAATTGCTCTATGTGCTTCACTTAAATTTTTTGAGCTATGGAATTGCTCTAGTGCTTCACTTATATCTTTTTGAGCACGGCGTGCTTTATTATTTTTGAAGATATGCTCTCATGCTTCACTTAGATTTATTTAAGAGTTTGTAATTTTTTAAGAAATTCTCTCATGCTTCACTTATATTATTTTGAGAGAAGAAAGTTTTATGCTCATGTTCCTCACTTAGATTTGTTTGAGCTATCAAAAGCAACATATGAAACTAGTCCCAAAGTGATAGATATTCAAGAGGGATATAATAAAAACTTTCATGAAGATCATTGGACAAAATAAACTTGATTATTTGTAATAGTTTTGTGATATGATGATAGTGATATGTGAGTCATGTTGATGAGTAATTATGGTTTAGTAAGAATATTGATGTTAAGGTTTGTGATTCCCTATGCAAGCACAAAAGTCAATAGTTATGCAATGAAATTACATCCTACTTGTGGTGCATTATTCGGTGTTAGTTATGCTTAATGCTCGCTTATGTGATTTTTTGTTTCTTGGTTGGATGCTTCTTAATCTTTTGCTAGCCTTCACTTGTACTAAGTATGATTACTACTTGTGCATCCAAAATCCTTAAACCTAGTTTTGCCACATGAGTCCACTATACGTACCTATATATATGCGGTATTTCAGTGTCGTTCTAAGCAAATTTGTATGTGCCACTCTAACTTCAAAATAAATTTCCTTTTTGTGTGCTCGTACCGCTGATGAAACGGTACGGGGTGGCTGATATTTTTCCATGCTAGATGTGTTATTCTCAAGATGAGTGTTTATTCACTTGTCATTGCACGAGAGTACTAAAGGAAATATGCCAAATAGGCAATAATAAAGTTGTTATTTATATTTCCTTATATCATGATAAATGTTTATTATTCATGCTAGAATTGTATTAACTGGAAACTTAGTACATGTGTGAATACATAGACGAAACAGAGTGTTCCTAGTATGCCTCTACTTGACTAGCTCGTTAATCAAAGATGGTTATGTTTCCTAACCATAGACATGTGTTGTCATTTGATGAACGGGATCACATCATTAGAGAATGATGTGATGGACAAGACCCATCCGTTAGCTTAGCATAATGATCGTTAAGTTTTATTGCTATTGCTTTCTTCATGACTTATACATATTCCTCTGTGTCGTGGAATTGTGACGGCAGATGTCCTAGCATGAGGACTTAGTCGTGAGGCCAACACATCTATGTGGTAGTTTGAGAGGGGTTGACCGCGATGAGAGACGCGAGGCGGATCAACACACAAGACAAAGATTTAGACAGCTTCGGGCCCCGGGAAACATCATCCGGTAATAGCCCTACATGTTGTTTCTGGCTAGGTCTCATTATGCTCATGAGGGAGATGCCGCATAGGCCGGCTCCCCTTTAGTTGTGTTTAGCCCTAGAGATTGTTTCAGCCTGTCCCTCTTTGGGGTGCCCTGCCCCTCCTTATATATGTTGAAGGGGTGGGTTACATGACTAGTCCTAATAGGATTAGGATTACTCTATTACAAGTGGAGTCCTAGTCTTGCTTCCTTTGTAAGGGAATATTCCTTACGCTTTCCTTTAAAGCCGGCCCACCATCACATGAACCGGCCTACTGGGCCTTGGGCCTTGTCGTCCATCTGACCCGCCCACCGGGTCTCCAATGAATCGTAAACCGCAAGGTCCAAGCGGGTCGCCAGTGAGTTGCCAAGCTCCAGCCGGGTCATACATCCGGCGGTTTATACCGCGGGGTATATCCCCGACATTAGCCCCCAGTTTAATTTGGATTTATCCATGTTAAACTGATCCTGCAACATAAACACAAGAAAAAAATTGACAGGTTGTGCTCCGGGTTAAATATTGTTGTAAGCCGGCACCTGATCATCCTTAAGTCCTTGACATTTTCTCCTGGAAAATCCGGGTCAATAGGCCAGCTTCATAATCCATTTGCTGACATTGGCTCTTGTAAAGAAATATTATAAGAAATAATCCATTTGAGTCGGCCTTCAATGCTCTGATTTGACAAAAATATTGGTCTTGAAATATTCAACTGATATTCAGCCGGCTTAAAGATGTAGATCTTGCCGATTTATGATTGCCAAAATTGTCGGGTTATAAACAAATGATGTCGGGTGTCGGGTTAATCTTATGATGACGCCGGGTCATAAACTTTGCATATTTCTCCGATAATAATATAATACCTGATTTGCTCAAAACTGAGAATTTGAAGTTATTACTCCCTTATATGCATATCACCTGTAGCCCCCAAGTGCCGGGTTGTCATGCTTGCAGCATCCTGGGACTTGTAATTGCCTTATGCTCATAAAAATTTCAACCAGTGTAGCCCCCAAGGGCCGGGTCATTATGCAATAATGAGCAGGGACTTTGTAAATATGATCATGTAAACTTGAGCAGCAACGTGTAGCCCCCAAGGGCCGGCTCAGTAAGATATTACTGAGCTGGGACTTTGTATATAATTCATTGATAATAACATCATATGATGTAATGTCCACCATGGGACTTGAACCCACGTCCATAAGGTTAAGAGCTTTGTACTCTACCAACTGAGTAGTGGATCTTTCAATATAATGGACTGAGGCTTGTGTACCTTGATTTTTTTACAGGAGCAATTGGTAGCCCCCAAGGGCCGGCTCATTACAATGTGATGAGTCGGATCTTCAATAAAGTGAGCCAAAAAATGACTTTGTGTTAGCCCCCAAGTGCCATGGTGCATGCTGGCAGTGACATGGGACTTGCATATTTGATATAATCTCAATCTGAATAATGTAGCCCCCAAGTGCCGGGTCGTAAGCCTGCAGCGACTCGGGACTATTCCTTCCATTGTAGAATAAATCATATCCATTGATAAAATAATAGCCATTGCGCCAAAGCGACTTTGAATACCTTATCTGTTGACAAGTAAATCTGGAGTTTAAATACCCGGCGGCTCTTGGCCGATGGCGATTTAATACGCCTCCATTATAAGTCGAATTTTATAACCCGGCTATTTATAGCCTTTGAGAAAATCCGAGCGGATAATCATTTTGAAGCATCAATTTTAATGATGAGCTTGGACTTAAGCATTTATATAAGTCATAGTTACGCAAATCCTGCACAGAGTTTAAACAACATATGCCCTGGCGACTTAACGTCAAAAGCCAGGGCGGGTAACCACCCAAATGTAGTCTTATCTTGCACACAAGTAGATCACAAGAACCCTTTTGCTCTCCCTCGTATTGATCAGATCATTGATGCTATGGAAGATTGTGAGCGTTTGAGCTTTCTGGATGCATACTCTAGTTACCATCAGATTAAAATGGCAGTTAAGGACCAGGAGAAGACAACTTTTATAACTCCCTTTGGAGCCTTCTGCTATGTGTCTATGCCTTTTGGGCTCAAGAGTGCCCAGGCGATTTATCAGCACTCTGTGCAGAATTGTCTTCATAATCAGATCGGCCGCAATATTCATGCTTATGTGGATGATATTGTGGTGAAATCCAGAAAGGAGGAGACATTGATAGATGACTTGAAGGAGACCTTCGATAACCTCCGGGTTTATAAAATGATGCTTAATCCGGCCAAGTGTGTTTTTGGTGTACCAGCAGGCAAACTCTTGGGCTTTCTGGTGTCTAACAGGGGCATTGAAGCTAATCCAGAGAAAATCAAGGCTATAACTTCTTTGGCTAAACCGAAGTGTATCAATGATGTTCAACGTCTGGAAGGCCGGATTGCAGCCTTGAGCCGGTTTATCAGTCGCCTTGGGGAGAAGGCAATCCCTTTATATCAGATGCTGAAGAAGACGGATGACTTCATCTGGAGTGACGCTGCCAATGAAGCGTTTGAGGACTTAAAGCGGCAGCTGGCCGAGCCACCAGTCCTTGTTGCTCCTGTTGATAAAGAGCCCTTGCTGTTATATGTGGCTGCTAATGCCCAGGCTGTTAGCGTGGCTATTGTGGTGGAGCACAAGGAGGCCAGAAAGGAGTATCCGGTTCAATGACCGGTTTATTATATCAGTGAAGTACTTATTGATTCCAAACAGAGATACCCACATTGGCAGAAGCTAGTGTATGGAGTTTTCATGGCGATCCGGAAGCGTAAGCAATATTTCCAGGGCCATCCCATCACTGTGGTCAGTTCTGCTCCTTTGGGGGATATAATCCAGAACAAGGAAGCAACTGGCCGGGTTGCCAAGTGGGCTATTGAGCTTGGGCCTCACGGGTTAAAATATATGCCCCGGACAGCGATCAAATCTCAGGCGCTTGTGGATTTCATCAATGACTGGACATAATTACAGGCGCCAGAAGAGAAGCCGGATCATACTTATTGGACTATTCATTTCGACGGGTTCAGGCAATTGGAGGGCTCGGGGCTGGAGTCGTGCTAACTTCCCCATGAGGTGATAAGTTTTGTTATGTTCTCTGTTTAATGTTCCCTTGCACTAACAATGCAACTGAGTATGAGGCTTTACTCCATGGTCTTCGGATGGCTAAGGAGATGAATTTGAGCCGGGTTAATTGCTTCGGTGACTCGGACCTAGTGGCTCAACAAGTGTCTGGTACTTTGGATTCCAAGGATCTGCTCATGGCAGCATATCATCGAGAGGTGGATATTGTTGCAGGTCACTTCAAAGGCTATCAGGTTCATCATGTGGACCGGCGGAAGAATGAAGTGGCGGACGCTTTAAGCCGTTTGGGTTCCCAGCGTAAACTGGTTCCACCCAACGTCTTTCTGGATGTGCTGCATAATCCGTCGGTTAAACTCCCCATAGAGGAGGATCTGGTTGTTCCTGATCCGGAGGCTCAATTGGTGGCAGCGCTTCATATCATCCCAGATTGGATGGTCCCATATTTGGCGTATATGAACCGGGGCGAGTTACCGGAGGATGAAACCTTGGCCAGGCAGATAATCCGGCGGTCCAAGTCCATGACTATTATCAATGGAGAATTACATCATTGCAGTGTGACAGGGGCGTTTCAGCGTTGCGTGTCTCCTGAAGAAGGCCGCGAGATTCTGCGTGAGATCCACGAAGGGGATTGTGGTCATCATGCTGGTTCAAATTCCCTGGTGGCTAAAGCCTTTCGTCATGGCTTCTATTGGCTGGCGGCTGATGCTGATGCGGAGGACTTGGTGAAAAAGTGTGACGGCTGTCAGAAATTTTCACGCCGAGCTCATGTTCCAGCCCAAGAATTGAGGATGATTCCAATCACTTGGTCGTTTGCAACTTGGGGGCTGGATATGGTTGGGCCCTTTAAGAGATCCAAGGACAAGAAAACCCACCTTTTGGTGGCGATTGATAAGTTCACTAAGTGGGTGGAGGCAGAGCCAGTCAGTAAGTGTGATGCAGCTACAGCGGTTCAATTCATCAAGAAGGTGATTTTCCGGTTTGTCTTTCCACACAACATTATAACAGATAATGGTACCAATCTGTCCAAAGGTGCTATGAAAGAGTTATGTCAACATGAGCATATCCGGCTTGACGTATCATTAGTGGCTCACCCCCAATCTAATGGTCAAGCGGAGAGAGCCAATCAAGAGATCTTGAGAGGTATCAAGCCCCGGCTTATGGTTCCTTTGCAACGGACGCCGGGTTGTTGGGTGGAGGAGTTACCTTCTGTGTTATGGAGCATCAATACCACACCCAACAGATCTACGGGTTACACGCCTTTTTTCATGGTTTACGGAGCAGAGGCGGTTCTCCCTAGTGACATCCATCATGACTTGCCTCGTGTGGCGGCTTATGTCGAAGCTGATAATGAGAAGGTGCAACAGGAAGCACTTGACCTGTTAGATGAGGAGCGTGACATTGCAGCAGCCCGTTCGGCGATTTATCAGCAAGATCTGCATCGTTATCACAACCATCGAGTTAGAACTAGAAGTTTTCAAGAAGGCGATCTGGTGCTCCGACTCATCCAGGATCAGATTGATATGCATAAGTTATCCCCGCCTTGGGAAGGGCCCTTTGTGGTCAGCAAGAATCTGCATAACGGGTCATACTACCTTATAGATGTTCGAGAGCACAAAGACTCACGTAAATCGGAGGAGGAGACCCACCGGCCGTGGAATATCGCTCATCTTCGTCCTTATTATACTTGAGCCACAGGCTCTGCTTATGTACATAGTTATGACAATGTATATATTATGATCAATATAATAAACCGGAGCCTCGGCTAAAGCGGGGTATCTGTTGTTTTTCTTACATCATGTGTGGTTACATGGGGGCTTCTGTTCATAAAGCGGAGTCCGGTTTACCCCTTGATTCAACTGATAAAGCTTTATATCAAAATCACTTGGGGGCTTGGTCGTATTCGAACCATAGCTACACCTCTTGATCGGCGCAAGGCCACCAGGAAAATCACTTGGGGGCTTGGTCATATTTGAACCATAGCTACACCTCTTGATCGGCTCAAGGCCAAAAGAAAATTACTTAGGGGCCAAAGAGAGTATTGCAAAAGCACAAATCAAACATAGGCACCCACTGAGCACAGCTCAAAATATTGCTTGGGGATTCTTTGCTTCGCAATGAACAAAGAATCTACACTTGTAATAGGCTATCAAGCCACGACTTGGAAGCCTGGTGTATTCACCTAAAACCCCGGGTTATCCTGCCTTTTTAAGTAAGCCACTCCGTCCAGGTAAACCTGGTATGACCCGCCGTACTTTTGACAAGTCACTCTCATAGACCCTGAACTTGTCAAAGTTAAAACAACGATTGGTTAAAGATTGAGGTCCATCTTAAAAGGCTTTGTAAAGTGGTTTAACTCAGCAGCCTAGCAGCCCATGAAAAGCCTTGGTTTGGGGCTTGGCAGTCCGTGAAAAGCCTTGACTACAAGTTTTTATATGCTTTTATTTGCCAAGTTTTTTTCTCTTTTGATGGGATTTATAATATTTTTTGATAGACCGGCCTTTATTGACCCGGCTTGACTTTCAGCTACAAAAGTTGTCAATATATAATCAATTATAATACAGAAGTTTATTAACCCGGCCTGGTTTCGACTATAAGTCGCCAGTATTATATATGGTTAATCCAGTGTTTATCACAACCCGATACGGTTTTATCATAAACCGGCACAATATGGAAGGAGTTATCAGTACTCATGATTGGGGTTATCGCCCTTACTACATAAATTCGTTAAACCAACGAGGTGATTCAGTATCACAAGTATCATTTATTTTCATATTTGATTATCTTCTTACAGCCTTGGTTATAAACCCTGGCTATATATCTGGGCATCATGACCAGTCCAGCGGTAAACTGCCAGGACACTTTCAAACTTCATGTACGCAGGAAAAGCTGGGATAAATTGCTATGGATTATGAACATAATATATCTTTAGCATGGTGGATTAATAGTGTCAGGCAACATAAATATGTGCGATGGCATAGCAGACCAAAATTTTGAACTAGCCTATTACAAGGCGCTTTTAATGCCCAAAAGAATAATTGTTTTGAGCAAGCGTAGCAGAACGCAGATGGTTAAACCGGCCGCCGGATCATGACTCGTCACCAGGCTGACCTGACGGCTGTGGATCGTCCTGCACCGGTTCATCCTCGTCCTCTCTACCCAGTGGATGGAAGTCAACAGTTGCCCAATCGATCCCAGTTAGGGCTTGGAATACAGCTTCATCGCTTATAAGTGTGGACGGTTCAACGTCAGGGGCATAGGTGTGCTTACAGATTGGTGGGATGAGATTTTGAGCCTCAGGAGTTGGTGCAGCAACCCGTTTGTTGTTGATGTCATAACTCGCCTGATAGTATGAAAGGTCAGCTTCTTCAGCTAATTGGCAGGCCAGTGGACGCATCTCCCTAGTTATGACTCGGAGAGCATCATTGTCAAACTCTCATCCTTCCTCCTTTAAGCTCGGAAAGCCCTTACCCACATCCACCGGATCAAGATCAGGCACCCATGCTTTCGCCCGAGTTAGTGCAGTCAGGGCACCTGCCCTTGCAGCCGATCTTTTGAGTTCTTCAACCCGGGCAGGCAGCATTGACAACCTTTCTAAAGTTTCTTTGATCAAGGTTGGGGGCGGCTTGTTATGAGAAGCAGTGCATATGACCCGTTGTGTGCCGGTATATAACTACTCTATAAGGGTTGATGTCTACTACACAACCTTCTTCTTGTAGACGTTGTTGGGCCTGCAAGTGCATAGGTTTGTAGGACAGTAGCAAATTTCCCTCAAGTGGATGACCTAAGGTTTATCAATCCGTGGGAGGCGTAGGATGAAGATGGTCTCTCTCAAGCAACCCTGCAACCAAATAACAAAGAGTCTATTGTGTCCCCAACACACCCAATACAATGGTAAATTGTATAGGTGCACTAGTTCGGCGAAGAGATGGTGATACAAGTGCAATATGGATGGTAGATATAGGTATTTGTAATCTGAAAATATAAAAACAGCAAGGTAACGAACAATAAAAGTGAGCGTAAACGGTATTGCAATGCTAGGAAACAAGGCCTAGGGTTCATACTTTCACTAGTGCAAGTTCTCTCAACAATAATAACATAGATAGATCATATAACAAGCCCTCAACATGCAACAAAGAGTCACTCCAAAGCCACTAATAGCAGAGAACAAACGTAGAGATTATGGTAGGGTACGAAACCACCTCAAAGTTATTCTTTCCAATCAATCTATAAAAGAGTTTGTACTAGAATAACACCTTAAGACACAAATCAACCAAAACCCTAATGTCACCTAGATACTCCATTGTCACCTCAAGTATCCGTGGGCATGATTATACGATATGCATCACACAATCTTAGATTCATCCAACCAACATAAAAGTACTTCAAAGAGTGCCCCAAAGTTTCTACCGGAGAGTCAAGAAAACGTGTGCCAACCCCTATGCATAGGTTCATGGGGAACCCATAAGTTGGTCACCAAAACATACATCAAGTGGCACATGATATCCCATTGTTACCACAGATAATCACGGCAAGACATACATCAAGTGTTCTCATAAAAGACTCAATCCGATAAGATAACTTCAAAGGGAAACTCAATTCATCACAGGAGAGTAGAGGGGAGAAGAAACATAAGATCCAACTATAATAGCAAAGCTCGCGATACATCAAGATCGTGCCATAGAGGAACACGAGAGAGAACACGAGAGAGAGAGAGAGAGATCAAACACATAGCTCTTGGTACATACCCTCAGCCCGGGGTGAACTACTCCCTCCTCGTCATGGACAGCGCGGGATGATGAAGATGGCCACGGTGATGGGTTCCCCCTCGGCAGGTGCCGAGCAGGCTCCCGAGAGGTTTTTGTGGCTACAGAGGCTTGCGGCGGCGGAACTCCCGATCTAGGTTCTGCGGAAGTTTTAGGGCACGTAGGTATATATGGGTGAAAGAAGTGCGTCGGTGGAGTTACGGGGCCCCACGAGGCAGGGCGCGCCGGGGGTGTGGGCGCCCCACCCTCGTGAGCACCTCCGTATCTTCGACATGGGGTCCAAGTCCATCAGGTGGGTTTCCTTCCAAAAATAACTTCTCCAGTTGATTTTGTCCGGTTTTGACTCCGTCTGATATTCCTTTTCCTCGAAACACTGAAATAGGCATAAAACAGCAAATCTGGGCTGGGCCTCCGGTTAATAGGTTAGTCCCAAAAATAATATAAAAGTGGATAATAAAGCCCAATATTGCCTAAAATAGTAGATAATATAGCATGGAGCAATCAAAAATTATAGATACGTTGGAGACATATCAAGGGTATAGGCAGCCTTCAGTTTTTTCTGTATGTCACAGCCTAGATGACTAATGCGAGTTCCTGCATCATTGTGAACATCAGTAAACCGACACTGTATGGGATGATATGATGAAAAATTTAAAGCAGGGATATTTACCAAACACAGCAGCAGTCATGTCATGTATTTGCCGCTTCACATCAGTCAGCTCGTCTACCACCGGTTTAAGAGCTGCTTCTGCGTCCTCGGCTCTTTTTTGCAATGCGGATTTTTCTATGTCCCAATCCGCCCGCTCCTTGTTGAAACCCTCCTTCAGCTTTTCCATGGCGGCTAAGGCACTGGTCAGTTCATCTTTGGCTTTGGAGGTTTCTGCTTGCTGGGACTTGATGTTTTCTTGCAGATCCGCGGCTTGAGTTTCCTTTTTGCTCAGCTCAGCCTATAAGAGATAGACATATCATGAGTTGACAGTACATATTTGAAGTACCAAGCACATAACAAGTTATGCACCTGATACTTGGGGGCTAATGCCTATTTTCTCATTATCAGAAGTTTCTACAAGTCCCAAGCACAATACAAGTATTACTCTTGGCACTTGGGGGCTAATGTGCTTTTGCTCAAAGTAAGATTAGGGGTATTCTTCTAAAAGTCCCGGTTCATCTTCATAAGTTAAACCGGCCCTTGGGGACTACACCAGCGAAAGTTACAGTATTATAATTATAAAGTACCGGTTCATCTTTAAAAGATAACCCGGCCCTTGGAGGCTAAGCATGGAAAGTTGTGATATTACAAAGTCCCGGTTTAGATTGATATCATAAACCGTCACTTGGGGGCTACTGGAGTTGATATTTGGAATTGGATATAAGAGAGAAACAGTTATGCAGAGTTAAGCACTAGTTACCTCATATCGCTCTTTCATCAAGTTTACTAAGCCAGCTTCGTAGTCGCGGCTTGTGTACAGACGGTTCAAGAAGCCAGAGTGAATGTCTTGGGCGTTGAGATGGGCATAGCTTGACAAGTCTGTGTTCCACTTGCCTTTGCCCATAGAGGAAAGTTCATCCTTGGCACTATGCTTGGATAAAGCAACAGGATTGCCAGGAGCAGTGTGGCCAAATCCAGTAATCATGATGTCATCTTCCTTGTCACCAGCAACCTTCACTGGAGTTGATGGTTTATCAGTAGCCTTAGCTGGACTTGCCGGTTTATAAGTGTCTTGGACCGGGCTTGTCGGTTTATCAGACTGGCCTGATGGGGCAACTCCTACTTGTTCAACAACGAAGTCATAATCTTGTGGCGGCGGATCATCAAGCAGAGCGTCAGCATTTGTTTCTACCGGATCTGGAGTTTTTTCCGGTTCAATAGTGATATTATCATCAGCCGGTTTATTTAGCCGAGCCTTCTTGCTGGGTCTAGGCTTGGCACTAAGAAGAACAAACATAAAGGTCAATACATCAGGTGAATATAAAATTAAAAACATAACTCACCCAGGAACTGTCTTGAGGGGTGGAAGTTGTGTGGCCATTGACTCGCCAGAGGATGAGTGAGGTGTGCCCTGATAATTTGAATCAGACGGATTAAGAGGTTGTCGGAAACAACCCGCCTTGGGGCAAGAAGTATCAGGAATGTAAGAGACCTCGGATTGGCGTTTCCAGACTGGAGTGTTCGGTAAACCGGCGGAGGTAACTACCTGGCAGCTGTGCGGGGTTGTGCGGCGAGCTTTGTATTGCTGCGTCTTCAAAAGAAATTTTGGGTCCAAGTGAGCAAGGGGGTGAGAAAATTTTACTTCCGGTTTGCTTGACGGATTTTCAGTGTTGGCAGAGGATCTGAACCAGAGGAAAGAATAATTACCTCTACATCATCAGCTTGGCTGCCTTCAGCGTCGTCCTAATAATAGTCATTGTCAATGAGGTGTATGAAAAATGAACCAAGAGAGTCAAGTTCTACCTCAGAGTCCAGATTAGCCAAGTCAGCATCAGCATTTGGTTCGGAAGACTCAGTGGTCCTCTTCTTGGCAGGTTTTTTAATAACCTTGGTCTTGGAGCGAGGTGTCTTGACCGGTTTATCCTGTGGTTTCTTCTTCCAGAACGGATCATCGCCCTGTCAAAGATGGACAAAATTTTGAGAGAGTATTTAAAAAAGGAGCAAGCTAAAACAAAAAAATTGTGATTCTTACAGTTGGTGGTTTATTGGAAATGCAGAAAGGACTTAACCCGGTCTGGCTACAAAAAGATTCCGGTTCATTCAATATTTTCTTGATAGCCTCAGTAACTTCAACTTCTGTTAGCTGAATGTCGATATGTCCTTGAGGGTCTTTAAAATCCCCTATGTACTCACACATTAAACCGGGGCGCCGGCTTAAAGGCAGAACGCTCCAAGATATCCAGCAGCGAACAAAGTCAACACCTGTTAAACCGTTTGACATAAAGGCTCTGAGCTTTGACAGTTGTGGTGCATAGTTGGACCGTTCCTTGGCAGTCAGCCTCTGAGGAAATGGATGAGTGTTGCTAAGCGGTGAGGACGGTAACCCGGTAGAGGATTCTCATCAGTTGGAGACGTGTCTCGGCAATAAAACCAAGTTTGATTCCGGTCCTTGGGGTGACTATGAAGCTTGGCGTGAGGGAAGCTGACATATTTCCTCTTCTGAATTGCCATTCCATCAAGTTCAGTATTGGGCCCATCTGTAAACTCAGTACGGCGGTTCAAGTAGAAAAAGTCTCTGAACAGCTCAACTATGGGCTCCTCTTGAAGATAGACCTCACAAAATACTTGGAAATTGCAAATATTGGACACAGAGTTTGGTCCAATATCTTGAGGGTGGAGTTGGAAGCTGGCAAGCACATCTCAGAAATTTTTTGAACCGGGAGGGCTAAAGCCTCGACCTAGATGGTCAGCGAACACGACTACTTCTCCGTCCTTGGGTTCAGGAGGATTTTTCGGACCAGGGGCCCTCCAGTGGATGACTTCTTTCTTTGCTAAAGCGCCGGTTGCGACACATCTGTCTAGTTGTTCTTCAGTAACCCGGGAAGGAACCCAGTTGCACTCGTAAACTTGTTTGGCCATTTCAATGGAAAGCTGAAACATGGTTATTGTCAGTTTAAGATTTATAATGGACAAGTATAAAGCGACGCAAGATCATAAGAAGATAGAGGTATATACACATTGTTAAACCGGAGTCAGACATTGGAGAAGGTACAAAGATAAAACGGCTTGGCGGTTTAACAGGGGACTAATGGTACCTACCGGATCATCATTTTTCTAAAAAATTAAACTGCCTACTTTGGTATAGAAGGTACAGGTCTAAGATGCCTAAGTGAGGGAAAAACAAGTTTCACAAATTGACATGGTAATTTCCGATCTGCAGCATGTTGGTAAATCAAAATATATTCCGACCTAAAGCGCAGGTGCTTAAGCAGTTTAACAGATCCATATGAGTTTTTTTATACACAAACCAGATGATCTAAGGATGAAAAAGGGGATTATAATTACAACTGTGTAAGAAAGTGGCAGATCTGAGGTCATCATTTATGCTATGAAGAAGAACAGGGAAGAACAGTTTCAAGCCTCGAGGAACACCGAAACCCTAATGATAGATCTAGAGCAAGGGAAAGGAAAACTTACTGATGTTGACAGAGCAACGGAGGAGCGCCGCGTTTCTCTGGTGTGCTCAGGTTGATGCAGCGGCCGGAGTTGAGGTCAAGGGCGGAGCTTGACAACGGCGGCTGCGCGTGAGGGTTAGGTCGGCTCGAGGAGGAAGAAGAAGCAAAGAGGCACGAGGGGAAATGGAAAGGACCCCCTGGTCCTATTTATAAAGGCAAAGGGATAAGTGACAGGCGCAAAAATCGAGGAGCCCAAAAGTTGGATATGTGACAGAGTTGTCGCCTCAATTGTCGGAGGCTCATTAATGAAGGTGAGCTATATGCAATCTTTAATAACAGGTGACGTCATGGCGGTTTGTCATGATCCTGGAAGATGACGTCATGGCAGTTTACAAGATTTATGTGAAGGTGATGAAGGAAGAATTTTTCTCAAGTGTTGAAGATTGACATGAACCAGTTCAAATCAATCTGGGGCCTAATGTTGGGGATATTACTACTGGGTATAAACCGGCCAGGAGAGGCCGTGTTACCCCCAAAATGAGTTATTTATATTTGAAGCCCATGAAGAAAAGGAGTATGGCGCTTTACGAAGGCCCAGGGCCTAGAGGCGGGTTATGACCTGTAGACATAAACCGCCATACCATATGTAACTTGTGTTGTAAGATAAGAAAGGTAGAAACCGAGCCGGACACGTTTATGAGCCGGCCTCGGGATTCTGTAAACCGCCGGGCGTCAACCTGTGTATATAAAGGGATGACCCGGCGGCGGTTTAGGGACAACAAACAACAACTCGAGAGCCAGGCATAGCGGATTCGCTCCCTTGTCATCGAAACCCTAGCAATTCCACAACAACTGGATTAGGCCTTTACCTTCACCGCAAGGGGCCGAACCAGTATAAAACTCTCTGCGTCCTTTGTCCGTTTTAACCCCTTTAAGCTAACCCGTCCCGATGGCTCCACGACTAAGTCCTTTCACTAGGACATCTGCCGTGACAAACTCACGACACTCGGACTATGAGATTATGCAACTCCCGAATACCGGAGGAACACCTTTTGTGCTATGAAATGTCACAACGTAACTGGGTGATTATAAAGATGCTCTACTGGTGTCTCTGGAGGTCTTTGTTGGGTTGGCATAGATCAAGATTAGGATTTGTCACTCCGAGTATCGGAGAGGTATCTCTGGGCCCTCTCGGTAATGCACATCACTATAAGCCTTGCAAGCAATGTGACTAATGAGTTAGTTGCGGGATGATGCATTACGGAACAAGTAAAGAGACTTGCCGGTAACAAGATTGAACTAGGTATGATGATACCGACAACCGAATCTCGGGCAAGTAACATACCGATGACAAAGGGAATACCGTATGTTGTCATTACGGTACGACCGATAAAGATCTTCGTAGAATATGTAGGAATCAATATGAGCATCCAGGTTCCGCTATTGGTTATTGACCAGAGATGTGTCTCGGTCATGTCTACATAGTTCTCGAACCCGTAGGGTCCGCACGCTTAACGTTTGATGACGATTTGTATTATGAGTTATGTGTTTTGGTGACCGAAGTTTGTTCGGAGTCCCGAATGAGATCACGGACATGACGAGGAGTCTCGAAATGGTCGAGAGGTAAAGATTCATATATTGGAAGGTTATATACGGACACCGGAATGGTTCCGAAGAAGATCGGGGATTTTTCGGAGTACCGGGAGGTTACCGGAACCCCCCAGGAAAGTTAATGGGCCTATTGGGCCATAGTGGAGGAGAGGAGGCAGGCCACGGGAGGAGGCGGCGCGGCCCCCCTCTTTCCTTCTCCCTCTCCCCCTTTCCCCTTTCA
This sequence comes from Aegilops longissima, assembly GCA_021605205.1. Lineage (NCBI taxonomy): Eukaryota > Viridiplantae > Streptophyta > Magnoliopsida > Poales > Poaceae > Aegilops > Aegilops longissima. The sequence continues at coordinate 571,394,438 of CM038679.1, read as the reverse complement.
CTCTCCTTTGGAAGGAAGGAGGGGGCCGAATCCTACTTGGACTAGGAGTCCAAGTAGGACTCCCCCCTTGGCGCGCCCCTCCTAGGCCGCCGGCCTCCTCCTCCTCACCCCTTTATATACGGGGGTGGGGGCACCCCAAAGACACACCAAGATTTGTCTTAGCCGCGTGCGGTGCCCCCCTCCACAGTTTACTCCTCCGGTCATAGCGTCATAGTGCTTAGGCGAAGCCCTGCGCGGATCACATCACCAACACCGTCACCACACCGTCGTGCTGACGGAACTCTCCCTCGACTCTCTACTGGATCAAGAGCTCGAGGGACGTCATCGAGCTGAACGTGTGCTGAACACGGAGGTGTCGTACGTTTGGTACTTGGATCGGTTGGATTGTGAAGACATTCGACTACATCAACCGCGTTAACATAACGCTTCCGCTTTCGGTCTACGAGGGTACGTGGACACACTCTCCCCGTCTCGTTGCTATGCATCTCCTAGATAGATTTTGCGTGATCGTAGGATTTTTTTAAAATTGCATGCTACGTTCCCCAACAGTGGCATCCGAGCCAGGTCTATGCGTAGATGATATGCACGAGTAGAACACAAAGAGTTGTGGGCGATAATAGTCATACTGCTTACCACCAACGTCTTATTTTGATTCGGCAGTATTGTTGGATGAAGCGGCCCGGACCAACATTACATGACCACGTTCATGAGACCGGTTCTACCGACGTGCTTTTGCACACAGGTGGCTGGCGGGTGTTTGTTTCTCTAACTTTAGTTGAATCGAATTTGACTACGGCCAGTCCTTTTTGAAAGTTAAAACAACAAACTTGACGAAACACCGTTGTGGTTTTGATGCGTAGGTAAGAACGGTTCTTGCTAGAAGCCCGTAGCAGCCACGTAAAACTTGCAACAACAAAGTAAAGGACGTCTAACTTGTTTTTGCAGGGCATGTTGTGATGTGATATGGTCAAGACATGATGTGATATACGTTATTGTATGAGATGATCATGTTTTGTAAAAGTTATCGGCAACTGGCAGGAGCCTTATGGTTGTCGCTTTATTGTATGAAATGCAAACGCCATGTAATTGCTTTACTTTATCACTATGTGTTAGCGATAGTTGTAGAAACAATAGTTGGCGAGACGACCATGACGCTACAATGGAGAACAAGGTGTCAAGCCGGTGACGATGGAGATCATGACGGGGCTTTGGAGATGGAGATGAAAGGAACAAGATGATGATGGTCATATCATGTCACATATTTTGATTGCATGTGATGTTTATCTTTTATGCATCCTATTTTGCTTAGTACGGCGGTAGCATTATAAGATGATCCCTTAACTAAATTTCAAGGTATAAGTGTTCTCCCTGAGTATGCACCGTTGCGACAGTTTTTCGTGCTGAGACACCACGTGATGATCGGGTGTGATAGGCTCTACGTTCACATACAACGGGTGCAAGACAGTTTTGCACATGCGGAATACTCGGGTTAAACTTGATGAGCCTAGCATGTACAGACATGGCCTCGGAACACTGGTGACCGAAAGGTCGAACGTGAATCATATAGTAGATATGATCAACATAGAGATGTTCACCATTGATGAATACTCCATCTCACGTGATGATCGGACATGGTTTAGTTGATTTGGATCACGTATCATTTAGATGACTTGAGGGATGTCTATCTAAGTGTGAGTTCTTAGGTAATTGTATTAATTGAACTTTAATTTATCATGAACTTAGTCCTGATATTATTTGCAAATTGTGTCATAGATCAATAGCTCACGACATAACTCCATGTTTATTTTTGATATGTTCCTAGAGAAAAATAAGTTGAAAGATGATAGTGGCAATGATGCGGACTTGGTCCGTGATCTGAGGATTATCCTCATTGTTGCACAGAAGAATTACGTCCTGGAAGCACCGCTAGGTGCAAGGCCCACTGCAGGAGAAACTATGGACGTTATGAACGTCTGGCAGAGCAAAGCTGATGACAACTTGATAGTTCAGTGTGCCATGCTTTATGGCTTAGAATCGGGACTTCAAAGACGTTTTGAACGTCATGGAGCATATGAGATATTTCAGGAGTTGAAGTTAATATTTCAATCAAATGCCCAAGTTGAGAGATATGAACTCTCCAACAAGTTCTATAGCTGCAAAATGGAGGAGAATAGTTCTGTCAGTGAACATATACTCGAAATGTCTGGGTACATAACCACTTGACTCAGCTGAGAGTTAGTCATCCTGATGATAGTGTCATTGACAGAGTTCTTCAATCACTACCACCAAGCTATAAAGGCTTCGTGATGAACTATAATATGCAAGGGATGGAAAAGACAATTCCCGAGCTCTTCGCAATGCTAAAGGCCGTAGAGGTAGAAATCAAGAAGGAGCATCAAGTGTTGATGGTTAACAAGACCACTAGTTTCAAGAAAAAGGGCAAAGGGAAGAAGGGGAACTTCAAGAAGAATAGCAAGCAAGTTGCTGCTCAAGGGAAGAAGCCCGAGTCTGAACCTAAGCCTGAAACTGAGTGCTTCTATTACAAAGGGACTGGTCACTGGAAGCGGAACTGCCCCAAGTATTTGGCGGATAAGAAGGATGGCAAAGTGAAAGGTATATTTGATATTCATGTTATTGATGTGTACCTTACTAATGCTCGTAGTAGCGCATGGGTATTTGATACTGGTTCTGTTTCTCATATTTGCAACTCGAAACAGGGGCTACGGATTATTCAAAGATTGGCTAAGGACGAGGTGACAATGCGCGTGGGAAATGGTTCCAAAGTCGATGTGATCGTCGTCGGCACGCTACCTCTACATCTACCACCGGGATTAGTTTTAGACCTGAATAATTGTTATTTGGTGCCAGCGTTGAGCATGAACATTATATCTGGATCTTGTTTGATGCGAGATGGTTATTCATTTAAATCAGAGAATAATGGTTGTTCTATTTACATGAGTAATATCTTTTATGGTCATGCACCCTTGACGAGTGGTCTATTTTTTGTTGAATCTCGATTGTAGTGATACACATATTCATAATATTAAAGCCAAAAGATGCAAAGTTAATAATGATAGTGCAACTTATTTGTGGCACTGCCGTTTAGGTCATATTGGTATAAAGCGCATGAAGAAACTCCATGCTGATGGGATTTTGGAATCACTTGATTATGAATCACTTGATGCTTGCGAACCATGCCTCATGGGCAAGATGACTAAGACTCCGTTCTCCGGAACAATGGAGCAAGCAACTGACTTGTTGGAAATAATACATACTGATGTATGTGGTTCGATGAGTGTTGAGGCTCGCGGCGGGTATCATTATTTTCTGACCTTCACAGATGATTTGAGAACATATGGGTATATCTACTTAATGAAACATAAGTCTGAAACATTTGAAAAGTTCAAAGAATTTCAGAGTGAATTGGAAAATCATCGTAACAAGAAAATAAAATTTCTACAATCTGATCGTGGAGGTGACTATTTGAGTTATGAGTTTGGACTTCATTTGAAACAATGTGGAATAGTTTCGCAACTCACGCCACCTGGAACACCACAGCGTAATGGCGTGTCCGAACGTCATAACCGTACTTTATTAGATATGGTGCAATCTATGATGTCTCTTACCGATTTACCACTATCGTTTCGGGGTTATGCTTTAGAGATGACTGCATTCACGTTAAATAGGGCACCATCTAAATCCGTTGAGACGGCACCATATGAACTGTGGTTTGGCAAGAAACCTAAGCTGTCGTTTCTTAAAATTTGGGGTTGCGATGCTTATGTGAAAAAGCTTCAACCTGATAAGCTCGAACCCAAAGAAGTGTGTATTCATAGGATACCCAAAAGAAACTGTTGGGTACACCTTCTATCACAGATCCGAAGGCAACACATTTGTCGCTAAAAATGGATCCTTTCTAGAGAAGGAGTTTCTCTCGAAAGAAGTGAGTGGGAGGAAAGTAGAACTTGATGAGGTAGTTGTACCTTCTCTCAAATTGGAAAATGGTTCATCACAGAAATCAGTTCCAGTGATGCCTACACCAATTAGTCAGGAAGTTAATGATTATGATCATGAAACTTCAGATCAAGTTACTACCGAACCTCGTAGGTCAACCAGAGTACAATCCGCACCAGAGTGGTACGGTAGTCCTATTCTGGAAGTCATGTTACTAGACCATGACGAACCTATGAACTATGAGGAAGCGATGATGAGCCCAGATTCCGCAAAATGGCTTGAGGCCATGAAATCTGAGATGGGATCCATGTATGAGAACAAAGTGTGTACTTTGGTTGACTTGCCTGATGATCGGCAAGCCATAGAGAATAAATGGATCTTCAAGAAGAAGACTGACACTGACGGTAATGTTACTGTCTACAAAGCTCGACTTGTTGCAAAAATGTTTTTCGATAAGTTTAAGGTGTTTACTACAATGAGATTTTCTCACTCGTATCGATGCTTAAGTCTGTCCGAATCATGTTAGCAATTGCCGCATTTTATGAAATCTGGCAAATGGATGTCAAAACTGCATTCCTTAATGGATTTATTAAAGAAGAGTTGTATATGATGCAACCAGAAGGTTTTGCCGATCCTAAAGGTGCTAACAAAGTGTGCAAGCTCCAGTGATCCATTTATGGACTGGTGCGAGCATCTTAGAGTTGGAATATACGCTTTTGATGAGTTGATCAAAGCATATAGTTTTATACAAACTTGTGGTGAAGCCTGTATTTACAAGAAAGTGAGTGGGAGCACTACAGCCTTTCTGATAAGTATATGTGAATGACATATTGTTGATCGGAAATGATGTAGAATTTTCTGGAAAGCATAAAGGAGTGTTTGAAAGGAGTTTTTAAAAGGAAGACCTCGGTGAAGCTACTTACATATTGGGCATCAAGATCTATAAAGATAGATCAAGACGCTTGATAAAATTTTCGAAGAGTACATACCTTGATAAGATTTTGAAGGAGTTCAAAATGGATCAGTCAAAGAAGGAGTTCTTGCCTGAGTTGTAAGGTATGAAGTTGAGTAAGACTCAAAACCTGACCACGGCAGAAGATAGAGAGAGAATGAAAGTCATTCCCTATGCTTTAGCCATAGGTTCTATAAAGTATGCCATGCTGTATACCAGATCTATTGTGTACCTTGCCACGAGTTTGGCAAAGGGGTACAATAGTGATCCAGGAGTAGATCACTGGACATCTGTCAAAATTATCCTTAGAGGACTAAGGAAATATTTCTCGATTATGGAGGTGATAAAGAGTCATCGTAAAGAGTTGCGTTGATGCAAGCTTTAACACCGATCTGGATGACTCTGAGTCTCAATCTGGATACATATTGAAAGTGGGAGAAATTAGCTAGAGTAGCTCCATGCAGCGCATTGTAGACATAGAAATTTGCAAAATACATACAGATTTGAATGTGGCAGACCTGTTGACTAAACTTATCTCACAAGCAAAACATGATCACACCTTAGTACTCTTTGGGTGTTAATCACAAGGCGATGTGAACTAGATTATTGACTCTAGTAAACCCTTTGGGTGTTGGTCACATGGTGATGTGAACTATGGGTGTTAATCACATGGTGATGTGAACTATTGGTGTTGAATCACATGGCGATGTGAACTAGATTATTGACTCTAGTGCAAGTGGGAGACTGAAGGAAATATGCCCTAGAGGCAATAATAAAGTTGTTATTTATATTTCCTTATATCGATAAATGTTTATTATTCATGCTAGAATTGTATTAAACGAAAACTTGGTACATGTGTGAATACATAGACAAAACAGAGTGTCCCTAGTATGCCTCTACTTGACTAGATCGTTAAGCAAAGATGGTTATGTTTCCTAACCATAGACATGTGTTGTCATTTGATGAACGGGATCACATCATTAGAGAATGATGTGATGGATAAGACCCATCCGTTAGCTTAGCATAATGATCATTAAGTTTTATTGCTATTGCTTTCTTCATGACTTATACATATTCCTCTAACTATGAGATTATGCAACTCCCGAATACCGGAGGAACACCTTGTGTGATATCAAACGTCACAACGTAATTGGGTGATTATAAAGATGTTCTACAGGTGTCTCCGAAGGTGTTTGTTGGGTTGGCATAGATCAAGATTAGGATTTGTCACTCCGAGTACGGAGAGGTATCTCTGGGCCCTCTCGGTAATGCACATAACTATAAACCTTGCAAGCAATGTGACTAATGAATTAGTTGCGGGATGATGCATTACGGAACGAGTAAAGAGCTTGCCGGTAACAAGATTGAACTAGGTATGATGATACCGACGATCGAATCTCGGGCAAGTAACATACCAATGACAAAGGGAATAATGTATGTTGTCATTACGGTACGACTGATAAAGATCTTCATAGAATATGTAGGAACCAATATGAGCATCCAGGTTCCGCTATTGGTTATTGACTGGAGATGTGTCTCGGTCATGTCTACATAGTTCTCGAACCCATAGAGTCCGCACAATTAACGTTTGATGACGATTTGTATTATGTGTTTTGTGTTTTGGTGACCGAAGTTTGTTCGGAGTCCCGGATGAGATCACGGACATGACGAGGAGTCTCGAAATGGTTGAGAGGTAAAGATTCATATATTGGAAGGTTATATACGGACACCGGAATGGTTCCGAAGAAGATCGGGGATTTTTCGGAGCACCGGGAGGTTACCGGAACCCCCCGAGAAAGTTAATGGGCCTATTGGGCCATAGTGGAGGAGAGGAGGCAGGCCACGGGAGGAGGCGCCCCCTAGCCCAATCCGAATTGGACAAGGGGAGGGGCGCGGCCCCCCTCTTTCCTTCTCCCTCTCCCCCTTTCCTCTTTCCCTCTCTGTTGGAAGGAAGGGGGGGGGGGGCGAATCCTACTTGGACTAGAAGTCCAAGTAGGACTCCCCCCTTGGCGCGCCCCTCCTAGGCCGTCGGCCTCCTCCTCCCCCCCTTTATATACGGGCGCGGGGGGCACCCCAAAGACACACCAAGATTTGTCTTAGCCGTGTGCAGTGCCCCCCTCCACAGTTTACTCCTCCGGTCATAGCGTCGTAGTGCTTAGGCGAAGCCCTACGCGGATCACATCATCAACACTGTCGCCACGCCGTTGTGCTGACGGAACTCTCCCTCGACCCTCTACTGGATCAAGAGCTCGAGGGACGTCATCGAGCTGAACGTGTGCTGAACACGGAGGTGCCGTACGTTCAGTACTTGGATCGGTTGGATCATGAAGACATTCGACTACATCAACCGCGTTAACATAACGCTTACGCTTTCGGTCTACGAGGGTACGTGGACACACTCTCCCCGTATCGTTGACATGCATCTCCTAGATAGATCTTGCGTGATCGTAGGATTTTTTTTTTGAAATTGCATGCTACGTTCCCCAACAAGTACGACAAAGATATTAGGGATGCCCAGTCCTGAAATGAAAAATGAATTTACTTTATGTTGTCAAATCATAAATTTCTTGGGAAGTGTTGGTTTGGACGGCACCCGTGGATACGGTTAGCCGTGGAATATGAAAGTATGGTGGAAAAAGGAATAAACTTTACTTTCTATTTGGGAACTGCCTATGATATATCTAGCATGGAAATTATTGGGAACTACTCGATCATGTTTGTTGACAGGAAAAGCATGCCACCCAAAATGTTTTATCTCTATCTTTTTCGCTTTGAGCTCTGGCACCTCTACAAATTCCTACTTCCCTCTGTGAAGGGCCTTTCTGAGAAGAGGTGCTTTGTGATGGGTTCGATCTTACGGTGCTCAATCCCAGTGACAGAAGGGGACATAACACGTATGTATCGTTGCTATTAAGGATAACAAGATGGGGTCTATTCCTACATGAATAGATCTTGTCTACATCATGTCATCGTTCTTATTGCATTATTATGTTTCTTCATGAACTTAATACACTAGATGCATGCTGGATAGCGGTCGATGTGTGGAGTAACAGTAGTAGATGCAGGCAGGAGTCGGTCTACTAATCTTGGACGTGATGCCTATATAATGATCATTGTCTGGATATCGTCATAATTATTTGAAGTTCTATCAATTGCCCAACAGTAATTTGTTTACCCACTGTATGTTATTTTTCTAGAGAGAGGCCACTAGTGAAATCTACAGCCCCCGGGTCTATTCTTTGTCATATTTGCCTTTGAGATCATTTTTTATTCGCTTTTATTTTCAGATCTGTTAATCAAAAACGCAAAAATACCTTACTGCACTTTTTTGTTATTTATTTTATTTCACGTTTCCGCGAGATCTATTTATCCAATCTACTATGATTTTATCTATCTTTTTATCCGGGAGGGATTGACAACCCCTCTTACACATGGGGTTGCAAGTATTTGTTCTTTGTGTGCAGGTATAGTTTACATAGTGTTGCGTGGTTCTCCTACTGGTTCGATAACCTTGGCCTCATAACTGAGGGAAATACCTGTCGTAGTTGTGCTGCATCATTCCTTCCTCTTTGGGGAAATACTGACGTAGTTCAAACCGCATCACCCCTTACTTGTAAAGTGTTCCTTTGGCTTGCCACCAAGGATCATTTTCGGACATCTGACAGATTGGCTCGTCGCAGACTGCCTCATCAGACAGCTTGCCCCTTCTGTGGTCAACAACAGGAATCGATCGACAATCTACTCATCATGTGCGTGTTTGCCTGTACCATATGGAGCAGGGTGCTAGTGGTTCATGTGCGTATTTCGAAATTATCTATATTGATTGAAATTCATGAACCTTTTTTCAGTTCTTAAATGTTTTATGATATTTATTAAGAAGAAAAAGGAGCAATAGGAAAAGAAAATATACAGGCAATGCTAGCTCCCGCACTGGGTCAGCCCACTTACCTGCAAAGCGCTGGCAGCCGGTGCGCGATTTTTTGATTTCCACCGCATAACTCACCAAATCAGATAGGAGCTCCCTATGCCGCCCGTACCAATCTAATAGGAATGGTACATTTACGTAAAGAAAGTTCCATGTTTTACGTAAAGGGCGACGTGGATAATCAGGATTGCGGAAGGGGGAGGAAGGGGCCCCACCCATCAAAAATTCAGGGGACTGGGGGGGGGGTTATTATGCAGTTTACATAAAACGTTTCGTAGCTTCACGTGGATGTAGGATTATTGTCCTCTAAATAGGCCGACACATTACTCTTTTTTCCCACATTCCCTTTCAAACTCATGAATTAATTTTGAAACTCATGAACAATTTTCAAACTCATGAACACTTTCGTAAATTCGTATTTTTTTTTGAATTTGTGAATAAATTTTTGAAATTCTTGAACAGTTTTTTGAATTTGCAAACATTTTCAAACCTACAAACATTTTTGAATATTTTTTGAATTCATGAACATCTTTTGAATTTGCCTATATCTTTTAATTCTCAAACATTTTTGAAACTCAGCAATATTTTTGAATTTGTGAAACTTTTTAAATCGTTTTTAGTTGTGAACATTTTAAAATTTTGAGTATGTGAACATTTTAAAATTTTGAGTACGTGAATTTTTTTTGAATTTATGAAGATATTTTGAATTCGTGTTTTTTTTCAAATTAGTGAAATTGTAATTCATGAGCATTTTTCGAATTCATGTAAATTTTATGAATTGATGAAGATTTTCTGAATCTGCAATCATTTTTCAAAATTCCCTGTATTGATTGAAATTCAAGAATCTTTTTCCAGTTCTTAAATGTTTTATGATATTTATTAAGAAGAAAAGGAGGAATAGAAAAAAGAAAATATACAGGCAATGCTAGCTCCCGCACTGGGTCAGCCCAGTTACCTGCAACGCGCTGGCAGCGGGTGCGCGATTGTTTGATTTCCACCGCACAACTAACCAAATAAGATAGGACCTCCCTATGCCGCCTGTACCAATCTAATAGGAATCACCTATGGGCGACGACCACCGGGCCATTAGCGTTGTTTGCTCGCTACGCTCTGTTGGCTTGGTCTGGTCCGGTTATAATTGGTTTTATTTTTATGTTTTATTTTCTTTTTTCTTTGGTTTAATTTTGTTTCCACTGGTTTCTTCGTTTTTCTTTACTTTTTTTATTTATTTTTTCCGCCTTTTTTTTCTTCATTGTACTTTGATTTTCTTTGTTTCTTTCTTAGTATTCTCGCTGTTTTGTTTCTTTGTCTGTTTTTATTGGTTATTCTTTTTTCCAATACATATATGCTTTTCCTCAGCTAATGTACATTTTTAGAGCACAAATGAAACATTTTTCTCATACATATTGGACATTTTTCAAATACATGATGTACATCTTCTTAAAATGCATGATTTGAACAAATTTTGAATACATGGTAACATTTTCCAAATGCAGGTTGTATATCTTTGTAATGTCAATAAACATTTTTTAAACTACGTGAACATTGGTTTACATTGTTTTCATGGACATATTTTGGAAACACGTGAATATTTTTTTAAGTATCACGTACATTTTTAATGGAAGCAAACATTTTCTTAACATACGCGAATATTTTTTTAAAATTTTAAATAACATTTTAAAAATATGTAAACCTTTTTTCCAAATGCGGGGAAACTTCCATAAAATGTCACATTTTCTTATTGGTAAGAAACAATTTTCTGGATTGCGCAAACACTGATTTTACATTGTACGCACATTTAAAAAAATCCATATATTTTTTTTAAATGCCGGAAAATTTTGTGTTTGTCAGAAACTTTTGTGTTTGAGTTAACAATAATTCTAAAACTACGCCAACAAATTACTTGTACTACGTCAAAAATTCAAATTCTTCCATTAATTTCATAAATTAGTTTAGTTTTTGAAATATATGAATTTAATATATATATATATATATATATATATATATATATATATATATATATATATATATATATATATATATAAAAAAACGAGAAACATAAAGAAATTCCTCTTACATCAGCAGGCTGTCCCACGTCCTTCTGGGCCGACCAACCAATGGGCCCAGGCCCGACCGCAGCGACTATTTAACGCATCAAGCGACCGCTTACGGATGCCTCGCTGCAGCGTTTTTAGAAATCGGGCCGGCCCATGTTTGCCGCAGAAAGAGAAAATTAACACGAGGAGAACCTGGATCGAATACCGCTTCGCCCAAGGGTGACTCATGATACAGAATCCAGTTTTCCATTTGTCTTCACGTTTTTTTTCTTCTGTTTTTTCTTTTTGATTTTCCTTCGGTTATTTTGTTTTATTTTTTCTTCTCCATTTTTTTGTTTAGTTTCCTTTTACATTTTTTGCTTTCTTTTATTTCTTTTTCTTCTCTGGGTTTTTGTCTCCTTTTCGGTTTTTCCATCAAATGCTTGTTCAACATTGTGTCAAATACTACCTCTGTCCTGGTTTATTGGTTCCCTTTGCATTTTGCGTCAAGGTTTGACCTTTGATTTAACTAATGAAATGTTAATGTATGTAACCAAAAATAATATCATCGGAAACTATGTTTAAATACGAATTCAGTGATACAATTTTTTCGTACTACCTCTCTCTCAGTTTACAGGACGTGCGCGTACCCCTAGATCGTAAATTTGACCAACCTAATACAAGTCATATATTACAAAAAATATATCAACATAAACTTTGGAGTTTCTAATTTCAAAAGGTATAATTTTTGTGTTATATAGTTTATATTAGGATGATAAAACTGACAATCTAGGTATACGTGCAAGACTTGTAAACTGAATCGGAGGTAGTAACATGCATTATTATTATTTTAGTTAAATCTATGGTCAAATTTGGCACAAAATACTAAGAGTACCAAGAAACCTGGACGGAGGTAGTACTTGTCAACATTTATTAAAAAATTGTTCAAAAAATTTCAAATACTCTTTCGACAATTCCTTAAATACTTGTTCAAATTTATTCAAATACTTGTTCATAATTTTATATACATGATCAACATTTTCTTTTCAAATACATGTTCAACATGGTTTTCAAATACATGTTCACCATTTTTCAAATACTATCTCAACATTTTTAAGTACTTGGTCAACATTTTTATAAACATGATCAACATTTTCTTTTCAAATAGTTTTTCGACATTGTTAAATACATGTTCCAACATTTTTCAAATACTTGTTCAACATTTTTAAGTACTTGGTCAACATTTTTAGATACATGATCAACATATTTTAAAATACTTGTTCAACATTTTTCAAAATACTTGTTCAACATTTTTTCAAATACTGGTTGAACATTTTTCAAATACTTTTTCAACATTTTTCAAATACTTGTTCAATATTTTTATATACATGATCATCATTGTCTTAAAATGCTAGTTCAATATTTTTGTCAGATACTTATTCAACATTTTTCAAATACTTGTTCAACATTGTTTAACTACTCGTCGACATTTTTATATTCCTTACTCAAATTTTTTTAATACCCGTTCAACAATTTTCAAATGATTTTGGAAGAGTGTTTTCTGTAAACGTCTCGCTGAATGCGAGGAATAGAAGCGCCCATGCCCGACGCTCGTGGCATGTTATAATGGGGTGACGTGCTCCATGGGCCGGACCAGGTAGGTTTTACCGAGTTGTTCCACTCCAGTTTTCCAGTAATTTTTTCGGTGTTGTCTCCAAAATAGTATTATTAGATTTTTTTTTTCGTTTTTATTTTTGCGTTTTCGATATTTTTCCCAAAAAATACACGAATATTAACTTTTCAACAAGCTGAATCTTTAAATTAATACACATCCAAAAAACTGAACATTTAAAATAACTTGAATACTTTTTCCAAACCGGGTGCTTTTCTTTTGCAAAAAGACAAACACTTCTTTAGTTATATAATTCTTTTGTAATGTTCAATAATTCTTCAAAATTGTTCATGTATCCATAACAATATAAAAAGATTCATTGAGGCGGATGCAACTAATCCCGGCAATTAAACCATGTCAATAGAACGACCTAGATTGTTCCAACAGTGAGTTCCCAAAATGTTTAACGTGTAAATAATATCATACTAAATATCACCATATGTGTTGAACACATAATTGATGCATAACTTATATCCTACCTAATATCAACGAGTAATTGATTTCTTTCCTAATATTAAATTGTGTTATGTATGTATTTACTAGTTTTAGAAAATATTCATATGTTTTTAAGTTATCATAAATTTGGAAATATGTTCATCCATTTTACAGAATATTCAAGAAAACATAAAATCTTTCCTATATTTCCAAGAAATTAACTTGTCAAAGAATATTAAAAAGGAAGAACATGCAAATGAAATAATAGTAAATGGAAAATAAGTGTATTTATTTAGCAAATAAAAAGGGAAAAAACTGGAAAGGAAACATAAAAGTGAAAATAAAAACTAGAAAAATAAAAAAAATCTAGAGTGAAATTTGTCTCAAACCGGCAAGTAGAAAATAGACAATGATACACTGGAACAAACCGCTGGAATCGGGTTTAAAACCCGTTTCTATGCTGCTGAAGTTAGGCCGCCAATAGTTGCTCGCCATCTGTGGCATCTCGACCATTGACCAATGAGCATTATATAGGTATTGTCGGCTTTTCCTATTCCATATCTATTTTTTAGGGGATTGTCAATACGTTATTGATCAATACAAATATTCAGAGGAATAGAAACTGGGTTATGAGGATTGGTAAGCCACATATGGCGACCTTGATCAAGCATAGTAGAGTATTTGGCAAGGCTATGAGCTTCAAGATTTTATGCTCGACCTTCGAAGAGAACAGAACTACTAGTAAACTTACTAAACCTAACAACAAATTCTCTTATGATTATGATATAGGAGCCTTCGGTACCTTCCTTAATATCATTAACTATTCGATTTGCAGTCATAGGCAATAATGACTCTAGATAGAGAAAGATCTTCAACCAATGCTAGTGCTTGGCGACAGGCTAGGGCCTCCAAGGTTGCCGGATCAATAACACCCGGGAAGGCGATCAAAGAGGAGCCTAGGTATCTACTATCCTGACCTTTGCATACTGCCGTTGTACCACCAACTTCTCCATTGTGGGAACCCACCATCTACTTTTATTTTAGCATGACCAACATGTGGTGGCTTCCATGTCTACGTTTTCTCCCTATTCCATTTTCTAGTATGGGGGTGCTGATCACGCCCCCCACACACACATACACGCTTATTTTGGTCGGCCCACTTAGGCTTTAGTGTTGTTTATACCCTTCCGATATTGCAAAGGTTTCGTCAGTTTTTTTACCGGTTTTCTTCCATTTTTATTTTCACTTTTTTCCTTTTTGCTATATTTTGTTTCGTGTTTTTAAAATTCAAGAACAAATTAGAAATTCATAAAATTTTAAAATTCACGTGCATTTTGGATTCATGATTTTTTTGAATCTATTTAGTTTCTTTCAAATATTTGAAAATTCTAAATTTTATAAATTTCTGAAAAAATAATAACATTTATTCCTGAACGTTTCTAAAATTCGTGATCATTTTATAAAATTTGATAAAAGTATTAATTCACAATCCTTTGTTGTAATAATGAATATTTTTATATTTCTGAACATTTTATAAATCCACAAGTGTTCTAAAATTTATGAGTGTTTTTTGAAATTCACAAACATTCTTAAATTAATGAATTATTTTTTTAGAAAATGGAACATATTTTAGTAGCCAATCGACCGAAATAAAAAATCAACAAAAGAAACCAGTGAAAAACAATCTCCTAGGGGGCTATCCAAAATATTGGATTTCCCAACTGGGCTGCCTGGCGCATCGCCGACCAGTAGATGCGGGCTTGCGCTGGTGACTACACACAATCACCGGACTCCTTTCTGCTTCGGCCGGGTTCCTTTGCCTGTGGTCCGTCCAATCACAATCATCGAACTCCTCCCTTGCCCGATCATATCATATCTTGAGATTTACCTAAAAAAGGTATCATATCCCGAAAGGAAACGTCGCTGGTGATTCATGACAATAAGTGGGCAAAAAATCTTGCCAGATTAATTGCTTCCGAATGCCTTGTACAATGCTTGATGCCCAGTGAGGTGTTTAGAAAAATAAATCGAGTTTTTCTGAAGCATCAGTGTCTATTTTTATAGGAAAGACATCTAATTTAGCATCTACCCTGTATAAATAAGCACCGATGTTTAAGAAAAAACTGATTTATTTCTCCAAACACCTCTCCTAAGCATCTTACATTGTATAAGGCCTAACGCACCTGAAAAAAATTGCTTCTTAAGGAAATGTGAGGATCATCGTACTATCAAGCAAATGCCCCTCCTGTCTCAAAAGAAAAAGAATAATCAAGCATTTGCCCCTACGAAATGGCTGCCTTGGGGCATTTTGTTCTTTGGGCGGTGATTTTCTGCAAATGTTGGTGTCTCTAGTAAATGTGAGATCTCATATAAGTCTTCCCTATCATATCGCGCAGGTGATTCACGACGACAATTCAACAACAAATCTTGTCAGATTAATTGTTCCCTCATGAAATGTCAAGATCGTCATATCAAGCAATTGCCCCTACGGAATGGGCGCTTGTGATACGTAGTAAGCTGTAAACAGAAGCATTCTGGCCGCAGAAGGCAGTTTTCAGTTATCCACTTCTCTCTCACACACAGGAAACGCAAAAAATCCCAACTTATCCACTCATTCACTCAGCGGTGCTCGTCTCGTCTCCGACTCCGAGACTAGCTCTGCATCCAAACGGGAAAGGCAGGATCAGCCGGCAACTTGACTGTACTCTACTACTTGCATCTGCACATTTTCAATGACACTTATGTATCATCAGCCTCTCTGTCTGGTGCTAATCACGCTGCGAAAAGGACGCACGTCTGCTCTCTCCTCTTGATCAGACACGCTTGCCACCGTTCTCGATCGTGTAATCAACGGTTATGCGCACGAAAGGGATGCGTCGTGCGTCGGCTTGCCGAACCGAACCCACCATGCCTGAAAATGCAGGAGGGCGCACGGTTGCTGCACTCCTCTGAACACAAGTTGCAGGCCATCAATCAATCAATGCGGCCTGGTGAGCAGCGGCCATTGGCCGGCGTCTGAAGCAGCAGCTGCGCCGCCCGGCGCTATTACGACGCCCCGTTGTCGAGCGAGCGAGTGGCATTGTGCGGTGGGCATTCATGTCGATCGATGGATCGATCGATCAGCCACCGGTGGTCCTGTTTTGATCCTTCCATTCCGTCCCTGTCGTCCTGTGTAGTGGTAGTAGTACGAGACTTCGGTGTCTCGGACTAGAACTATCGGTCGGGTCTCATGTCAATCGCAAACCACGCTCTGGAATGGCGACCCGATCGATCGATCGACATCGCCATGGATCAAACGTGCCGTCGATTACGTGCGTGCGTGCCTTGAATTAATCACGATGTTTACGTGTCTGTTGTTATTCGATGTGCGATCGACTTCATTCGCTCTCAGACGAACCACAAAGACCCGCCACCCTAGCTTCCATGCGTGCTTTAAATTGGGCATCCGGATATGGCGGAAGGAAGGAAGGAGCGTGCATCTGGACTCTGCGACAGCCGATGTGAATCGCCTTCTCGCCCTCGTCCCTGTCGAGTTCTTCCCCCTTTCCCCGCGGAAAAACTGAACGGAGCCGACGCGCCACAGTGCGGGGTAAACGGGCCGACCGGTTTCGCGGTTGACGACCGGCGCCGTTGCTTGCCGCCGGTGCAAGTGCAACGCACGTGCCCGATCATTGCCTGGCTTGCCGCGCAGGGCACCATGCAGTGCACGAATTCGAACTTGGCCACTGGCGTGGCGACTGGTGGAGACTGTGGATGGAGCGCCATGCACGCGACAACGGACCATGCATGCACATGCACTGGCGTGTGCAGTTGCTGATCTTATCGTGTTTACATCTCGGCACCGCCACGTACGGGAAGACGACACAAACTTCTATCTTTTGGCTTCCTGTTGCCATGCTTGCGCTGCTGTGCGCACGTCAAGGACGGTTGCCACGATGTGCGTGCCTATCAGCGCCTTTTGTTTCGTTGTGCGTGCACGGGGCCGCCGAATTCTGATCAACTCAACTCTGGCCTCCTCTTCGCCCTTTTCTGGTCTTCACCGGTTACTACATTTTCTTGTTCGTGGAATAGGGTTACATTTAGCTAGCACTACTGGTCAGTCAACACATTTTGGGGTCTGGCGCAGCGAATAAGCGGTTGCTTCCACTGACTGCAGGAATCTGAATTTTTGCCCAATACTAAAAAAGGTGTTTGCCAAGTGTACTTCATCGTGTACTAGAAACACATGACCTTTGTCAAGTTTCACCAAGTAAACACCATGCGAAAGGATGATACTCGGCAATGGAACTCGCAGACACATGTTTTGACGAGTTCCTACCATGTGGCACTCGACCCAAAAAAATATTCTTTCGTTTTTCTTCTTCTTTTCTGTGTACATTATTATTCATTTGCATTTTATGCTCTGTTTTTTTTATAAAATTTGTTTTTTTCTTTTATTCTTCATTTTTATTTTATTTTCACGCATTTACTGCATTTAATTAAAGTTCAATCTACAATTGCATGAAAAATGACAAAATTGGATTGAAAAATCATTGTGTTCTTTACTCTATGTATAGGCCTTACTAATAAAAGGGAAACAATTCCAAACATCTAGGTGCCAAGACTTGACCCTGAACAAGGAGTTTATTGGTTTTTAATTTCAAAATTACAAACGAAGTCCGTAAAACATGAAACTTGACATGGTACCCTCAAATGGCATTAACATTTTGTGGTAAAAAATTGTGAAGCTTTTGCAAAAGTTTTCACGTACACTTCCTATAAACCGGACAACCTTGATGGAAGAATCGTGGATTCAATAGGGAATGTGTCAGGTTATAAGGTGACGCGACCGCTGCTTCATCGGTTGGCCTTTAATATTTTTCCACACTCAAGACACGCCAATGCATGTTACATGTTAAAGTTTGGCATATTTTGGGGTTCGTATGCTATATTTAAGTCATTAATTCATTTCTAGGCATTTAGTGCACATAAGTCAAATTTGAACTGCAAGTGCATGTTCTTTTAGCAAATTTGGGCTGAATATTTTTATTTGTGTCCTTAAGTCTATGTTCAGGTCTTACCCAAGAAATGAAAAGTAATTCCAAACCTTAGGGTGCGAAGGCTTGAGTCCGAACATTGAGTTTGTTGGGTTTTTCATTCGAAGAAATGCAAATGAAGTCTAAATGATATGACATTTGACATGGTGCCCTCATCTGGAATCAATATGTTATCGTAAAGATTGAGAAGGTTTCTTAAAAGCTTTCACGTACACTTCCTATAAACCGGACCATCTCTCATGAAGAATCGTAGCTTCAAGAGGAAATGAGTCAGGTTTGAAAGTGAAGTGACCGCTGCTTCATCGGGTGAGATTAATTTATTTTCTACACTCACAACCCACCATTACATGTTTCATTCCAAAGTTTGGTATATTTTTGGGATTCGTATGCTATATTTACATAAGTCATTAATTCATTTTCTAGGCATTTAGTGCATATAAGTCAAATTTGAACTGCAAGTGCATGTTTTTTGCAAATTTGGGCTGAATAATTTTATTTGTGTCCTTAAGTCTGTGTTCAGGTCTTATCCAAGAAATAAAAAGTAATTCCAAACCTTAGGGTGCGAAGGCTCTAGTCCGAACATTGAGTTTATTGGGGTTTTCATTCGAAGAAACGCAAATGTAGTCTAAATGATATGATATTTGACATGGTGCCCTCGTCTGGAATCAATATGTTATCGTAAAGATTGAGAAGGTTTCTTAAAAGCTTTCACGTACACTTCCTATAAACCGGACCATCTCTCACGAAGAATTGTAGATTCAAGAGGAAATGAGTCAGGTTTGAAAGTGAAGTGACCGCTGCTTCATCGGGTGAGATTAATTTATTTTCTACACTCACGACCCACCATTACATGTTTTGTTCCAAAGTTTGGTATATTATGGGATTCATATGCTATATTTATACAAGTCATTATTTCATTTTCTAGGCATTTAGTGCATATAAGTCAAATTTGAACTGCAAGTGCATGTTTTTTTTTGCAAATTTGGGCTGAATTTTTTTATTTGTGTCGTTAAGTCTATGTTCAGGTCTTATCCAAGAAATGAAAAGTAATTCCAAACATCAGGGTGTGTAGGCTCAAGTCTGAACATTGAGTTTACTGGGTTTTAATTTGAAGAAATGCAAATGAAGTCTAAATTATATTAAATTTGGCATGGTGCCCTCATCTGGAATCAATATGTTACGTCAAGATTGAGAAGGTTTCTTAAAAGTTTTCACGTACACTTCCAATAAACCGGACCATCTCTCATGAAGTATCGTAGCTTCAAGAGGGAATGCAGTCAGGTTTGAAAGTGAAGTGACCGCTGCTTCATCGGGTGAGATTAATTTATTTTCTACACTCACGACCCACCATTACATGTTTCATGTCCAAGTTTGGTATATTTTGGGGTTCGTATGCTATATTTAAGTCATTAATTCATTTTCTAGGCATTTAGTGCATATAAGTCAAATTTGAACTGCAAGTGCATGCTTTTTTTTGGAAATTTGGGCTGAATTTTTTTTATTTGTGTCCTTAAGTCTATGTTCAGGTCTTACCCAAGAAACAAAAACTAATTCCAAACCTCAGGGTGCGAAGGCTCGAGTCTGAACATTGAGTTTATTGGGTTTTTAATTTGAATAAATGCAAATGAAGTCTAAATAATATGAAATTTGGCATGGTGCCTTCATGTGGAATCAATATTTTATGGTCAAGATTGAGAAGGTTTCTTAAAAGTTCTCATGTTTGAAACGATAAATGGTAAACAATAGGTTCCTAGTCTTGCCTCTAAGACTGGCTCAAGTGTTGGTTGTGATCACTTTTTTGGATCTTAGGATATCATTAAGTGTAGAGATAGTTCTAAAACAACATTGTGGGTATGACGTTAGAAGAACGATCATGTTGAATCGACCCAAACTTGTCTGTTATACTTTGTGATTATATTGTCTGACATCATTTGTTATAAGATGGTGGACTTATTGGGGAACGTTGCAGAAAATAAAAAATTTCTACGCTTCACCAAGATCAATCTATGGAGTCATCTAGCAACGAGAGAGAGGATTGCATCTACATACCCTTGTAGATCGCGAGCGGAAGCGTTCAAGAGAACGGGGTTGAGGGAGTCGTACTCGTCGTGATCCAAATCACCGATGATCCTAGTGCCGAACAGACGACACCTCCGCGTTCAACACACGTACGGTTGGGGAAGACGTCTCCTCCTTCTTGATCCAGCAAGGGGAGGGAGAGGTTGATGGAGATCCAGCAGACGACGGCGGGTGGTGGAAGTAGCGGCGATCTCGGCGAGGGCTTCGCACGAGCTCAGCGAGAGGAGAGGTGTTGCGAGGGAGAGGGAGGCGCCAGGACTAGGTGCGGCTGCCTCCCCGCCCCCACTATATATAGGGCCCCTGGGGCGCCGCACTAGGAGATCCCATCTCCAAGGGGGGCGGCCAAGGGGTGGCTTGCCCCCAAGCCAAGTGGGCGCCCCACCCCTAGGGTTTCCAACCCTAGGCGCAGGAAGGCCCAAGGGGCGCCCAGACACCAGGGGCTGGTTCCTTCCCACTTCAGCCCATGGGGCCCTCCGGATAGGTGGCCCCACCGGTGGACCTCGGGACCCTTCCGGTGGTCCCGGTACAATACCGGTGACCCCCGAAACTTTCCCGATGGCCGAAAACGGACTTCCTATATATAATTCTTCACCTCTGGACCATTCCGGAACTCCTCGTGACGTCCGGGATCTCATCCGGGACTCCAAACAACTTTCGTATGACCGCATACTAATATCTCTACAACCCTAGCATCACAGAACCTTAAGTGTGTAGACCCTACGGGTTCGGGAGACACGTAGACATGACCGAGACGACTCTCCGGCCAATAACCAACAGCGGGATCTGGATACCCATGTTGGCTCCCACATGCTCCTCGATGATCTCATCGGATGAACCACGATGTCAAGGATTCAAGTAATCCCGTATACAATTCCCTTTGTCAATCGGTATGTTACTTGCCCGAGATTCGATCATCGGTATCCCAATACCTCGCTCTATCTCGTTATTGGCAAGTCACTTTACTCGTACCGTAATGCATGATCCCGTGACCAACCACTTAGTCACTTTGAGCTCATTATGATGATGCATTACCGAGTGGGCCCAGAGATACCTCTCCGTCATACGGAGTGACAAATCCCAGTCTCGATCCGTGTCAACCCAACAGACACTTTCGGAGATACCGTAGTATACCTTTATAGTCACCCGATTCGTTGTGACGCTTTGGTACACCCAAAGCACTCCTACGGCATTCGGGAGTTACACGATCTCATGGTCTAAGGAAAATATACTTGACATTGGAAAAGCTCTAGCAAACGAACTACACGATCTTGTGCTATGCTTAGGATTGGGTCTTGTCCATCACACCATTCTCCCAATGATGTCATCCCGTTATCAATGACATCCAATGCCCATGGTCAGGAAACCGTGACCATCTATTGATAAACGAGCTAGTCAACTAGAGGCTCACTAGGGACATGTTGTGGTCTGTGTATTCACACATGTATTATGATTTCCGGATAACACAATTATAGCATGAATAATAGACAATTATCATGAACAAGGAAATATAATAATAATCATTTTATTATTGCCTCTAGGGCATATTTCCAACAGTCTCCCACTTGCACTAGAGTCAATAATCTAGTTACATTGTGATGAATCGAACACCCATAGAGTTCTGGTGTTGATCATGTTTTTCTCGCGGAAGAGGTTTAGTCAACGGATCTGCGACATTCAGATCCGTATGCACTTTGCAAATATCTATGTCCATCTTGAACATTTTCACGAATGGAGTTGAAGCGACGCTTGATGTGCTCGGTCTTCTTGTGAAACCCGGGCTACTTGGCAAGGGCAATAGCTCGGTGTTGTCACGAAGAGAGTGACCGCCCCGACGCATTGGGTATGACTCTAGGTCGGTGATGAACTCCTTCATCCAGATTGCTTCATGCGCCTCCGAGGCTGCCATGTACTCCGCTTCACATGTAGATCCCGCCACGACGCTTTGCTTGCAAATCGCACTACCATCGCACCACCATTCAAAATAAACACGATCCGGTTTGTGACTTAGAGTCATCCAGATCTATGTCGAAGCTAAGCGTCGACGTAACCCTTCTGACGATCTCTTCGTCACCTCCATACACGAAACATGTCCTTAGTCCTTTCGGTACTTCAGGATATTCTTGACCGCTGTCCGGTGTTCCATGCCGGATTACTTTGGTACCTTCCTATCAAACTTACGGCAAGGCTTACATCAGTCCGGTACACAAGATGGCATACATGATAGACCCTATGGCGAGGCATAGGGGCGACACTCATCTTTTCTCTATCTTCGTCAGGGTGGGACATTGAGCCGAGCTCAATTTCACACCTTGCAACACAGCAAGAACCCCTTCTTGGACTGATCCATATTGAACTTCTTCAATATCTTATCAAGGTATGTGCTTTGTGAAAGACCTATGAGGCGTCTCGATCTATCTCTATAGATCTTGATGCCTAATATGTTAGCAGCTTCTCCAAGGTCCTTCATTGAAAAACACTTGTTCAAGTAGGCCTTAATGCTGTCCAAAAGTTCTATATCATTTCCCATCAAAAGTATGTCATCCACATATAATATGAGAAATGCTAAAGAGCGCCCACTCACTTTCTTGTAAACGTAGGCTTCTCCATAAGTCTGCATAAACCCAAACGCTTTGATCATTTCATTAAAGCGAATGTTCCAACTCCGAGATGCTTGCACCAGCCCATAGATGGAGCGCTGGAGCTTGCATACCTTGTTAGCATTCTTAGGATCGACAAAACCCACCGGCTGCATCATATACAGTTCTTCCTTAAGATGGCCGTTAAGGAATGCCGTTTTGACGTCCATTTGCCATATCTCATAATCATAGTATGCGGCAATTGCTAACATGATTCGGACGAACTTCAGCTTCGCTACGGGAGAGAAAGTCTCATTGTAGTCAACCCCTTGAACTTGTCGATAACCCTTAGCGACAAGTCGAGCTTTATAGATGGTAACATTACCATCCGCGTCCGTCTTCTTCTTAAAGATCCATTTATTTTGTATCGCTCGCCGATCATCGGGAAAGTCTGTCAAAGTCCATACTTTGTTTTCATACATGGATCCTATCTCGGATTGCATGGCTTCAAGCCATTTGTTGGAATCTGGGCCCGCCATTGCTTCTTCATGGTTCGAAGGTTCACCGTTGTCTAACAACATGATTTCCAGTACAGAGTTGCCATACCACTCTGGTGTGGAACGTGTCCTTGTGGACCTACCAAGTTCAGTAGTAACTTGATCCGAAGTACCTTGATCATCCTCATTAGTTTCCTCTCTAGTCAGTGCAGGCACCACAGGAACATCTTCCTGAGCTGTGCTACTTTCCGGTTCAAGAGGTAGTACTTCATCAAGTTCCACTTTCCTCCCACTTGCTTCTTTCAAGAGAAACTCTTTCTCCAGAAAGGACCCGTTCTTGGCAACAAAGATCTTGCCTTCGGTTCTGAGGTAGAAGGTATACCCAATGGTTTCCTTAGAGTATCCTATGAAGACGCATTTTTCCGACTTGGGCTCGAGCTTTTCAGGTTGAAGTTTCTTGACATAAGCATCGCATCCCCAAACTTTTAGAAACGACAGCTTAGGTTTCTTCCCAAACCATAATCCATACGATGTCGTCTCAACGGATTTAGACGGTGCCCTATTTAAAGTGAATGTAGCTGTCTCTAGAGCGCATCCCCAAAATGATAGCGGTAAATCGGTGAGTGACATCATAGATCGCACCATATCCAATATGGTGCGATTACGACGTTCGGACACACCGTTACGCTGAGGTGTTCCAGGCGGCGTGAGTTGTGAAACGATTCCACACTTCCTTAAGTGCGTACCAAATTCGTGACTTAAATATTCTCCCCCACGATCTGATCGTAAGAACTTTATCTTTCGGTCACGTTGATTCTCTACCTCATTCTGAAATTCCTTGAACTTTTCAAAGGTCTCAGACTTGTGTTTCATCAAGTAGACATACCCATATCTACTCAAGTCGTCAGTGAGAGTGAGAACATAACGATATCCTCCACGAGCCTCAACGCTCATTGGACCGCACACATCAGTATGTATGATTTCCAATAAGTTGGTTGATCGCTCCATTGTTCCGGAGAACGGAGTCTTGGTCCATAAGGCATGGTTCGCACGTGTCAAATGATTCGTAATCAAGAGCCTCCAAAAGTCCATCGGCATGGAGCTTCTTCATGCGTTTGACACCAATGTGACCAAGGCGGCAGTGCCACAAGTATGTGAGACTATCGTTATCAACTTTACATCTTTTGGTATTCACACTATGAATATGTGTAACATCACGTTCGAGATTCATTAAGAATAAACCATTGACCAGCGGGGCATGACCATAAAACATATCTCTCATATAAATAGAACAACCATCATTCTCGGATTTAAATGAGTAGCCATCTCGCATTAAACGAGATCCAGATACAATGTCCATGCTCAAAGCTGGCACTAAATAACAATTATTGAGGTTTAAAACTAATCCCGTAGGTAAATGTAGAGGTAGCGTGCCGACGGCGATCACATCGACCTTGGAACCATTCCCGACGCGCATCGTCACTTCATCCTTCGCCAGTCTCCGCTTATTCTACAGCTCCTGTTTTGAGTTACAAATATGAGCAACGGCACGGTATCAAATACCGTGAGCTACTACGAGTCTTGGTAAGGTACACATCAATTACATGTATATCACATATACCTTTGGTGTTGCCGGCCTTCTTGTCCGCTAAGTATTTGGGGCAGTTCCACTTCCAAAGTCCCTTTCCTTGCAATAAAAGCACTCGGCCTCGGTTTGGGTCCATTCTTTGGCTTCTTCCCGCAGCTGGCTTACGGGCGCGCAACTCCTTGCCGTCCTTCTTGAAGTTCTTCTTACCCTTGCCTTTCTTGAAACTAGTGGTTTTATTGACCATCAACACTTGATGTTCCTTTTGATTTCCACCTCTGCTGATTTCAGCATTGAAAATACTTCAGAATAGTTTTCACCATCCCCGCATATTGTAGTTCATCACAAAGATCTTGTAGCTAGGTGGGAGCGATCAAGGATTCTGTCAATGACCGCCTCGTCAGGGAGGTTAATGTCCACTGGGACAAGCGGTTGTGCAACCTAGACATTTTGAGTATGTGCTCACTGACAGAACTATTTTCCTCCATCTTACAACTGTAGAACTTGTCGGAGACTTCATATCTCTCGACCCGGGCATGAGCTTGGAAAACCATTTTCAGCTCTTCAAACATCTCATATGCTCCGTGTTGCTCAAAACGCTTTTGGAGCCCGGTTCTAAGTCAGAAAGCATGTCGCCTTGAACGAGGGAGTAATCATCAAGACGTGATCGCCAAGCGTTCATAACGTCTTGGTTCTCTGGGATGGGTGCTTCACCTAGCGGTCCTTCTAGGACATATGCTTTCTTGGCAGCTATGAAGATGATCCTCAGGTTCCGGACCCAGTCTGAATAGTTGCTGCCATCATCTTTCAGCTTGGTTTTCTCTAGGAATGCGTTGAAGTTGAGGTTGACATGAGCGTTGGCCATTTGATCTACAAGACATTTTGCAAAGGTTTTTTAGACTAAGTTCATGATAATTAAGTTCATCTAATCAAATTATTTAATGAACTCCCACTCAGATTAGACATCCCTCTAACCATCTAGTCCGTTCGGGGCTCCGGAGAGGGGGATTCGTCGTCGTCGTCATCATCAACCATCCTCCATCACCAGTTTCATGATGCTCACCGCCGTGCGTGAGTAATTCCATCGTAGGCTTGCTGGACGGTGATGGGTTGGATGAGATCTATCATGTAATCGAGTTAGTTTTGTTAGGGTTTGATCCCTAGTATCCACTATGTTCTGAGATTGATATTGCTATGACTTTGCTATGCTTAATGCTTGTCACTAGGGCCCGGGTGCCATGATTTCAGATCTGAACCTATTATGTTTTCATGAATATATGTGAGTTATTGATCCTATCTTGCAAGTCTATAGTCACCTACTATGTGTTATGATCCGGCAACCCCGAAGTGACAATAATCGGGACCACTCCCGATGATGACCATAGTTTGAGGAGTTCATGTATTCACTATGTGCTAATGCTTTGTTCCGGTACTCTATTAAAAGGAGGCCTTCATATCCCTTAGTTTCCATTAGGACCCCGCTGCCACGGGAGGGTAGGACAAAAGATGTCATGCAAGTTCTTTTCCATAAGCACGTATGACTATATTCGGAATACATGCCTACATTACGTTGATGAATTGGAGCTAGTTCTGTGTCACCCTATGTTATGACTGTTACATGATGAACCGCATCCGGCATAATTCTCCATCACCGATCCAATGCCTACGAGATTTTCATATATTGTTCTTTGTTTATTTACTTTTCCGTTGCTACTGTTACAATCACTACAAAACCCAAAAATATTACTTTTGCTACCGCTACCGTTACCGTTACTTCCATACTACTTTGCTACTAAACACTTTGCTGCAGATACTAAGTTATCCAGGTGTGGTTGAATTGACAACTCAACTGCTAATACTTGATAATATTCTTTGGCTCTCCTTGTGTCGAATCAATAAATTTGGGTTAAATAATCTACCCTCGAAAACTGTTGCGATCCCCTATACTTGTGGGTTATCACCCTACAACCAAATAACAAAGAGTCTCTTGTGTCCCCAACACATCCAATACAATGGTCAATTGTATAGGTGCACTAGTTCGGCGAAGAGATGGTGATACAAGTTCAATATGGATGATAGATATGAGTATTAGTAATCTGAGAATATAAAAACAGCAAGGTAGCAAGCGATAAAAGTGAGCGTAAATGGTATTGCAATGCTAGGAAACAAGGCCTAGGGTTCATACTTTCACTAGTGCAAGTTCTCTCAACAATAATAACATAACTGGATCATATAACTATCCCTCAACATGCAACAAAGAGTCACTCCAAAGTCAGTAATAGTGGAGAACAAACGAAGAGATTATTGTAGGGTACGAAACTGTTGGAAATATGCCCTAGAGGCAATAATAAATTAGTTATTATTATTATATTTCCTTGTTCATGATAATCGTTTATTATCCATGCTATAATTGTATTGATAGGAAACTCAAATACATGTGTGGATACATAGACAACACCATGTCCCTAGCAAGCCTCTATTGGCTAGCTCGTTGATCAATAGATGGTTACGGTTTCCTAACCATGGACATTGGATGTCATTGATAACGGGATCACATCATTAGGAGAATGATGTGATGGACAAGACCCAATCCTAAGCCTAGCACAAAGATCGTAGTTCGTATGCTAAAGCTTTTCTAATGTCAAGTATCATTTCCTTAGACCATGAGATTGTGCAACTCCGGATACCGTAGGAATGCTTTGGTGTACCAAACGTCACAACGAATCGGGTGACTATAAAGGTGCACTACAGGTATCTCCGAAAGTGTCTGCATTGGGTTGGCACGAATCGAGATGGATTTGTCACTCCGTAAACGGAGAGGTATCTCTGGGCCCACTCGGTAGGACATCATCATTATGTGCACAATGTGACCAAGGGGTTGATCACGGGATGATGTGTTACGGAACGAGTAAAGAGACTTGCGGAAACGAGATTGAACAAGGTATCGGGATACCGACGATCGAATCTCGGGCAAGTACAATACCGCTAGACAAAGGGAATTGAATACGGGATTGATTGAGTCCTTGACATCGTGGTTCATCGGATGAGATCATCGTGGAACATGTGGGAGCCAACATGGGTATCCAGATCCGCTGTTGGTTATTGACCGAGAACGCCTCGGTCATGTCTACATGTCTCCCGAACCCGTAGGGTCTACACACTTAAGGTTCGATGACGCTAGGGTTATAAAGGAAGTTTGTATGTGGTTACCGAATGTTGTTGAGTCCGGATGAGATCCCGGACGTCACGAGGAGTTCGGAATGGTCCGGAGGTAAAGATTTATATATGGAAAGTTGTTGTTCGGGTTCCGGAAAAAGTTCGGGTTTTTTCGATTGTACCGGAAGCTTCTGAAGGTTCGGAGGATTCGGAGGGGTCCGGAGGTCCGGAAATTGTTCCACCACGTCCAATACAGTAGCATGGGCTGTGGGGGGCGCCCTAGCCATAATGGGCCAAGGGCACCAGTCCCCCAAGGCCCATGCGCATGGGAGGGGGAAACCCTAAGGAGGGCCTCCACTTGACTTGGGAGGCACTCCTCCCCTCTTAACCGCCCCAAGTCCCATCTAGGGCTGGCCGCACCCCTTGGGGTGGGAAAACCTAAAGGGGCGCAGCCCCTCTTTCCCTATATATACTTGAGGTTTTGGGCTGCCCAACACACATGAGTTCTCTCCTCTTGGGTGCAGCCCTCCCTCCTCCTCCTCCTCTCCCTTGGTGCTTGGCGAAGCCTGCGGGATTGCCACGCCCTCCATCACCACCATGCCGTTGTGCTGCTGCTGGATGGAGTCTTCCTCAACCTCTCCTCTCTCCTTGCTGGATCAAGGCATGGGAGACGTCCACCGGCTGTCACGTGTGTTGAACGCGGAGGTGCCGTCCGTTCGGCACTAGGATCTCCGGTGATTTGAATCACGACAGTCGACTCCTTCAACCCCGTTCTCATGAACGCTTCCGCTTAGCGATCTACAAGGGTATGTAGATGCACTCTCCTTCCCTCGTTGCTATTTTCTCCATAGATAGATCTTGGTGACACGTAGGAAAATTTTGAATTTCTGCTCACGCTCCCCAACAAAGGGTATCGAGCTGGTTTATTGCGTAGATTCTTTGCACGAGTAGAACACAAAGTAGTTGTGGGCGTTGATGTTGTTCAATATGCTTACCGTTACTAGTCCAATCTTGTTTCGACGGTATTGTGGGATGAAGCGGCGGACCGACCTTACACGCACTCTTCGTGAGACGTGTTCCAATGACCGACATGCACTTGGTGCATAAGGTGGCTAGCGGTGCCGCTCTCCCACTTTAGTCGGAACGGATTCGATGAAAAGGGTCCTTATGAAGGGTAAATAGCAATTGGCATATCACGTTGTGGTTTTGCGTAGGTAAGAAACGTTCTTGCTAGAAACCCAAAGCAGCCACGTAAAACATGCAAACAACAATTAGAGGACGTCTAACTTGTTTTTGCAGGGTATGCTATGTGATGTGATATGGCCAAGAAGAATGTGATGAATGATATGTGATGTATGAGATTGATCATGTTCTTGTCATAGGATTCACGACTTGCATGTCGATGAGTATGACAACCGCGCAGAGCCATAGGATTTGTCTTTATTTATTGTATGACCTGCGTGTCATTGAACAACGCCATGTAATTACTTTACTTTATTGCTAACCGGTAGCCATAGTAGTAGAAGTAATAGTTGGCGAGACAACTTCATGAGGACACGATGATGGAGATCATGATGATGGAGATCATGGTGTCATGCCGGTGACGATGATGATCATGGAGCCCCGAAGATGGAGATCAAAAGGAGCAAAATGATATTGGCCATATCATGTCACTATATAATTGCATGTGATGTTTATTATGTTTATGCATCTTGTTTACTTAGAACGACGGTAGTAAATAAGATGATCCTTACACAAATTTCAAGAAGTGTTCTCCCCGACCGTGCACCGTTGCTACAGTTCGTCGCTTCTAAGCACCACGTGATGATCGGGTGTGATGGATTCTTACGTTCACATACAACGGTGTAAGACAGATTTACACAGCAAAACACTTGGGGTTAACTTGACGAGCCTAGCATGTGCGCACATGGCCTCGAACACGGAGACCGAAAGGTCGAGCATGAGTCGATATAGTAGATCGATCAACATGAAGATGTTCACCGATGATGACTAGTCCGTCTCACGTGATGATCGGACACGACCTAGTTGACTCGGATCGTGTAATCACTTAGATGACCAGAGGGATGTCTATCTGAGTGGGAGTTCATAAGATGAACTTAATTATCCTGAACATAGTCAAAAAATCTTTGCAAATTATGTCGTAAGCTCGCGCTTTAGTTCCACTGTTTAGATATGTTCCTAGAGAAAATATAGTTGAAAGTTAAAAGTAGCGATTATGCGGACAATAGAAAGCTTATGTCCTTAATGCACCGCTCAGTGTGCTGAACCCCAAACGTCGTTTGTGGATGTTGCGAACATCGGACATACACGTTTTGATAACTACGTGATAGTTCAGTTAAACGGTTTAGAGTTGAGGCACCAAAAGACGTTTTCGAAACATCGCGGAACATATGAGATGTTTCGAGAGCTGAAATTGGGATTTCAGGTTCGTGCCCACGTCAAGAGGTATAAGACCTCCGACGATTTTCTCAACCTGCAAACTAAGGGAGAAAAGCTCAATCGTTGGGCTAGTGCTCAGATTGTCTGAGTGCAAAAATCACTTGAATCGAGTGGGAGTTCATCTTCCAGATGAGATAGTGATGTTTCTCCAAAGTCATTGCCACCAAGCTACTAGAGCTTCGTGATGAACTATAACATATCAGGGATAGATATGATGATCCTTGAGGTATTCACGATGTTTGACACCGTGAAAGTAGAAATCAAGAAGGAGCATCAATTGTTGATGGTTGGTGAAACCACTAGTTTCAAGAAGGGCAAGGGCAAGAAGGACACCTCATGAAACGGCAAATCAGTTGTTTGCTCCAAGGAAGAAACCCAAGGTTGAACCCAAACCCGAGACTAAGTGCTTCGTAATAAGGGGAACAGCCACTGGAGCAGAATTACCCTAGATACTTGGTAGATAAGAAGGCTGGCAAGGTCGATAGAAGTATATTGGATATACATTATGTTAATGTGTACTTTACTAGTACTCCTAGTAGCACCAGGGTATTAGATACCGGTTCGGTTGCTAAATGTTAGTAACTCGAAATAAAAGCTACGGAATAAACGGCGACTAGCTAAAAGAGAGCTGACGATATGTGTTGGAAGTGTTTTCCAAGCTTGATGTGATCAAGCATCGCACGCTCCCTCTACCAACGAGATTGGTGTTAAACCTAAATAATTGCATTTGGTGTTTGCGTTGAGCATAGACATGATTGGATTATGTCTATCGCAATACGGTTATTCATTTAAGGAGAATAATGGTTACTCTGTTTATTTGAATAATACCTTCAATGGTCTTGCACCTAAAGGAATGGTTTATTGAATCTCGATCATAGTGATACACATTTTCATGCCAAAAGATATAAGATAGTAATGATAGTACCACTTACTTGTGGCACCGCCATGTGAGTCATATTGGTATAAAACGCATGAAGAAGTTCCATGTTGATGGATCTTTGGACTCACTCGTTTTTGAAAATTTTGAGACATGCAAACCATGTCTATTGGTGTGTACGCATGAAGAAACTCCATGCATATGGATCGTTTGGACTCACTTGATTTTGAATCACTTGAGATATGCAAAACATACCACATGGGCAAGATGACTGAAAAGCCTCGGTTTCAGTAAGATGGAACAAGATAGCAACTTGTTGGAAGTAACACATTTTGATATGTGCAGTCCAATGAGTGTTGAGGCATGCAGTGAATATCGTTATGTTCTTACTTCACAGATGATTCGAGCAGATGTTGAGTATATTTACTTGATGAAACACAAGTCTGAATTATTGAATGGTTCAAGTAATTTCAGAGTGAAGTTTAAGATCTTCGTGACAAGAGGATAGAATGTCTATGATATGATCATAGAGATGAATATCTGAGTTACGAGTTTTGGCACACAATTAAGACATTGTGCAAATTGTTTCACAATTAATACCTCCTGGAACACCATAGTGTGATGGTGTGTCCGAACATCATAGTTGCACCCTATTGGATATGGTGCGTACCATGATGTCTCTTATCAAATTACCACTATCGTTCATGGGTTAGGCATTAGAGACAACCGCACTCACTTTAATAGGGCACCACGTTACTCCGTTGAGATGACACCGTATGAACTATGGTTTAGAGAAACCTAAGTCGTCATTTCTTAAAGGTTTGGGGCTATGACGCTTATGTGAAAAAGTTTCAGTTGATAAGCTCGAACCCAAAGCGGATAAAATACATCTTCATAGGACACCCAAAACAGTTGGGTATACCTCCTAATTCAGATCCGAAAGCAATAGGGATTGTTTCTTGAATCGGGTCCTTTCTCGAGGAAAAGTTCGTCTCGAAAAGTTGAGTGGGAGGATGGTGGAGACTTGATGAGGTTATTGAACCGTCACTTCAACTAGTGTGTAGCGGTATGCAGGAAGTTGTTCTGTGACACCTACACCAATTGAAGTAGAAGCTTATGATAGTGATCATGAAGTTTTGGATCAAGTCACTACCAGATTTCGTAGGGTGACAAGGATGCGTACCACTTGAGTGGCACAAGAATCTGTCTTGAAGGTCATGTTGCTAGACAACAATGAACCTACGAGTTATGAAGAAGCGATGGTGGGCCCGGATTCCGACGAATGGCTCAAGGCCATAACATCCGAGAGAGGATCCATGACTTTGGAAGAAATACTTGATGGTCGTGGGACGTTGGGTAAAGATGGATTTTAAAAGGAAGACAGACGGTGATGGTAAGTATCACCATTAAGAAGCTCGACTTGTCGTTAAAGATGTTTTCCGACAAGTTCAAGGAGTTGACTACGGTGAGGCTTTCTCACTCGTGGCGATGCTAAGAGTCTGTTGGAATTGGATTAGCAATTACTGCATGATTGATGAAATCTTGCGATAGGATGTCAAAACATTGTTTCCTCGACGTTATACTTGAGGAAAGGTTGTATGTGATACAATCGAATAGTTTTGTCAATCCTAAGGATGCTAAAAGGTATGCTAGCTCCAATCCTTCTAAGGACCGGAGTAAGCATCTCGGAGTTGGAATATGCACTTTGATAGGATGATCAAAGATTTTGGGTTTATACAAAGTTTATGAGAAACTTGTATTTCCAAAGAAGTGAGTGGGAGCACTATAGAATTTTTTATGAGTATATGTTGTTGACATATTGATGATCAGAAATGATGTAGAATTACTGGAAAGCATATAGGGTTATTTGAAAGATGTTTTTCAATAGAAAACCTGGATTAAGCTACTTGAACAATAAGCATCAAGATCTATAAGATAGATCAAAATGTTTAATAATACTTTCAAATGAGCATGTACCTTGACATGATCTTGAAGGTGTTCAAGATGGATCACCAAAGAAGGAGTTCTTAGCTGAATTGTAAGGTATGAAGTTAAGACTTAAAGCTCGACCACGGCAGAAAAGAGAGAAAAGGATTTAAGATCGTCCCCTATGCCTTAGACATAGGCTCTACAAGATGCTATGTTGTGTACCACACCGAAGTGTGCCTTGCCATGAGACACAAGGGTACAAGAATGATCCAGAATGGATCATTGGACAGCGTCAAAATTGTCCTTGGAGTAAATAAGGACATGTTTCTCGATTATGGAGGTGATAAAGAGTTCGGCGTAAAGCGTTACGTCGATGCAAGCTTTAACACCTATCCGAGTGACTCTGAGTAGCAAACCGGATACGTATAGTGGAGCAACCATTTGGAATAGATCCAAGTGGAGCGTGGAAGCAGCATTTACAATATGACATAGAGAATTGCGAAGTACACACGGATCTGAAAGGTTCAGACCCGTTGACTAAAAACCCGTTGACTAAAACCTCTCTCACAAGCAAAACATGATCAAACCTCAGAACTCATTGAGTCTAAATCACATCATGATGTGAACTAGTTTACAGACACTAGTAAACTCTTTGGGTGTTGGTCACATGGCGATGTGACCTATCAGTGTTAATCACATGACGATGTGAACTAGATTATTGACTCTAGTGCAAGTGGGAGACTGTTGGAAATATGCCCTAGAGGCAATAATAAATTAGTTATTATTATTATATTTCCTTGTTCATGATAATCGTTTATTATCCATGCTATAATTGTATTGATAGGAAACTCAAATACATGTGTGGATACATAGACAACACCATGTCCCTAGCAAGCCTCTATTGGCTAGCTCGTTGATCAATAGATGGTTACGGTTTCCTAACCATGGACATTGGATGTCATTGATAACGGATCACATCATTAGGAGAATGATGTGATGGACAAGACCCAATCCTAAGCCTAGCACAAAGATCGTAGTTCAGTATGCTAAAGCTTTTCTAATGTCAAGTATCATTTCCTTAGACCATGAGATTGTGCAACTCCGGATACCGTAGGAATGCTTTGGGTGTACCAAACGTCACAACGAATCGGGTGACTATAAAGGTGCACTACGGTATCTCCGAAAGTGTCTGGGGTTGGCACGAATCGAGATGGATTTGTCACTCCGTGTAAACGGAGAGGTATCTCTGGGCCCACTCGGTAGGACATCATCATTATGTGCACAATGTGACCAAGGGGTTGATCACGGGATGATGTGTTACGGAACGAGTAAAGAGACTTGCCGGAAACGAGATTGAACAAGGTATCGGGATACCGACGATCGAATCTCGGGCAAGTACAATACCGCTAGACAAAGGGAATTGAATACGGGATTGATTGAGTCCTTGACATCGTGGTTCATCGGATGAGATCATCGTGGAACATGTGGGAGCCAACATGGGTATCCAGATCCCGCTGTTGGTTATTGACCGGAGAACGTCTCGGTCATGTCTACATGTCTCCCGAACCCGTAGGGTCTACACACTAAGGTTCGATGGCGCTAGGGTTATAAAGGAAGTTTGTATGTGGTTACCGAATGTTGTTGAGTCCGGATGAGATCCCGGACGTCACGAGGAGTTCCGGAATGGTCCGGAGGTAAAGATTTATATATGGAAAGTTGTTGTTCGGGTTCCGAAAAAGTTCGGGTTTTTCAGTATTGTACCGGAAGCTTCGAAGGTTCGGAGGATTCGGAGGGTCCGGAGGTCCGGAAATTGTTCCACCACGTCCAATACAGTAGCATGGGCTGTGGGGGCGCCCTAGCCATAATGGGCCAAGGGCACCAGTCCCCCAAGGCCCATGCGCATGGGAGGGGAAACCCTAAGGGGAGGGCCTCCACTTGACTTGGGAGGCACTCCTCCCCTCTTGGCCGCCCCAAGTCCCATCTAGGGCTGGCCGCACCCCTTGGGGTGGAAACCCTAAAGGGGCGCAGCCCTCTTTCCCCTATATATACTTGAGGTTTTGGGCTGCCCAACACACATGAGTTCTCTCCTCTTGGGTGCAGCCTCCTCTCCTCCTCCTCCTCTCCTTGGTGCTTGGCGAAGCCTGCTGGATTGCCACGCCTCCATCACCACCATGCCGTTGTGCTGCTGCTGGATGGAGTCTTCCTCAACCTCTCCCTCTCTCCTTGCTGGATCAAGGCATGGGAGACGTCACCGGGCTGTACGTGTGTTGAACGCGGAGGTGCCGTCCGTTCAGCACTAGGATCTCCGGTGATTTGAATCACGACGAGTACGACTCCTTCAACCCCGTTCTCATGAACGCTTCCGCTTAGCGATCTACAAGGGTATGTAGATGCACTCTCCTTCCCCTCGTTGCTAGTTTCTCCATAGATAGATCTTGGTGACACGTAGGAAAATTTTGAATTTCTGCTACGTTCCCCAACAGAAACCACCTCAAAGTTATTCTTTCTGATCAATCTATTCAAAAGTCCGTAGTAAAATAACACGAAGCTATTCTTTCCGTTCGATCTATCATAGAGTTCGTACTAGAATAACACCTTAAGACACAAATCAACCAAAACCCTAATGTCACCTAGATACTCCAATGTCACCTCAAGTATCCGTGTGTAGGATTATACGATATGCATCACACAATCTCAGATTCATCTATTCAACCAACACAAAGAACTTCAAAGAGTGCCCCAAAGTTTCTACCGGAAAGTCAAGACGAAAACGTGTGCCAACCCCTATGCATAAGTTCACAATGTTACAGAACCCACAAGTTGATCACCAAAACATACATCAAGTAGATCACGTGAATATCCCATTGTCACCATAGATAAGCACATGCAAGACATACATCAAGTGTTCTCAAATCCTTAAAGACTCAATCCGATAAGATAACTTCAAAGGAAAAACTCTATGCATTACAAGAGAGTAGAGGGGGGAGAAACATCATAAGATCCAACTATAATAGCAAAGCTCGCGATACATCAAGATCGTGCAAAATCAAGAACACGAGAGAGAGAGAGAGAGAGAGAGAGAGAGAGAGAGAGAGAGAGAGAGAGAGAGAGAGAGATCAAACACATAGCTACTGGTACATACCCTCAGCCCCAAGGGTGAACTATTCCCTCCTCATCATGGAGAGCGCCGGGATGATGAAGATGGCCACCGGTGAGGGATCCTCCCCTCCGGCAGGGTGCCGAAACGGGTCTAGATTGGTTTTCGGTGGCTACAGAGGCTTGCGGTGGCGGAACTCCCGATCTAGGTTATGTTCTGGAAGTTTTATGTATATATAAGAGGTTGTGGCGTCGGGAACAAGTCAGGGGGTCTCCGAGGCGGCCACGAGGTAGGGGGGCGAGCCCGGGGGGTAGTGCGTGCCCCCCACCCTCGTGGGTGCCTTGCGACCCTTCTGGTCCATCTCCGATGCTCCGTGGGCTTCTTCTGGTCCAAAAATAATCTCCGTCAAATTTAGGTCAATTGGACTCCGTTTGGTTTTCCTTTTCTGCAATACTCAAAAACAAGGGAAAAACATAAACTGGCACTGGGCTCTAGGTTAATAGGTTAGTCCCAAAAATCATATAAAATAGCATATAAATGCATATAAAACATCCTAGATGGATAATATAATAGCATGGAACAATCAAAAATTATAGATACGTTGGAGACGTATCAACATCCCCAAGCTTAATTCATGTTCGTCCTCGAGTAGGTAAATGATAAAAACAGATTTTTTGATGTGGAATTCTACCTAACATATTTATCAATGTAATCTTCTTTATTGTGGCAAGAATATTTAGATCCATAAGATGCAAAACAAAAGTTTAATATTGAAATGAAAACAATAATACTTCAAGCATACTAACAAGCAATCATGTCTTCTCAAAATAACATGGCCAAAGCAAGTTATCCCTACAAAATCATATAGTCTGGCTATGCTCTATCTTCATCACACAAAATATTTAAATCATGCACAACCCCGATGAAAAGCCAAGCAATTGTTTCATACTTTTGATGTTCTCAAACTTTTTCAATCTTCACGCAATACATGAGCGTGAGCCATGGGCATAGCACTATAGGTGGAATAGAATGGTGGTTGTGGAGAAGACAAAAAAGGGAGAAGATAGTCTCACATCAACTAGGCGTATCAACGGGCTATGAAGTTGCCCATCAATAAATATTAATATGAGTGAGTAGGGATTTCCATGCAACAAATGCACTAGAGCTATAAGTGTATGAAAGCTCAAAAAGAAACTAAGTGGGTGTGCATCCAACTCGCTTGCTCATGAAGAACTAGGGCATTTTGAGGAAGCCCATCATCGGAATACACAAGCCAAGTTCTATAATGAAAGATTCCACTAGTATATGAAAGTGACAACATAGGAGACTCTCTATCATGAAGATCATGGTGCTACTTTGAAGCACAAGCGTGGTAAAAGGATAGTAGCATTGCCCCTTCTATCTTTTTCTCTCATTTTTTTTGTTTTTTTTGGGCCTTCTCTTCTTCTTCTTTCTTTTTTTGGCCTCTTTTTTTAATTTTCATCCCGACTTGTGCGGGAATCATAGTCTTCATCATCCTTTCTTCACTGGGACAATGCTCTAATAATGATGATCATCACACTTTTATTTACTTACAACTCATGAATTACAACTCGATACTTAGAACAAAATATAACTCTATATGAATGCCTCCGGCGGTGTACCGGGATGTGCAATGAATCAAGAGTGAAATGTATGAAAGAATTATGAAGGTGGCTTTGCCACAAATACAATGTCAACTACATGATCATGCAAAGCAATATGACAATGATGGAGCGTGTCATAATAAACGGAACGGTGGAAAGTTGCATGGCAATATATCTCGGAATGGATATGAAAATGCCATAATAGGTAGGTATGGTGGCTGTTTTGAGGAAGGTAATGCTGGGTGTTATGGTACCGGCGAAAGTTGCGCGGCACAAGAGAGGCTAGCAATGGTGGAAGGGTGACAGTGCGTATAATCCATGGACCCAACATTAGTCATAACGAATTCACATACTTATTGCAAAAATCTATTAGTTATCGAAACAAAGTACTGCGCGCATGCTCCTAGGGGGATAGATTGGTAGGAAAAGACCATCGCTCGTCCCCGACCGCCACTCATAAGGAAGACAATCAAAAAAATAAATCATGCTCCGACTTCATCACATAACGGTTCACCATACGTGCATCCTACGGGAATCACAAACTTTAACACAAGTATATCTAAAATTCACAACTACTCCACTAGCATGACTCTAATATCACCATCTTCATATCTCAAAACAATCATAAAGAATCAAACTTCTCATAGTATTCAATGCACTTTATATGAGAGTTTTTATTATATCCCTCTTGGATGCCTATCATATTAGGATTAAATTTTATAACCCAAACAAATTACCATGCTGTTTAAGACTCTCAAAATAATATAAGTGAAGCATGAGAGTTCATCTATTTTTTCAAAATAAAACTACAGTCGTAATCTAAAAGATACAAGTGAAGCACTAGAGCAAATGACAAACTACTCCAAAAGATATAAGCGAAGATCCATGAGTAGTCGAATAATTATGTAACTATGTGAAGACTCTCTAACATTTAAGAATTTCAGATCTTGGTATTTTATTCAAACAGCAAGCAAAACAAAAGAAAATAAAATGACGCTCCAAGCAAAACACATATCATGTGGTGAATAAAAATATAGCTCCAAGTAAAGTTACCGATGAACGAAGACGAAAGAGGGGATGCCATCTGGGGCATCCCCAAGCTTAGGCTCTTGGTTGTCCTTGAATATTACCTTGTAGTGGCTTGGGCATCCCCAAGCTTAGGCTCTTGCCACTCCTTATTCCATAGTTCATCGAATCTTTACCCAAAACTTGAAAACTTCACAACACAAAACTCAACAGAAAACTCTTAAGCTCCGTTAGTATAAGAAAATAAATCACCACTTAGGTACTGTTGTGAACTCATTCTAAATTCATATTGGTGTAATATCTGCTTTATTCCAACTTCTCTATGGTTCATACCCTCCGATACTACTCATAGATTCATCAAAATAAGCAAACAACACAATGAGAACAGAATCTGTCAAAAACAGAACAGTCTGTAGTAATCTGTATCAAACTTATACTTCTGGAACTCCAAAAATTCTGAAATAAATTTGTGGACGTGAGTAATTTATCTATTTATCATCTGCAAAAAGAATCAACCTAAAAGCACTCTCCAGTAAAAAATGGCAGCTAATCTCGTGAGCGCGAAAGTTTCTATTTTTTACAGCAAGATCGCATAGACTTCACCCAAGTCTTCCCAAAGGTTCTACTTGGCACAAACACTAATTAAAACATAAAACCACATCTAAACAGAGGCTATATGAATTAATTATTACTAAACAGGAGAAAAAAGCAAAGAACAAAAGTAAAATTGGGTTGCCTCCCAACAGGCGCTATCGTTTAACGCCCCTAGCTAGGCATGATGATTTCAATGATGCTCACATAAAAGAACATAAAGAGAGCATCATGAAGAATATGACTAGCACATTTAAGTCTAAACCAATTCCTATGCATAGGGATTTTGTGAGCAAACAACTTATGGGAACAATAATCAACTAGCATAGGAAGGCAAAACAAGCATAACTTTAAAACTTTAAGCACATAGAGAGGAAACTTGATATTATTGCAATTCCTACAAGAATATGTTCCTCCCTCATAATAATTTTCAGTAGCATCATGAATGAATTCAACAATATAACCATCACATAAAGCATTCTTTTCATGATCTACAAGTATAGAAAATTTACTACTCTCTACATAAGCAAAATTCTTCTCATTCGGAATAGTGGGAGTATCATAAGAAACTCGAATACTATAAATTGTTTCCACATTAAAAGAGTAATGTTCAAAAAAGGATAATCATAATCATGAAAAGTTTTATAAATATAATGATCACTACTTTCTATAGCATAAGTGTCATCACAATAATCATCATAAGTAGCAACTTTGTTCTCATCATAATCGATTGAAACCTCTTCCAAGATAGTGGAATCATTACTAAATAAAGTCATGACCTCTCCAAATCCACTTTCATCAATATAACCATCATAAATAGGAGGCATGCTATCATCATAATAAATTTGCTCATCAAAACTTGGGAGGCTAAAAGTATCATCTTCATTAAACATAGCATCCCCAAGCTTGGGACAAACATTAATTGCAGCAAATAAATTCTCAAACATGTCATCCTCATCAAACATAGCATCCCCAAGCTTGGGCCTTTTCATATCATAAGCATAATCACTCTCATCATTAATAGTATGGATAGCACCAATAGTATAGAAATTATCATCACCATAATGAGTAATAGAAGCAACATCATTTGGAAGGGATACATTTTCACCTTTGCTTCTCCGTCTTTTCTTGTTCTTCTTCACATTATGCGTGGGTTTGATCCTCATTTTGAAGCTCCTTGTTAATGAGATGGGTTGAATAGAAGGCTCCTCCTCGTTACCTGATTCATCATAAGAAATAATAGGAAGATATTGGGAAGTCTCTTCCCTTTAATTAGTATTCTCTTCATTTTCTATTTGTTTTCTCGTCTTTATGTAATTGGCAATATAAGGATTTTCAATGCAATTCACTGCACAATACATAAAAATTTCTTCTAGATCAAAATCAAGAAATCTATCAAGATTAAATTTTGGAATACCCTCAGTTATACGTTTCATTTCTTCATACCCCAAAAGAAGACTATGCTCTTTATGATGCTCAAGGGTAATCAAGTTATCACAATTTTTGGACACGATTTGATCATGAAACAAATAGCATTGGAGCTTTAAATGACCATGTTCATTACAAAGTTCACAAGGATGGCGATAAATATTGAATCTTTCAGCACAATCATATAGACTTTCTTGCAACCATTTAGTTTCCAAATACTTATGCCTCTTGCAAAATCTATCTTCCCTGTTTGGTGTGTACTTGCAAGATCTATGTATTCCACAAAGGTTGACATGCTTATAAGAGACATTTTCATCATGACTAGTGCAATCATCATTAGTACTATGGATATTCAAAGAATTCATACTAACAACATTGCAATCATGCTCATCATTCAAATATTTAGTGCCAAACATTCTAATGCATTCTTCTTCTAACATTTTGGCACAATTATCGAAATCCTTATTTTCATGGAAGATATTAAAAAGATGAAGCATGTGAGGTACCCTCAATTCCATTTTTTTGTAGTTTTCTTTTATAAACTAAACTAGTGATAAAACAAGAAACAAAAAGATTTGATTGCAAGATCTAAATATATACCTTCAAGCACTCACCTCCCCGGCAACGGCGCCAGAAAAGAGCTTGATGTCTACTACACAACCTTCTTCTTGTAGACGTTGTTGGGCCTCCAAGTGCAGAGGTTTTTAGGACAGTAGCAAATTTCCCTCAAGTGGATGACCTAAGGTTTATCAATCCGTGGGAGGCGTAGGATGAAGATGGTCCCTCTCAAGCAACCCTGCAACCAAATAACAAAGAGTCTCCTGTGTCCCCAACACACCCAATACAATAGTAAATTGTATAGGTGCACTAGTTCGGCGAAGAGATGGTGATACAAGTGCAATATGGATGATAGATATGAGTATTTGTAATCTGGAGATATAAAAACAGCAAGGTAGCAAGCGATAAAAGCGAGCGTAAATGGTATTGCAATGCTAGGAAACAAGACCTAGGGTTCATACTTTCACTAGTGCAAGTTCTCTCAACAATAATAACATAATTGGATCACATAACTATCCCTCAACATGCAACAAAGAGTCACTCCAAAGTCACTAATAGCTGAGAACAAATGAAGAGATTATTGTAGGGTACGAAACCACCTCAAAGTTATTCTTTCTGATCAATCTATTCAAGAGTCCATAGTAAAATAACACGAAGCTATTCTTTCCGTTCGATCTATCATAGAGTTCGTACTAGAATAACACCTTAAGACACAAATCAACCAAAACCCTAATGTCACCTAGATACTCAAATGTCACCTCAAGTATCCATGGGTATGATTATACGATATGCATCACACAATCTCAGATTCATCTATTCAACCAACACAAAGAACTTCAAAGAGTGCCCCAAAGTTTCTACCGGAAAGTCAAGATGAAAACGTGTGCCAACCCCTATGCATAAGTTCACAATGTTACGGAACCCGCAAGTTGATCACCAAAACATACATCAAGTAGATCACGTGAAAATCCCATTGTCACCACAGATAAGCACATGCAAGACATACATCAAGTGTTCTCAAATCTTTAAAGACTCAATCCGATAAGATAACTTCAAAGGGAAAACTCAATCCATTACAAGAGAGTAGAGGGGGGAGAAACATCATAAGATCCAACTATAATAGCAAAGCTCACGATACATCAAGATCGTGCCAAATCAAGAACACGAGAGAGAGAGAGATCAAACACATAGCTACTATTACATACCCTCAGCCCCGAGGGTGAACTATTCCTTCCTCATCATGGAGAGCACCGGGATGATGAAGATGGCCACCGGTGAGGGATCCCCCCCTCCGGCAGGGTGCCGGAACGGGTCTAGATTGGTTTTCGGTGGCTACAGAGGCTTGCAGTGGCGGAACTCCCGATCTAGGTTATGTTCTGGAAGTTTGGGTATATATAAGAGGTTTTGGCGTCGGGAACAAGTCAGGCGGGTCTCCTAGGCGGCCACGAGGTTGAGGGCGCGCCCCCCACCCTCGTGGGTGCCTCGGGACTCTTCTGGTCCATCTCCGATGCTCCGTGGGCTTCTTCTGGTCCAAAAAATAATCTCCGTCAAATTTCAGATCAATTGGACTCCGTTTGGTTTTCCTTTTCTGCAATACTCAAAAACAAAGGAAAAACAAAAACTGGCACTGGGCTCTAGGTTAATAGGTTAGTCCCAAAAATCATATAAAATAGCATATAAATGCATATAAAATAACCTAGATGGATAATATAATAACATGGAACAATAAAAAATTATAGATACATTGGAGACGTATTATTGTCCATAGTGGTAACCCACTCTATGTAATCGGAGATCCCGTGAAGTAGAAGTGGGAGACATGCTGTTGGTCAGCTGAGAGGAGAGTGTCCTTATTTTAATTATCCCACTCCGTGAAGATGCAATACTCTCCTGATCTGCATGGCAGGTTGATAGTTATCTTAATGTGTTCCAAGTGGATTATTTGAGTAAGCAGAGATGTTGTCCTATAGAGCATCTCATGAGGAACACACCTATATGAATTTGACTGTTGACGTCGCGGTCTGTGAGAATTGGGTTTTCTCTAATAAATTCATGAAAGGCCCTGGAGTATGACGTATACGCTCCACCTGCGG
This sequence comes from Aegilops longissima, assembly GCA_021605205.1. NCBI lineage: Eukaryota > Viridiplantae > Streptophyta > Magnoliopsida > Poales > Poaceae > Aegilops > Aegilops longissima. The sequence continues at coordinate 571,350,851 of CM038679.1, read as the reverse complement.
GGAAGCCTTGCGGCAGCCCAGTATCGGTCAAGAATTTGTGTGAAATTAGTCTCGTAGAAAACTTGTAGTTCAAGGCATAATCTACTATTCAAGTTGTGATCTAGTGTAGTATAAAACTCTAAGTGGAAGTTCAACTTCACAGTCTCCACTAAGCACGGGTATATAAACAACGTTTTGGAACTAAATGATGAGATGTGCCAATGAGACTTTGTGGTGGATTGTTAGAATTTGTTAGTAGGCCTTTGGCCCAAAGCCCAACTAAAATTCTGAAATTCTCTTGGCCCATTCATGCATATCCTGTGAGTGGTGTGAATGGGACTAAAGTTTAGTCCTACCCCGGAAGTTGAGTGAGACTTGCATCTCTTTATAAGGTGACTTTGTCTTAGTTTGATTCCGATCTACTCCTATGCTAAGTGTCTTTGTTTGGTTTGATTTCTTGTGTTTGCGTGTATGGGCTAGCCGTCAGTGTTCAATGCTTATGTTAATATAATAACGACAAAATGTGCTGCAAATTCATGTTCAAGTTGAAATAAGGCCGAAGGAGCTCTTCTATCACTTGCATGAGCATGAGAAGAGGAGGCCTACACGCGCGCTCCTCCTCCTCGTTCGCCTTGTCACGGCGCGCCGCGCCGCGGTTTGCGGGAATGAGCAGAGCCGAGGACAATGCTATGAACATTGTCTATATTTTTGCTGCTCGGGAAAAATAATGAGTCATTAATTAATAATGAACAAACGCGTTAATTACTGAACTGTTTCCGATTATTTTGGATCGTGATTCGGACGTGGGTTTTACTCCCACGACCTACACGTCCCGCATTATATAGTCAGACAGACGTATACCCTAGCCGCCGCCACAACAAATGGTTTCACACCGTTCCAGATCATTGCGCCGCCACGCAAGTCTTCTTCATCCCTCCTTCCGGCGTGCACTGTGAGAAGGGACAGTAGACCTCCAGAACCCCGCCTCTCGTGATCCTGTACGAGAGAGGGGCGATCAGGTTTTTGGGAAGCGCACTCGCGCGACTGCTGGCAGCGACGACTTCTTCCCCGATCTCGACAACCTCCTCATCAACGACATGGGCTACAACATCAATGTCAGCGGTCCTGCTCGCGCTGCACCATATGTGATCTTGTCCTCCTTGTTCGAGATCTTGCTAGAATTCTTAGTTCTAGTCTGTGCCCTAGATATGATCTGTTCATCTACTATGTTAGTCTGCATGATTAGTTTAATCTCTGCTTTCGTAGTCATGATTTATTTACTGTTTATTCGGATTAAATCTCATAGTAATTTGTTCATATATCCAACAGAATATTAGTCAAATAATTGTGGTTTTACATGAAGTAAAGGCTCAGAAGTTGTGCTTCTGCCAAATTTATTCAAATGCAGAAATGACTAAAATGCACATATTCTCACTTAAGTCAAGCCATACACACGTTTGATTTGATCTCAACAACTAAATTCACATCCGGACGGCCCTCCAACGGCGCCGGGTGGGTGGAGTGCGCCTAGCCGAGACGCTGCACATTTACGCTCCTCTGCTTCATCTGCCTCTGCCCACTTTAAATACCTCCGCTCCCCGGCCCGTAGCGTAGTACGCATCAGCTCCCCCTTCCCTCGAGGCCTCAGTAGTTAGCCACTAGCCACTGAACACTAGCAGCAGGGAGGAATCAGAAGGCTGCCATGAGGCAAGGAGGGGGCGGAGGCGACGGGGTGAGCCCCGGCAATGTCCCGGTGTGCTACTACGGCGCGGGCGGGCGCGTGTCGGCCACCCTGGAGCGGCGGGTGCGCGCCGCCGAGGTGCTCCTGCGGTGCGCGGCGTGCGGCCTCGCCGTGCTCGCCGCCGCCCTCCTCGGCGCCGACCGCCAGTCCCGCACCTTCTTCTCCATCCAGAAGGTCGCCCGGTACACCGACATGCAGTCCCTCGTGTAAGCCCCTCCCTCCCCATCACCACAACACTCATCTTAATTTCCTTGCGTTCTCAACACAAAATTCATTAATTTCCTTGCCTGATGCCTCTCAGTTGGTAAATCAAGTACAGTAGTAAATCAACCTGTTCTCTCTGCATGCGGCCACTAAAAAAATCTCCACTCCAGCCTCCACCATCCACGGCTCACTGTCTCACCAGTCATGGCTAGTCACTGTCTCACAAGTCACGGCTCACTGTCTCACTGAAGCTGTGTATCAGTGGAGCAGCTAGCAAAGAAGAGGATCTTCTTCGAAATTTCCTTTTTCCTTTTTGCGCCAAGTAGCAACTGGTACGGGTGTTCACATTGCGGTAACGTTCCAGCGATGCTATGTCGCGGAATCATTGTCCACTCGCCGTCGCCGATGGGATCGTCGATCCAGCGAGCCCATTGTTCTAGCTGAGATTCTTTTTACTACTACTACTACTGCTGGTTTTCACACGACGAGCATGTACCTTATTACCCTGTGGATGTTGAGTTACCAGCCACTTGCCAGTGCCGGTAACCCGGCCAATGTCCTAGTACCACTTCCGTTACGAGCTACGCATGCTCAGTTATAGTAGCAATCTTCCTTCCCCACGGGTTTTTTCTTTAGAAATCTTCCTTAATTTGGCACACCCATCAGGTTAGCCTTTTCTTTGGCCGGGAAGCGATCAGATTAGCCACGAACCCAACAAAGTATCAGCAGTTTAGCAGATAGTGCAACACGCAGGAGCAAATTAAACCGTCGACGAGGACGATGGCACGGTGATAACGAGACGATTGACTGCAGGAGTAGCTTGCTGCTGGCAGAGCAACCACCACGACCAACTACCCAGAGACGAGACGAGACCTACGTCGTCACGGAGGAAACAAGCGCTTTAAGGCTATTTTATCCCCCTGTCGGGGCCAACGGCCCATCCCCCATATGTGCCGGTGCCAGCGCTGCTTCCCCCGCCTCGCTGCGTGGCCGCACCGGGGAAGGCTCTGCCTGCATGCTTGTAGACGGGCAGGCAGACCTGGCCGCGAAACTCCATTGAAAATTAATGGCGCGTACGTACGTACGCATGCCGGTGATGGCATCGCAGGGAGGTGAATCGGGTAGGAGGAGGAGGAGAACGAACGACAAGTGTGAAGGGTGCTCACAGTAGCAGGCATCGTCGCACCCACCACGTGGTGCAGTGCAGTACAGTGCTCAATGGTTACTTGGATCATTTATGGGGGCGCGTACACCGACTGCATATAACCTACCTACCGGCGAGCACGGTTGAGGCACATCTACTATTTTACCGCATCTGAAACAATTTACCGCATCTACTATTCTACTAATAATTCATCTTGTTGTTCTTCTATCAGTGGAGAGAATTATTATTATTTTTTGTTGAAAACGCGAATGATACAGTGCTCCATGATCAGCGATTCGGGATGTTTGGCACGCATTTATGATCGGTATTCAAGCCATCAGATGTGTGTGTGTGTGCGCGCGTTTGCATCGCCCACTTCAAAAAATCTTCATTGTTTCTCTCCACATTTAACACCTCTCCACAAGCTAGCTAGCAGGACCATCCTCACACTGGACCAACACATAATGTGCCAAGTAGTAGCACAATTGAAAAGCTAACCCAGGCCATCAAGGCTGTAACATGTACAAGTAACTCTGTAGACCAACATGACGTACTGCACACAGTAGTAGTGGTGTGCTGATCACTTGGCTTTGGATGCAGGATCTTGGTGATAGCAAGTGGAATGGTTGCCTGTTACAGCCTGCTGCAGGGTGCGAGGTGCCTGGTGAGCATTATCAGGGGTGGCATCCTTCTCAACAGGCCCTTGGCTTGGGCGATCTTCTCCTGTGATCAGGCAAGTTAATAGTGGTTGTTGTCGCCATCAGCTTTTCTTGTCATTTGTTTGCTTTCGTTAGCATACATACAGCATGTTTGTCGCCTTGCTCGTCACTGTCAATGGGTGGCTTTCGGCTGTCACGGGCGCGTTTTAGGGGGATATGGTTGTCGCTCTTGACACTGAACAGAGGTCCTTCTGTGTGAATAATTAGATTGTCACAAGATTCATGCATTTGCCAGATGAGTAAACTGCATGGATTTACTGACTTGAGAACTTCTTTTTCTTTTGCTCTACAGCTGGAGAAAATCAAACTTATAAAATTTACTGTCCATACTAACCTTTCAGAGATAAAAAGAAGGGGAAACTTTTTTTGTTTGATAAAAAAAGGGGGAAACTACTGCTTGAATTTTGCATTTATAGCATATGGGGCACTCCTCTGTTCCTAGAGATTATAGATTGGGCTATCGTCAGGTCACATCGATCTCGTCTAGCTGCTGCAGTACTGTTTGTATCATAACTTGTCCGTACATCAGGTCATATATCACAATCAACACATAGCCACATTTTGGTATATTCCTTGCAAATTAATTGCCAAATCATTATGAGAAAACACACACTTAATTAAGACCAGCAATATTTGTGGTTGGTTGAACATCTTTTTTCCTATAAAGGGCACTTTTATTAATTTATAAGTGTAGCATCCAGCGGGCACAAATCATGATGATCGACACCCCTGCTTCTGCATAGCTAAGATGCACACAGACAAACGGTTGCTCTAGCTAAGATGCACACAGCCAAACATACTCCATTCCAACGCAGGGCTGCTATGCATTCTGCAGTGACCCTTTACTTATGTCATTGTCATGGTTCCTGAAAAATGTACTACTCACTATAGATATACAATAGTATTGATGGTGCAAGCATGAAATAACAAATAAGATGTTGCCAAATTGACGAAGGAGTGGTCTCTCACGGTCAAATGTGAGCATGTGCATCTGCTGCCTGGATTCAGCAAGCCCCGGGATGGACAGTGCATGCTGGTATTAGTTGGGAGATCACAAGTTCAGAACCATCATAAACACCACATGGTGGTATTAATGTGAGGCCAAGCCCTGGGTCGTTCAGTTGCCTATTCATTCTACCATTAAACTCCCCCAACAAGATCGTGGTACTCGTGCACTGTTCATTTGGGGTAACCTGTTTTCAGTTTGCTACCAGGACGACGACCAGCTTCACGAGCTCGACACGATTGCTTCTACTACTGACACGCACAAAAAATACTAAGTCCCTACCACTGCTGGCCAATTTTTATATTCTGTTGATTTAAAATGGTTTTTGAACTTTAAGGGAAAAAAAAGATAGAGTAAAACTGTGAATAAAGTCTGAAAAATGTAAGCTGTGCTGCAGGTGATGGCGTACGTGATAATCGGGGCGGTGGCGGTGGCGATGGAGGCGGCGCTGCTGGGGAAGACCGGGGAGGTGGAGTTCCAGTGGATGAAGACGTGCGAGCTGTACCAGCGGTTCTGCACGCAGGCGGGGGGCGGCGTCGCCTGCGCCGTCGCCGCCAGCGCCACCATGGTCGGGATCGCCCTCGTCTCCGCCTTCAACCTCTTCCGCCTCTACGGCCACGGCAAGGGCAGCAGCAAGTGAATCGAATTCCAGGCCCTCGCTGCATGCGTGCATGCATGCATGGCCGGCCTCTCTTTAGGTTTTAGCGACGACACCGAATCCAAATCCAGTCCGGGGAGAGAAGGAGAACCGTACGTGCGTAGCATATGTAGCTGCCGTCGCTCGTTTTTACTGTAGTTTGTTGGTGTTGACACGCATGGTGTCAGTCCGCGTTAGCCATAAGAAGAAGCTGTGTGGGACAAAAGCTAGACCGGTTTCTCTGTATATGATGTCAAGTGATCCACAAGGTGTTTGTAGACAGTAATACTGCTATGTGCGTAATAAAAGAGGAGCAAGAAAGCGATGTAGTATCACTGTGGCCGGCCCGGTTAGGGGAGCTTGCTCAGTTGCGCCGCTGCTGCTGTGCATGCCGATCTTTGCTGCTTGGTTGCGGTGGTAGTTTGGATGCCTTCACAAACATCCCATGTACAAATGTCAGACGATTCGAAACAAAAGGAGCACTCCCTCCCGTTCAGTGATCGAAACGCTTTTATATTTTTTTACGGTGAAAGTACATATTTGAGGTGAGCCAGGTGAGCTTCTGATGGCCTCATGCCCAGCGTTTCCGTAATAACCCCAACTCCACACCCCGAACACAGCTTACAACTTTCATCATACTATGCTCTCCAAGGAGCAACTCTTTTCAAAATCTCAAAACGAAAGATATGGGGCGGATATCAGATTTTGAGGGTAGCCAGAAGCCTGGCACGAATGAATGGTCCGCCCACAACACCGACTTGGCCGGCCCAATAGGGAGCACCATCAGTCCCAACAACGTTTTCTCGTCCGCGATAATCTTTTTCTTTTTTGTTTTTCTTTTTGCATCAGTTTTTCTGTTTCTTCCTCAGTTTTTCCTGGATTTCTTCATTTTTATCCAGTTTCCTCCTGGTTTATTTTTGTTTTCTTTGTTTGTTTTTATTATTTTTTCTCTGGTTTTTTATTTCTCTCTCTTCCTTTTCTTACTCATTTTCCTTCTTTTCTTCTTTATTTTTTTCTTTCCACGTTGTTATTTTTTTCTTTGTTTCTTTGTCAATTTTCACTGTTTTCCATTCTTTTTACACTTGTTCCTTCAGTTTTATTTTTATTTTCCTTTTACCTGATTTATTTTATTTTTTGGTTCCTTTTGGTTTTCATTCTGGATTTATGGCATATGTCCAGAACTTTATCTAACGCACGTTTAACATTTTTCCCATCTAAATTAAATATTTTTTAATACATGGTCAACATTTTTCTATTCAGATTATAAAGATTTCTCAAATGTTTGATTAATAGTTTTCAAATACAAGATTAAAATTTTATTGAATACAAGGTCAACATGTTTGTTATACACACTTTTAAAGTTTTTCAAATGCTTGATTAACAATTTTCAAATATATTATTATATTTTTTAATACATGGCCAAAATATATGAACATTTAACATTTTTATATGCTTGATTAATACTTTTTAAATGCAATGTTAACATATTTCTATACACTCAACATTTTTAAATGCTTCACTAACATTTTTAATTAGACGATCAACTTGTTTCACACATTGTACATTTTTGTATACATATTCCGTACAATGTGAAACATTTTCTATACACATTGAACATGTTTCAAATGATTGGTTAACACTTTCTGAGCACATGGTCAACATTTTTTGTACATACATCTAACATTTCTAAAATGCTTGATTAATATTTTCAAATAATTGTTTAATATTTTTCAATTGCTTGATTAAAAAAATTAAATACACGATCAACCTTTTCACACACATTGCATATTTTTGTATACATTTTTCGTACACATGTAAAACATTTTCTCTATACATATTCAACATTTTTAAAATGCTAAGTTAAATTTTTTAGAAATGTTTTTATGTATTTTCTAAATATATTTATTTAGAATATTTAACAGTATAAATAAAAGAAAAACAGAAAGAAAAAAGGAAATAAAAAAGAAATACAAAACATATAAACCAGGTCCACGCCTACCACGTGGCTGGGCCGGCCATCTGTTGCTCACCTAACTCGAGGTTATAAGCGAGACATAGGAGTGCCCTTCTTTACCCGCTATAAGTGATCGTATAGCACGGCGACTATTTCGCCGAAATTACTAATTGAGGAGTACTCGTTGCAAAAATCACTCCAATTCCCTTGGTTGGAAGTTTTCCCTTTTTTCGTAGATCTGTTTATTCAAAACGTTTTATCTCTCAAACCATGCGTTCAAATCTCGAACCGCTTTCATCGTTGAATTCCTCGCGTTGAGATCACCAATTGCCCATCCTACCTCCTCTACCTTTTTGACAGCCCATCTTTTTTTCTCAGTAGAGTCTTTCAGTGGCATGTTTCAATCCTCTTCCCCATTACTTAGAAAAAATGAACCACCGGTTCAGGTACAAGATACTATCATTCAAAACTAGGGGCTTGTTTGGTTTGTGTCCTGGCCGCCGTGCCTGAAAAAAGTCAGTGCCTGGAACAAGCCTGAGAGCATATGTGTTCTATGCCTGGACAGGCTGGCCTGAGAGGAGGACGTTTGGATGATGCCCTGGCCTGAAAAAGCATTAGGGAATATTTTATAGGGTCAAAAGTATGTACAGTTGTGGAGCCCACTGTACCAGCAGAATATTTTAGCACTAATATGTAACCAGGCACGCACCAGGCGTTTGGAATCGTTCGCCTGGCCCCAGGCTAATGGTGGTGCCTGTATTTGCCCAGGCTAATGATCACAACAGCTTTTTCAGGCCAGGCATTGTGTCAAACGCTCAGGCACTATCCAAACATGTCTCAGGCAGGTTTCATGCACACTTGTGGCCAGGCACAAAATCGTCAGGAAGGCAACCAAACTGACCCTAGATCCCTTGATAGGTTTTGACGAACTTTTTTTTCACGACAAAAATCGGACGAAAAAATCGAACGAAAAAACCAAACCGGAAGCATGGGTTTTTTCCTTTTCCGAAAGAGGCACGCCCGTGCCTATCACGAAACAAAACCGTGACTCTGGGGAAGAAAAAAAAAGAGAAAACATGTTTTTTTTTCGTTTCCGAGGAGGCACAATCATGACTCTCGTGAAAGCACAACCGTGCCTCTTGCGGAAGCAAAACGTGACTCTCGTGAAAGGAAAAAAAACAGAAAACACGTTTCTTTTTCCTTTCCGAGAGGCACGGCCATGACTCTCGCGAAAGCAAAACCGTGCCTCTTGCGAAAGCAAAACCGTGACTTTCGCGAAAGGAAAAAAGGCGTTTTTCCGCGCAAAAAGAAAATTTTTGGTTGAAAAGCTAAGGAAGACCGGTGGGAAACCAAAACATCGAAAAAACCCGGAAAAGACCGTTTCAAAAACCGAAAACGCGTGCGGAAATAAAAAAATTAAAATCCGGAGGGAGCGCCCTGAGCGCGACACGTGGCGAATGAGTGAGAGCACGGCAAGTGGCGCTGATCGTTGCGCTAACCACTCCACCAATCAACGCCACGTGATGAATTTCCTCTATTCGTGTCTTTTCTTCTCGATACTCTTCGTTTCCTTTTTCTTTTTACCCCTTTTCCGTATTTCTTTTTTCTTCCTCCTAGTTCGACAAACTTTCGGAAAATTCATGATTTATTTTAAAATAGATGAACCTTTTCTCAAATTTGAACATAGTTTTATGAACTTTTGTTTCAGATTCGATGAACTTTTTCAAATAAGATGAACTTTTTTCAAATTTGATAAACTTTTTTCAAAATTGATGAACTTTTTCAAATTAGATGAACTTTTTTCTAATTCAATGAACTTTTTTACAAATTTGATGAAACTTTTCCCTATTTGATGAACTTATTTTCTATATCTCACAAAATAGATGAAGTTTTGCTTCAGATTCGATGAACTTTTTTTCAAATTCTATGAAATGTTTTCAAATTTGATGAACTTTTTTTAATTTGATGAACTTTTATTCAATTTTGATGAACTTTTTTAAAATCCGATGAACTTTTTTCCAATTAGATGAACTTTTCTTCAAATTCAATGGTCTTTTTTCAAAAATCGATGAAATTTTTTCATTTTTCACGAACTTTTTCCAAAATCGATGAACGTTTTTGAGTTTGTGAACTTTTCTTCAAAAATGATGAGTGTTTTCAAATTCACAACATTTTTCAAAATAATTCAAAAACCAAAGTGATATAATAGACGGTATTATGTAAATAAATAGTGCGGCCATGCCGTTCTTTAGTCACGAATGTCCCATGGCTCCAGTGGTTAGCTAAACTCAGAGAAGAAGGCGGCGACTTGATTTTGAATCCAGGAGATGGACTTTTTGCAATTTTCGACCTCTCTGCGATCCACCTTCATGGGCCGGCCCAACAAGGTGCGCCCGTGTGCGCCAGCGAGCTGTTCGGGCGCGCCCGTGTGCGCCAGCGAGCTGTTCGGGCGCATAAGGCGCCGAACAGGGACTCTCATTCTCGCGTTCAGCTGTTTTCACTTACGGAAATGTTAACGCCCACACATGTGGGTGTTTGCACATCACCCACACGCCTCCATCACCACTCATTTTGTCATGTATAAATAGATGACATCAGCATAATTTTTTTTGGTTTTCGGCTTAAAATGTTGTATCTCCTAAATAAAAGAGCGAACTAAAGATCCGTTTTCATCATTAAATCCGTCTCGACGAGATCTTCAAAACTAGACCCCATGCTGATATGTTTCGACGATTTTTTTTTGCCAGAAGTTGCCACGATGTTTACACTGCAGTTGCCATAGGGCTTAAATTAAAGTTGCCATGTGGCAATTTTAGTTTGTAGATCATGGCAATTTTAGTATTTTAATGATGGCAACTCCAGTACTTTGACCGTGAAAACTATTTTTTGTATGAACCATGGCAATTTTACATGCATGTATCATGGCAATTTTAGTTTATGGTTCATGGCAAGTCTAGTTTCTTAATTCCCCGTTTTATAAATGTCAAAATTTACTTTTAAATGTAGAAAAAAATAGCTGAAACATATCATGGCAACTTCAGTGTAAACATCATGACAATTCATATGCAATAGACATGGCAACTTTTAATCCAAAAAAAATTTCATCAAAACATATCAATATGGGATCTAGTTTCGAACATCTCATCGCGAGGGATTTAATGGTGAAAACGGATTTTCAATCAGATTCTTCGTTTAAGAGATAAAACATTTTAAAAACTGAAAATCCAAAAAGATTACTGCATGCATGCATGCGATGACGTGACAATCTGTTTACATTAAAGACGTGTGGTGCGTCTCCCTTCCTGCCACACGTGTGACAGTTAGAGCGACCATTTCACTTATCGGGCCAGCCCATTCACGCACAACTAAAACAAATAGAGAAGGGAAAAGGTGAATAGGGGAGCTGCAGGTTTTGTGCCGTGGTCTACAGGAACATTACCAGTGCTGCTAGCAACTACAGTCAAAGCCAATACGTGAGAACTAGTCGGGGCGAGACGTACTTGAGGGGAATGGAGCAGGTTTTCCTCTGGTTTACCAAACAAATATTATGTTTTCTGTTTTGTTTCTTCGTGCGGTGTTCTTTGATATTTTTTCTGGTTTTTCTTTTTTCGTTGTTTCATTCAGTTTTTAACTCTTTCTCTGTTTTTCACTGGGATTTTTCTTTCATTTATTTTTCTTAGTTTTCTCTCCAATTTTGTTTGTTTCTTTCTCGTTTCAATAGCTATTTTTTACTTCTGGGTTTCATTGTTTTTCTATACATGTTTGTATATACTAATTCATTTTTCTAACACAATATTAACATTTTGTATATACCAAATTAACAATTTTAATCCATGTTCAACATTTTTCTATACATATTTAACACTTTTATTTTTGAAATATTTTAAATACAAGTTTAACATTTTGTTAATACATGGATAACAATTTTATACAAATTTAACATTTTTAAATTGAAGTTTAACATTTTAGAATACTTAGTCAACATTTTCATTATACACATTTAATATTTTTCAAATATAAGTTACACATTTTCTGAATACATGGTCAACATTTTATCAACACACATTTAAGATTTTTCAAATACAAGTATAACATTTTTAAGTACATGGTCGACATGTTTTCTATACACATATAACATTTTAATATGCAAGTTTAACATATTTTTAATACTCCCTCTGTTCCTTGATATAAGGTGTATAGATTTTTGAGAAAAAGTCCGAAATATAAGGTGTATTGCGTTGCACCACTCGTTTGGATAATTTTTTTAGGGATTTGATTACATTTCCTTATATCATGTAAGCTCCTCTATCTTCTCATGTTAATTAGTCATGTGTAATCTCACTCAAAACTTGTGAAATTTTCCTTCCACGTGTGTTCTTTAATTTCCGTGCCAAAAACTATACACCCTATATCTAGGAACGGAGGGAGTACATGGTGAACAAACATTTTTAAATACAAGTTTAACATATGTTTAATACATGGTCAACATTTTTTCTATACACAATTATCATTTTTAAATGCAAGTTTAACTTTTGTGGCATTTTGGATTCCTCCAGGCTACCAAAATATTGCCCAATAAGTAAACTTGCGACTTATCTATATCTATACTCTTATTAAAAAACAAGTTGGTGATGATGGTGTACCTGCCATCTTGTACTATAGACCGTCCGATTTATATCTGACGGACAGAAAGCAAAATACCATAATTTTGTGAAAAGATACCCGCACCTCTCTCAACATTTGCAATTAAGCCCGTTCCTCGTTCATCCTAATCTCCCACGACCTCATTGTTGAGCAATTAAAAAAGTAAGTCTCTGGAATAATCTGGCATGGTGGCCGCTGCAGGCGTCGTCCATCCCCATGCCTCCACTCAGTCCGATCACCAATCACTACCACGCTTCACTCCTCACCTTATCTCTACTCTTATCTCGAGATATTATTAGTTTTTACACATGAGATTACTCCCGGATGGGTCAATCACAACAAGTGTTTTGTAAAAAAAAATGTATCTTGATGTTTCGTGCAATGCATAGGCATCTTGCTAGTTCGTCTATGAAGTCGGTCTTGCCTACATTGGAGATTTACGGGCGCGTCTAGACCTTGCTTACATTGTGCTCACCTACTGTAACGCCCTCGATGCGGCTATATCTCCCACGTGTCGAAGCACGACTTAGAGGCATAACCGCATTGAAAGCAATGTCGCAAGTGAGGTAATCTTCACACAACCCATGTAATATATAAGGGAAAGAGATACAGAGTTGGCTTACAATCGCCACTTCACACAATACATGAGTAAAGCATTACATCATACAGATACAATCAAGGTCCGACTACGGAACCAAAATAAAAGAAGACTACCCCAAATGCTACAGGATCCCGATCGTTCCAACTGGCTCCACTCTTGATCAACTGAAATGAAACAACACAATGAACAAGATCTTCATCGAGCTCCTCCTTGAGCTCGGATGCGTCCACCTGCACGGTTTCATCGGCACCGCAAACTGGTTTTGAAGTATCTGTGAGTCACGGGGACTCAGCAATCTCACACCCGCGAGATCAAGACTATTTAAGCTTATGGGTAGGAGAAGGTAGTGAGGTGGAGCTGCAGCAAGCGACTAGCATATCTGGTGTCTAACACACGCAAATGAGAGCGAGAAGAGAAGGCAAAAGCACGGTCGAACAACTATGATCAAGAAGTGATCCTAGAACAACCTAGTGGAGGTAGTGGAGGTAGACGTTCACGTGGCGACGGTAGTTGTACACGTTTTCGTAGATGTTCAGGTCGACGGTAGTGGTACATGCGACGTCGGGGTACTTGTCGGTCCGGTCTTGGCGGTGTAGATGTACACGTTGTCAGGGTACTTGTCGCATCATCGGGTGTAGTTGTACATGAGAGTCTTGACGAATCCGAAGGGTACTTGACGGGTCCGGTCTTGGCGAAATCGAAACAACACCAAAGGCCTCGGGTTTCGATCTTGAGAGCAGCGGAGAACACGCACACAGGGCATGGCGAGAGGTTGTGCACGGCAGCAACGGGTCGGCCAAAAGAGGCAGAGGCCATGGCAGGGCAGGCGCTTGGGGCGCCGTGGCTGCCTCAAAGAAAGAGAAGGGCGCGACGGGTGGCCTGGAGGTTAAGGAGACAAAGGGGTTCGCGGGAGGCGCAGGAGGGCGACGAAGCAGCAGAGGCGTGGGCGTCGGGCCAGGGCCTCGGAGTTGGCCGGAGAGGACGGCTCGTGCAGCGAGACGATGCGAGGTCGTAGGGGACGGAGGACGGATGCGTCCTGCACTTGGCCTTGGCGATGAGCGGTGCGGGAACGAGGACGAGGGCGCACGAGGTGTAGCCCGGCAGGTGCGAGCGGGCTCCGGTGGCCGGCTGGAGGTGCGGAGGCGACGAGGAGGACGCGGCAGTGAGGAGGAGGCGGTGGAGGCCGGCTCCGAGGCGACGGGCGGGTCAACGGACGCAGAGGAGGTGGCTCTGGTCGGTGGGTCGAGGACTTGGCTGGCCGCGCGGCTTATAGCAGATCGGGCGCGGGATGGAACTCAGCGGCGCTAAGCTGTGAGCGTGTGTGTGTGTGCGGCGGAGATGGTTGTGGCGGGGTCTCATGAGGTGGGTCGGGAGGAGCGGGCTCTGCTCCTCTCTGCAGCATGAGGGAACGAGGGAGAGCGAGGGCTCGAGATGGCCGGGCTAGGGTTCTGAGGGGTTAGGTGGGCTGGTGGAGGCCAATGGCTGGGCTGCGGGATGTGCCGGCCTGGTTGGTCGAGCCCAAGAGGCCGACGGTGCAGGCTACCTCTCTCTCTCACTAATCCCCCACTTCTCTTTTATTTACCAAAAGCAGTAAATAGCAAAGAAAGAAAAGTGAGATAAAGAAAGGGTTGGAGAAATAATTTGAGCATGGGGTTAATTTTCCGGACTCATAAAAATGAGCTTGATCCAAGAAAAAAAATAGAAGTGGGCATGACCGAAAGATTTAAATTCAAACTCATTTGAATTTAATTCAAATGGGTTTGAACTAGGACTAGGTTTTTTTGAAGTGTCCAAAAATGTTGAGGATTTTTGGTGGAGCTCCGGAAAATGATGAAAGAAATTATGGCAATGTTGGAGACCAAGAATTAAGATAACAAAGACATTGGGATTTATTTGCAAGTGTGTTATGGTGATTTCCAAATTAAAGAAATATTTAATATAGCTCCCTAATAATATTGAGAGGCTTTAATATGTTATAAAGAGAAATCACAAGTGAATTCCCTCGATTTAAATGGATCAAAGACCCATGCAATTTGTTTGAGTTTTAGTTGGTTTGAGAAATTGATGGCATGATGACATGATGCAATGCAAAAATAAAAAGGGCAGGCACAAATGAAACACACGGCGAAACCCGGAATAGCTGGAAGTCTTCTCGAGCGTCGGTCTCGGGGCGTCACAACACTCCACCACTACAAGAGGATCTCGTCCCGAGATCTAGGATGGCACCGGATAGAAAAACGGAAGAAGAAAGAGGTAAAACTAAGTTGCTTCTTTGACAAAAGAGTGAAACCAACGAACCTTGAGAGGTTGACAAAAATGAAAGAAAAAATATAATGAAGATGACGAGATTGCAAACACTCCGGTTAAATCGATAAGCAAGGAAAAGGACATGGTCTTGACAAAACAAGATGATGGGTCGAAGAGAGCAACATCACAATGCCTCCGGAAGAAAAATTGAAGATAGTGTTGGGGAACGTTGCAGAAAATTAAAATTTTCCTACGGTTTCACCAAGATCTATCTATGAGTTCATCTAAGCAACGAGTCAAGAGAGAGAGTTTGCATCTACATACCACTTGTAGATCGAGTACGGAAGCGTTCGAGAGAGTGGTGATGATGGAGTCGTTCCCAACGTGATTCCGATCACCGATGACCAAGCGCTGAAAGGACAGCACCTCCGTGTTCAACACACGTATGGACGATGGCGTCTCCTCCGTCTTGATCCAGCAAGGATGAAGGAGAGGTTGAGGAAGACAACTCCAATGGCAGCACGACGGCGTGGTGCGGTTAGTCTGGCAGTTCTCCGGCGAGGCTTCGCCAAGCTCGCACGGAGAAAGAGAGGTGTTGGGAGGGAGGGCTGCGCCTTCAATGGTGTGTGCAGCCCTCCCCTCACCCCTCTATTTATAGGAGGAGAGGGCAGGGGCCGGCCATCTAGGAGAAACCCTAGATGGGGCGGCCAAAGGGAGGAGGAGAGGGTGGCTTGCCCCCCAAGCCAGGGGCGCCCCATTTAGGGTTCCCTCCCATGCCCTAGCCGCATGGGCCTAGGTGGGGGCGCGCCCAGCCCACCAGGGTCCTGCTCCTCTCCCACACAGCCCATGTGGCCCCCGAGGGGTGGCCCCTCCGTGGACCTCCGAACCCTCCCGGTGGCCCCAGACATTACCGTATACCCCAAACTTTCCGAGTCCGCTTAACCACTTTCCATATATAAATCTTTACCTCCGGACCATTCCGAACTCCTCGTGACGTCCGGGATCTCATCCGGACTCAACAACATTCGTAATCACATACTTGTCTTCCTAATAACCCTAGCGCCACCGAACCTTAAGTGTGTAGACCCTACGGGTTCGGAGACATGCGATATGACCGAGACGATCTCAGGTCAATAACCAACAGCGGGATCTGGATAGCCATGTTGGCTCCCACATGTTCCTCGATGTTGTCATCGGATGAACCACGATGTCAAGGGTTCAAGCAACCCCGTATTCTATTCCCTTTGTCTAACGGTATGTTACTTGCCCGAGACTCGATCGTCGGTATCCCAATACCTCGTTTAGTCTCGTTACCGCAAGTCACTTTACTCGTATCAGTAATGCATGATCCGTGACCGGACACTTGATCACTTTGAGCTCATTATGATGATGCACTACCGAGTGGGCCCAAGGATACCTCTCCATCATACGGAGTGACAAATCCTGCCTCGATCCGTGTCAACCCAATGACACTTTCGGAGATACCGTAGTGCACCTTTATAGTCACCCGATTCGTTGTGACGTTTGATACACCCAAAGCACTCCTACGGTATCCGGGAGTTACACGATCTCACGGTCTAAGGAAGAGATACTTGACATTGGAAAAGCTCTAGCAAAACGAACTACACGATCTTTGTGCTATGCTTAGGATTGGGTCTTGTCCATCACGCCATTATCCTAATGACGTGATCCCGTTGTCAATGACATCGATGTCCATAGTCGAAACCATGACTATCTGTCGACCAACGAGCTAGTCTACTAGAGGCTCACTAGGGACGATTGTGGTCTATGTATTCACACGTATTACGATTTCCGGATAATACGCTTATAGCATGAATAAAAGACAATTATCATGAACAAGGAAATATAATAATAATGCTTTTATTATTGCCTCTAGGGCATATTTCCAACAGTCTCCCACTTGCACTAGAGTCAATAATCTAGTTACATTGTGATGAATCGAACACCCATAGAGTTCTCGTGTTGATCATGTTTTGCCCATGAAGAGGTTTAGTCAACGGATCTGCGACATTCAGATCCGTATGCACTTTACAAATTTCTATGTCTCCATCCCGAACATTTTCACGGATGGAGTTGAAGCGACGCTTGATGTGCTCGGTCTTCTTGTGAAACCCGGCTCCTTGGCAAGGGCAATAGCTCCGTGTTGTCACGAAGAGTTTGATCGGCCCGACGCATTGGGTATGACTCCTAGGTCGGTGATGAACTCCTTCACCCAAATTGCTTCATGCGCTGCCTCCGAGGCTGCCATGTACTCCGCTTCACATGTAGATCCCGCCACGACGCTTCGCTTGCAACCGCACCAACTTATCGCTCCACCATTCAACATATACACGATCCGGTTTGTGACTTTGAGTCATCGGATCGTGTCGAAGCTAGCGTCGACGTAACCCTTCTGACGAGCTCTTCGTCACCTCCATAAACGAGAAACATGTCCTTTGTCCTTTTCGGTACTTCAGGATATTCTTGACCGCTGTCCAGTGTTCCTTGCGGGATTACTTTGGTACCTTCCTACCAAACTTACGGCAAGGTTTACATCAGTCCGTACACAGATGGCATACATAATAGATCCTATGGCTGAAGCATAGGGATGACACTCATCTCTTCTTTATCTTTTGTCGTGGTCGGGCATTGAGCTGAGCTCAATCTCACACCTTGCAATCAGAGCAAGAACCCTTCTTGGACTGATCCATTTTGAACTTCTTCAAAATCTTATCAAGGTATGTGCTTTGTGAAAGACCTATGAGGCGTCTCGATCTATCTCTATAGATCTTGATGCCTAATATATAAGCAGCTTCTCCAAGGTCCTTCATTGAAAAACACTTATTCAAGTAGGCCTTAATGCTGTCCAAGAATTCTATATCATTTCCCATCAAAAGTATGTCATCTACATATAATATGAGAAATGCTACAGAGCTCCCACTCACTTTCTTGTAAACACAGGCTTCTCCATAAGTCTGCATAAACCCAAACGCTTTGATCATCTCATCAAAGCGAATGTTCCAACTCCAAGATGCTTGCACCAGCCCATAAATGGATCGCTGGAGCTTGCATACTTTGTTAGCATTCTTAGGATCGACAAAACCTTTTGGCTGCATCATATACAGCTCTTCCTTAAGATAACCGTTAAGGAACGCTGTTTTGACGTCCATCTGCCATATCTCATAATCATAGTATGCGGCAATTGCTAACATGATTCGGACGGACTTAAGCTTCGCTACGGGAGAAAAAGTCTCATCGTAGTCAATCCCTTGAACTTGCCGATAACCCTTAGCGACAAGTCGAGCTTTATAGATGGTGACATTACCATCCGCGTCCGTCTTCTTCTTAAAGATCCATTTGTTTTCTATCGTCACCGATCATCGGCAAGTCACCAAAGTCCATACTTTGTTTTCATACATGGATTCTATCTCGGACTTCATGGCTTCTAGCCATTTGTTGGAATCTGGGCCCGCCATCGCTTCTTCATAGTTCGAAGGTTCACCGTTGTCTAACAACATGATTTCCGGAGACAGGGTTGCCGTACCACTCGGTGTGGAACGTGTCCTAGTGGACCTCTGAAGTTCAAGAGCAACTTGATCCAAGTACCTTGATCATCATCATGAATTTCCTCTTTAGTTGGTGTAGGCATCACAGAACATTTTCCGAGCTGCACTACTATCCTGTTCAAGAGGTAGTACTTCATCGAGTTCTACTTTCCTCCCACTTACTTCTTTCGAGAGAAACTCTTTTCGAGAAAGGATCCGTTCTTGGCAACAAAGATCTTGCCCTCGGATCTTAAGTAGAAGGTATACCCTACGGTTTCCTTAGGGTATCCTATGAAGACGCATTTTCCGACTTGGGTTCGAGCTTTTCGGTTGAAGTTTCTTGACATAAGCATCGCATCCCCAAACTTTCGAAACGATAGCTTAGGTTTCTTCCCAAACCATAATTCATACGGTGTCGTCTCAACGGACTTAGACGGTGCCCTATTTAAAGTGAATGTAGCTGTCTCTAGAGCGTATCCCCAAAATGATAGCGGTAAATCAAGAAGAGACATCATAGACCGCACCATATCCAATAGAGTGCGATTACGATGTTTGGACACACCGCTATACCGAGGTGTTTCAGTGGCGTTAGTTGTGAAACGATTCCACATTTTCTTAAGTGTGTACCAAATTCGTGACTTAAATATTCTCCTCCACGATCCGATCGTAAGAATTTTATCTTTCGGTCACGTTGATTCTCTACTTCATTCTGAAATTCCTTGAACCTTTCAAAGGTCTCGGACTTGTGTTTCATCAAGTAGACATACCCATATCTACTCAAGTCATCTGTGAGAGTGAGAACATAACGATATCCTCCATGAGCCTCAACGCTCATTGGACCGCACACATCGGTATGTATGATTTCCAACAAGTTGGTTGGTCTCTCCATTGTTCCGAGAACGGAGTCTTGGTCATCTTGCCCATGAGGCATGGTTCGCATGTGTCAAATGATTCATAATCTAAAGACTCCAAAAGTCCATCAAGATGGAGCTTCTTCATGCGCTTGACACCAATGTGACCAAGGCGGCGATGCCACAAGTATGTGGGACTATCGTTATCAACTTTACATCTTTTGGTATTCACGCTATGAACATGTGTAATACTACGCTCGAGATTCATTAAGAATAAACCATTGACCATCGGAGCATGACCATAAAACATATCTCTCATATAAATGGAACAACCATTATTCTCGGATTTAAATGAGTAGCCATCTCGTATTAAACGAGATCCAGATACAATATTCATGCTCAAACTTGGCACCAAATAACAATTATTAAGGTTTATAACTAACCCCATAGGTAAATGAAGAGGTAGCGTGCCGACGGCGATCACATCGACTGAACCATTCCCGACGCGCATCGTCACCTCGCCCTTCGCCAGCCTCCGCTTATTCCGCAGCTCCTGCTGTGAGTTACAAATATGAGCAACGGCACCGTATCAAATACCGGGAGTTACTACGAGTCTCGGTAAGGTACACATCAATTACATGTATATCAAATATACCTTTGGTGTTGCCGGCCTTCTTGTCCGCTAAGTATTTGGGGCAGTTCCGCTTCGATGACCCTTCCCTTGCAATAAAAGCACTCGGTCTCGGGCTTGGGTCCATTCTTCGACTTCTTCCCGGCAACTTGCTTACCGGCGCGCAACCTCCTTGTCGTCCTTCTTGAAGTTCTTCTTACCCTTGCCCTTCTTGAACTTAGTGGTCTTATTGACCATCAACACTTGATGTTCTTTCTTGATTTCAACCTCGGTGACTTGACATAGAGAATACTTCAGAATGGTCTTTACCATCCCCTGCATATTGTAGTTCATCACAAAGCTCTTGTAGCTTGGTGGGAGCGATCGGAGGATTCTGTCAATGACCGCCTCATCGTGGAGGTTAATATTCACCGGGTCATACGGTTGTGCAACCTGCACATCTTGAGAATGTGCTCACCGACAGTAACTATTTTCCTCCATCTTACAACTATAGAACTTGTCGGAGATGTCATATCTCTCGACCCGGCGTGAGCTTGGAAAACCAGTTTCAGCTCTTGAACATCTCATATGCTCCGTGATGCTCAAAACACTTTTGGAGCCCGGTTCTAAGTCAGTAAGCATGCCGCACCGAACGAGGGAGTAATCGTCAAGACGAGACTGCCAAGCATTCATAATGTCTTGGTTCTCTCGACGGAGCGTCACCTAGCGGTCCTTCTAGGACATATTGTTTCTGGCAGCTATGAGGATGATCCTCAAGTTCCGGACCATCAGAGATAGTTCTGCCGTCATCTTTCAGCTTGGTTTTCTAGGAACGCGTTGAAGTTCAAGTTGACATGAGCGTTGGCCATTTGATCTACAAGAAATATTATGCAAAAGTCTTAGACTAAGTTCATGATAATTAAGTTCATATAATCAAATTATTTAAATGAACTCCCACTCAGATTAGACATCCCTCTAGTCATCTAAGTGATACACGATCTGAGTCGACTAGGCCGTGTCCGATCATCACGTGAGACGGACTAGTCATCGTCGGTGAACATTCTCATGTTGATCGTATCTACCATACGACTCGTGTTCGACCTTTCGGTCTCCGTGTTCCGAGGCCATGTCTGTACATGCTAGGCTCGTCAAGTTAACCCTAAGTGTTTTGCGTGTGTAAATCTGTCTTACACCCGTTGTATGTGAACGTAAGAATCCATCACACCCGATCATCACGTGGTGCTTAGAAGCGACGAACTTTAGCAACGGTGCACGTTAGGGAGAACACTTCTTGAAATTGTTGTAAGGGATCATCTTATTTACTACCGTCGTTCTAAGTAAACAAGATGTATAAACATAATAAACATCACATGCAATTATATAGTAGTGACATGATATGGCCAATATCATAAAACTCCATTGATCTCCATCTTGAGGCTCCATGATCATCTTGTCACCGGCATGGCACCATGATCTCCATCATCGTGCCTGCATGAAGTTGTCACGCCAACGACTACTTCTACTACTATGGCTAAACGTGTTTTAGCAATAAAGTAAAGTAAGTTACATGGCTTTCTTCAATGACACGCAGGTCATACAAAATAAAGACAACTCCTATGGCTCCTGCCGGTTGTCATACTCATCGACATGCAAGTCGTGATTCCTATTACAAGAACATGATCTCATACATCACAATATGTCATTCATCATTCATCACAACTTGGCCATATCACATCACATGTCAATTGCTGCAAAAACAAGTTAGACGCCCTCTAATTGTTGTTTGCATCTTTTACGTGGCTGCAATTGGGTTCTAGCAAGAACGTTTTCTTACCTACAAATAACCACAACGTGATCTTGTCAACTTCTATTTACCCTTCATAAGGACCCTTTTCATCGAATCCGCTCCAACTAAAGTAGGAGAGACAGACACCCGCCAGCCACCTTATGCAACTAGTGCATGTTAGTCGGTGGAACCGGTCTCACGTAAGCGCACGTAAGGTTGGTCCGGCCGCTTCATCCCACAATACCGCGGAAGCAAGATAAGATTAGTAGCGGCAAGCAAGTTGACAAGATCCACGCCCACAACTAAATTGTGTTCTACTCGTGCAAAGAGAACTACGATAGACCTAGCTCATGATGCCACCGTTGGGGAACGCTGCGTAAAATTAAAATTTTCCTACGGTTTCACCAAGATTTATCTATGAGTTCATCTAAGCAACGAGTCAAGAGAGAGTTTGCATCTACATACCACTTGTAGATCGAGTACGGAAGCGCTCGAGAGAGTGGTGATGATGGAGTCGCTCCCAACGTGATTCCGATCACCGATGACCAAGCGCTGAAAGGACAGCACCTCCGTGTTCAACACACGACGGGACGATGGCGTCTCCTCCGCCTTGATCTAGCAAGGATGAAGGAGAGGTTGAGGAAGACAACTCCAATGGCAGCACGACGGCGTGGTGCGGTTGGTACTGCAGTTCTCCGGCTGTGGCTTCGCCAAGCTCGCACGGAGAAAGAGAGGTGTTGGGAGGGAGGGCTGCGCCTTCAATGGTGTGTGCAGCCCTCCCCTCACCCCTCTATTTATAGGAGGATAGGGCAGGGGGCCGGCCATCTAGGAGAAACCCTAGATGGGGCGGCCAAAGGGGAGGAGGAGAGGTGGCTTGCCCCCAAGCCACGGGCGCCCCTTTAGGGTTTCCTCCCCATGCCCTAGCCGCATGGGCCTAGGTGGGAGGCGCCCAGCCCACCAGGGGCTGGCTCCTCTCCCACACAGCCCATGTGGCCCCTCGGGAGGTGGCCCCTCCCGTGGACCTCCGAACCCTCCCGGTGGCCCCAGACATTACCAGTATACCCCAAACTTTCCTGAGTCCGCTTAACCACTTTCCATATATAAATATTTACCTCCGGACCATTCCGAACTCCTCGTGACGTCCGGGATCTCATCCGGACTCAACAACATTCGGTAATCACATGCTTGTCTTCCTAATAACCCTAGCGCCACCGAACCTTAAGTGTAGACCCTACGGGTTCGGAGACATGCGATACATGACCGAGACGATCTCAGTCAATAACCAACAGCGGATCTGGATACCCATGTTGGCTCCCACATGTTCCTCGATGTTGTCATCGGATGAACCACGATGTCAAGGGTTCAAGCAACCCCGTATTCTATTCCCTTTGTCTGACGGTATGTTACTTGCCCGAGACTCGATCGTCGGTATCCCAATACCTCGCTTAGTCTCAAGCACGCAAGTCACTTTACTCGCATCGTAATGCATGATCCCGTGACCGGACACTTGATCACTTTGAGCTCATTATGATGATGCACTACCGAGTGGGCCCGGTGATACCTCTCCGTCATACGGAGTGACAAATCCTGTCTCGATCCGTGTCAACCCAATGACACTTTCGAGAGATACCGTAGTGCACCTTTATAGTCACCCGCCACGCCAGGACGCTTGATACACCCAAAGCACTCCTACGATATCCGGAGTTACACGATCTCACGGTCTAAGGAAGAGATACTTGACATTGGAAAAGCTCTAGCAAAACGAACTACACGATCTTTGTGCTATGCTTAGGATTGGGTCTTGTCCATCACGTCATTCTCCTAATGACGTGATCCCGTTGTCAATGACATCCGATGTCCATAGTCGAAACCATGACTATCTCGTCGACCAACGAGCTAGTCTACTAGAGGCTCACTAGGGACGATTGTGGTCTATGTATTCACACGTGTATTAAGATTTCCGGATAATACAGTTATAGCATGAATAAAAGACAATTATCATGAACAAGGAAATATAATAATAATGCTTTTATTATTGCCTCTAGGGCATATTTCCAACAGATAGATCATTGGAATAAAGGAATGGAGAAGAAAATGACAACTTCTACCACAAATGAGTTTGGAAAGCACCCTTAAAAAAGAAGGATAGAACGAAGTTGTTGGAAAACCAACAACGAAAAGAATAACCTTGTAGTGGACTTATGGAAACATCTCAACATTATGAGGTGAAATTCTGCCACTAATGGAAACAATAGATTGGATCGGTATGAACAAGGAGACGAGAAACTTATTTCACCAGGAGGATAAATGAAGAACTTGTGTCATTTATAAGCACCATAAATAACAACAATCCTTAGGGAAAGCTTTAGGTGAAATATAACCCAAGATAACTCCAATGAAGAGATTGATGGATTTAAATATCTCATTCTTGACAACAAGTGCATCATGAAACATGAATGAATCTGTCAAAATGACATAACACCATCTCAAGAGATAAGGTAGAAAGAATTGCACTTCGGAATGCAAGATGAAGAATGCTTGAACTCCTCAAAACAAAACATGTGTTGAGCACCATGTTTATTTTAGAGTAAAGCTTGACGGATCATAACTCCGAGAGAAATCTTGACGAACAATTGAAGAAGGAAATGAATCCTTGACGAACCACCATGTAGAGCCTCCATGAAGAACTCCGGTAAATAAAAGGATGATAAAAAGAAAGAGAAGTTGACAACACAAGGTGAAGCCTTGCAGTGATAAGATGAAGCTTTGAAATGATATAACCGAGAAAACTTTGAACTCCGGAAAGAAAAGATGAAGCATCTCGGACCGAGAATGTGATATGATGAACAAACTTCGGAAAGAAGAGATGAACAACTTAGAACTGAGAAATTGATACCATTACAAACTCCGGAAGAATGAATCAATCACTTGGATGAAACAAGAACAAGAATTATGTTTTGCGTATCCTTCACCAATTTAAATTGATGACAAGCAACGGATTAGGCATACTACTTATTCTCGTTGAAAAAGGATTGAAGAGAGATATAGCGCCAACTTGAAGAAGTCTTCGACGAATCACCGAGAGGATTGGAAAGGACGAATGAACTGATACAGTAATAAAGGAAGAGGAATCTTGAACGAACCACCGTAAAAATTGAAAATGAATGAATAAAAGAGAACAAATCACTGGGAGGAATTAGAAAACGGCGTTGATACTTGAGGGAATTTAGATACAAATGAACGCAGAGATCCCGAGCTGATTAGATAATACTTGAATGATGCAACGGTAAGATTTGGAGAACGAGAGCTGAAAGCTGGAATGAATAATTCTAAGATGATGGGCTCCGAAGAATCAAACTGAAAAGACTCATGAATTGCTCCGGATGGGTGAAAAGAATTCTCACAATCTAAAACCATTATGAGAGGATGGCATCAAACTAGAACCATGAATCTTGAAGAGAATGGAGCAAGATTTAAGAGAAATTCTTCTTTGGTCTTCAAATGTTGAGAATGACGATGAGAAACACCAGCATGAATTGTTGAGGCACTCCGGAATGACAATTAGAAAGGTTGAACCAACGATGAAAAGAATTTGAAAGATCTTGGAGAAAGCCATGACTGATGAAAGCCCATTCTTACGTCAAACTTCGAAAAGAATTTGGGAATAGCTCCGGGAAAATTAGAAGAGTCAGGTAAGATCCTGGGAAAAGACATGTGGGTTAGGGCCCACTCAAAAGAAACACCGTTGAACGATTGCTTGAAAAGAGAGATTGCACCGGTTGAATTAAATGGCTTGAATGAGATAGCATCCTCAAAAGAACTTGAGTGGATTGAGAATGAAAACTTGAATCTTCTGAGATATCTTCATCACTCCCAACCAAATGAATAGCGAGAAGTGAATGATTACGAGATACACCGGCATGAGAAAGCATTGTGAAAAGAGGAAAAGGGATAAGATCAACACCGAAATCTTGAACTAAATCCACCGGAGAAGAAAATTAGAATGGAACAATGATAAGGTTGAAGCTTCCTTAGCGTCTTCATGAGAAATCACCGGATAAAACATTAAAGGAAAAGAATGAAGAAACTTCACTCAATAAAATGGATACTTGATTAAGAAATCTGAGTCCTTGAATAAAAAGGGGTGGGAGGGTGGGAAAACAAAGGCAACTTGGGCAGATGGAACGAACACCATGAATTGTTGAAATGATTGGATCCACTTGAAGAGGAGCACGCTGGTTGAAAAGGATTGACATGACAAGCTCGGTGATCAAGAAGGATTAGTATTCACATAGAAATATGGGAACACCGTTTAGGAAAAGGTATGGAATCCACATTTGACTTCGAAGCAACTCGAATACCACAAAACAAAACAAAAACAAAGGATTTGGCTTGCGGAATAAGCCGGAAACAAACATATGATAGATCCCGCATCGTATCATGTGTGTGTTGGAAAGATATCCTACGAGATACTTGAATTCCCACTTATAAACTCCCGAAACTTTCTGGTTATGCAATCAGGTGTTGGGGATACAGGGGACACAAAATATATCACCCAAACTAACAATACCTAGATCCAGCTGTATCCATCCTTCAACACATAACCAAGAAACCTTCGGAAATCGTTTACCTCAACCTTTGAAAAGCATCCGTTATACGAGTTATGGCAATACTCTCGAGCTCGCCCCAGTACTGGGTTATCGAGGTTATCTCACCAACAACTGCATAAAAGAGATTTTCGATGTCGGCAAAGCTCAGGTATTCCAGAACTGCAACGATAAAATTGTGACAACAACACCTCGGAGCTCAACTCCCCAGGACACTGCCACAACTCCTAAATGTCAGGAGGCACCAAGAACAATGTTCTCGTCACAAAACCATCGGAACGATTCCAAGATACCCGCGTGATCCTAAAAAAAAATTTAGTGAAATTTGAGAAGAGAAAGAGTCAAAACATCTACGCCAGAGACCTCACCAGAGCGATTTAAGGGACCGAGGAGTAAAAAGAATCCTACTCTCCGATATATAATCCTAAGACTCAAAACATTTTTGTTATAGACTCAACAACGCCAGCAAACAATCAAGCAGGGGGCTCCTAAGTCGGGGATGGCTCTGATTACCAACTTGTAACGCCCTCGATGCGGCTATATCTCCCACGTGTCGAAGCACGACTTAGAGGCATAACCGCATTGAAAGCAATGTCGCAAGTGAGGTAATCTTCACACAACCCATGTAATATATAAGGGAAAGAGATACATAGTTGGCTTACAATCGCCACTTCACACAATACATGAGTAAAGCATTACATCATACAGATACAATCAAGGTCCGACTACGGAACCAAAATAAAAGAAGACTACCCCAAATGCTACACAGATCCCGGTCGCTCCAACTGGCTCCACTCTTGATCAACTGAAATGAAACAACACAATGAACAAGATCTTCATCGAGCTCCTCCTTGAGCTCGGATGCGCCACCGCACGGTTTCATCGGCACCGCAAACTGGTTTTGAAGTATCTGTGAGTCACGGGACTCAGCAATCTCACACCCGCGAGATCAAGACTATTTAAGCTTATGGGTAGGAGAAGGTAGTGAGGTGGAGCTGCGACAGCGACTAGCATATCTGGTGTCTAACATACGCAAATGAGAGCGAGAAGAGAAGGCAAAAGCACGGTCGAACAACTATGATCAAGAAGTGATCCTAGAACAACCTCGTCAAGCATAACTCCAACACCGTGTTCACTTCCCGGACTCCCGAGAAGAGACCATCACGGTTACACACGCCGTTTGTGTATTTTAATTAAGGTCAACTTCGGGTTTTCTACAACCGACATTAACAAATTCCCATCTGCCTCATAACCGCGGGCACGCTCTTTGAAAGATAATACCTGCAGGTGTCCCAACTTAGCCCATTATAAGCTCTCACGGTCAACGAAGGATATTCCTTCTACCGAAGACCCGATCAGTCTCGGAATCCCGGACTACAAGACACTTCGACAACAATAAAACAAGACCAGCAAAGCCGCCCGAATGTGCCGACAAATCCGATAGGAGCTGCACATATCTCGCTCTCGTGGCACACCGGATGAACACTACGTCGGCAACCGGCGATACCCCAAGTTGCCTCGAGGCGGCACCGCAAGTGGCTCTAATTTGGACCAGCACTCGGAGGAGCACCGCCCGGGGTTAAAATAAAGATGACCCTTGAGTCTGCAGAACCCAAGGGAAAAAGGCTTAGGTGGCAAATGGTAAAACCAAGGTTGGGCCTTCTTTGGAGGAGTCTTATTCAAAGCGAACTGTCAAGGGGTCCCATAAATCACCCAACCGCGTTAGGGACGCAAAATCCGGGAACATAACACCGATATGACGGAAACTAGGGCGGCAAGAGTGGAACAAAACACTGGCATAAGGCCGAGCCTTCCACCCTTTACCAAGTATATAGATGCATTAATTAAATAAGATATATTGTGATATCCCAACAAGTAAACATGTTCCAACAAGGAACAACATCTCCATGTTCCAACAAGGAACAAACTTCATCTTCACCGCAACTAACAACGCTATAAGAGGGCTGAGCAAAGCGGTAACATAGCCAAACAACGGTTTGCTAGGAAAGGATGGTTAGGGGCTTGACATGGCAATATGGGAGGCATGATAAGCAAGTGATAGGCATCGTAGCATAGGCATAGCAAAAGAGCGAGCATCTAGCAAGCAAAGATAGAAGTGATTTCGAGGGTATGGTCATCTTGCCTGAAATCCCGCAAGGAAGAAGAACGAGTCCATGAAGAAGACAAAAGGATGAAGTCGAACGAATCCTCACAACTCCGGATCGGAACCGAAGCTAACGAGAGAAGCAAACCGGAAAGAAGCAAACAACATGGTAAACACACAAGCATAAACATGCCATGATGCACAAACAAGTATGATGCATGTCCGGTTTAATGAGGCATGGCATGGCAATATGCACAAACAAAACTACAAGTTAAATGGAGCCCAATATGCAACGAGTTGCATATTGACAAAACACCACATCAATTATTTAGTTCTCTCTCGGTTATGTACCCAACAATGTTAAATATTGGTTAACATGGCAAGTGGTGAAGCATAACAAAACTATACCATCTAAACAATTTAAATGGGGCCGGATATAAAAACAACAAATCCGGTAAATCCCCATATGTCATTTAGCAATTTAATGCAAACACAGTTTTAACCATTTAAATGTTGTTATCATGATGCGGATGACATATACAAGTTATATGCAATTTTTATGAAAATGTTGACATAAGCATGTTATGAAGCATTTGGTCACCATGGCGGAACGAAAGGGTGCCACGGCGGCGAATCCGAAAATGATGCCACGGCAACATATCGGTTCCGGTAGCTCATGGAGATACCGGTGCAAAAGGAAGCGTGCGGATGTGCGGAACATGCTAGATATGGTGGGGTGCTCCCGACTACCGGGTTCCCACGGGTCGACGGCATGGCAAACGCGGAACGTGCAAAGACCTCTCTCGGACACGGTGCAAACACGAGCATCTCATACAACACATGCATTCGGTCCACGGTTGATCGTCTCGGCGTTATACCTTTGAAGCGTGCGTTTTCGGGGCGGATCGAGTTCAAA
The DNA here is from genome assembly GCA_021605205.1 of Aegilops longissima. NCBI lineage: Eukaryota > Viridiplantae > Streptophyta > Magnoliopsida > Poales > Poaceae > Aegilops > Aegilops longissima. The sequence continues at coordinate 571,321,556 of CM038679.1, read as the reverse complement.
GCGGTGTAGAGGAAGTAGTTGTTCACGGGCCGTAGTGGAGGTAGACGTTCACGTGGCGACGGTAGTTGTACACGTTTTCGTAGATGTTCAGGTCGACGGTAGTGGTACACGCGACGTCGGGGTACTTGTCGGTCCGGTCTTGGCGGTGTAGATGTACACGTTGTCAGGGTACTTGTCGCATCATCGGGTGTAGTTGTACATGAGAGTCTTGACGAATCCGAAGGGTACTTGACGGGTCCGGTCTTGGCGAAATCCAGAACAACACCAAAGGCCTCGGGTTTCGATCTTCAGGAGCAGCGGAGAACACGCACACAGGGCACGGCAGAGGTTGTGCACGGCAGCAACGGGTCGGCCAAAAGAGGCAGAGGCCATGGCAGGGGCAGGCGCTTGGGGCGCCGGTGGCTGCCTCAGCAAAGAGAAGGGCGCGACGGGTGGCACGGAGGTTAAGGAGACAAAGCGGTTCGCGGGAGGCGCAGGAGGGCGACGAAGCAGCAGAGGCGTGGGCGTCGGGCCAGGGCCTAGGAGTTGGCCGGAGAGGATGACTCGTGCAGCGAGACGACGCGAGGTCGTAGGGGACGGAGGACGGAGGCGTCCTGCACTTGGCCTTGGCGACGAGCGGTGCGGGAACGAGGACGAGGGCGCACGAGGTGTAGCCCGGCAGGTGCGAGCGGGCTCCGGTGGCCGGCTGGAGGTGCGGAGGCGACGAGGAGGACGCGGCAGGTGAGGGAGGAGGCGGTGGAGGCCGGCTCCGAGGCGGACGGGCGTGGGTCAACGGGACGCAGAGGAGGCGGCTCTGGTCGGTGGGTCGAGGGACTTGGCCAGCGGCGCGGCTTGTAGCAGACCGGGCGCGGGGATGGAACTCCAGCGGCGCTAGCTGTGAGCGTGTGTGTGTGTGGCAGCGGAGATGGTTCGGCGGCGGGGTCTCGCGCGAGGTGGGTCGGGAGGAGCGGGGCTCTGCTCCTCTCTGGCAGCGCGAGGGGAACGAGGGAGAGAGCGAGGGCTCGAGAGATGGCCGGGCTAGGGTTTACGAGGGGGTTAGGTGGGCTGGTGGAGGCCAATGGCTGGGCCCGCGGGATGTGCCGGCCTGGTTGGTCAGCCCAAGAGGCCGACGGTGCAGGCTACCTCTCTCTCTCACTAATCCCCGCTTCTTTTATTTACCAAAAGCAAAAATAGCAAAGAAAGAAAAGTGAGATAAAGAAAGGGTTGGAGAAATAATTTGAGCATGGGGTTAATTTTTCCGGACTCATAAAAATGAGCTTGATCCAAGAAAAAAAATAGAAGTGGGCATGACCGAAAGATTTAAATTCAAACTCATTTGAATTTAATTCAAATGGGTTTGAACTAGGACTAGGTTTTTTTGAAGTGTCCAAAAATGTTGAGGATTTTTGGTGGAGCTCCGGAAAATGATGAGAGAAATTATGGGCAATGTTGGAGACCAAGAATTAAGATAACAAAGACATTGGGATTTATTTGCAAGTGTGTTGTGGTGATTTCCAAATTAAAGAAATATTTAATATAGCTCCCTAATAATATTGAGAGGCTTTAATATGTTATAAAGAGAAATCACAAGTGAATTCCCTCGATTTAAATAGATCAAAGACCCATGCAATTTGTTTGAGTTTTAGTTGGTTTGAGAAATTGATGGCATGATGACATGATGCAATGCAAAAATAAAAAGGGCAGGCACAAATAAAAAGACCCATGCAATCTTGCGGCTGTCTAGATGCCATCTCGCCCACATACCATAGTGCAGTAGTGTTGCATATGCCTTGTTCACATAGCATGTCATATACATCCATGTGAAAAGTCTGTTCTCATGTTTCAAAGAAATGTTCATACAATTAGAAAAAACGATCTTGAAATTTTAAAATATTATCATGCATACAAACTATTCATAACTTTTATCTAAAAGGTATGAGAACATAAGAAAATGTTTGCATGATTTAAAAAAAAACATTTGTGCTGTTCAACAAAATATCATCACATTTAAAAAATGTTCACGCGATCAAAACATGTGCATGACATATAAAAAATTGGTTTCCCAGTTTTGAAAAATATATCACATATTAAATGTTCAACACGTGCTCGGACAAAATGTTCAACACGTATTCAGATAAAATATTCAACACGTAATTTAAAAATGTGCAAGTTGTATTTTAAAATTCTAACGTATATCAGTAAAATGTTTGACTTGTATATGAAAAATGTTTGATATGTATTAAAATACTGACATGTATCTGAAGACTGAAAACAAAATAATATATAAACAAAAATTAAACAGAAAAAATTCAAAGCCCAAACATATAAAAATTGAAAGAACCCCATTAAAATCATTAAATAAAAACACGAAAACACGCGCAGAACCTTCCCCAAACTGGGCAAGTTTCCTCATACCAGTCCTTAAATCACAGACGAAGATATCTTACTCATGTATATCTTCTTGTTGTCTAGATGCCACGCTCGCCCATATACCACAGAACAGTAGTGTGGCATATATTTTGTTCACATAGCATGGCATATACTCCCTCCGTCCATACTTGTCATCAAAATAAATAAAAGGAGATGTATCTACATGTATTTTAGTTCTAGATACATCCCTTTTTGTCCATTTTGATGACAAGTATTTTCGGACGGAGGAAGTACATTGCATGGTATAAATTTGTAATGTAAAAAGTTTGTTCTGATGGTTTACCAAAATGTTTATACAATCATAAAAAAATTGTGACATTTTTACGAAAATATTTCCATGCTTAAAAATTTGGTTTCGTGACATTTAAAAAGTGTTCAAGTGACCACAAACATGTTTATATATTTTTTAGAACATTCATGAAATTTCTAAAATTGGTTGCCCAATTGTTTTTTAAAGACAACTAATAGAAAAAATTGTGTGCCATTTAAAAAGGTTCATAAAACTTATAATATATTAGCATGTTTGGAAAAAATCTTCATCCTTTTTTTGAGTGTTAAAAATGTGTTTAAAAAATGTCCATCATGTATTTGGAAAATATTCGGTGTACATTTGACAAATGTTCAACACTTATTCGGATAAAATGTTCAACTTGTATTTAAAAAATGTTGAGCGTATATCTAAAAATGTTCGGCTTGTATACGAAAAATGTTTGACATGTATCTAAAGAATGAAAATAAAATAAAATAAAAACAAATAGAAAAATAGAAACGCACCCCCCAAGAAAAACCAGTTAAAGAAAATACAAAACCGCACATAACCTATGACCAAACCGGGCGGAAGATTCCTCAAATCAGTCCTTCGAAGTTTTCCAAAACCGCTCGCTAACACCAATATGGGTCGGCTAGGCGAGGGCTGCTTGTGTCTTGCAGTAAGCAAGACATAGCTTTTGCAGGGATTTACTGCAGTACGATGACTTTTTCTCTACAGTGCACAATGTCTTTCGGTTCCCCTGAAAAGTACAATATCTTTCGGTTCCCCTAAAAAAAAATACAATGCCTTTCACTTTCTCAAATAAAAACGTAGCATTTGCTCCAAACAGAAACAAACCACTTTCATGAGTAAATACACAAGAATACTCAAATTCCCATACGAAATTGGATCCCTAAATGCCATAGAAAAACTTTAATGCTCAAACGAAGACAGAAAGTTCTTTTCTTTTCTTTTTTGGCGGGTGGAAGACAGAAAGTTCAGCATCTAGGCAGCTTTCCGCCCTTGTAATAGAACAGGTACCATTGCAGTGTTCGAATATGTAGTTGCGCACGAATAATCCGTGTGAAACCCTAACATGATTGGACCAAAATGGCGATGTCCTCTAGTCCTTACGGGCAGATGTGTCTGGTTTTAAAATGTGGCGTGAATCATGGACCTAATTTGGCAGGAGAGTTCAATGCAATGCACCCAACTGTCTGCCTACACCCATCAGTCTGTTTTTGCATGCATGCCCTCATCCCACGGCAGCTCGCCAGGCCCTGTACGTTTGGAGCAGTAGAAATGTAGAATTCCATCGATACACATGCACATAATGGCATATTCTGCTCTATATTTTTCAGTAAGGACGTGTTTGGTTGCCTGCATAGGCTTCGATCAAACCCACGCGGGAAGTAGGCTTCGACCAAACCCACGCGGGAAGTATTCAGCCTGTTTGATAGCCCGCATATACTATCTGGAAACGCTTAAATCGACAGTTTCTCTGGAGGCAGGTCAAGCAGAAGCGCAACGAGCTGGCCTCTGCACCAGGAGAAACGGGAGGGATGCGAGATGTTTACCTGGTGTCTTCTTCAACCTCAAGTAAGCTCCTCTCTAATCTCTTCTCTTCCATGCCCCTCTAATCTACACATCAATGCTTCGATACGTGATAAGCTCTACACGAAAAAGATGCACCTCGATGCTACGGTTTCATTCAGGCGACCGGTTCATAGTTTCGTCGGCCGTAAGTTCTTAATCTCGTCTTCCCAATTGGAGCTATTCTGGACGAATTTTGTCAGATTCGTCGCGCACGATCGATCATTTGAAATTTCCTTTAACCAGCAGCCTAATCTCGCAGTTCCTCACAACATTCGTGTTGTAACTTTTTGGTTTAGACGATCGTAGCTTCATCTCTCTTTGAGCAGCAGTCTACTGCACTAACGCCGCCATGTCGAGCTCCTCTGTCCTTTGCTCAGAGCCCTTCTATTCGTCCCTTTCGATGCCGAAGCCCTTCCCTTGATATCATTGCCCACGTCGTACTACACTAGACTCGTTTCTGGCCTCGCTCATCTCGGCCTACTCTCTGTCGTCCTCCCATCGCAGACCGACGCTGCAATGGCGCGCGACATCGCTTGTGTCCTCTGCCTCCGTGCACACTGCAGTTCGCCGCGCCACCGACAGGGTCGATCATCTTGGCCTCCTCTCTCTTGCCCTACTACACTGGAGTCATTTCCGGTGTCAAACATCTCGGCCTCCTCTCTCGTCCACTGCACTGACGATACCATGGCGAGGGCAATGCATTCTCCTCCTCCGTCGACTGTCTTTGCGCGAGCACCGCAAGTAGTTCAACGACGGTGTCGCTCGCCGTGCCGCCGACGGGGTCGCTCGTCCACGACTCCTTGCTCGTCATGTCGGACACGGCGCCACGGCCACTATCCACCGCAGTCACCATGGTCCGACGCACACTGCATTTCTTCTCCCACTTTCCACTACAAGAAACTTGTTAACACGTGACGGTCCTAGTCCGTCACAAATCAACCAAAATCTGTCATGTGTTCTTGTCCATGACGGATCTGAGATCCGTCATGTATATCGCGTCATAATTTGACATCGTACTTTCCATGACGGTCCTTGGCCGTCATGGATCTGCCTCAGGCCCGCCAAGCCCAAACTAGGCTGTGACGGAACAATCCGTCACCGATTTACATGACGTGGATGCAACATGGACCTAACAAGGCGTTTACGTGGATCTGACGTGGAGACTAACATGGCCCATGTTGTAAACAGCCCAATTAGGAATTTGGCCCAATAATTTTGGACAGTCCAACCGACCAGTTATTTATCTTTGTCCTGCCATTAGCCTACCTGTTTTTTTGGTCCAAACCATTAGCTCCATTTTAGTACAGCCGGTTTTCTATATACAAAACAATTTACAACAGGGCAACCAAATTATATTCATTCAAAAAATAGCAATTGTTTACAAGACAACAAATTTCCAACAATCTAGTCTGATTTGAAAAAACAAAGCTTAATATCAAAACATCACGAGCATATCTAGCGCTATAAGCATCTTTAAAAAAATTGAGTTACATGGCTTCAAAGAAAATGCACTGCTAGCTGATTTTAATCTCCAACACTACAGCAATTCAAGGCAGCTATCCAGACCCAATTAATTCCTGCTAAAAAACTTCAATCTCCAGTAACACGGTGGCAAACCTGCATAGAATCAAAACACATTCAAAATTATAATCAAGTTAGCCTACATGTGACAAGTAACAAACACACATCACAGGACCAAAAGTGCAATAACAACAGCAGTTGGTTCAGCCATTGGTTCTGGACCAAACAAACAGTAAGTGCATGGGGCTAACCAGGCAGGGAGTTGTCTATTTTCCGGACTAGCAAACAAACATGAGAATTCTCAAAGAAGAAAGCAAACAAACATGACACGGACAAGTACTTAGTTTTATTTTTTTGTGAGAGGAAGTTGTGCCCCAGTACAGATATTTAGTTTATCTGGATCAAACGTTTCTATACTCTAAAAGAAATGAAAACAAAAGTGAGAGGCAGGCACTTAGTTTTTTTTTGTGAGAGGAAGCTATGCGCGCCTGGTACTTAGTTTTTTTTGGATCAAAATTTTCTGTACAAGCGATCAGCTGAAAATTATGTAAAGAAAATTCTGCCAGCAGACACTGTGCCACACCATTCCTTAACAAACAAGAATGACAGTAAAGAAGTGGCAGACTAACTTCAAGATAATTAACACAAACTGGACATAAACATAGGCCAAGTTCAAATCAAAGTATGTAATGTTGTGGACTATATAACCCGATGTTTATGCTGCAAGTTATCTCAAAGCGACAAAAAATACAGTACTAAACAATACTTGCTTGCCAAGTGAACTTCAAATGGCATACAAAATATTGACAAAGAATAAGATACAGTTTCACTGAGAGATCTCCCACACTAATAGTTTATTTGTGGAGTACTAAGCGGTGTACTTGTTATTACATGAAAAATTCAAAATGTGTACTGTAGTGAATTATGAAACAAGAAAATACTTGATAAACAGTGAACTAATAGTTAGGAAAGCGAGGCCTGAATTGATCATGCTCCGCTTATATTGAAGGACGGGTAGAAAAGCTAGTCTGGTATCCTTGTTACGTCTTTTCATAACAATTCTATATGCTCAGGGCTAGGGCTTTCCCACTTGACCAGCATTGAGAGTACTATTATTTATGACGGAAACAATCATGAAATGAACAAGTACATTTGTAAACAAGGTGATAGGTGTAGTTCAGTAGCAGTTGAGCTGGGGAATGAAAATAGCGGAGAAATCATAGGAGTGGCAGTGGAGAACTAACCCTTGGTTGATCGTGGTTCAGCTCCCAACGGCCACCATGGTTGCCCTCTCAAGCTCTATTGTGCGCCATGCAGTGGACGACTGTTACAGAGCTACCTAGACCTGCATCCCAAAAACAAGAGATCGTAATCAGACAATTAGAGTGTTAAGTGATCGAAATAAAAAGTGGAATAACATGAAGAAAAAAGCTTTAGGATCACTTGTCACGAGCACTATTCCTAGTGATGGAGCAAAGGAGTTGAAGAAGCAATGCATTGTGTCACTGTGATGGCAAGTGCTAGCTAGCTCGGTGTCTGCCTCAAGGTTGAGAGAGAGTGAGCGAACACTTGGCCTTGGTACTAGTAGCAGATGGACAACTAAAAGTAGTACCACTACTCTAAATTGACTCGCTAATAGATGTGCTTAGTATACAAATTAACAGGTTTAAACCTCTGTATTATTACTGTAGGACTGCCACAATGTAACGATGTAATTTTCTTCTTAGGTTCAGATTAAACATATTTCTGGAATACATATTCACCTGGCTGGCTGCATGAGACAACAAGGATAGAAAAAGAAAAATACCTAGGGAGAAATCACTAAACAGAACATGTCGACATGTTAATACAGTAACAAAAATCATGTCTCCAAGACCTAGGGAAATATTCTAAAGTGAAATTAGAACTTGATAAAAGGCCACATACCACAGTGCGATGGTTTGTCTCAGGTTTGTACCCTGCTGTTTGTCTCTACTTGGTACCCTACAGTGTACAAGATACAGAAAAATTCAGAGAAAATTTAGTGTTAAACATTCAGAGAAGAAGCACGCACACACAACACACCGGCTGCTGCACCAGATCCCCTAGCTGCCGGCACCTTGTCAGCACGCACAGACAACACACCCTTATAGTTAGAGAGGGCAGTAGCCACGCTAGGTAATCGACACTGACAGTGTTGGACCTTTGTTATGAATCTATATAGGAACAGAGGTGACGCCACTGTTCAAATACGCATGCATCATTAAGTACTATCTACTGTATATAGTAAGAAAGGGGATTAACAGATTGACTAAACTGACGGGCACCAAAGAATTTAACATTGCAAGTGAAATAAGCACTATACTATATAGCATTGAAAAAAAAACTCATCAATAATATTGTAATTTGGTATATCACTTCCTGCCTCCTTCCCTAAGATACATGATACATCAACGATTGAAAAAAGGCCATCAATTGGACGAGTAGACAACACACTCTGAACCCAAAGACAGTATACAGAGTAGTCGGTGAATCAAGATGAAGCACAAAATTGCTGCTGGAACTGTTGTCAAGACAGAGAGAATGAAATCATAAGGTTATTCACTACAAGTAGAATGGAAACCTACAACTGCTAATATTTCATCCCGAGACAGACTGCTCATTGACAAGCTGCTCCTTGAATGCTAAGTACTCAGAAACTGTTCACGAATTGCAGGAGTCTCAAACAATTCCTGCACGCATGCATCAGGGGATCAAAACAAATCACGAGAGGCAGGTGGGGGACATCAGGGACGGGGCTATAGTGATCTTGGTCGGACGGGGGGCTAACCTTGGTGGAGAAGAGGTGTCACCGACGGTGGCCCAGGAGTTGGTCGCTCGCCACTGGACGTTGCCCAGCGGCATCACCGCACAGCCGGCAAGGTGGGCTCAAGGAAGAGTGGTGTGGACGGAGAGGAGCTACCGGAGACGCGATGAGTGGATGGAGAGGAGCCGCCGGAGATGTGAAGTGTTGGACACGATGCCATAGTCGAAACCCTAGCCATGGCTAAGGGTCACAGGCGAGCGCCGAAGAGGAATGGATGTATTGCGAGAGGGATGGATTGGTGGGGGATGCGGCGGATCTGGTAGTTGCTGGGGCTGCGAGGTGAGGGGAAGGGATGGGAGGGCCGGCGGCGAGCTGTGGGAGGAAGGGCACGAAGATGTGGTGGGTGGTGGCGTGCGGTGGGAGATGAGGGAGGGGCTGCGGATGGAGAGAGGAGGGGATAGGGAGGAGGATTTAGGGTTAGCATTTTATATGGGAATAGTTAGGCGGGCTTGAGCGGGCTTTGAGCGGGCTTGCGGGGCTGTGCCAGGCCGTCCATGACAGATTTCAAAAATGTCATGAGAAATCCGTCATGGATTAACAGGTTTCTTGTAGTGTTCTCTGCTATCTCTTAACCCTGTGGGATAAGTACAAGTGCTAGCTCTTAATTATACCACATGCGGGTAACCAAACAGCGTGTAGTTGCATGCGCCGACATAATGCAGGCAACCAAACAACGTGCCAAAGTTGATCTCCTAATGCAGGCAGTCCATATACGGGGAACCAAACAACTCGCAGATGTCGCATATGAGGCTATTTTCCTAAAGCCAGGCCGAGTGTAGATGTGTATACAAAGCGGGTACTGTAGGCGACGGCAACCAAACACGCCCTAACTGTCTTGGTGATGCCAAAGTAAAATGATCTACGTGTCTTTGCCTGTTGGAACACTAGAATGAGGCCAAGTGCCAAGGACAGCTAGTTGCACCTCATGACTCCACGAAGCCATATCAACCTAGCTAAATTTTATTTACAATTCAAGGCAACGCTGCCTGGACAAGTTCGGGATAAATTAATGATGCTCTGAGGAACAACACAGTGCGCTGCGGTAATATCAGCCGAAAGATACTCTGCGCCCTTGCGCTGCTGTGCATGCCAGCGTAAGACAAAAGGCACTGGTCGGTAGTCGTATTAAGATGCGGGTGACCAGTGAGGCGCATGGCATGCAGCCGCAGCGCAGCACAGAACGACGACCATATTTTTGAAGCTGCATGCCCTCTTGTCGAGCCGTCCAAGCGCCGTACGTCCCTCTCGCCTGTAGACTCCAGTCCTGTCCAACGTTCACACGGCCGGCCGGCCTTCGCTAGGCGCTTACGGTGCACGGTGAATACGGTTCGCCTAGCAGTGGATGCGATTAGCCGATTACTGGTAGGGTAGCTAGCTAGAGTTGCACTTGTACGTGTACGTACGCATCGGTGGATGGCTGCATGCGATCGGTCTGCTCCTTTTTGCCATGGCACGGGAGCTCCTGTCCTATGCCAAGCTCGAGATGCAGACACGCAGCGGCTTTGGGCGGTTGCGCGCAGCCTCTTCCCACACGTGACCTAGCGGCGCCGGCCGGGCCGGGCAGCGGTACGTACTTCTTGGATCCATCTAGGAACCACGCCAGGGTCGATCGTACCAAAAACGCCATCGATCGATCTCCAGCATGGTGTTTATCCCGGTGTCGTTTGCGCGGCGGTAGGATCTATCTCGGCAGCATGTATCTATCATCACGTATGCATGGTCGATCTCGGTTGATCGGGTACCGATGCGACGAGCATGATACGACCGGCGAGTACGCACGACATGATGGATGTACGAGCCATGGCATGGCGACCGATTGTGGACGATCTCAGCGTGCGCGCTCTGGCTGCTATGGTCTCGTGAAGACCACGAAGCTATAGCCATGTCGTTTACGGCGAGCCCGCAGATTCCCTACCGGAGTAGAGACTGCGTGCGCTCGCAGTGCACCGCTGCATCATTGCGCGCGCATGTATCTTCACCGTGCATGTAGTACGTGGACGCCATGGGAATTTCAGGACGATCCTTTCCTTTTCCTCCGTGCTTGTTTGTGGGTGTCCGGCCTGGCCGGACGACCGAGCAATGAATGCGCGCACATGTTGTGGCCCTGCGGGTGCGTGCTGCTCGCGAAAACTTCCAGGATTGATGAGAGTGTCGCGCCTACGCAATTCCTGGATCTCAGACTGTGTAACACGCGGATCGATACGTATTCAATTGCGATATCCGTTTCGCCGGCCATGCCAACACAGAGCACTGCAGCGCCGGGGAGCCGGCGTAAATTAACCCCGTGACCGATCCAGAGCCGCTGCTGGTCATGCCACCGCCAGCCGGGCCGGCCCCAGCGCCTCGTGTGATGATCAGGTCATCAGACTCAGGAGGTTGGAGCAATACCAGCTTTGCTCCGGCCATGGCACCCACCCCCGTGGCCATGTCGCGCTACTGTGGCGTCGCCTCACCCCGACGCTGTACGTCGCAGAGCGGGACGATCGACGTGACAACACCGTCGAGCTACGGACGGAGCCGACGCCACCTTTCCGGAATAGAAAAAAGGCGAATTATTTCCCGATCCGGAATGCGCCACCGCGCGCTTTCGGTCCGGTCGCACGCACGTCGTGGCCTTGCCGGGCGACCGGAGAGCACGCACGGGCACGGCGGGTGTGTGGCCCGCCGGTTGATGTGGCCAACACAGCGCGGGAGCTGTGCAAGTAGTAGACCGCGGTGCATGCCAAGAGCCCTAGACATACAGCTCCACGACGAGGGCTAGCTACTACACCTCGCCGCCTGGGCACTTCAGCCATCGTCGTCCACTGACGGGTGGCGACCTGACGGCTCGAGGAGATGTGAGCGTTTTAACCTTTTGACTGCGTGTGCATTGCGTTGCATGATGCATGCATGTCGATTCCATCCGGGCGGCGCCGCGCCGGGCAAAAGCCTGAAATGACGGAGCGGTGAGCCGGCCCGGCAGCTGCCGCTACCTGCCCGCCTGCCACGCTCCAGGGAGAAAAATTCGGGCTCCCTCGGACCCCGTGAAGAAATTTCGTCGCAGTACATCAACTTGCCAAGTTTCAAGATGGGGCTTCGTCGACCATGGAGATCCACCGTTTGAACATCCACAGGCAGGTCTAGCCTCCTTTGGAATGTAGCGAAGGAAAATTTCCTTTTTTTTTTCTCCAAATAAAGAAAAATTTCCATTGGTCTCAGTTTTAGACTATATAAACGTAGGACGATACATTTTGACTTTAAAAAGAAATTCTACACCTGATGAAAGAGACCGAGATCCTTAGAGCATCTCATGTGGCAACCCGTAAATTTCCTTCCGCATCCGTTTACGGACAGGGGGACTAGTCAATGGGCACGGATGCGAGAGACCACCATCCAACCTTAGCCACATACATTTCAAACTCTTTTTCAATAAACCAGATGAAATTCGTGCAAACATGGACATATTTTCATATAAACATGACGGATTTCACATAAACGGGACGAAAATGGTTACATTTTAGACACGGATACACTACACAAGTCTACGGCAGCCGGATCCCTTTGCCTTCCCAATGTCCGGCAGCCCGCTCACCAGACTGTGGAGAGCCCTGGAGGTATATTCTTCCCCGTCTCTTTCCTATGTCCGGTTGCGCCGCTCATAGGACTGGCAAGGATGGTGCTTCAGCCGGAGGGGAGGGGGCTCCACAAAAGCCCAGGTGGGGCCGACGATGGTCTAAAATAAAGAAGAACCAGACAGGTCATCGACTGTACAAGCCGGCGAAGCGACGGCGTTGGCCTTCCTGGGACCCTAGAGGCGGCTGCCCCCCGTATTCTACTTTCCCTCGATGTTGGCGGTGGACGCGGACGCGCCATCCACCGACTGGTCGATCTCCGCGCAGCCGGCTTCTTCCTCTGCCGGCAGGGCGCGGTTACGCGCGCGTTGACGGCGGAAGGCGCGGCACGACGCTACAACGATGCTCGGGCCGCCATGCCGGCCTGGAGCAGCTTGCCACTCCTCCGCGTTCTGGCTTGGAGCGGCGAGGTGCTGAACCACACAATAGCTTGGGGCGACAACTTGCTCCGTCGGGCCAGGCAAGGGAGGTGGAGCAGCGAGCTGCCTTGCCTGTATCCTGCGTGTTTGGCGGGCCACCCAGTCGGCTTTTATGCCGGAGAACTACTATTCCTGCTCGTCGGGTGCCATCAAAAGGGTGGAGAAAATGGTGGAAGGAGGAGACGGTGAGGGGCGGAGTGGTATGATTGTTGCCCGACGTCTGGCCTCGTTTAAATAGAGGGCGGACTGGAGGAACTTGGTCGGCGTTGCATTTAATGTCGGCCCGGTCGTGAGCGGACGTGTGGCCGGAGTAGGTTCCTGCTTCCACAATGGTTTAATGGAGGCGACTGAATGTGGCGAGGAGGCGTGTTCAGCCGGGCATGCAAAGGGTGGCGCCCTCGGCTAGCGCGCCGCTTCAATGGCAAGGGCAGTGAGAGGTCGCGTTCGCCCTGGGTCGTCTTCAATGTGGAGCGGCGCGCTCTACAGCGACATGAACGCGGGCCGCTAGCGCTGGGAGGCAACGTGCGCAGGTGAGGGAGGAAGGGTTTGGATGCGGGCGGTCAGAAGAGGGCTTGGGAGTGGTCTGGACTCCTGCAAAGCTCCCCGCATTTATCTTCAGTTTGCGGGAGAAAATACGCCAGGACCGCACCGCGCACCGATACAGAACCGCGTTGAATGGCATCCATAGTCCGAACGCTTGTGGGAGGTTTGCGGGTCGGCGTTGAAGATGCCCTTACCTACATAATAACATGCTAATTACGGACGTGGAGTTTCTGCTCCCGGGTACAGTGTATATGCACCCAGATAAATAGTATAATGTGAGATAATATAAACAATTTCAAATAATTGCGAGCTTTTACATGACAAATTATTGGGGAACGCAGTATTTCAAAAAATTTACGTACGATCACGCAAGATCTATTTATGTGATGCATAGCAACGAGCGGGAGAGTGTGTCCACGTACCATCGTAGACCGAAAGCGGGAGCGTTTAGTAACGCGGTTGATGTAGTTGAACGTCTTCGCGATCCAACCGATCAAGTACCGAACGCACAACACCTCTGCGATCTGCACACGTTCAGCTCGGTGACGTCCCTCGAACTCTTGATGCAGCTGAGGCCGAGGGAGAGTTCCGTCAGCACAACGGTGTGGTGACGATGTTGATGAAGTTACCGACGCAGGGCTTCGCCTAAGTACTACAACGATATGACCGAGGTGGAAATCTGTGGAGGGGGGGGGCACCGCACACGGCTAAGATCAACTTTGATGTCTTCTAGGGTGCCCCCTTCCCCACGTATATAATGGAGGGAGGGGGAGGCCGGCCGGCCCCTCATAGGCGCGCCAAGGGGGGAGGAATCCTCCTGCTAGTAGGAGTAGGACTCCCCCCTTTCCTAGTCCTACTAGGAGAAGAAGGAAGGAGGGGGCGTCTGTCGGTGTTAAAACCGGCAGATTTCGGGTAGGGGGTCCCGAACTGTGCGTCTAAGGTCGATGGTAACAGGAGACGGGGGACACGATGTTTACCCAGGTTCGGGCCCTCTCTATGGAGGTAATACCCTACTTCATGCTTGATTGATCTTGATGAATATGACACTACTAGGGAAAACCTTATACGCGGAATCTTAGCGGCAGCGTGGTTTAAAAACAAACGCTACTGCTAATTAGCAGTAGCGAGCTTCAGGAAACCGCGCTACTAATAGCTCAGTAGCAGTAGCGCTCTAGGTGCAACGAGCGCTACTACTATAATTGCCACGGTGTTGCCCCCCGGCTAGATATAGTAGTAGCGCCCTTTTCCTGGACGCGCTACTGCTAAAGTACTTAGTAGCGGCGTTTTTCTTCAAAACTCGCTGCTGCTAAGTATCACCGCAACTAATTAAGTTTAGTCCCATACTGCTAAGCGAACAAGGTGTTTACCACCTTAAATATGTTACTTCTCAAACTATCTCAAGTACTTGGTCTTTGTTGAACTATATGTGTAGAATTTGTGGCTGCAATATGAATCCTCGCCTGTACCTATACAGGTACAGTGAGGATTCATGTTGACTATTTAGATTCTACACAAAAAGATTAATGATGATCAATGTATATATTTGATGTTTTTACATTACTTAGACTTATAGCGTTTTTCCAGGACAAAGTGCTACTGATATTGGGATAAGCAAAAAAAATAACTGCTTCCATTAGCAGTAGCGTTTTTCTCTAAAACGTGCTATAGCTACATTAGCTATAGCGCGTTTCTTAATGAGCGCTACTGCTAGTTCGACTTAACCACCCGTGCGGGCTCAAAATTTTGCTAAGTCCTTCCTTTCTCCCCCTGTTCCCCTACTCCTCTTTCGCCGCCACCCGAGCCCGAGCCTGCCCTTGCCGCCGCCGCCGCTCTCGACCTCACCGTCGCTGCCCTCGACCTCACCGCCACCGCCCTCGACCTCCTTGCCGCCGCTAGAGCCCGCCCAGGACCGCTGCCTCCCGATCCCGAGCCCGCCCTTGCCGCCCCTACCTCCGTCGCCTTGCACCTCCCCGCCACCGTCTCTCCCCTCTCTGTAAGCCCCCCACCCCTCCCCCACCCCTCTCTCTCTCCCTCTCTCTTAGTTAGTAGATGTTTTTTAGCATTAGTAGATGTTAATTTAGGGTTCATAGATAATGATTTTTAGTAGTAGTGGATGTTAATTAGTAGTAGTGATGGTACTAGTTAACTAGGGCAGTATGGTTCATAGTAGATGTTTTTACTATTGTATAATGTAGTTTTTTGTACTGTTTTTAGTAAGTGTTTAAAATAATTAGTAAGTTAATAAACTAGTTGAACTAGTTTAGTTTTAGTAGAACTAGTTTAGTAAGTAAATTAATACACTAGTTGAACTAGTTGAATTAATAGAACTAATGTATTTTTAGTAAGAACTATTTTTCTATTTATAGTAAGTTTATATGTAGTAAGAACTAGTTGAATTAATAGAACTAGTTGAACATGTCATATTTGTAGTTATCTTTTTAGTTTAAGCAATTATTCGGTATGTATTAGTGATAACTTATAGGGTTTTTTTTTGCAGAAATCAAGGAGCCCCTCCATCATCCCCGCCGTCGTCCCCGTCACCGACCCCCTCCGACCTCGAGGTGAGACCATTCAAATCTCCATGTCAATATGAGTCCTATAAGATATGATGTAGATAAAAACATGTATATCTTGTGTTGCTCAAATAGGATATGTGGTTGCCCAAGTGGCCGGTCATGTTCAGGTTACACCTCCGAGTGGCCTATGTTTTGCGGGAGTGTTGATTAATTTCGGTTCCGGCAAATTTCAGGCGCTCGATATGTCCCTTTTTAGCAAAGGTCATGCCGGAATTTTCCGTGAATTTTGGCATGACTTGTGCTAGAATATGTAGGAAATATCGAGTGGCCTGGATTTTCTCGAAAAATAATTAAACGACATTTCGGGTTGACTTTAAGTCTGTCGAGGCCGAAGAATCCCAACTGTTGTCGTGGGGGTCGTTTCTCCTTCTTCTCATTGTGCTAGACCTTTGTTATGCACTAGGGGAAGGAGGAGTAACGACCATCACCGACGGTCGCAAATGTCAGAGAGAAATCAGTGAGGGAGGGTCTCCACCATATATGAGAGGACGAAGAATCCCGACTGTTGTCGTGAAGGAAAGGAGGAGCGACCATCACCCACGGTCAAATGTATACACCACGTGAGCTGAGAGTTTTCAAGAAAAGACTCGACAGACCGATAGTCAACCCGTGATGAATAATAATGATGTAGTTTAGGTTTTTTAGTACATATATTTAATTGTACAAGTATAATCTTTGAATTATGAACGTAGGAAATGTCATACTCGGACGAAGAAAGTCTCCCGTGGGAGTGCAGCTGGTGCCACGGCGATCGAGGTATGTGCGACAGGCCTCACCTGGACGAAGACCGGCGCTTCAGCATTAAGCTCGAGGAGACATTCGATGTTGAAACGGTACGCAACGTGACAAGTGTTTTTTTCGTAATTAAGCACGACTTCAACTATTTCGACGTCTAATTTTCATCTTTTACAATTCGACTAGCTTATCCCATGCCATGCAAGACGCTATGTCTTGGAGAGGATGGGTTTTGAAGACCATGAAAATTTTGAAACAAAGAAAATACACCTAAGGACCCACCATGATATGGATTTTGAAGTAAATCTGTACAATTCTCAGAGCGTAACCCATTTTGGTTGCCAAAATTGGGAAGCACTTTGCAAGATGTATGGTTTTTATGAGGATATGGTTGTCACCATGGATCTTGGTGATCCTGACATCGAGCAAGACAATATGGACATTTGGGTCCTTGTTGATACGCTTCCGATTCTGCCGCTATGTGAGTTTCTCAAACATAGTTATTAACTAATTTATATTGTTTATTTCAAAATAGTTGACAACTTATTTCCATTGATAGCTTATTTTGATTCTTCAAACAATGTGCAGAAGATGGTAGACAGAACCCACTACACCGATGGCTCCGAATTAACTTATAGGGAGAAAAATTATCTGATCGCATTTTGTACATATCTTGAGAATTACAATACCTATTATCGAACTCCTCCAAATTATGGTGAATACATGCCACTAGTGCACGTGTTGAACCACGGTAACTTCTATGGAGATACCGTGGTAAGATTTTTTACTATTGCGACATCCGTGCATCTTCTGCATACTTCTAAAACTAGTACATCATTGCTAACTACGAAGTTATTACTATGTTTTTCAACAGAAAATCCCGATGGATTGTGTGCCTCATCTGATGTATCAGAATGGCCGCCTTGATGTTTTGAACATACAACCAGGTCATCCTACGGATCTTACCTGTGCATATCGGATTTATAAAACCGGTGAACACATGCTAATCAAAGAATGGAAAAAAAATGTTTGGATAGTCGTAAGGAGGTTCTTGGAAGCAACAAGCGAAAGGCAAGAATTGGAGACAGGATAATCGCCATTCTCCATAATGGAGAGTCAGGGGCTATCTTATTTTATGCTATTTTACCTTAGAGAATATAGTAGGTCCTAAGAGAATATAGTAGGTCCTATGAGGTACAATATGTTTATTATATGGTACAATGTGTTAGAGTTGATGGTGAGGAGTAGTTGTGATTATGACTAGTGACCAACTTGCTATGTGATGTCTCATTGATGAAAACGATGATCATGAGGAGGTTTTATATGACAATGATGTATTATGATGATAAGTTGTTAATGATATGATGATGATATTTATTATATTATTGGGTGAAAGAACCGCGAATTAGTTTCAAGTGGATGGACATCCACTTGAAACTAGTCCACGGTTCTTTCACCATGTGATGTAATAACTCATTATGATGTAAAAACAATCTCTAAATTGCTGCTGTATGAAAACTTGTATAAAGGTGTATGAATACAACATGAAATAAAAGCAAAATACGGAATAATAGTAGTAGTGCGGGCTGGGAGAAGCGCTGTTTGGTTAAAGCGCTACTACTAAGTCGACATAGCAGTAGCGTGGGTAAACAGACGCTGCTGCTAACCTTTAGCTGTAGCGCCTTACTAGTAGTGCAAGACCAAGCGCCATCGATAGGCATTATACCCGCGCTCCTGCTAGGGTTTTCCCTAGTAGTGTGAGTATTACAAGAGTTGATCTACCACGAGATCGTTATGGCTAAAACCCTAGAAGTCTAGCCTATATGACTATATCTATTTCCGGACTAAGCCCTCCGGTTTATATAGACACCAGAGGGGACTAGGGTTGTACGAAGTCGGTTACAAAAAAAGGAATCTTCATATTTGGTTGCCAAGCTTGCCTTCCACGCTAAGGAGAGTCCTATCCGGACACGGGAGAGAGTCTTCGGTCTTGTATCTTCACAGCCCATTAGTCCGGCCCATATCCAACAGGCCGGACGCCCGAGGACCCCTTAGTCCAGGACACCCTCAGTAGCCCCTGAACCAGGCTTCAATGACGAGGTGTCTGGCGCGCAGATTGTCTTCGACATTGCAAGGCGGGTTCTCCTTTCCGAATACTCCAAGACAGTCTTCGGACGCAACGAACGTGGCTGGATCTGCAACACAAGTACCACACACACAGCCGTAGAGAGTATAATATTTCACGAGTCCCATCTGCTGACAACTTTTGGCAAGATGACATCACGCCTGGCCGGTCATTATTTCGAACCGTTTTCGTCTGCAGTTCCGCGTTTCAAGATGCGGTTTCCATTGGCACGTCTTGTCGAAGCAGAGATCGTGTCCCCTTATTGCGGGATTCTCATCAATACGGGCGTGGGTAATCCAACCGTGCCATTTACACAGCTCTTGGGAATAGGCGAGTTTTAAGGCGAGTTGGGAGGCGTTCAATATTTACTGCCTTTATAAGGTGATAAGGATGCCTCTTCTTCACCCAAGCCTTCTTTCTTCCTCTGCCCTTCCATTCTCGAGCTCCAAATACCCAAGTTCTCATATTTTCCACCCCGAGCAAACACCTAGCCATGTCCGGATCCGGAGGTCAGGGCAAGTGGATGGCCTCCTCTGTTAAGGAGAAAGACATCGTTGAGCTTCGAGAGGCCGGGTATCTGGCGAAGGAGATCGCCCACCGGCTTCCGGCCAAGGGACAAGTCGTCCCTACACCAAAACCCAACGAGAGGGTGGTGTTCCTCCCTCATTTCGTCCGTGGGCTAGGGTTTCCACTCCACCCTTTCATCTGCGGACTAATATTCTATTACGAGCTAGGTTTCCATGATCTAGCCCCGAACTCCTTCATCAACATCTCGGCATTCATTGTCATGTGCGAGGCTTTCCTCCGCATCCAGCCCCACTTCAGACTGTGGCTCAAAATCTTCAACGTGAAGCCGAAGGTGGTGGATAGCCAACACGTGGAGTGCGGGGGAGCCATGGTGAGCAAGATGCCCAACGTCACATGGCCCCAAGGCACGTTGTGGAGACTGTCAAGGAGTGGCAGAAGCTGTGGTTTTATATCACAAAGCCACGCGGTGCCACTTGGGTCGCCGCTCCCGAATTTAAGTCCGGGGCTCCAATGCGCGGCTGACCTCCTAGATGGAGAAGGGCCCAAATTGGTCTTCGTTTGATGAGCCAACGGCACTGCAAACGCGCATCCAAAGCATGGTGAACAAGAACATCAAGCTCGTCGACGTGATCCAGGTTATGCTAGTTCGCCAGATCCTCCCCTACCAAAGTCGAACTTCCCCTCTATGGGAATTCGATCCGGAGAAGCACCAGACCTTGGTGAGGCTCTTCGGCACCACTCACGAAGACGCCTGGAAGCTGCTCTTCAAAGGTGATGAGAAGCCGCCGACCATAGACTCGGATCGTGGGCATGATCTTGCCCACCCCGCCAGTGCGGTAAGTCGTTCACATCTCAAGGCGTGCCCTCTACCTGTTTGTCCAAGGAGGTTAACTGAACTTTGCTAATTTATCGTTTCAAGAATGGACGGAGAAGGCGGAGCGAATTCACTGCTCGCTCCGTTCAAGAACCAGTCATCCCGCCCCCGGTGAAGATAAGGGTCCCGCGCCTATCACCGCCGGAGAAGAAGGCCAAGAAGAAGGCCAAGGGGGAGAAGAAGGCCAAGAAGAAGGTCCAGGGGCACTTCAGACGTGATGTCCTAAGACAAGATTCACTCCTCTGCCGCCGAAGACGACGAAGAGGAGGAGGAGGAAAGAAACCCTCCCCCTGATGGGGGGAGGAAGAAGAGGGCGGCCTCCACAAATCTGGAGGCGGAGGCACCCAAGAAGGGGAAAGGCTCCCTCATGGATAAAACCGCGTGGGACGTTGACATCAGTACGGAGCGACCCCCCCGAAGCAAGCCCCTGGCCGCGTCGTAAGTACTGACAGACTCGTCGTACTCGCCCGTGTATCCGACCCTTTCTCCTTATTGTATTAACATGGTTCATTGTGCCATTACAGTACGACCCATGACAGCTCCCGATGATCCTCATCAAGAGGTTCGTTGGATTCGAGGGCAATGGCCACCGCATCACCGCCGGCCGCTAACTCTCCCACGGCCAAAGGCGACGCCGAGGTGCTGTCACGAAGGACTTTCCCAGGCCAAGGAGAGTCTCAGGAGGCCGTCAGGGTGGCGCCAGAGGGTGAAACCTCGGCCGTCGGACACATGAGGGCGCAGTCCCCCATGGAGACTGGCGATGGGGGCCATATTCAGCTCGGCCCCCGTCTGGATATGGTTCCGGAGACCTACACTGCTCCAGAGTCCGGCGTGCAGCCTCCTTTAAAAGATGGAGGTGTGCCTATGCCACCGGTGACCTCTGCTCAACCAGAGGCACAAGACAGTCTTCTGGAAGTGCTGCGAGGCACTCCCATTGTGGAAGAACATTGTATCCTTATGGGTACGGTGATTGAGAGGGTTCAGTCCGTCAAGAGCGGACTGACCGAAGCCTGCAGCGGCCTGCTGACAGGTTTTGAGGTAACCGACGCAAGGGAGAAAATCCCCATATAGACAGTAGCCCCTGAGACACTGTCCGGTGTGCGGAGAGCAAAACCGGATAGAGGATCAATTCATTTCTGCAGGAGACTAACTAAATGTGTCTTGTAAAAATGAGCAGGCGTCGTTGCTGGCCAC
The DNA here is from genome assembly GCA_021605205.1 of Aegilops longissima. Classification (NCBI taxonomy): domain Eukaryota; kingdom Viridiplantae; phylum Streptophyta; class Magnoliopsida; order Poales; family Poaceae; genus Aegilops; species Aegilops longissima. Next base: position 571,300,330 of record CM038679.1, on the reverse strand, counting down.
AACCTCACAAGCCGCCGAAGTCTCCGGACTGAAGCAGAGGCTGGAGCGGGCCGAGGAGGAGCTCGGCCAAGCGAGGGTCTCCACCATATATGAGAGGACGAAGAATCCCGACTGTTGTCGTGGGGGTCGCTTCTCCTTCATTCCCTGTGCTAGACATTTTGGTGTAATGCACTCGGGAAGGAAAGGAGGAGCGACCATCACCCACGGTCAAATGTATACACCACGTGAGCTGAGAGTTTTCAAGAAAAGACTCGACACACCGATAGTCAACCCGTGATGAATAATAATGATGTAGTTTAGGTTTTTTAGTACATATATTTAATTGTACAAGTTTAATCTTTGAATTATGAACGTAGGAAATGTCATACTCGGACGAAGAAAGTATCCCGTGGGAGTGCAGCTGGTGTCACGGCGATCGAGGTATGTGCGACAGGCCTCACCTGGACGAAGACCGGCGCTTCAGCATTAAGCTCGAGGAGACATTCGATGTTGAAACGGTACGCAACACGACAAGTGTTTTTTTTCGTAATTAAGCACGACTTCAACTATTTCGACGTCTAATTTTCATCTTTTACAATTCGACTAGCTTATCCCATGCCATGTAAGACACTATGTCTTGGAGAGGATGGGTTTTGAAGACCATGAAAATTTTGAAACAAAGAAAATACACCTAAGGACCCATCATGATATGGATTTTGAAGTAAATATGTACAATTCTCAGAGCGTAACCCATTTTGGTTGCCAAAATTGGGAAGCACTTTGCAAGATGTATGGTTTTTATGAGGATATGGTTGTCACCATGGATCTTGGTGATCCTGACATCGAGCAAGACAATATGGACATTTGGGTCCTTGTTGATACGCTTCCGATTCTGCCGCTATGTGAGTTTCTCAAACATAGTTATTAACTAATTTATATTGTTTATTTCAAAATAGTTGACAACTTATTTCCATTGATAGCTTATTTTGATTCTTCAAACAATGTGCAGAAGATGGTAAACAGAACCCACTACACCGATGGCTCCGAATTAACTTATAGGGAGAAAAATCATCTGATCGCATTTTGTACATATCTTGAGAATTACAATACCTATTATCGAACTCCTCCAAATTATGGTGAATACGTGCCACTAGTGCACGTGTTGAACCACGGTAACTTCTATGGAGATACCGTGGTAAGATTTTTTTACTATTGCGACATCCGTGCATCTTCTGCATACTTCTAAAACTAGTACATCATTGCTAACTATGAAGTTATTACTATGTTTTTCAACAGAAAATCCCGATGGATTGTGTGCCTCATCTGATGTATCAGAATGGCCGCCTTGATGTTTTGAACATACAACCAGGTCATCCTACGGATCTCACCTGTGCATATCGGATTTATAAAAACGGTGAACACATGCTAATCAAAGAATGGAAAAAAATGTTTGGATAGTCGTAAGGAGGTTCTTGGAAGCAACAAGCGAAAGGCAAGAATTGGAGATAGGATAATCGCCATTCTCCATAATGGAGAGTCAGGGGCTATCTTGTTTTATGCTATTTTACCTTAGAGAATATAGTAGGTCCTAAGAGAATATAGTAGGTCCTATGAGGTACAATATGTTTATTATATGGTACAATGTGTTAGAGTTGATGATGAGGAGTAGTTGTGATTATGACTAGTGACCAACTTGCTATGTGATGTCTCATTGATGAAAACAATGATCATGAGGAGGTTTTATATGACAATGATGTATTATGATGATAAGTTGTTAATGATATGATGATGATATTTATTATATTATTGGGTGAAAGAACCGTGAATTAGTTTCAAGTGGATGGACATCCACTTGAAACTAGTCCACGGTTCTTTCACCATGTGATGTAATAACTCATTATGATGTAAAAACAATCTCTAAATTGCTGCTGTATGAAAACTTGTATAAAGGTGTATGAATACAACATGAAATAAAAGTAAAATACGGAATAATAGTAGTAGCGCGGGCTGGGAGAAGCGCTGTTTGGTTAAAGCGCTACTACTAAGTCGACATAGCAGTAGCGTGGGTAAACAGACGCTGCTGCTAACCTTTAGCTGTAGCGCCTTACTAGTAGTGCAGTACTCGGCGCTACTGATAGGCATTATACCCGCGCTACTGCTAGGGTTTTCCCTAGTAGTGTGAGTATTACAAGAGTTGATCTACCACGAGATCGTTATGGCTAAAACCCTAGAAGTCTAGCCTATATGACTATATCTATTTCCGGACTAAGCCCTCCGGTTTATATAGACACCAGAGGGGACTAGGGTTGTACGAAGTCGGTTACAAAAAAAGGAATCTTCATATTTGGTTGCCAAGCTTGCCTTCCATGCTAAGGAGAGTCCTATCCGGACACGGGAGAGAGTCTTCGGTCTTGTATCTTCACAGCCCATTAGTCCGGCCCATATCCAACAGGCCGGACGCCCGAGGACCCCTTAGTCCAGGACACCCTCAGTAGCCCCTGAACCAGGCTTCAATGACGAGGTGTCTGGCGCGCAGATTGTCTTCGACATTGCAAGGCGGGTTCTCCTTTCCGAATACTCCAAGACAGTCTTCGGACGCAACGAACGTGTCTGGATCTGCAACACAAGTACCACACACACAGCCGTAGAGAGTATAATATTTCACGAGTCCCATCCGCTGATAACTTTTCGCAAGATGACATCACGCCTGTCCGGTCATTATTTCGAACCGTTTTCGTTTGCAGTTCCGCGTTTCAAGATGCGGTTTCCATTGGCACGTCTTGTCGAAGCAGAGATCGTGTCCCCTTATTGCGGGATTCTCATCAATACGGGCGTGGGTAATCCAACCGTGCCATTTACACAGCTCTTGGGAATAGGCGAGTTTTAAGGCGAGTTGGGAGGCGTTCAATATTTACTGCCTTTATAAGGTGATAAGGATGCCTCTTCTTCACCCAAGCCTTCTTTCTTCCTCTGCCCTTCCATTCTCGAGCTCCAGCGCCCAAGTTCTCATATTTTCCACCCCGAGCAAACACCTAGCCATGTCCGGATCCGGAGGTCAGGGCAAGTGGATGGCCTCCTCTGTTAAGGAGAAAGACATCGTTGAGCTTCGAGAGGCCGGGTATCTGGCGAAGGAGATCGCCCACCGGCTTCCGGCCAAGGGACAAGTCGTCCCTACACCAAAACCCAATGAGAGGGTGGTGTTCCTCCCTCATTTCGTCCGTGGGCTAGGGTTTCCACTCCACCCTTTCATCCGCGGACTAATATTCTATTACGGGCTAGGTTTCCATGCTCTAGCCCTGAACTCCTTCCTCAACATCTCGGCATTCATTGTCATGTGCGAGGCTTTCCTCCGCATCCAGCCCCACTTCAGACTGTGGCTCAAAATCTTCAACGTGAAGCCGAAGGTGGTGGATAGCCAACACGTGGAGTGCGGGGGAGCCATGGTGAGCAAGATGACCAACGTCACATGGCCCCAAGGCACGTTGTGGAGACTGTCAAGGAGTGGCTGAAGCTGTGGTTTTATATCACAAAGCCACGCGGTGCCACTTGGGTCGTCGCTCCCGAATTTAAGTCCGGGGCTCCAATGCGCGGCTGACCTCCTAGATGGAGAAGGGCCCAAATTGGTCTTCGTTTGATGAGCCAACGGAGCTGCAAACGCGCATCCAAAGCATGGTGAACAAGAACATCAAGCTCGTCGACGTGATCCAGGTTATGCTAGTTCGCCAGATCCTCCCCTACCAAAGTCGAACTTCCCCTCTATGGGAATTCGATCCGGAGAAGCACCAGACCTTGGTGAGGCTCTTCGGCACCACTCACGAAGACGCCTGGAAGCTGCTCTTCAAAGGTGATGAGAAGCCGCTGACCATAGACTCGGATCGTGGGCATGATCTTGCCCACCCCGCCAGTGCGGTAAGTCGTTCACATCTCAAGGCCTGCCCTCTACCTGTTTGTCCAAGGAGGGTAACTGAACTTTGCTAATTTATCGTTTCAAGAATGGACGGAGAAGGCGGAGCGAATTCACTGTTCGGCTCCGTTGCCCGAAGAACCAGTCATCCCGCTCCTGGTGAAGATGCTGGTCCTAGCGCCCTATCAGCCGCCGGAGAAGAAGGCCAAGAAGAAGGCCAAGGGGGAGAAGAAGGCCAAGAAGAAGGTCCAGGGGCACTTCAGACGTGATGTCCTAAGACAAGATTCACTCCTCTGCCGCCGAAGACGACGAAGAGGAGGAGGAGGAAAGAAACCCTCCCCCTAATGGGGGGAGGAAGAAGAGGGCGGCCTCCACAAATCTGGAGGCGGAGGCGCCCAAGAAGGGGAAAGGCTCCCTCATGGATAAAACCGCGTGGGACGTTGACATCAGTACGGAGCGACCCCCCCGAAGCAAGCCCCGGCCGTCGTAGTCTTCGACAGACTCGTCGTACTCGCCCGTGTATCCGGCCCTTTCACCTTATTGTATTAACATGGTTCATTGTGCCATTACAGTACGGCCCATGACAGCTCCCGGCGATCCTCATCAAGAGGTTCGTTGGATTCGAGGGCAATGGCCACCGCATCACCGCCGGCCGCTAACTCTCCCACGGCCAAAGGCGACGCCGAGGTGCTGTCACGAAGGACTTTCCCAGGCCAAGGAGAGTCTCAGGAGGCCGTCAGGGTGGCGCCAGAGGGTGAAACCTGGGCCGTCGGACACATGAGGGCACAGTCCCCCATGGAGACTGGCGATGGGGGCCATATTCAGCTCGGCCCCCGTCTGGATATGTTTCTGGAGACCTACACGGCTCCGGAGTCCGGCGTGCAGCCTCCTTTAAAAGATGGAGGTGTGCCTATGCCACCGGTGACCTCTGCTCAACCAGAGGCACAAGACAGTCTTCTGGAAGTGCTGCGAGGCACTCCCATTGTGGAAGAACATTGTATCCTTATGGGTACGGTGATTGAGAGGGTTCAGTCCGTCAAGAGCGGACTGACCGAAGCCTGCAGCGGCCTGCTGACAGGTTTTGAGGTAACCGACGCAAGGGAGAAAATCCCCATATAGACAGTAGCCCCTGAGACACTGTCCGGTGTGCGGAGAGCAAAACCGGATAGAGGATCAATTCATTTCTGCAGGAGACTAACTAAATGTGTCTTGTAAAAATGAGCAGGCGTCGTTGCTGGCCACAACCTCACAAGCCGCCGAAGTCTCCGGACTGAAGCAGAGGCTGGAGCGGGCCGAGGAGGAGCTCGGCCAAGCGAGGAAGCAACTGGCAGACCAGCAAGGTATGCAGTGACTTGCTATATATTTGGAAAGAATAAATGATGTGAATTGATCATAGCGTTATGATATGTGTAGGAGCGACGACCGAGGTCGAGGCCCTTAAAAAGGCCCTGGCCGAAGCCGAGGAGAAAGCTGCCAAGGAGCAAGCCGCCCGTAAGAAGCTCAAGGCTAGGGTCAACGAGGTCCAGCAAGAGCTCCAGGACGCGGTGAAGAAATGCGAGGCCTTGGAGTGCGATGTTTCAGCTCGAGAGACCGAACTCGCAAAGGCTCGCCAAAGCGCTGAAGAGGCCCGGGTTGAGGCCCAGGGCGCCCTCCAGGAGATCTAGGAGGCCAAGAAGATCGCGACGGGTAAGGAATTTTGTATGCAAAGCAAGTATGTGAAGAAGAAGTATGTCTTACTAACTCGGATTCGGAGTTCACCAGGTGCGTTTGCGGACCTGCCATACAGTGTGTCAGACGCTGCAGAGTTCTTCCGAGCCGAAGAGGGGAGCTCAACGGAGAAGCTGTTCTGGTCACAATACCTTGCGCCAGAACATCCAGTGCCCTTCACCGATCAGCTAAAACAACTGGTCGAGCTGCATAGGTTGGATGAACTAGCCATGAAGGATTTAATAATCCGGATGTGGCCCGCCGAAGCTATACCCAGCAGTTACTTCGGCCTCGTGAATCGGCTGGTGAACACCTGTCCTCGGCTGGACGTCATCAAGTGATCGGTATGCATCGAGGGAGCGCGAATGGCCTTCGCACGAGTCAAGGTGTGGTGGGCGAATATGGACGCCAAGCTTGTGACCGAGGGGCCGCCTGAGGGCAAGGAGCGCCGCACACCTGAGCGGTATTTTGGAGACGTCCTGGAGGGGTCTCGCCTTGTAGCGACGCAGTGTTCGCAAGACATTATCTTTGAATGAATATATTCAAGTTTTCTGTGCCTTGTAAGATGAAACAAAGTTGTTATGTAATATAATTTTCGTTATGTTTAAAAGGTTTTACCTCCTGTGCGGCCGTTTTGTATGAAATCTGAGAGTTGGCCAGTCGTCAATTTCTGCCCCCACGTAGGTAGTACAGGGGTGTTCGGGATGGAATCTAAACACTGTTGATCCAATTGTTAGGTCCTTGAAGGAGGTGTTTAGCGCAACGAACCAGGCAATCAGACTATATGGCTTTAGCACTCTCACTTAGCCATAGGAGTTTGACAAAAACTGTGGGCGCAACCCCTAGTATCCAAACTAGAATGCTATAAGCGCCTGACCGGGTAAGTACCAATCCTTCGCGTAATGCGAAAAAAACCTCCGAAGAGCTGTCCGGCTCTCGCCGCATCATGACAGTCAGTTTTCGGCTTTCTCTACTGATGTGCTCCTTCGGGTAAACATGGCACAATCGCAGTAGTGCTCCCTTTACTACCTTAGCCGATATAGCGGAACGTAAGGTAGCAAGCACAGGAGCCGGGCAACCCAACTATTGACCAAAGACATGATTCTGAGCCAATGCATATAATGCTAAATTCGGGGTGCCGAACTATACAGTAAAAAGTGTTCGGACTTTTGTTGCCATAGAGCGGGGCGCTATGAAGCCCCTGGCAAATTGAAACGTACCATAGTGTACGGGTGCTATCTGATAAGCTTATTAATAATAAAAAAGAAGAAAACAGAAAAGGAGCAAAAGCATAAAGCAGGGGCCCAAAAATTTGGGCAGCAAACTGTTTCCATTGCAATTTGATTAATACGTCATGGCGCATTGATACAAATAGTGCGATAAGCAACAGACTATTTAACATGCCATTACCAAGGGAGAGCCGTGTGTCGGCCCTGAAAACAGGTAGAGTGGTCGTTAAAGAGACCACCTAAAACTTCCCCTCTACGTCCAGGCTGGCTGCCGTCTTGGTGTATTTGTCCTTCGAAAGGAACTGCGATCAAGCCATCAGAGAAGGCCTGTGGAAAAGGAACCTGAAAAGGAAAAAGGAAACGGTGAAAGTAAATGTGTCCGAGAGCGGTCAAGTAGTATTGTGGATCACAAGGTAGGTATGCCTCCGTCTGTGCCCATGGTATTGTGAGTGCGTAGTTATGTACGCGCGGTACCAATACCACCACTTGATCGGGACTGGGACGAAGGCCAAATTGCTAGTCGAGCTCCTGACGAGCCGAGCTGTCCTGCTGTAGAATAGTCCGGACCCTCTTAACGGTGTCTGGGGGCTCGGCTGCCGAATTAAGGTTCTGCTTGAGAAGGCCGCTCTGTACTTCTACTGCTAAGGCAGCGGTGTGCTCTTCTGTACGAAGGGAGCGTTCTGTGTTTCCATTGACTGTTATGACGCCGCGTGGACCGGGCATCTTGAGCTTGAGATAAGCATAGTGTGGCACCGCATTGAACCGATCAAATGCGGTTCGTCCAAGCAGTGCGTGGTAGCCGCTGCGAAAAGGGACAATATCGAAGATCAACTCTTCGCTTCAGAAGTTGTCAGGAGATCTGAAGACAACCTATAGCGTAATTGAGCTCGTGCAGCGGGCCTCTACACCTGGTATGACTCCTTTGAAGGTAGTCTTTGTGGGCTTGATCCGTGATGGGTTAATGCCCATTTTGCGCACTTTATCCTAATAGAGCAGGTTCAGGCTGCTTCCGCCGTCCATAAGGACTCGTGTCAGGTGGAATCCGTCAATTATTGGGTCAAGGACTAATGCGGATGAACCGCCATGACGGATACTGGTCGGATGATCCCGTCGATCAAAGGTGATCGGGCATGACGACCATGGATTAAATTTTGGGGCGACTGGCTCTATCGCATAGACGTCCCTGAGCGTGCGCTTGCGCTCCCTCTTGGTAATGTGTGTAGCATATATCATGTTCACCGTTTTGACCTGGGGGGGAACTTCTTTTGTCCCCCTTTGTTCGGTTGCCGGGGCTCCTCTCATCGTCCTCGCTTTGCGATCCCTTTTCTTTATTCTCGGCATTTAACTTTCCGGCCCGTTTAAAAACCGAACAATCTCTGTTGGTATGATTGGCTGGTTTGTCAGGGGTGCCATGGATTTGCCACGAACGATCGAGTATGCGGTCCAAGCTGGATGGTCCATGATTGTTTATTTTATATGGCTTCTTCCGCTCACCTGACTTGGAACCACTGAATCCGGCGTTGACTGTCGTGTCATCGGTGTTGTCGACATTGCTTCGGCGTTTGTGTCTACTGCGTCGAAGCTTGCCGTTGTTGTTTTTTACCTCGGGGGTGCCTGTTTTGCTTTTTGTGTTTTTCTACGGGCCAGCCAGCTATCCTCACCCGCGCAAAAGTAGGTCATGAGTGCCGTGAGGGCTGCCATGGACTTCGGCTTTTCCTGGCCGAGGTGGCGGGCGAGCCATTTGTCACAGATGCTATGTTTAAAGGCCGCTAGGGCTTCGGCATTCGGACAGTCGACAATCTGGTTCTTTTTGGTTAGGAACCTAGTCCAGAATTTCCTGGCTGACTCTCCAAGCTGTTGAACTATGTGGCTTAAGTCATCGACGTCTGGTGGCCGGACATATGTACCTTGGAAGTTGTCAAGGAAGGCTTCTTCCAAGTCCTCCCAACTTCTAATAGAATTTTCAGGCAGACTGTTTAACTAGTGCGGACCTGGCCCTTTGAGTTTTAGTGGGAGGTATTTGATGGCATGAAGATCATCTCCGCGGGCCATATGGATGTGGAGAATAAAATCCTCGATCCATACCGCGGGATCTGTTGTTCCATCGTATGATTCGATGTTGACGGGTTTAAACCCTTCTGGGAATTCATGATCCATTACTTCGTCGGTGAAGCAGAGAGGGTGTGCGGCGCCTCTATATCGGCCCGCGTCGCGACGTAGCTCCGATGGAGTACGTCTGCGGTTGTCGGCCCGGGCGTGACTAGGTTTGTCACATCCGAATAGGTAGCCGTCGTCGCGTGTTAAGGCACGTCCTCGCGATCCATAAATCGATCTTGTGTGTCCTGCTCTACTATCCAGGTCCTGCCGAAGGTCATATGTGTAACCCCGAGCTGTTTTGTCCCTGCCTTTACGGCGGGGTCAGGTGGTCAGGTGTTCAGCTTGAGTTGCCGCTTTATCCCGACCGCGTGGTGGTCGGTCAGCCGCATTGCGCGATAACGTCACGGGCTCCAGCGCCTCTTCATCGAACTGAGGTAACAATTTGCGCTTTGGGTAACTTTTGGCTGGGCGCTTAAGGCCGTATTCTTTGGCTGTCAGCACATTAGTTCATCTATCGTTGAGCAGATCTTGATCAGCTTGAAGCTGCTGCTGCTTCTTTTTAAGGCTCCTCGCCGTGGCTATTAGCTGGCGCTTAAAGCGCTCTTGCTCGAGAGGTTCCTCAGGCGTGATAAAATCCTTGTTGCCAAGGCTCACCTCATCCTCGGAGGGTGGAAGATAAGTGCTGCCCTCCGAGTCGTTGTTTGTAGCCTGTTCAGTAGGGCTGACTTGCCCATCTTCCCGATCGTTCTATTCGGCCGTTTGTTCGCCCGGATCTTCTCTGTCTTCGGCACCATCTGGAGTGTGATCGTCTCCTGTGCCGATGTTGCTATCCTTGCTGCGGCAGGATTTAGAGTGGCGCCGCTGACGCCGGCGCTTTGGTTGTGTCTTGGGTGGCTCATCCTCGGCTAGCTTTTCCTTGTCCTCGATGTTATTCTCTTTGGGTGTATCCACCATACGTCGTATGAAGAAGTGGCTGTCCAGCGTCCGGTAAACGGCGGGTTTTGGCCGTGCCCCTCATCTGCATCATCGTCCATACCATCGATGTCCTCGGAGCCGTAATCGAGCATGTCGGTTAAGTCTTCGACAGTGGCTATGTAGTGGGTGGCGGGTGGGAAGCGAAATTCCCCTTCATCAGCCTCCAGTTCAAACCGGACATAGTTCGGCTGTGAGCCCTCCGCTAAGGATAGATTTCTTAATGAGTTTAACACATCGCCTAAAGGTGAGTGCCAGAAGATATCTGCGGCCTGAATTCGAAGATCGACAACTGATCAAGCTCAGCGTCTGCGGACGCACATGGTTCGAAGCTTATAGCCGGAGACGAGTCCGGAGTTCCGGTGACATGGATATCACATGAGGTTAAGTCTGTGTGCGGCTCCAACGCCACGGAATCTGCGGCCTCCGTGGTGGGGTTGATCTTCCCGTCCTCAGATGGCGCGGTCTGCTCTGGATCTAAGGCCGGAGCGGTTACACGTGCAATTTCCTGAGTATGGACCGGTGACAGATTCAAGTCATGTTCACCGTAGGGATAGGGAGCGGCTGCCGTGGTCTCAAAACCGTCGAAGATCAAGTCTCCACGGATATCCGCGACGTAGTTCAAGCTCCCAAATCTGACCTGATGGCCAGGGGCGTAGCTATCGGTCTGCTCCAGATGGCCAAGCGGGTTGGCCCGCAGTGCGAAGCCGCCGAACACGGAGATCTGTCCGGGGAGGAAGGTATCCCCTTGGACAACATCGTTGTTAATGATTGAAGGAGCCATCTAACCTTTTGGGGACGGCACAGTGCAACTCTCAATGAAAGCACCAATGTCGGTGTTAAAACCGGCGGATCTCGTGTAGGGGGTCCCGAACTGTGTGTCTAAGGTCGATGGTAACAGGAGACGGGGGACACGATGTTTACCCAGGTTCGGGCCCTCTCTATTGGGGTAATACCCTACTTCCTGCTTGATTGATCTTGATGAATATGAGTATTACAAGAGTTGATCTACCATGAGATCGTTATGGCTAAAACCCTAGAAGTCTAGCCTGTATGACTATATCTATTTCCGGACTAGGCCCTCCTGTTTATATAGACACCGGAGGGGACTAGGGTTGTACAAAGTCGGTTACAAAGAAAGGAATCTTCATATTTGGTCGCCAAGCTTGCCTTCCATGCCAAGGAGAGTCCTATCCGGACACGGGAGAGAGTCTTCGGTCTTGTATCTTCGCAGCCCATTAGTCCGGCCCATATCCAACAGGCCGACATCCGAGGACCCCTTAGTCCAGGACTCCCTCAGCGTAGCTCCTCCCCCTAGTCCAATTCGGACTACGCCCATGGGGGGGCGCGCGGCCAGCCCTTGGCAGCCCCTCTCTCTCTCTCTCCCCTAGGCCCAATAAGGCCCATTACTTCTCCGGTGGTTTCGATAACCCTTCCGGCACTCCGATATTTATCCGGTTATCCCCGGAACTCATTCGATGTCCGAATAACATCGTCCAATATATCATTCTTTATGTCTTGACCATTTCGAGACTCCTCGTCATGTCTGTGATCACATCAGGGACTCCGAACTACCTTTGGTACATCAAAACAGATAAACTCATAATACCGATCGTCATTGAATGTTAAGCGTGCGGACCCTATGGGTTCGAGAACTATCTAGGCATGACCGAGACTCATCTTCGGTCAATAACCAATAGCGGAACCTAGATGCTCATATTGTTTCCCACATATTCTTCGAAGATCTTTATCGGTCAAACCGCATAACAACATATGTTCTTCCCTTTGTCATCGGTATGTTACTTGCCCGAGATTCGATCGTCGGTATCTCAATACCTAGTTCAATCTCGTTACCGACAAGTCTCTTTACTCGTTCCGTAATGCATCATCTCGTAAATAAATCATTAGTCACATTGCTTGCAAGGCTTATAGTGATGTGCATTACCGAGAGGGCCCAGAGATACCTCTCCGACAATCGGAGTGACAAATCCTAATCTCGATCTATGCCAACTCAACAAACACCATCGAAGACACCTGTAGAGCATCTTTATAGTCACCCATTCGCCAGACGCTTTGATAGCACACTAAGTGTTCTTCCGGTATTCGGGAGTTGCATAATCTCATAGTCATAGGAACATGTATAAGTCATGAAGAAAGCAATAGCAACAAACTAAACGATCATCGTGCTAAGCTAACGGATGGGTCTTGTCAATCACATCATTCTCTAATGATGTGGTCCCGATCATCAAATGACAACTCGTGTCTATGGCTATAAAAGTTAACCATCTTTGATTAACGAGCTAGTCAAGTAGAGGCATACTAGTGACACTCTGTTTGTCTATGTATTCACACATGTACTGAGTTTCCGGTTAATACAATTCTAGCATGAATAATAAACATTTATCATTATATAAGGAAATATAAATAACAACTTTATTATTGCCTCTAGGGCATATTTCCTTGAGTCTCCCACTTGCACTAGAGTCAGTAATCTAGATTACATAGTAATGATTCTAACACCCATGGAGTCTTGGTGCTGATCATGTTTTGCTCGTGAGAGAGGCTTAGTCAACGGGTCTGCAATATTCAAATCCGTATGTATCTTGCAAATCTGTATTTCTCCCTCCTTGACTTGATCGTGGATGGAATTGAAGCGTCTCTTGATGTGCTTGGTTTTCTTGTGAAATCTGGATTCCTTTGCCAAGGCAATTGCACCAGTATTGTCACAAAAGATTTTCATTGGACCCGATGTACTAGGTATGACACCTAGATCGGATATGAACTCCTTCATCCAGACTCCTTCATTTGCTGCTTCCTAAGCAGCTATGTACTCCGCTTCACACATAGATCCCGCCACGACACTTTGCTTGGAACTGCATCAACTGACAGCTCCACCGTTCAATATAAATACGTATCGGGTTTGTGACTTAGAGTCATCCAGATCAGTGTCAAAGCTTGCATCAACATAACCATTTATGAAGAGCTCTTTGTCACCTCCATAAACAAGAAACATATCCTTAGTCCTTTTCAGGTATTTCAGGATGTTCTTGACCGCTGTCCAGTGATCCACTCTGGATTACTTTGGTACCTCCTGCTAAACTAATAGCAAGGCACACATCAGTGCAGTACACAGCATTGCATACATGATAGAACCTATGGCTGAAGCATAGGGAATGACTTTCATTTTCTCTCTATCTTCTGCAATGGTCGGGCATTGAGTCTGACTCAACTTCACACCGTGTAACATAGGCAAGAACCCTTTCTTTGCTTGATCCATTTTGAACTTCTTCAAAACTTTATCAAGGTATGTACTTTGTGAAAGTCCAATTGAGCGTCTTGATCTATCTCTATAGATCTTGATGCCCAATATATAAGCAGCTTCACCGAGGTCTTTCATTGAAAAACTCTTGTTCAAGTATCCTTTTATGCTATCCAGAAATTCTATATCATCCAATCAATAATAAGTCATCCACATATAATATTAGAATTTCTACAGAGCTCCCACTCACTTTCTTGTAAATACAGGCTTCTCCAAAAGTCTGTATAAAACCATATGCTTTGATTACACTACAAAAACGTTTATACCAACTCCGAGATGCTTGCACCAGTCCATAAGTGGATTGCTGGAGCTTGCACACTTTGTTAGCATCCTTTGGATCAATAAAACCTTCTTGTTCCATCATATACAACTCTTCTTCCAGAAATCCATTCAGGAATGCAGTTTTTATATCCATTTTCCAAATTTCATAATCATAAAATGCATCAATTTCTAACATGATTCGGACGGACTTAAGCATCGCTACGAGTGAGAAGGTCTCATCGTAGTTAACTCCTTGAACTTGTCGAAAACCTTTTGCAACAAGTCGAGCTTTGTAGACAGTAACATTACCGTCAGCGTCAGTCTTCTTCTTGAAGATCCATTTATTTTCTATGGCTTGCCGATCATCGGGCAAGTCTACCAAAGTCCACACTTTGTTCTCATACATGGATCCCATCTCAGATTTCATGGCTTCAAGCCATTTCACGGATATTTGGGCTCATCATCGCTTCCTCATAGTTCGTAGGTTCGTCATGGTCAAGTAACATGACCTCCAGAACATGATTACCGTACCACTCTAGTGCGGATCTTACTCTGGTTGACCTACGAGGTTCGGTAGTACCTTGATCTGAAGTTACATGATCATCATCATTATCTTCCACACTAATTGGTGTAGGAGTCACAGGAACTGATTTGTGTGATGAACTACTTTCCAATAAGGGAGCAGGTACAGTTACCTCATCAAGTTCTACTTTCCTCCCACTCACTTCTTTCGAGAGAAACTCCTTCTCTAGAAAGGATCCATTCTTAGCAACGAATGTCTTGCCTTCGGATCTGTGATAGAAGGTGTACCCAACAGTCTCCTTTGGGTATCCTATGAATACACATTTCTCCGAGTTGGGTTCGAGCTTATCAGGTTGAAGCTTTTTCACATAAGCGTCGCAGCCCCAAACTTTAAGAAACGACAACTTGGGTTTCTTGCCAAACCACAGTTCATAAGGTGTCGTCTCAACGGATTTAGATGGTGCCCTATTTAACGTGAATGCAGCCGTCTCTAAAGTATAACCCCAAAATGATGGCGGTAAATCAGTAAGAGACATCATAGATCGCACCATATCTAATAAAGTGCGGTTACGACATTCGGACACACCATTACGCTGTGGTGTTCCGGGTGGAGTGAGTTGCGAAACTATTCCACATTGTTTCAAATGAAGACCAAACTCGTAACTCAAATATTCTCCTCCACGATCAGATCATAGAAACTTTATTTTCTTGTTACGATGATTTTCCACTTCACTCTGAAATTCTTTGAACTTTTCAAATGTTTCAGACTTATGTTTCATTAAGTAGATATAACCATATCTGCTCAAATCATCTATGAAGGTCAGAAAATAACGATACCCGCCGCGAGCCTCAATATTCATTGGACCACATACATCAGTATGTATGATTTCCAACAAATTCGTTGCTTGCTCCATTGTTCCGGAGAAGGGAGTTTTAGTCATCTTGCCCATGAGGCATGGTTCGCAAGTACCAATTGATTCATAACCAAGTGATTCCAAAAGTTCATCAGAATGGAGTTTCTTCATGCGCTTTACACCAATATGACCTAAACGGCAGTGCCACAAATAAGTTGCACTATCATTATCAACTCTCATCTTTTGGCTTCAATATTATGAATATGTGTGTCACTACTATCGAGATTCAACAAAAATAGACCACTCTTCAAGGGTGCATGACCATAAAAGATATTACTCATATAAATAGAACAACCATTATTCTCATATTTAAATGAATAACCATCTCGCAACAAACAAGATCCAGATATAATGTTCATGCTTAACGCTGGCACCAAATAATAATTATTCAGGTCTAAAACTAATCCCGAAGGTAGATGTAGAGGTAGCGTGCCGACGGCGATCACATCGACTTTGGAACCATTTCCCACGCGCATCTTCACCTCGTCCTTAGCCAATTTTCACTTAATCCGTAGTCCCTGTTTCGAGTTGCAAATATTAGCAACAGAACCAGTATCAAATACCCAGGAACTACTGCGAGCATTAATAAGGTACACATCAATAACATGTATATCACATATACTTTGTTCACCTTGCCATCCTTCTTATCCGCCAAATACTTGGGGCAGTTCCGCTTGCAGTGACCAGTCCCTTTGCAGTAGAAGCACTCAGTCTCAGGCTTAGGTCCAGACTTGGGATTCTTCACTTGAGCAACAACTTGCTTGTTGTTCTTCTTGAAGTTCCCCTTCTTCCCTTTACCCTTTTTCTTGAAACTGGTGGTCTTGTTGACCATCAACACTTGATGCTCCTTCTTGATCTCTACCTCCGCAGCTTTTAGCATCGCGAAGAGCTCGAGAATTGTCTTATTCATCCCTTGCATATTATAGTTCATCATGAAGCTCTTGTAGCTTGGTGGCAGTGATTGAAGAACTCTGTCAATGACACTATCAACTGGAAGATTAACTCCCAGCTGAGTCAAGTGATTATGATACCCAGACATTTTGAGTATATGCTCACTGATAGAACTATTCTCCTCCATTTTGCAGCTGTTGAACTTATTGGAGACTTCATATCTCTCAATCTAGGCATTTGCTTGAAATATTAACTTCAACTCCTGGAACATCTCATATGCTCCATGATGTTCAAAATGTTGTTGAAGTCCCGGTTCTAAGCCGTAAAGCATGGCACACTGAACTATCGAGTAGTCATCAGCTTTGCTCTGCCAGACGTTCACAATGTCCGGCGTTGCTCCTGCAGCGGGTCTTGCACCTAGCGGTGCTTCCAGGACGTAATTCTTCTGTGCAGCAATGAGGATAACCCTCAAGTTACGACCCAGTCCGTGTAGTTGCTACCATCATATTTCAACTTAGCTTTCTCTAGGAACGCATTAAAATTCAAAGGAACAATAGCACGGGCCATTGATCTACAACAACATAGACATGCAAAATACTATGGTACTAAGTTCATGATAAATTAAAGTTTAATTAATCATATTACTTAAGAACTCCCACTTAGATAGACATCCCTCTAATCATCTAAGTGATCACGTGATCCAAATCAACTAAACCATGTTCGATCATCACGTGAGATGGAGTAGTTTTCAATGGTGAACATCACTATGTTGATCATATCTACTATATGATTCACACTCGACCTTTCGGTCTCAGTGTTCCGAGGCCATACCTGCATATGCTAGGCTCGTCATGTTTAACCCGAGTATTCTGCGTGTGCAAAACTGGCTTGCACCCGTTGTACGTGAACGTAGAGCTTATCACACCCGATCATCACGTGGTGTCTCGACACGACGAACTTTTGCAACGGTGCATACTCATGGAGAACACTTGTACCTTGAAATTTAGTGAGAGATCATCGTATAATTCTACTGCCGAACTTAAGCAAAATAAGATGCATAAAGGTTAAACATCACATGCAATCAATATAAGTGATATGATATGGCCATCATCATCTTGTGCCTTTGATCTCCATCTCCAAAGCACCATCATGATCACCATCATCACCGGCTTGACACCTTGATCTCCATCGAAGCATCGTTGTCGTCTCGCCAACTATTGCTATCACGACTATCGCTACCGCTTAGTGATAAAGTAAAGCAATTACATGGCGATTGCATTTCATACAATAAAGCGACAACCATAAGGCTCCTGCCAGTTGCCGATAACTGTTACAAAACATGATCATCTCATACAACAATTTATATATCATCATGTCTTGACCATATCACATCACAACATACCTTGCAAAAACACGTTAGACGTCCTCTACTTGTTGTTGCAAATCTTACGTGGCTGCTACGGGCTTAGCAAGAACCGTTCTTACCTACGCATCAAAACCACAACGATTTTTCGTCAAGTTTGCTGTTTTAACCTTCAACAAGGACCGGGCATAGTCACACTCGATTCAACTAAAGTTGGAGAAACTGACACCCGCCAGCCACCTATGTGCAAAGCACGTCGGTAGAACCAGTCTCGCGTAAGCGTACGCGTAATGTCGGTCTGGGCCGCTTCATCAAACAATACCGCCGAATCAAAGTATGACACGCTGGTAAGCAGTATGACTATTATCGCCCACAACTCTTTGTGTTCTACTCGTGCATATAACATCTACGCATAGACCTGGCTCGGATGCCACTGTTGGGGAACACAGTATTTCAATTTTTTTACCTATGATCATGCAAGATCTATCTATGTGATGCATAGCAACGAGCGGGAGAGTGTGTCCACGTACCCTCGTAGACCGAAAGTGGAAGCGTTTAGTAACGCGGTTGATGTAGTCGAACGTCTTCGCGATCCAACCGATCAAGTACTGAACGCACGACACCTCCATGATCTACACACGTTCAGCTCAGTGACGTCCCTCGAACTCTTGACCATCCAAGGCAGAGGGAGAGTTCCATCAGCACGACGGCGTGGTGACGGTGTTGATGAAGTTACCGACGTAGGGCTTCACCTAAGCACTACAACGATATGACCGAGGTGGAAATCTATGGAGGGGGGCACTGCACACGGCTAAGATCAACTTTGATGCCTTCTAGGGTGCCCCCTTCCCCGCTTATATAAAGGAGGGAGGGGGAGGCCGGCCGGCCCTCATATGCGCGCCAAGGGGGGAGGAATCCTCCTCCTAGTAGGAGTAGGACTCCCCCCTTTCCTAGTCCTACTAGGAGAAGAAGGAAGGAGGGGGCGTCGCCCCTCCCCCTTGTCCTATTCGGACTAGGCCCATGGGGGGCGCGCGGCCAGCCCTTGGCAGCCCCTCTCTCTCTCTCCCCTAAGCCCAATAAGGCCCATTACTTCTCCGGTGGTTCCGATAACCCTTCCGGCACTCCGATATTTATCAGGTGACTCCCGGAACTCATCCGATGTCCGAGTAACATCGTCCAATATATCATTCTTTATGTCTCGACCATTTCGAGACTCCACATCATGTCCGTGATCACATCCGGGACTCCAAACTATCTTCGGTACATCAAAACATATAAACTCATAATACCGATCGTCATTGAACGTTAAGCGTGCGGACCCTACGGGTTCGAGAACTATGTAGACATGACCGAGACTCATCTCCGGTCAATAACCAATAGCGGAACCTGGATGCTCATATTGGCTCCCACATATTCTATGAAGATCTTTATCGGTCAAACCGCATAACAACATACGTTGTTCCCTTAGTCATCAGTATGTTAATTGCCCGAGATTCGATCGTCGGTATCTCAATACCTAGTTCAATCTCGTTACCGGCAAGTCTCTTTACTCTTTCCGTAATGCATCACCCTGTCACTAACTCATTAGTCACATTGCTTGCAAGGCTTATAGTGATGTGCATTACCGAGAGGGCCCAAAGATACCTCTCCGATAATCGGAGTGACAAATCCTAATCTCGATCTATGCCAACTCAACTGTAGCGACCCGACCTCAGACGGTCAAGCCTCTGTGTTTCTATGCCATCCCTGGATCAGTATGCTGGCACACACAGTACATCAATGTATATATCAAAGTGCAATCACATGCATAAATAACGTAAAACTGATATATACCTCATAATACTCAGCGGAAACAATCAAACGGGTGTGGAGTCCCATCAACGCCATCGGCAAGTTGAGTGTAGACCGTAACCTGCATCTGTATTCTTACTCGTCGGAAGAAAGTATACGCAACATGATACGTTGCAGCCGTGTAGGTCGATACATTGAATGTACCGCAAGATCACAATAAAAGAACAGATGATAAAACTATACTATATGCAATATGGCTTTGTGGCTCTGTATCTGAGTTTTGTTTGCGTAAAAGCTGATTTTATTTTACCTACATCAAAGGAATAGAATGAAGTCTGTACTAAGGAGTTTTCTATCATGACATGGTTCCGCCAACCGATGTCTCATAACCCAAAATCATCATCTGTTGCCCACAATTAAGTTATCAATCCGGTGTTGAGAGTTCCGAAATAGATCCAAGTCCAGAGGCTCAAATTGTCCGTAACCGGGGACACGGCTAATCGATTAGGTTTTAACCCTCTGCAGAGGTTTGTACACTTTACCCGCAAGATTCGATCTCTCTCTTTACGTTCTCGCACTTCAGAGTGTTTGAGAACAAGATGACCAAACATGGTCTTCCAAAGAGTTCCTCGACCACCGTCCGTACCCATCCAATCCTACCGTTCTTCTACATCTGCTAGTACCGTCCCAGCCAGAGTCACAACCAAGGTCAACCAAGCCAGAGCCCATAATGACTTGCGGTTGCACAGTAAGCTTCCGGCGTGAAGTATTCATCCGTCTCTTTGAGTCTGGGTGAAGCTTTCCATGAGATGTCATGGCGCTTCTCCATGCATCCCGCCAACCACCGGTTTCTCCAGGGCTGCCCAACAACCGCCCTTCACCCAATGAGTGTGTATTGAATTCTTGTCTCGAGTCTTGAAGTCTTGAGGTCTTGAAGATGCAGTCCTTGCAGATTCCATCATGGAGTTGTCGTCATTGACGTAGAGTCCTCCTCCTTCACACCACTCTCGAACACTCATACCAAACCCCGTCTACTACAGCGTAGCATTAGAATAAAATAACGTCCCGGGCTTGGTAACAGGGTGATGGGTTCCTACCTCATGCATACTACTCAACTACAAGAATTTCAATAACACTACTGAGGGGTGGTTGCAAAGGTGCCACTAAATGCAATAAAACATAGGTAAGAAGCATGGTCAAAGTGAACTTGCCTGGTTGACGATCTTCGAAAGAACTAGGGTTTCGTAGTAGTAATCTTCGCACTCCGGAAATTCTACCGAGGCAAACAATAACTATAATAAGCTCATAGCAATAGGATCACAAAACACAACATAACAAAAGTAACATAGCACAACAAAACAAACAAAACCAAATCAAAAAGAAAAACTCAAAGAAAATCCAATTCAAAGTTTTTCCCTACTCCAAGCAATAACAAAAATAGTTTTATATAACAAAAATTTCTTAATATAACCTAATCATGATTTTAAGTTAACTTAACAGAAAAAGATTAACTAAGCAACTAGGAGCAAAAAGAATTAGTTTAAAAGCTATTATAAAACTCATTTTAGGCCTAATCCAATTTCTATTAAGAAAATAATTTAAAACTTTTATTAATTACAAATAAAAGTTCATCTAATGGAATGACAGAAACTAACCTAGAATAACTAATCACAAGTTAAAAATAAATTAATTTACTAATTAATTAATTAGGAAAACAGGAACTAATCAATTAATTAGGATTAATAGGATTCTGTCTAGAATTAATTATTTATTAATCCTAAAATACCCAAATTAATTTCTAGGGTCTGGCAATGTCAAAATAAAGTGATGACAAAAGAATCATGCAAAAATAATTTTTCTAACTAAAACTATAGCAGATTTACTATTCTGACTAAAATAATATTAAAGCATTTTTACTTATTTTTAACATAGCTAAATATATGTTTTTCAGAAACTACATAAGATTTGCAATCCAACAAAAAAAGAATCACTCAAAAATATTAAACAGAATAAAAGATATACATTTTTGAAAATTGAAACTATTCGCTAAAACAGAAAATCAAATAAAAGAAAAGGCCTAATGGGCCTATACTGTGCCCTGTGCGTTAAATAGGCTAAACGGGCCTCGGTTAAAACTAAAAACGGGCCGGCTAAACGACTAAAACCCTAACAATAAACCGGACGAACCGGCCGGTTCTTTTAATAAATCATACCCCTTGAGGGTTCTAATCGTGGCCGTCTAAGATGGATCGGACGGGGAGGATGATCCGACGACGCATCGGAGTCCGGCGACGGCGGCGGCGGGGCGGGAGTGTCCGGGCTTCAGGGCGTGAGCTCGAGGAGTCGCCGTCTTGGTGCGGGGGAGGCCGGCGAGGAGTTCGGTGGGGTCGGGAGCTCGGGAGGGCTAGGGCGTCGTCGGCGGCGACAATGGCGGCGGGAGATGCTCGGGTCTCCCATGAGCACAAGCGGTAGGGAGAGGAGGTCCGCGAGGGGCGAGGGGGAAACGGGTGCGGGGAGCTTTATAGGTCGGGGCCTCGTCGGGGAAGGAAGGGATCGGGAGCGATCGGGATCCGGATCTTCGGGATCCGCGATCTCCGCGAGGTCGGCGTGGCGTGGGGGGGGGAAGAAGGCAGGGGTCCCACCGTCAGTGAGGAGAGAGGGTGGGTTCGTCGGGTGGCCGGGCCTAGGGGATCGGGCGAGGGGCGAGGCCGGTCGGTGGAGCTGGGCTGCTCGCTCATTGGGCTGGCCTCAGTGGGCCGGCTTGGCTGGGCCAGGCGCGGGGTGCGGAGGGGTGAGGTGGCGCTGGCTGGGCCTGGGTGGCCTGGCTGGCGCCCGAGGGGGGGTTTTTCTTTATTTTTTTTAATTAAAACAAAAACAAAAATAAAACCTAAACTATAAATACTTTATATAGGGTATATATATACCAAAATGATCAGGGGAATATTCCCTTTCATTTGAACATTTTTCCAAAGTCAAAATCCAAACTTCATAAAAATCTATTTTTTTCAAATTCAAATAAATTTCAGATTTGAATCCAAATCTTTTGGCATTGTTTCCTCTGATATTTTTGGAGTGTCATGTTTGCTCCTCTCATACTTTTGATCAAGTATTTATCGGGCTTAGTTTTTTGAAATGTTTCCCACATGCCAAAGTTTGAAATTCAAATTCAAAACTCAAAATTTGAAAGAGGGTTTCAAAGCACTTTCAAATGATTTTCAACTTGATTCATTATAACTTCCAACTCCTATTTCATATAATTGAAGAAGTCATTTTATCTTCCCTCATGAAAATCATTGAGTTGCATAAAGCTTTGGATTTGAAAACTTCCCAAATGAAATTCAATTCTCTTCCAAAACCCTATTCATTTCAAAATGGAAGAAGTCATGTCATCTTCACTCTAGGTTTTGGTGTTGCAAGGAACTTGAGTTCAATTAGGATCCAAAATGCAAAATGGAAAGTTTGGGAAAGTCATTTCATTCCTCTCATTCAACTTTCAAAAGTTTCAATTTCCACTCAATTTCATTCAATCAAGCAACAAACAATCGACAACAACCATAGTTATTTATTTATTATAACATTCCAAAATTTAGAATTTTGGGATGTTACAAACCTACACTTAAAATGAATCTAGTCCTCGAGATTCAAGAGGCTAACAAGAAAAGGTTAGGGTTGGGGTCTTCTAGCAAATGTTCAGTCGAAAAGGTCGGTGGGCTACCACACTTAAAATCAAGGTTATGGTTCCAATAAACTCAGATACTTCCTCTGAGTCTTGACAATGTATGTATCTTCACATATCTTACAATAACTCCTTCATTAACGCTCTTACATTAGGGCGTAAAGTTTTCCTCGAAACCTTGGGTCGGTTCTTCAAAGTTGTGGTTCGTCAGAGACTGGATCTTCTTAGCTGATAGGTCCGTGTCCATTCTAGACAACTATCGAAATACTCATGGTGGTCTACAATTTATGGTTTTCTCCTGCAGAAAACGGGTCTGGGTTGAACCTCACCGTATAACCTACGTTTGGCAACAACTGCCATGTACATGGGTTTATCATCCTGCCACTCTAAGGCTTAAGCAAGGCTTCAACGAGCGTCGTCACTTTACTATGGTTATGTCTCTCAGATTTACCATTCCAAATAGCAGGAGCGAAAGATACGAGTAAGTCGGTATGGTGATCAATCCATTCCGCACCCAGATCATTACCCTGTATAAGGTTTAGCGAATCTCGTATTCTAACACTCGGTCATACTCACAGGCATTGCAGAATTTCTCTTGTTCTCGAACTGGGTTCGAGTAAATCCATGGTTTACGCAAGCTGAACACACATCTATCGTTACTTCACCACTCTCGTGTTTTTGCGTAACCTCCTACGTAAACGTATGCTGATTGGATGCTGATTCTTCCAATTTATTCCTTCATCAAGGTTACAACGGTTCCTTCTCGAAATCCTCGGGCACATGGGTTATGGCCCACTTCAACACTAGTGCAGCTTTAACTCATCCTTGGAGTAACTCTCTTGTTACACCTCCTTAAATCCAGAGTACTCTGTTTCTTCGTACCATCATATCGAACAAAACTCCAACTTATTTTGTCCAGCTTACTTCTATGGCCGTCATGAATAACACGTTTCTTTCTTCATTGATCCTGTGGCTTTACAGAGTACTATGACCAAAAGAATGCACAAGTTTATCCATAAAATCTCATTATTCTCATATCAATCTTTCATTACATCCTTAATCATTTTTCGTGAATCCAAATTCCAAAAAATACTTTGTTACAAATGCTGCCACCCACATGGTTGGTATGGTCGACATTACTTCCAACTTTATTCATTTATCCTCCTCGAGGATTCTTGATCCCACTCGAATTGTGCGACATGTGTCTTGAATTCTTCAATCTTCTGGTTCATCGTGGTGGCCTTGAGCTTCACCTCCATCATCTCCGTATGCACTTCACTTAGGTATTCCTGAGTATGACGGAGTCTTGCTTCAAGTATTTCTCGATCGACGATGGCTTCCATGGCTGCTTCACGAACAGCATCGAAGAAAGTTGCTTGTGGCACACGTGAAATGAAAAATACTGCCCCATCATTTTGGGCAAACTCCTTTCACATGGTGGAGGTGTACCTCCACATACCAAAGTTCCACTCCCTTATGCATGAAGGGTAGCCTTTGTAGACTGCATCTCCTTCAAGGGAATATGCTTCATCATGTCCTTCAGATCTTGGGTAATCATGATCACTTATCGTGGTCATGATGGTTTCGGACCTTTAAGGAAAGACTCGTAAGGGTTGTCATCTGCGGTTGTGAAACAGAAATGATGCTCGTAATAAGGTACTTATCTCACAGGCACACATTCATATCATCCAAACAAACTTCAATCTCAATTCCAATTTTCCTGTTTATGCATCACAACTCACTTTCTTCCATGTTCATCCGAATATTAATTTCCAAGGTAAAATATGACAACTCCTTAAAGCTTTTCAGCATGTGACATTACAACTTTATTGCGTCATGAACTATTACAATCTCAGGGTAATCTATTACATAACTCAACTCATTGAGCTCATGAAAATGAAATTGCTTTCTACTACTCTTGTTTCCAATATCAAAATTCCAACTACTCAACTACAGCTTTCATCTTGTTGGGACATTTAGTAGCATAATGTCCTGCTTCCTTGCAGCGAAAACAAATGACTTTCGATAAGTCTTTGGGCTTCTTGGAGATGGTGCCTGCTGCTTGAGTTCCTTGCTTCCTTTCGGGACATTGATTGGCATAATGCCCGATGTCCTTACATTCAAAACAGGTGATATGACTCTTGTCCCTATTTGCAGAAATTGGGTTGTTACGAGGGTGTCTTTGTTTTCTCTTCCAGGTTTCCTCGTTCGATCAATCCTTCTATTCCCTGTGGGTCAAACTCTATTGTTTACGTCGGAAGTATCCGGATACTCTTTTCTTTCCTTGGTGCAATCTTGTGAAAATGTCCTTCTTCTCCACATGAATAGCGTGCATTGGAGTAAAATCTGTTGAGACCTTCTCCATCCAGGTCTTCAACACTTTCATTCATTACTGGTTCTTCTAGGTCTTCCTTGAGGGCTTCGTTCATTCCATCTTCCCGCTTGAATAGTTCGTTGCACCGTGGAGTAAATGTGACACTTGCACCGGTAGTGGGTGGTTCCTTCACACAGAAGCAAGTCACCCGACTAGTTGGGCATTCCTCACCGGGTGTTTCTCCTCACAATGAGGGCATCCATCCTTGTGTTCCTCCCAGGTGTGTCCTATTTCTCCGCAAATCCTGCAGCACAAGGTTTAATTCCTGGTGTATCATGGTGCTTCCGGATAAGACGTGATCTCAACAGGTCTTCTTGAAATCCTCCCAAGTTCTTGCTCCATTAAATCCTGTATGGCTTGATGCATTTTCCACCAGGTTGCAGCACTTTCGTAAAATCTTGAAGAGCGTATTGGACCTCATACTTCCTTGAAACCAAATTGTTCCCAAGTGACTCTCCATGTTCTCGCATCCATACTCGCCTCCGGTGAGTCTTGATCCAAGAATATCAGTCCAACTTCATTCATCATCTATGGGGTTCAAGGGTTCTAGGGTGAGGTGAGAGAGATGGGGGATATACACACATACAACCAATAGTTTTGAAGAAACAAGTTTTTATTTTGGGGCTGTCGGAAAACATCAATCAAATGACAGCTCACAAAATCATCGCATCTAACGTAGGTGTATAGCAGGGTTTGGTCTTCTAAAGGTCAAATAATTCTTGAGATCCTTCAAGTCTTGAGTCTTCAACTGTTGTAGATTCTAATGGTGAAATCCTCTTTACTCAAGGGGTCATCGGTTCTCGATCAAATCCTTCTTGGGCGTCTTGATTGATCCTCCGGGTGATCAAAGGATAAGGGTATATTCTAACTATTTGAGGTGAGAGGGTCTATTTGATAAAATCAGAAAAGATGAGAAGTAAGAGTCTTTTGAAAATAAAGTTTTTGAGATATCCTGTCCAAGGGCTTTCCGATTTCTAGGGTCACGCCCTACAACCAACATGTGCTCGATACCATCTACAGAGCGACCCGACCTCGAGACGGTCAAGCCTCGTGTTTCTATGCCATCCACGGATCAAGATCTTTGGCACACACAAGACATCAATGTATATATCAAAGTGCAATCACATGCATAAATAACGTAAAACTGATATATACCTCATAATACTCAGCGAAACAATCAAGCGGGTGTGGAGTCCCATCAACGCCATCGGCAAGTTGAGTGTAGACCGTAACCTGCACCGTATTCTTACTCGTCGGAAGAAAGTATCTGCAACATGATACGTTGCAGCCGTGTAGGTCGATACATTGAATGTACCGCAAGATCACAATAAAAGAAATGATGATAAAACTATACTATATGCAATATGGCTTTGTGGCTCAGATCGAGTTTTGTTTGCGTAAAAGCTGATTTTATTTTACCTACATCAAAGGAATAGAATGAAGTCTGTACTAAGGAGTTTTCTATCATGACATGGTTCCGCCAACCGATGTCTCATAACCCAAAATCATCATCTGTTGCCCACAATTAAGTTATCAATCCGGTGTTGAGAGTTCCGAAATAGATCCAAGTCCAGAGGCTCAAATTGTCCGTAACCGGGGACACGGCTAATCGATTAGGTTTTAACCTCTGCAGAGGTTTGTACACTTTACCCGCAAGATTCGATCTCTCTTTACGTTCTCGCACTTCGAGTGTTTGAGAACAAGATGACCAAACATGGTCTTCCAAAGAGTTCCTCGACCACTTTGTCCGCACCCATCCAATCCTACCGTTCTTCTACATCTGCTAGTACCGTCCCAGCCAGAGTCACAACCAAGGTCAACCAAGCGAGCCCATAATGACTTGCGGTTGCATGTAAGCTTCCGGCGTGAAGTATTCATCCGTCTCTTTGAGTCTGGGTGAAGCTTTCATGAGATGTCATGGCGCTTCTCCATGCATCCCGCCAACCACTGGTTTCTCCAGGGCTGCCCACAACCGTCCTTCACCCAAGAGTGTGTATTGAATTCTTGTCTCGAGTCTTGAAGTCTTGAGGTCTTGAAGATGCAGTCCTTGCAGATTCCATCATGGAGTTGTCGTCATTGACGAGAGTCCTCCTCCTTCACACCACTCTCGAACACTCATACCAAACCCCGCCTACTACAGCGTAGCATTAGAATAAAATAACGTCCGGGCTTGGTAACAGGTGATGGGTTCCTACCTCATGCATACTACTCAACTACAAGAATTTCAATAACACTACTGAGGGGTGGTTGCAAAGGTGCCACTAAATGCAATAAAACATAGGTAAGAAGCATGGTCAAAGTGAACTTGCCTGGTTGACGATCTTCGAAAGAACTAGGGTTTCGTAGTAGTAATCTTCGCACTCCGGAAATTCTACCGAGGCAAACAATAACTATAATAAGCTCATAGCAATAGGATCACAAAACACAACATAACAAAAGTAACATAGCACAACAAAACAAACAAAACCAAATCAAAAAGAAAAACTCAAAGAAAATCCAATTCAAAGTTTTTCCCTACTCCAAGCAATAACAAAAATAGTTTTTATATAACAAAAATTTCTTAATATAACCTAATCATGATTTTAAGTTAACTTAACAGAAAAAGATTAACTAAGCAACTAGGAGCAAAAAGAATTAGTTTAAAAGCTATTATAAAACTCATTTTAGGCCTAATCCAATTTCTATTAAGAAAATAATTTAAAACTTTTATTAATTACAAATAAAAGTTCATCTAATGGAATGACAGAAACTAACCTAGAATAACTAATCACAAGTTAAAAATAAATTAATTTACTAATTAATTAATTAGGAAAACAGAACTAATCAATTAATTAGGATTAATAGGATTCTGTCTAGAATTAATTATTTATTAATCCTAAAATACCCAAATTAATTTCTAGGGTTTGGCAATGTCAAAATAAAGTGATGACAAAAAGAATCATGCAAAAATAATTTTTCTAACTAAAACTATAGCAGATTTACTATTCTGACTAAAATAATATTAAAGCATTTTTAATTATTTTTAACATAGCTAAATATATGTTTTTCAGAAACTACATAAGATTTGCAATCCAACAAAAAAAGAATCACTCAAAAATATTAAACAGAATAAAAGATATACATTTTTGAAAATTGAAACTATTCGGCTAAAACAGAAAATCAAATAAAAAGAAAAAGGCCTAATGGGCCTATACTGTGCCCTGTGCGTTAAATAGGCTAAACGGGCCTCGGGTTAAAACTAAAAACGGGCCGGCTAAACGACTAAAACCCTAACAAATAAACCGGACGAACCGGCCGGTTCTTTTAATAAAATCATACCCCTTCGGGGGTTCTAATCGTGGCCGTCTAAGATGGATCGGACGGGGGAGGATGATCCCGACGACGTACCGGAGTCCGGCGACGGCGGCGGCGGCGGCGGGAGTGCGTCGGGGCTTCCGGGCGTCGGTGAGCTCGAGGAGTCGCCGTCTTGGGTGCGGGGAGGCCGCGAGGAGTTCGGTGGGGTCGGGGAGCTCGGGAGGCTAGGCGTCGTCGGCGGCGACAATGGCGGAGGAGATGCTCGGGTCTCCAGCGAGCACAAGCGGTAGGGAGAGGAGGTCCGCGAGGGGCGAGGGGGAAACGGGTGCGGGAGGGAGCTTTATAGGTCGGGGCCTCGTCGGGAAGGAAGGGATCGGGAGCGATCGGGATCCGGATCTTCGGGATCCGCGATCTCCGCGAGGTCGGCGTGGCGTGGGGCGGGGAAGAAGGCGGGGGGTCCCACGGTCAGTGAGGAGAGAGGGGTGGGTTCGGTCGGGTGGCCAAGCCTAGGGGATCGGGCGAGGGGCGAGGCCGGTCGGTGGAGCTGGGCTGGCTCGCTCACTGGGCGGGCCTCGTGGGCCGGCTTGGCTTGGCCAGTGCGGGTGCGGGGGGTGAGGTGGCGCTGGCTGGGCTGGGTGGCTGGGCTGGCGCCTTGAGGGGGTTTTTCTTTATTTTTTAATTAAAACAAAAACAAAAATAAAACCTAAACTATAAATACTTTATATAGGGTATATATATACCAAAATGATCGGGAATATTCCTTTCATTTGAACATTTTCCAAAGTCAAAATCCAAACTTCATAAAAATCTATTTTTTCAAATTCAAATAAATTTCAGATTTGAATCCAAATCTTTTGGCATTGTTTCCTCTGATATTTTTGGAGTGTCATGTTTGCTCCTCTCATACTTTTGATCAAGTATTTATCGGGCTTAGTTTTTTGAAATGTTTCCCACATGCCAAAGTTTGAAATTCAAATTCAAAACTCAAAATTTGAAAGAGGGTTTCAAAGCACTTTCAAATGATTTTCAACTTGATTCATTATAACTTCCAACTCCTATTTCATATAATTGAAGAAGTCATTTTATCTTCCCTCATGAAAATCATTGAGTTGCATAAAGCTTTGGATTTGAAAACTTCCCAAATGAAATTCAATTCTCTTCCAAAACCCTATTCATTTCAAAATGGAAGAAGTCATGTCATCTTCACTCTAGGTTTTGGTGTTGCAAGGAACTTGAGTTCAATTAGGATCCAAAAATGCAAAATGGAAAGTTTGGGAAAGTCATTTCATTCCCTCTCATTCAACTTTCAAAAGTTTCAATTTCCACTCAATTTCATTCAATCAAGCAGTCAAACAATCAGACAACAACCATAGTTATTTATTTATTATAACATTCCAAAATTTAGAATTTTGGGATGTTACATCAACAAACACCATCGGAGACACCTGTAGAGCATCTTTATAGTCACCCAGTTACGTTGTGACGTTTGATAGCACACTAAGTGTTCTTCCGGTATTCGGGAGCATGTATAAGTCATGAAGGAAGCAATAGCAACAAACTAAAAGATCATCATGCTAAGCTAACTGATGGGTCTTGTCAATCACATCATTCTCTAATGATGTGATCCCGTTCATCAAATGAAAACTCATGTCTATGGCTAGGAAACTTAACCATCTTTGATTAACGAGCTAGTCAAGTAGAGGCATACTAGTGACACTCTGTTTGTCTATGTATTCACACATGTACTAAGTTTCCGGTTAATACAATTCTAGCATGAATAATAAAAATTTATAATGATATAAGGAAATATAAATAACAACTTTATTATTGCCTCTAGGGCATATTTCCTTCACAAACATTGTTGAATGATTCATATGCGTGCAAAGTTTCACGATGAAAAAACATTCTCCATGCTTTGGGCCCGAAAAAGTTCCAAGCTTCAATGATACTTTTTTTTGCGGGGAAGCTTCAATGATATTTAAGGGGAAACCATTAGTACTCCCCTGATCCATATAATTGCCTTATAATTGTCTAGATAAGTGTATACCTAATACTAAAATGTGTCTAGATACATCGGTATCTAGATAAATCTAAGACAAATAATATATACAAATCTAAGACAAGTAATATAGATTGGAGGCTGTATATTGATTTTGTTTTTTTCTCTCCAAACCTACTTGAATCTCTTTTGTATTTTTTGTACTTAACTTTTTGTCCCAAGTGCGTATGCACCCGGAAGCAGAAGGTCACTTTTGGCTAATTATACTTTTCCTTATGGTTTGACTTTGATTTCACCATTTTTATTAGGATTCCTCTGTTTTCCTATTCTTGAGAACCAAACGCTCAAGTCCTCAAAAGTTTCTACGTATTTCAACCATCAGTTTAGGCTGGTTGCGGTAAGGAGTATCATATACTAGTATACTGCATATGATACTAGTGCATAATACTATCTTCATAGTGCATAGTATTGGAGGATGGTTAATATATAGCAAACACGCGGCTATATGAAGTTGACACGTCATGTATAGGCAACCTAATAGCTCATTTGTAAAATAGTTAGTCATACTAATATGTTATGTCATTAATGTGCAACCCACCTTTTTCTCCCACAAATTATATTGGAGCGAGGTAGACCGAATTTGACATGGGACGAGTCCGTTAAGAGAGACCTAAAGGATTGGAGTATCTCCAAAGAACTAGCTATGGATAGGGGTGTGTGGAAGCTTGCTATCCAGGTGCTAGAGCCATGAGTTGCTTGCGAGATCTTATGGGTTTCACCTCTAGCCTACCCCAACTTGTTTGGGACTAAAGGCTTTGTTGTTGTAAATTATATTGCAGCACATGTTATAGTCAGTTGTAATTCTACAACCTGTTTCTCTTCTCTCTCTTCCAACTAGGTAAAAATCTGATGTGACATCTCTTATGGCCCAACTATGTCATCACCCTATTATAATTGCAATCATAGGTTGACATCATAGATATCCCCATTTATTTCCATGCATCACACTTAGTGGCACGCCACTTAATATGATGTGGTATCATACGATGATTGTTTTGTGAGGGATTATTGGGCTTTATTTAGAAGGCACGATTCCCACAGTATCCACCACAAGGCTGGTTACCTGGAGACCAAGAGGTGAGTTCATCCAACATTCAGATACCTCCTCAGTGTAAGCAAATTTTGAACATAGATGGGCCGGAATATGAGAATGTCTAATTACATGCTGAATTATTTTGCACATACATGGGTCACAATATTAGAATGTCTCATTACATGCTGAATTACAAAAGAGGAAAAACTAGAAGCTGGCCCTTCAATATCTAGGAGAACCGGAGCTATAACAGAGCACGAATTACGGTGCGTGTTCCAAAGGTTTACAACCTCCAAATTATCGGCCCACGCTCCAAGACTCCAGATTTTTCCTGCATTTCGTTTAGAGCACTAATCACTCCTTCCAGCCCGCGCTGACCAGAATCTTTTTGCCATCTATCGAGGATCAGTTGGTTGTACTCTCAATGTGTTTGCCAAACGTCTTCATATCAAAATTGTTTGGCGGCTCAAGGTCTCATATCAACCTAGTTTTCCCACAATTCTACCATGAGGAAGCAATGGTATGACTCTGTCGTGCAAATATGTCAAACTCTATTGTGTGGGAACAAATTACAAACTGAGTATTACTAAAACCTCAATCAAGTCTCAAGTTTCACATTTGCTTGTCCAACTTGTCCATTGTCCCATGTATACTCCACTCCCTACCAGCCTAGGTCCTGAAACGAGCAATCATTAGTCGTCTCCCTAAACGCTCTCATCTGTCATCCAGGTCTTACCGATCGACAGAAATGTTCAGAGCCAAACAGTGTCTCGTTAAAATCACCAACACAAAGCCGCATTGAATGCTTGATGGCAAAAAGCGTATGAAGAAATATCCAACTATGGTGTTAATCTTCCACCCGCATAGCTCCATAGAAGCCTATAAATCTCCACTGTGGAGTTTTGATCATTTCTCTTCACTGAAACATCAATATGGGCTGAACTGTAATTCTTGAGATCAACATGATGGAAATATGCCCTAGAGGCAATAATAAAATGGTTATTATTATATTTTCTTAATCATGAAAAAGGTTTATTATTCATGCTAGAATTGTATTGACTAGAATCTTAAATACATGTGTGGATACATAAATAAATACCATGTCCCTAGTAAGCCTCTACTAGACTAGCTCGTTGATCAAAAGATGGTTAAGGTTTCCTAACCATAGACATGTGTTGTCGCTTGATAACGAGATCACATCATTAGGAGAATGATGTGATGGACAAGACCCATACGTTAGCTTAGCATATGATTGTTTAGTTTATTGCTACTGCTTTCTTAATGTCAAATACAAGTTTCTTCGACCATGAGATCATGCAACTCCTGGACTCTGGAGGAATGCCTTGTGTGCCATCAAACGTCACAACGTAACTGGGTGATCATAAAGGTGCTCTACAGGTATCTCCGAAGGTGTCTGTTGAGTTGGTATGGATCAAGACTGGGATTTTTCACTCCGTATGATGGAGAGGTATCGCTGGGCCCTCTCGGTAATACAACATCATAAGAAGCTTGCAAGCAAAGTGACTAAGGAGTTAGTTACAAGATGATGTATTATGGAACGAGTAAAGAGACTTGCCGGTAACAAGATTGAACTAGGTATGGAGATACCGACGATCGAATCTCGGGCAAGCAACATACCGACGGACAAAGGGAACTACAAATGTTGTCATAAATGTTCGACCGATAAAGATCTTCGTAGAATATGTAGGAACCAATATGGGCATCTAGGTCCCGCTATTGGTTATTGGCGGGAGAATTGTCTCGGTCATGTCTACATCATTCTCAAACACGTAGGGTTCGCACGCTTAACGTTCGTTGACGATATAGTATTATATGAGTTATGAATGTTGGTGACCGAATGTTGTTCGGAGTCCCGGATGAGTTCACGAACATGGCGAGGAGCTCCGGAATGGCCCGAAGGTAAATATTGATATATAGTATGATATGGTTGGGTCAAGGGGTAAGGCCCACGAGGCCTTAAGACAGTGCACAAAGGGGTTTTCTCGGAGGGCAGGGGCTAGACGCCAAGGTTCCTGGCGTCTACCCCCTGGGCCAGACGGTGTAGTCCATGGCGTTTATGTAAACGCCAGGAACCATGGCGTTTGGCCCTGGAGTCTGAGAAGGACTCTTCTTTGTGTTCCAAAATGACTTTGGGAAGACCCTCTCCCCAAGAAACGACCCTAGGGCTCAACATATAAATAGAAGGGTAGAGCTAGCACCCGGGACACATCAAGATTGACCAAGACATGTGCTGGTAACCCCGCCCCCTCTAGTTTATCCTCCTTCATAGTTTCCGTTGTGCTTGGCGAAGCCCTGCGGAGATTGTTCTTCACCACCATCGTCACCACGTCGTCGTGCTGCCGGAACTCATCTACTACTTCACCCTTCTTGCTGGATCAAAAAGGCGAGGATATCATCGAGCTGAACGTGTGCTGAACGCGGAGGTGCCGTACATTCGGTGCTTGATCGGAACGGGTTGTGAAGGTGTACGACTACATGCGTTGGTAAACGCTTCCGCTTAGCGATCTACAAGGGTATGTAGATGCTCTCCCCCTCTCATAGCTATGCATCTCAATGGATAGATTTTGCGTGCGTAGAAATTTTTTGTTTTCCATGCAACGTTCCCCAACACAACAACCATATGCGCTTACCAGAATGAACCAGTTCCTCCACTAAGACCATCACCGTTCACTCTGAAACAAACTACGGAACCGAGCAAAATTTTCAAGCTTTCAACTCTCTCGCCAGAATTTTCGTCTCCATGACAAATAGGAGACCAGGCCCTACCTACTTCAGAATGTGGCGAAGCTCTCGAACTGCAACCGGGTTCCCAAACCCCGGCAGTTTAAACTCAAGCAACTCACTGTCGTAGGTAGGGCTGTATAGCAGCCTGATTGATTGTATCTGCGTTGGTAATTCCCCGAAGAGGAGAGGATGATGCAGCACGGCAAAGGTAAGTATTTCCCTAAATTATGAAACCAAGGTTATCAATCCAGTAGGAGAACCAAGCAACACTGTGTAAACAACACCTGCACACAAACAATCTGGATATGTAGATCTTGGCGTGGAAGGCAAGCTTGGCAATACGGATATGTAGATCTCCTACCATTGTAACCGACTCTATGTAACCCTAGCCCTCTCCGGTGTCTATATAAACCGGATGGCTTTAGTCCATAGGACAACAATCACAACAACCCTTACAATCATACCATAGGCTAGCTTCTAGGGTTTAGCCTCCTTGATCTCGTGGTAGATCCACTCTTGTAAACATCCACAATATCAATATCAATCAAGCAGGACGTAGGGTTTTACCTCCATCAAGAGGGCCCGAACCTGGGTAAACATCGTGTCCCTTGTCTCCTGTTACCATCCGCCTAGACGCACAGTTCGGGACCCCCTACCCGAGATCCGCCGGTTTTGACACCGACATTGGTGCTTTCATTGAGAGTTCTTCTATGTCGTCACCGATAGGCTTGATGGCCTCTTCAATCAACAACGACGTAGTCCTGGGTGAGACCTTTCTCCCCAGACAGATCTTCGTATTCGGCGGCTTCGCACTGCGGGCCAACTCCCTTGGCCATCTAGAGCAGATCGAAAGCTACGCCCCTGGCCGTCAGGTCAGGTTTGGAAGCCTAAACTTCACGGCCGATATCCGCGGGGACTTGATCCTCAATGGATCTGAGCGAGCGTGCCGCGCTGTCACGATGGGCATGACCTAACTCTGCCGCCGGACATCACCTTGGAGGCCGCACCCGGATCCGCTCCGACTCATAGTCCGGAGCCGATCGTTCGAATCGAGGACGGATGGCTGGACACCGCCTCGGAAGCCGCAATTTATACAGCGATGGGGCCGAACACTTACCTTGTCCCACATAAAGCCCATGACTCCGAGGTGCCGGACTCCCTGCCGGACTCCGAACCTCCTGCGCCCCTGCCAGTCGAATCCGATTGGGCGCCGATCATGGAATTCACCGCTGCGGACATCTTTCAGCACTCGCCCTTCGGCAATATCATAAATTCATTGAAGCTTCTCTCGCTATCACGAGAGCCTGGCGAACTACGGCCGGGGCGGTTGGGACGCGGATGACGAAGAAATTCAGATCCCACCCACCACCCACTTCGTAGCCACCGTCGGCGATTTAACCGACGTGCTCGACTACGACTCAAGACATTGACGGTATGGGCGGCGATGCGGAGACTACTAAGAACCAAAGGCCTACAGACACCGGAAGACCACCTCGTCATCGACATATACATGGTGGACACCCCAAAAGATGGGGACAGCGAAGAAGCAGCGGAGGCCGATTCCTTAAAGAAACAACCCAAGCGCCGACGTCAGTGATGCCGCTCTAGATCCCGCCACGGCAAGAATGGAGATTCCGGCACAGGAGATAATAACACCCGAAAGTGCCGAAGACAACTCCCTCCAAAGACGATCCAGCGCAGGAGGGGCGAAGCAAGCCCTCGGAGAGGGCGGCGATTTAAGAGGTCGAGGATGACAATTACTTACCTCCCTCCGAAGACGAGGCAAGCCTCGGCGACGACGAATTCGTCGTGCCTGAGGATCCCGTCGAACAAGAGCGTTTCATACGCAGGCTAATGGCCATGGCAAACAACCTAAAGAAAAAGCAACAACAACTTCAAGCTGATCAAGACCTACTGGCCAACAGATGGACCGAGGTCCTCGCGGTCGAAGAGTATGAACTCGAACGCCCCTCCAAAAGTTACCCAAAACGCAAGTTGCTCCCCCGATTAGAGGAGGCAGCATCACCAGCGCTGTCGGCAGACCGACCACCTCGTGGTCGCGATGAGAGGCGTGCAAGCCCTCCACCAAAACCGTATCCCGGCATCGCTCTAAAAGCAGGAAGCCACGGGGGAACGCGCCGGACTTGCGAGAAATATTGGAGGACAAGGCAAGACAATCCAGATCTATCTATGGATCACGTGGGCGCCCCGACCCACGACAAATACCGTCGCACGGATACAACTACTCCGGCCGGGCCGAACACAGCGATAACGCTCTCTCGAGCCACGTCGCGATATTGCTCAATCTGAGGCGCCAGACACCCACTATGCTTCAGCGACGAAGTAATGGATCATCAAATCCTCAAGGGTTCAAACTCGTTAATATCGAATCCTACGATGGCACAACAGACTCATGGTCCGGATTGAGGATTATCTCCTCCATATACACATGGCCCGCGGCGGCATCTTCACGCCATCAAATATCTCCCGCTCAAGCTTAAAGGACCAGCTCGGCATTGGCTTAACAGCCTGCCCGCAGAGTCAATTGGATGTTGGGAAGACACGGAAGCCGCATTCCTCGACAACTTCCGAGCACGCGTATGTGCGACCACGGACGCAGATGACCTAAGCCACATAATCCAGCAGCCGATTTAATCGGCCAGCAATTCTGGACACGGTTCTTAACAAAGAAAAATCAAATCATCGATTGTCCGGATGCGAGGCACTAGCTGCCTTCAAACATAACATCCGCGACGAGTGGCTGGCCCGACACCTAGGGCGGGAGAAGCGAAATCCATGGCAGCCCTCACATCCCTCATGACCCGCTTCGTGCGGGAGAGGATAGCTGGCTCGCTCGCGATAACAACCTCAAGCAAAACGCTGGCAGTCCGGATACCAAGGACCGTAATGGCAGGTTGCGTCGAAACAAAAACAAACGCCGCGTGCGGCGACAAAGAATGAGGATCTGGCGGTCAACGCCGGATTCGGGGCTCAAACCCGGTCAGCGGAAGAAGCCATTCAAAAGAACCACTCCGGGCCCGTCCCAATTTGGACCGAATACTCGACCGCTCTTGTCAAATACATGGAACCCCGAAAAGTCAGCTAACCATACCAACAGAGATTGTTGGGTATTCAAGCAGCGAGCAAATTAATCGCCAAAACAGTGACAAGGGGCTACACAGCGATGACGAGGAAGAGACCCGCCGCCGAACAACAGAGGACAAAAGGATTCCCCCTCAAGTTCGGACGGTAAACATGATATACGCAACGCATATTCCCAAGAGGGAGCGAAGCGTGCACTAAGGGGCGTATACGCGATGGAGCCATCGCCCCAAAATTCAACCCATGGTCCTCTTGCCCGATCACTTCCGATCGAAGGACCACCCGACCAAGATCCGCCATGGCGGATTCGCGCATTGGTTTTAGACCCAATCGTTGATGGATTTCACCTCACGAGAGTTCGATGGACGGCGGCGTGCTGAACCTGCTTTATCGGGATACGGTCGCAAGATGGGCATAGACCCTTCAAGGATTAAACCTACAACGCGACCTTGAAAGGCGTCATACCGTGTGTCGAGGCCAATTATGCAGCTCGCTTACATCGAAGTGGTCTTGGATCCCGGATAATTTCGAGCGAGGAGTTAATCTTCGACATAGTCCCGTTCATGGCGGCTATCACGCTCTGCTTTCGACGACGAACGCGTTTACAAAATTCAGCGCGTGCCGCATTATGCATACCTTAAGCTTAAGATGCGAGCCCTCGTGGAGTCATCACGGTCAATGGAAACACGGAACGCTCCCTCGAGCGAAGGAACATACAGCGGCTCTCGCGGCGGCATCTGAGCAGCCTTATAAGGCAATTCTCGAGTCCGGCCGTTAAGCGACCGTACACCGACCAAACGCGCCAAGCAACATCAACCAAGACCACAGCACGCTTACGTACATCGCCGAGCAATGCGGCCCCAACCCCAGCCCTCACAAAATTGCAAGACAAACTCTCCTCAGTACATAATTACGCCTGGAGATACCATGGGCATAGGGGAAGGGCACAACCACAACAGACCCAGTGCGGTTCGACCACACCAGGGCTCCCAAGTGTGTCGCTCTTTTTGTTTTATTTTTCTTTTTATACAGACCTCAGTCCGTGGCGAACCTGCCGAACTCATGATGCAACAGCCAGGAAGGACAAAGGCGCGATTTAACACTCAGGTGGTCTCCATCACGAGCATTAAATTTGTTAAAATACAACATTCCGCTGCCTACCCTCGAGAGAAACGCCTTTAATTCGTCCAATCCCTTGCTTTCCGCACTATTTGTATCATTCCGCACCGATAGCATATCTTCTCGAATAAAATGCAGCACTTTTGCCTAACATTGCATTACTTTATATATATATATATATATATATATATATATATATATATATATATATATATATATATATATATATATATATATATATATATATATTCATTTCATTTACGACATGTTGCACCTGCATCTTGGTACGACCAAACACACGGGGCTTATGTCCTCCGCTTTATGGTGTGATAAAGTCCGACACTTTCACAAGTGCAGCACCCGAACTTATAGCATTATATGAATCAGCTCGAATCCTGCCTTGGGTCAATAGTTGGGTTTGCCCGGCTCCCATGTTCGCACCTTACATTCCGTTCTATCGGCTAAGGTAGCCTGGAGAACCACTGCGATTGCGCCCGGTTGAGCCGGGTTAACGCCTCGATGGAAAAGCTAAAACTGACCGACACGATAAGGCGAGAGACTGGTCGCTGTTCGAGAGGTCCTTTCAGGTTCTTAAAGACCTACGCCGCTTCGAGCGAAGTTCCGGATTATGTCCGATGAAGGCGTGGATAGCGCCCCACTTCGGTCTTCCGAATACTAGGGGCTTCACGAAATTTAAAATTATAGAATTCTATGGCTAAGTGAGAGTGTTCAAGCACTATAAGTCCAGTTGCCTTGTTCGTTGTGTTGGCGCCTCCTAGATGGACCCAAAATGGGAACAAGAGTGCTCAAGTTTATCCCAACACTCCAAAGACTTTCGTGGCATGGGGGCTGAAGCCGACGACTTGCCATCTCTCAGATTTAATAAGCGGCCGCATGAAGGTAATATTTTAAATTAAACAAGCGTTGCTTAGCGCATATGAACAAGGTTTTCAGCGCACAGGATAACACATTGCGAATTCACTCAAGAATTACATCCCTGGGGCACTCATCCGCAATCTTGCGGGCACCCTTCAAGACAGCCTTATAGTAAATTTCGGGCGTACGATGCTCCTTGCCCGCTGGTTGCGCGTCAGTGATTAGCTTCTCCGCATCCAGCTTGCCCCAATGCACCTTTGCGCGGGCAAGGGCCCGACGAGCACCTTCAATACAGGAGGAGCGCTTGATAACCTCCACCCAGGGCACGCATCCACCAGCCGTCACACGAGGCGAAGTAGCTCCTGGCATGGCCTCTCCAGCCACAAATGGACTATGAGGCCCTTCATGGCCTGCTCGGCCACCTTGTGCAGTTCGACCATCTGCTTGACTGGTCGCTAGGGGCACCGGATGGCGGCCTCGAAGATCTTGAGACCGAAGACCTTCTCCGTTGAGCTCCCTCCTCGGCTCGGTAGAATCTGGCGACATCGAGACACGCCATGAGGCAGATCTGCAAGCCTCGAGAGCTCGAATCCGGGTAAGTAACACGTAATTTACATTCACATGCTTGCTTTGCATGAAAAATGCCTTACCCGCCGCTATCTTCTTCATCAATTCAACCTCTGAAGGGACTTATGGGCCTCGGCCTTGGCGGTTTTGGCACTTTCGAGAGCCGAGGCAAGCTCGGATTCTCGAGTCTTTGAGTCACGCTCCAAACTCTCATGCTTTTCCATGAGAGCACGGAGCTCTTGCTGAACCACCGCCACCGCGCCTCCTGCTTTCTCGCTCCCCCATTCCGTGGCGCATTATGTTCGGCGCAGATCGGCCTCCTTGGGCCGCCACCTCGTCGTTGCCCTGCGGTACCCATGTTATCCTTGTTATTTTTATCGCAACCTAAATCCTTTTACAGAAGGTACAAATTCAAAGTGGTGTTACTCACCTTCTTTGTCTTGGAGCTGCTTCTGGCGCTGCCGAGCTCTTGCCGGACCGCTCGAGCTCTTGTTTCAACGCACCGACCTCCATGATCGGTCGGCAGAGGTCGGCAGCGCAGCTGCAACCCATATTGACATAATTTTTTAGCAACCCTGCGTATATCTTTTTTTAAGATCCTCAGTCCGGCTTTTCTTTCCGAACACCGAACCGAACATCAGGGGCTACTGTCTATGCGGTATTACATCGCATATTTTTAACTTCTTACCTCAAAGCCTGATAGAAGGCTATTGCAGGCTTCGGTCAGCCCGCTTTTGGCGAGCTGCACCTTCTGGATCACCGCACTCATAATAGTGAGGTGTTCTTCCTCGATGGAAGCGCTCTGCAGCGCCTCCAACAAATTACCCGGCGCCTCCGGTTGGACGGAAGCCGCCGGCGTCACGGTCTTGCCCTTCGTTCGAAGGGGCCGCCGGCCGGACTCTGGAACCACTGCGGGTTCTGTTTTGGAGTCCGGCGCAGAGTCCGGGAGGACGCCTTGTGGCGCCTCCGGAGCCTCCCCCTGATGGGTCCCTTCTAGGGATCCCACCTCGGCGTCCTCGGTGTCGCGAGGGGTGGAGGCGGTCGGGATGGAGTCTACATCCGACGAAGCCAACGACCCGCTCGAAGAAGCGGGGAGATCATCACCGGCGGACTACAGGCGTTATCGACATTAGAATGACACTATGTGACGCAGAAAAAAATTATAAATCATTCAGAATCCGGATACTTACGATCTGCCGGAGGCTGGCCCTAGAAGGCCATTCTTCCTCGCCAACGTTGATGTTGGCGGAGCTGTCCGGGAATAGTCCTTCCCTCTTGGACCCTTGGCCTCCCCTGTTGGGGAGCCTTCCTCTTCCTCTCTCCTCCTCTCGAGAGAGTCCTCTTCCTCCTCCTCATTTTCGGGAGGAGTCCGCCCGAGTTGTCGGACACCTGAAAACGGGCACTCTTTCGAGCACTCGTGGCCTCCTTCTTGGCCTTCTTCTCCGGCACCACGCGGTGCGGAACCAGCAACCTCGCTAGACGCGGCGTCTCTTGGATTTTACGGCATAGGAGCCGGACAGGTAATCTGCTCCGCCTTCTTCATCGATCTGTCAAAGGAAAGGGAAATTAAAACCGCATAGAGTCGGACTATGAAAAACAAGTGTCCGTGGGGGTAGAATCACTTACCTCGTCGGCTGGCGCTGCGAGTGAAATCCGCGATCTTGATCGCGGATGCGAAACCGGCACCCTTGAACAGCACCTTCCAGCGCCTTCGTGACGTCGTGTCGAAGAGCTTGTTCAGCGCATGGTGCTGTTCGGATCAAACTCCCACAATTTGAATGCCGCTCTTGGCATGGGAGTATCCGTGACGAGCATGACTTGGACCACGTTAACCAGCCTAAGCTTCTTCACCACTTCTTGATACGTGCTTGGAGTCCGTCGGCTCCTTCAAACTACCCCACAGAAGCCCTTCTCTTTCCGGAGGTGAGCTGCGTGGGGATACCAGATCTAAACTCGGGGCCGCCCATTTAGGGTCACGCTGCTCGGTGATGTAGAACCACCCGATTGCCACCCCTTGACGGATTCCACGAAGGCCCCTTCAACCAAAGGCGTTGGGCATCTTGCCCAACATGGCGCCTCCGACTCCGCTTGAATGCCCTTCACTACCTTGACTTGACATTGAAGGTCTTGAGCCTGGCGAAGTGGGGCTGGATGCAGAGGAAGGCCTCGCATACCACGATAAACGCCGAGATGTTGAGGATGAAGTTCGGCGCCAGATCATGGAAATCCAGGCCGTAGTAGAACATGAGCCCCCGGACAAAGGGGTGAAGTGGAAAGCCCAGTCCGCGGAGGAAGTGGGAAAGAAAGACAACCCTCTCATGGGGCCTAGGGGTGGGGATGAGCTGCCCCTCGTCGGGCAGCCGGTGCGTGATGTCGCCGGAAAGGTATCCGGCGCCGCGCAGTTTGGCGATTTGCTCCTCCTTAACGGTGGAGGCCAACCATTTACCTCCCGCTCCGGACATGGTCGGAGAAGGTTGAGACGAGTGCGCGAACTTGGGCGCTGGAGCTCGAGTGCGTGGAGATGGATAAGCAAAGGAGGAAGAAGGCGTAGGTGAGAAGGTGAATCCTTATCCCTTATATGGGCGGCGAAGTCTTCGCGTCCCCACCGGCTGATAAAACTCGCTTATCTCCCAAGCGTCACCATCAATGACGCGGTTGGGTTACCCACGCCCGTATTGATGAGAATCCGGATTAAAGGGAAACACGATCTCTGCTTGAAAAGACGTGCCAAAGAAACCGCTTCGCTAAATCTTGTTGAGGTGGTAAAGTAAAAAGCAATTGAGTAATGGCTTGGTAGTGGTGTGACGTCATGCCACGGAAAACGTCGGCAGATTGAACTTGTGTATATATTATTATTCTCTACGGTGGAATGTGGAATTTATTTTGCGAGCGGACACTATCTGGTGTTCACAATCTTCTATCATTTGGAGGAGGAACCCGCCTTGCAATGCCAAGCAATATACATGCGGACTTATCGTCATTGAAGCCTGGTTCGAGGGCTCTTGAGGAGTCTGGATTAGGGGTGTCCGGACAGCGGACTACCATCATCACCGAACTATCATTTGCGGACTATCATCATCGACCGGACTCCAAGACTATGAAGATGCAAGATTGAAGACTTCACCCCGTGTCCGGATGGGACTTTCCTTGGCGTGGAAGGCAAGCTTGGCAATATGGATATGTAGATCTCCTACCATTGTAACCGACTCTATGTAACCCTAGCCCTCTCCGGTGTCTATATAAACCGGATGGCTTTAGTCCGTAGGACAACAATCACAACAACCCTTACAATCATACCATAGGCTAGCTTCTAGGGTTTAGCCTCCTTGATCTCGTGGTAGATCCACTCTTGTAAACATCCACAATATCAATATCAATCAAGCAGGACGTAGGGTTTTACCTCCATCAAGAGGGCCTGAACCTGGGTAAACATCGTGTCCCTTGTCTCCTGTTACCATCCGCCTAGACGCACAGTTCGGGACCCCCTACCCGAGATCCGCCGGTTTTGACACCGACACCCACAATTCATCGGAACCCAACAAACACACCGCAAAAAGTCATTACATCAAATAGATCTCCAAGAACATCGAGGAGAACATTGTATTGAAGATCAAAAAGAGAGAAGAAGCCATCTAGCTACTAGCTACGGACCCGTAGGTCTATGTTAGACTACTCACGCATCATTGGAGCGGCAACAAGGATGATGAAGAACCCCTTGTTGGGAAACATTGCATGGAAAACAAAAAAATTCTACGCACACGCAAGATCTATCCATGGAGATGCATATCAATGAGAGGGAGAGTGTTTCTACTTACCCTCGTAGAGCGTAAGCGGAAGCATTTAGTAACGTGGTTGATGTAGTCGAACTTCTTCACGATCCAACCGATCAAGTACCGAACGTACGGCACCTCCGCATTCAGCACACGTTCATCTCGGTGACGTCCTCGCATTCTAGATCCAACAGGACGGTGAAGTAGTGGATGAGTTCAGGCAGCATGACGACGTGGTGACGGTGGTGGTGATGCTATCTCCATAGGGCTTCGCCTAAGTACTCCGAAAATATGACCAAGGGACGAAACTGTGGAGGAGGGCG
This sequence comes from Aegilops longissima, assembly GCA_021605205.1. Classification (NCBI taxonomy): domain Eukaryota; kingdom Viridiplantae; phylum Streptophyta; class Magnoliopsida; order Poales; family Poaceae; genus Aegilops; species Aegilops longissima. The sequence goes on along the minus strand of CM038679.1, from coordinate 571,256,443 downwards.
CCGCACACGGCTAAGAGATTGTCGTGGGCTATGTGTGGCGCCCCTCCCACATACATATAGGTGGGGGAGAGGGGAGGCAGCCAGGAGGCACCCCAAGTGGGGCCGAATCCCACTTGGGCTCCTGCCCCTAGCCACGCCCCCTGCCCTGTATGTGTGCGGGAGGAAGGCAGGGGGAGGTGCCCCCCCTTTCCTTTCTCTCATGAGGAGGGAAAGGCAGGAGGGGCCAACCCTCCCCCTTTCCTTCCCCTAGGGCCAGCGGCCAGGGAGAGGGGCACGCCATCCCCCTTTGTGGGCTGGTGTGTCTCTCCCCTTGGCCCATTAGGCCCATAGACCTCCCGGGGGGTGTCCGGAACCCCTTCTGACGATCCGATGACTACCCGGTGCACTCCGAAACTCTTCCGTTGTCCGAATAGCATCGTCCTATATATCAATCTTTACCCCCGGACCATTCCGGAGCTCCTCGTCATGTCCGTGATCTCATCCGGGACTCCGAACAATATTCGGTCACCAAATCATATAACTCATATAACACTATATCGTCAACAAACGTTAAGCGCGAGAACTATGTAGACATGACCGAGACACCTCTCCGGTCAATAACCAATAGCAGAAGCTAGATGCCCATATTGGCTCCTACATATTCTACGAAGATCTTTATCGGTCGAACATTATGACAACATACGTAATTCCCGTTGTCCATCGGTATGTTACTTGCCCGAGATTCGATCATCGGTATCTTCATACCTAGTTCAATCTCGTTACCGGCAAGTCTCTTTACTCATTCCGTAATACATCATCTTGTAACTAACTCCTTAGTCACTTTGCTTGCAAGGCTTCTTATGATGTGTATTACCAAGAGGGCCCAGAGATACCTCTCCGATACACGGAGTGACAAACCCTAATCTCGGTCTATGCCAATTCAACAAACACCGATACATGTAGAGCATCTTTATGATCCCCCAGTTGCGTAATCCTCATCTTTATGATCACCCAGTTACGTAATCCTCCGGTATCCGGGAGTTGCATAATCTCATAGTCGAAGGAATATGTATTTGATATTAAAAAGCAATAGCAATAAACTGAACGATCAAATGCTAAGCTAACGGATGGGTCTTGTCCATCACATCATTCTTCTAATGATGTGATCTCGTTATCAAGTGACAACACATGTCTATGGTTAGGAAATCTTAACCATCTTTGATCAACAAGCTAGTCTAGTAGAGGCTCACCAGGGACACGATTCTTTATGTATTCACACATGTATTTAAGTTTCCGATCAATACAATTCTAGCATGAATAATAAACCTTTATCATGAATATGAAAATAAAATAACAACTTTATTATTGCTTCTAGGGCATATTTCCTTCACCCCTCCATGATCGTTGCTCCCTCCAGTAGAGTGCAAAAATGGCGTCTAGATTGGATCTCGTGGTTCTGGAATTTGCGGCGGGTGGAAAAGTGTTTCGTCAACTCCCCTAGGGTTTTGAGGATTTTAGAGTATTTATAGTTGTGGAGGTCGGTGGAGAAGATTCCCGTGGGCTCCACTACCCACCAGGGCGCACCCTGGTGCCTAGTGGGCCCCACGAGCCTCCTCCCATGTGCTCCTTTGGCTCCCTGAGTGTCTTATGTATAGGAAAAAATCTCTAGAAAGTTTCGTTGCATTTGGACTTCGTTTGGTATTGATATTCTGCAAAGTACAAAATAAGCAGAACACAACAACCGACACTAGGCACTATGTCAATACGTTACTCCCAAAAAATATGTAAAGTTGCTAGTAAATGAATACAAACATCCAAGATTTATAGCATAACAACATGAAACAATAAAAAATTATTGATACGCTGGAGACGTATCACAGACGCTAGAAAACATTCGAGCTGCTCGATGTTGGTGTCTTCTTCTTTGCAACCCTTTCTCCATCATCACCTGATTCTGTTAACACAGACGACCCTCCACTTTGTGCTAAATGCTTTTCATTGTCCTGCTCTGAATGGGGTTTGTTCCTAAGCAAGGGTGTTTCAACTCTTCTGTACACATGCTGAGCCTCAGGACCCCTCTTTCGCTTGTTCAGAAAAGTTTTGTTTTTGACTGGGGACGTAACCTCTGCTCCTCCAGTAGCCGCCGTGCTTGAATTTCGAGTATCTGCCTTGCCGATCTAAGCAGCATGCTGATCTTTAGACAAATTCTTGCTTGAGGCCCCCTCTTCCTCTCATCCGACACCCTAAACCCTTTCCAAAGGGCAGATATCCATTCTTGTCTCTTGTACCTGTCGTTGGACAATAGATATCTAAATTGCCAAGACGTCCACATGAAAATAAAAAATGTGGATCGTTCTCATACCGGATATCATATGGATCCATATGCTTTCTCCGTTTTGATTCAATCACGACCCGTCTCCTCAAAGGCGCTTCTCAACATCTACCCTGACTCTCGCCCTTAGGTAGCCCGCTGCATGATCAAACTGAATTGATGAAGCCTATTTATCCATCTGATTTGCAATAGATTTGCTCCACATATCATCATGTAGATGAAAAGGGAGATTCACAACCCTAGCCCACACTATAACTTATCAAACCTCAACTATGAAGATCACATGCATTCATCAAACTCTGAGAGAATAACTGTGTTTCGGCTAACATGCCATGGCGAACCTTCCCACACACGATCACGATCCCTCTAATTAGCAACTCAACCACGAACATATTATCTCCTACCGATCAAAAACCCAACCCCTTAGGGTTTCCCCATGCTGGATGATGTGCGCCGGATATGGGACACACTGCGATGGAGTACCTTCCCTGCCAGCATCCACTTCTCCTTCTCCCCATCTTCTCCATCATCAAGAACTAGTGGCGTGGCCTCCTCCTCCGAGATCCCCAGCTTTTTAAGCTCCCCCCCCCCCCCCCCTAATCTTGCTCTCACTGCCCTTGGCAACAAGGGCTCCTTCTCCTTGCCCCCTTGGGCGTACGTTGTCATGCTCCGATCGGCTAATTGATGTGTCGCGCCGCTGCGAATCCACCCTAAAACCCTAATCGCCTCACATATAGGCTCCGGGAAAGTCGGGGGGAAACGTCGAGGCAGTAGAAGATCGCAGAGCCATGGTATCATGTGATGATACTCAATCCTCTTTTTCTTCATTTAATTATATGCCGCCTCATCTAAACTGCTTAGTTGACATGCATGATACTTTCACCGTGACAAGTCCTATGCATTTCCTGCTTTTTTTTATAATCATGTGAACTAAAGGAGGCCCTAGCATTCGAAGTAGTCATAGTAGAAAGGATCTCGCAGCCGTGTGTGTTTTATGCTTTGCCGTTGTTTCTTTCGGCGTAAGATCCAGTCGGAGCTATCCAAAGAAACATCGAGCAATCAAAGCAGCCAGTGGTCCATTACCGGCGGTCCCCGGGGTAGCAGCAAGACTGCTTTGGGGCTAGCCGTATGCCCGTATCCGGTAGAGTAGAAGCAAACAACTTGCCCCTTGCGAGCAAACCAAAAGGCGATTAGCACTGCGAGGGGATCGTCAGATCAGCTGCGCATCATCGCCGATTCATTCACCGGCCACTCATCCATCACCCGGTGGCCAAAGGTGAGGTGATTAGCACGTAAGTTAAGTAGCCACGTAAGTTAAGTAGGAGAGACGGATGAATGGGTCACATGCGCGAGCTGCACGCAAGCATCCAGCCGAAGCAACAACACGGGGAGCGGTACAAAGCGAGTGGTGAGAAACAGCAAGTCGCCAAGCGGACGCAAACAAGGCCCAAGCGTACACCGAGGAACCATCGGAAACCCGAGAAAGGTCCCTCCCTCACTCTCATCACTCTCAGAGGAAGAAAGAAAGAAAGAAAGAAAGAAAGAATCATTCGTTTATTTCCATATTCAATGCCCCTGCGGTACAGCTACAAATGCGTAATCAATTAATTAACCCTTATTGGTCCGTGCTAATATAGGTAATAAATAAAAATGAGCAAATTGGACAACGACCACTATGTCATTGTCAACCGCGGCGCGCGTCGGGAGGGTACGGCCGGCGTGCGTCGGCCCAGAGCGCGACGGAATTGAGGACGGATCATACGGCCGGCGTGCGTCGGCGCGCCCATTGATCAGGACACGTCCACGGGCTTGCACAGGAAGAGCAGCGACGAGGGAGGCTGCTGCCTGCCGGCGCCGGCAGAGCCCCCTCCCCCGCCTCCTAGCCGCTCGTAGCAGTCGATGGAGAAGAGCGACAGCGAGAGGGAGAGCGACAGTCGCGCCCGGGCCTGCGCGTGGGCGAGGGCGCCCGCGCGTCCCAGCCTGTCGAGCGCCGGGCCGAGGCAGAGGCGGTAGAGCCGGCGGTACCCGCCGAGCGCGGCCACGACGGTGCGGGTGGCGTGGCCCGCCGCGGGGCCAGACGCCGGGCCCACGTGGCGGAGGCAGAGCGCCTCCCAGACGGCGTCCCGGCGCGATACGGCGGCCCAGAGGCGGCAGACGCTGGCGGCGGAGGCGAGCGAGCGGCCATCGAGGCGCGCCAGGATCTCCGAGAGGATGTCGGCGTTGTCGTTGATGTTATACGCGCCGCCGCTGGGCACCAGCTGCACGCGCAGCTCCAGCTCCGTCACCACCACAGCGCCCTCCTCCTGCCGCGGCGCCGCGGGAGGTCCTCCCATACACACGGGCCGGCGGTGCTGGTTCAAGGGGTAGAGGGAAGGGAGGTGGCGAGAGGTGAGAGGGCGGAGGGGCGTATATATAGGGGGTGCGCGCGCGGGGCGGGGTTTTGACTCTACTCCCGCTCGTGTCTGTGGGGGCGCAACATAAAAAGGCGATTAAAGCCTTCTAGGAACCAATAATGGCAGTGGCCGTGGCGGAGGCAGAGAGCGAGCGAGCGAGCCCTAGATCGATCGGCCGGTCACCGTAAAGCAAAGGAATCCAGCCGAAGGTGCAGTCTCCGGGCTCCGGCAAGGGCCGAGGTGGCGATCGGCCCTGCTGCGAGCCGAGAAGCTAGGGCATCTGGCGCGGCGAGCCAAGGGGGAGATGTGGCCAAGCGGGACGGGCCAAGGGGCCGGCATGGAGATGCGCGCGACGTCGAGCAAGGGTACGTGTTTTCCCGGAGCCCGGCCTTAAACTATTCGCCTCCGCTTTGACGCCACGCGTACGTGTTTTCCCTCCTCCTCGGGGAGCGATGGGCGCTGCCAAGGCGACGCTCGCACGGCCGCGCACGACGCTCGTTGCAACGACCATGGCCGGTGGTTGTGCGCCACTGTAGCTCGGTCAAGCGGCCGCGGCGACGCTGCTGCCACTTCGCCGTCGTGCGCACTGTACAGCGGCGATACGATCGTGTGCAGTTATGGTTGGTACGTGCGTTTCATTTTGGTGCCGGTATACGCCCATCATCGTCGGTGTACAGTGGAGATGACCACTCCACAAAGAATTCGACGCAAGTACGAACGTGTAGCTGGGCACTGGCGAGCTAGGCACACTGTTTAAATATAGAAGGGCCGTCACTTTTCTCAAGAAAAATATGGAGGCGCCGTCCGGAGGACGATGCCCGTGCTCTCGACAAACACATTTCGTAACCGGCAGCAGCTATAGCCAGCTCGTGTGGATTTCGGGTCCCGTTCCGCCGAGAAAAGTGGAGCGACGACGCAACGGCTAGCTTCGACCGTTGGCCGTGCCTACATCTTTTTTGGTGCACACTACATTCTGTATTCCACCGGACGCTCACATCAAAGTTTCTTTTTGGTTTTGTTGGCTGATGGACATCCGCATCCACGTTGTTTAGAGTCTGTTTGGTTTTAAATAAGTCACCAACAAATAAATCAAAAAGTCAAAAAAGTGACTTATTTTGTCAAACGGATCCGACTTATAAGTCACCCTAACTTATAAGTCACCCCAACTTATAAGTCTTAAGTTGCTCCACCCCAACTTAAAACTTATAGGTCACCCTCTTTTACGTGGGTCCCACCACATGTATGATGTTGATTGGTGTGAAAAGGTGTGTCAGGTGACTTATAAGTCAGGTGACAACCAAATAGGCGTGACTTATAAGTCACTGGTTTTAAGTCACCTGACTTATAAATCGGGTGACTTATTGAAACCAAACAGGCACTTACTCCACGGCGCGGGGTTCCTACGTGCCCGTGCTGGATACACCCTTCGCTTCTTGCCGTTTGACATTTTGATTTTGGACCACAACATCGGCTAATAAATGGACATGTACGATAAGTTGAACTTAATTTTCAGTAATCCGGTGAACTTGGTTCCAAGCGCACCCATGTGAATAGTAAAATCAGAAAAATGAATGGAACAATTGAAAAATCTGAAATTTCGGGATATGAAACTATTTTATTCGCAAATACCCAAAGTTTGTATATCATTGCATTCATAGAAGAAGTTAGAATGAGTACAGAAGGTAGTACCACACATGACACGGACGCATGGGGCGTGAACATGGTGCCCGAAGCGGAGAGACATAGGATACTCGACCCAAACAAAGAAGAGCACGACTAAACTCGCCGACCAGAGAAGCAAACCAATCAACAACTAGACGACCAACACCGAAGCCGGCAGCGAGGACACACCGAGCAACCAAGACAGCGCCTTCATGAAGGAGAATGACACCGAGATGTCGTCGTTGTCCGATCCGGAAACCCGGACCTCGGGTTTCCCTAGATGCTCAAAGAGGGGCACAGAACGACCATGGCAGCAACTCTAGGAAGGGGACGGCACCAACGGGTGTCTTTGCTGCCAGCATAAGATGCAGGGATTTTGTAGGGATTGCAGTTTACCCATGGGTATGGGTACCCGCGGGTACCTTACCCGAAAACAATGGGCATGAGTGAGACTTGGCAAGATTTTGTACCCATGGGTAATGGGTATCCATACCCGCAAAATATATGGATAGAGTACGTGTATAAAATAGCGTCCATGGGTGATACCTGGTACGTCTCTAACGTATCTATAATTTTTTTATTGTTCCATGCTACTATATTATCATTCTTGGATGTTTTATAATCATTTTATAGCAATTTTATATCATTTTTTGGGACTAATCTATTGACATAGTGCCCAGTGCCAGTTGCTGCTTTCTGCTTGTTTTTACATCGCAGAAAATCGATACCAAACATAGTCCAAACGCAACAAAAAAATCGAGAATTTTGCTGGACCAGAAGGAACAACATGGACCAAAGAAGTACTGGAGGGGTGCCCCGAGGGGGGCACAACCCACCTGGGCGCGCATGGGCCCAGGAGCGCCCTGGTGGGTTGTCCCCACCTTGGTGGCCTTCCGCACCGCCTCTTCGCCCTATAAATACCCAAATATTCCAGAAACCCTAGGGGAGTCGACGAAACACAATTCTAGCCGCCGCAAGTTCCAGAACTACTAGATCCAATCTAGACACCATCATGGAGGGGTTCATCATCCTCATTGGTCCCTCCCCAATGATGCGTGAGTAGTTCATTGTAGACATACGGGTCAGTAGGCAGTAGCTAGATGGCTTCCTCTCTCTCTTTTGATTCTCAATACAATGGTCTCTTGGAGATCTATTTGATGTAACTCTCTTTTTGGTATGTTTGTTGGGATCCGATGAACTTTGAGTTTATGATCAGATCTATTTTATCCATGAAAGTTATTTGAGTTTTGGTCTCTTATATGCATGATTATTTATAGCCTCGTATTTCTTTTTCGAATCTTTGGTTTAGTTAGGCCAACTAGATCGAATTTTCTTGCCATGGGAAAAGGTGCTTTGTGATGGGTTCGATCGTGCGGTGTTCTTTCCCAGTGACAGAAGGAGCAGCAAGACACGTATTGATCGTTGCAATTAAGGATAGCAAGATGGGGCCTATTGCTACTTGAATAGATCTTGTGTACATCATGTCATCATTCTTAATGCATTACTTCGTTTCTCCATGAACTTAATACACTAGATGCATGCTGGATAGCGGTCGATGTGTAGAGTAATAGTAGTAGATGCAGGCAAGAGTTGGTCTACTATTTTTGGACGTGATGCCTATATATTGATCATTGCTTGGATATCATCATAATTATTTGAGGTTCTAACAATTGACCAACAGTAATTTGTTTACCCACCGTGTGCTATTTCTTGAGAGAAGCCACTAGTGAAATCTACAGCCCCCGGGTCTATTCTTTATCATATTTGCCATCAAGATCTATTATTTGCTTTTGTTTTCAGATCTATTATTCCAAAAACTCAAAAATACCTTGTTGCACTTTTTGTTACTTATTTTTTTTGTGTTTTTGCGAGATCTATTTATCCAAAATCATACAAACCGATCTATCTTTTGCTCGAGGATGGAGTGATAACCCCTCTCTTACGCGTCGGGTTGCAAGTATTTGTTCTTTGTGTGCAGGTACCGTTTACATAGTGTCGTTTGGTTCTCCTACCGGATTGATACCTTAGTTTCATAACCGAGGGAAATACCTACCGTAGTCGTGCTGCATCATCCCTTCCTCTTTGGGGAAATACCGAGTAGTTCAAGCCGCGGCAAAATGAATTTCTGGCCCCGTTGCCGGGGAGACATCACCAACATCTATCAGGTTCCTATCACAAATCTCATCTCCTTGCAATTTACATTATTTACCATTTGCCTCTCGTTTTCATCTCCCCCACTTCACAAAAAATTTCCATTTTATTCCCCCTCTTCTGCGTTCGCCGTTTTCTCGTCAGATCTATTTTTGTGTGCAATCTTGTTTGCGTAGTCACGATGTCTCAAGAAAATTCTAAGTTGTGTCATTTTTCCAATACCAATAATAATAATTTTATTAGCACTCCGATTGCTCCTCCCGCCACTAGTGCGAGATCTATTTATCCAAAATCTGGTGCTCCTAATGAGGATGCCGCGTCCCATCTAAACACATTCGTAGAATTATGTGGTATGCAAAATAAAAAAGATGTGGACAATGATATTGTGAAGTTGAAATTATTTCTGTTTTCTTTGCGAGATCGTGCAAAAATTTGGTTTTCTTCTTTGCCCCGCAATAGTATCGATTCTTGGGATAAGTGCAAAGATGCTTTTATTACTAAGTATTTTCCGCCCGCGAAAATTATTTCCCTTAGAACTCAAATCATGAATTTTAAGCAACTTGAGCATGAACATTTGCGCAATCTTGGGAAAGAATGAAATTTATGCTAAGAAATTGTCCTACTCATGGTTTAAATCATTGGATAATCATACAAAAAAAATATGCAAGATTGAATTTTGTTTCTAGAAATCTTTTAGATTCCGCTGCGGGTGGTACTTTTATGGAAATTACTTTGGGTGAAGCTACCAAATTGCTTGATAATATTATGGCTAATTATTCACAATGGCATACCGAAAGAGCACCTACTGGTAAGAAAATTAATTCGCTTGAAGAAATTAGTACGTTGAGTGAAAAAGTTGATGCTCTTATGAAATTGGTTGCTAATAACTGTGCTCTTATTGATCCTAACAATGTGCCTTTGTCTACCTTGATTGATCAAAATAGTGATCCTGTAGATATGAATGTTGTCTCGCGAAACAATTTTAATAACAATGCTTATACAAGTAATTTTAATCCTAGGCCTTTTCCTGGAAATTGCTATAATAATTATGGTAATTCCTATGGTAATTCTTCTTACAATAATAATAGGAACACCTTTGATCTTGAGAATAATATTAAAGAATTTATCAATGCTCAAAAAGACTTCAATACTACGATAGAAGAAAAATTGAATAAGATTGATGATATGTCTAGAAGCATTGATAGAATTTCTCATGACGTAAAAGATCTCAAGTTGAAAATATTTGTGCCTAAGGTTGATGAATCAATTAAATTTTTATATGTTTCTACGGATGAAAGTAAGAAAAGAACCGCTATGCTTAGAGCTAAAAGAGAATTTTTAGAAAGAGAGTTTTCTAGTGATTGGTTTCATAAAAATGATGAAGATCTTAAAATGATTGGTGTTTCTTTAATTGATTCTTTATTTAGTAAATTAAAATTGATGATAAAGGTACTGAAGAAGAGTCAACTTCAGCTAGAGGGCATCCCGATAATTCAGAGGGTGAAAATCTTGTTGAGAAAATTGATAAAAGTCGGTTTGGAGAGGTCAAAACTTTAACAAGTGATGTGCCCACTCTTTTGGGTTACAAAGACTTTAATTATGATAATTGTTCTTTGATTTATTGTATTTATTTATTGCAATCCATGATAAATTCACCCCATGCTTATGAACAAAATAAAGCTTTTACTAAACATATCGTAGATGCCATGATAAAAGCTTTGGAAGAAAAAATGGAGTTAGAGATTTCGATTCCTAGAAAATTACATGATGAATGGGAACCTACTATCAAATTCAAGATTAAAAATTGTGAGTGTTTTGATTTATGTGATTTGGGTGCTAGTGTTTCCACAATTCCAAAATCTCTATGTGATGTGCTTGGTCTTACCGATATTGAAGAATGTTCTCTTAATTAGCATCTGGCGGATTCTACTACTAAAAAGCCTTTGGGAAGAATTAATGATGTTCTTATTCTTGCAAATAGGAATTATGTGCCCATACATTTTATTATTCTTGATATTGATTGCAATTCGTCTTGTCCTATCATACTTGGTAAACCGCTTTTACGCACTATAGGTGTCATGATTGATATGAAAGCAGGGTATATTAAATTTATATTTCCACTAAGAAAGGGTATGGAACACTTCCCTAGAACAAGAACTAAGCCACCATATGAATAGATCATGAGGGCATCCTATGGATATAGAACCAAAGATGACAACACTTGAACCTATGCATTATGCCTAGCTAGGGGCATAAAACGATAGCGCTTGTTGGGAGGCAACCCAATGAATAAATTTTATTTTTTCCTTTTTCTTTCTGTTCTTTAGTGTTTGCACAATTATGCTACTATTATGGTTGTGTTTTTTATGTTTTAGTTATTTTTTGGGCCAAGCAAAGCCTTTGGGATCATGTTGGGTGATAGTTGATTTGATCTTGTTGAAAAATAGAAACTTTGTGTGCCAGTAACATAATTATTAAAAATCATAGAAGCACGATAAATTCTTAATTTTTTTACACAATATTGATATACAAATTGCCTATGTTGTCCTAATTTTTCAGAATTTTTGGAGTTACAGAAGTATTCAAAGTTTTCAGATTGCTACAGACTGTTCAATTTTTGACAGATTCTGTTTTCTTTGCGTTGTGTGCTTATTTTGTTGATTCTATGGTTTTTATTGGAGGGTATAAGCCATGGTAAAGTTAGAATACAGTAGATATAATGCAAAAATAAAATATGAATGGGTTTGCAACAGTACTTAGAGTAGTCATTTGCTTTGTTATACTAACGGATCTCACGAAGGTTTTGTTGAGTTTTGTGTGATTAAAGTTTTCAAATTTTGTGCGAGATCAGGATGGATGAAGGAATAAGGAGTAAGAAGAGCATAAGCTTCGGGATGCCCCATGGCACCCCAAGTTATTATCCAAAGAGGTGAAGGAAATATGCCCTAGAGGCAATAATAAAGTTGTTATTTTATATTTCCTTATTCATGATAAATGTTTATTATTCATGCTAGAATTGTATTGATCGGAAACTTAAATACATGTGTGAATACATAAACAAATACCGTGTCCCTAGTATGCCTCTACTAGACTAGCTCGTTGATCAAAGATGGTCAAGGTTTCCTAACCATAGACATGTGTTGTCATTTGATAACGAGATCACATCATTAGGAGAATGATGTGATGGACAAGACCCATCCGTTAGCTTAGCATAATGATCATTCAAGTTTTATTGCTATTGATTTCTTCATGTCAAATACATATTCCTTCGACTATGAGATTATGCAACTCCCGGATGCCAGAGGAATACCTTGTGTTCCTATCAAACGTCACAACATAACTGGGTGATCATAAAGATGCTCTACAGGTATCTCCGAAGGTGTTTGTTGAGTTGGCATAGATTGAGATTAGGATTTGTCACTCCAAGTATCGGAGAGGTATCTCTGGGCCCTCTCGGTAATACACATCATAAGCTTGCAAGCAAAAGACTAAGGAGTCAGTCACGAGGTGATGTATTACAAAACGAGTAAAGAGACTTGCCGGCAACGAGATTGAACTAGGTATGAAGACACCGACGATCGAATCTCGGGCAAGTAACATGCCGATAGACAAACGGAATTACGTATGTTGTCATAACGGTTCGACCGATAAAGATCTTCGTAGAATATGTAGGAGCCAATATGGGCATCCAGGTTCCGCTATTGGTTATTGACCGGAGAGGAGTCTCGCTCATGTCTACATAGTTCTCGAACCCATAGGGTCCGCACGCTTAACGTTCAATGACAATATAGTGTTATATGAGTTGTGTGATTTGGTGAACGAATGTTGTTCGGAGTCCCAGATGAGATCACGTACATGGCGAGGAGTCTCAAAATGTCTGAGAGGTAAAGATTGATATATAGGACGAGGGTATTCGGACACCGGAAGCGTTTCAGGGGGTACTGGGTACTTATCGGGTCACCGGAAGGATTTCCGCGCACCCCCGGCAAAAGATATGGGCCTTATGGGCCAAGAGGGGAAGCACACCAGCCACAAGGGGCTGGTGTGCCCCCCATATGGGCCGGCCTAAGGAGGAGAAAGAAAGGGGAGAAGGGAAAGGAAAGTGTTCATTACGATTCCCACTTCCTTGTCCCTCCCCCCTCTTTCCTTCCCCCTCGGTTATATATGGCAGGGGGCGGCTTGGGGGGGACTCCAAGTAGGATTCCTCCTACTTGGGCGCCTCCTATGGCTGCTCCTCCCTCCCTCCCTCCTATATATAAACACTACTCTGATCACGGGATCAGGATAATATTCTGATCACAACCTGAACTGCCTGAGTAACACGCCTGAACTTCCCTCTGTACGAACCCGACCTTCGGGCTATCTTCGGAACTGTGTCTCCCCGCACGAATTATTCTGCTTAGTTGTGTTCTATACGATGTTATTGTAATCTAGAAACGTTTTTAGCAACTAAATACCCGTTTTAAGTAGGAATCTCGCTCGTTAGTGGATTTTGCTCTCGGGTTGTGATGAAATTGCGTTTTTTTATTTTACTGCTAGAGTTGTTCGACCTGAACTTCTCCCAGTGCTTGGTTGAACTTCCGCCAACATTGCCCAAATGGGGCATGCGATATAACGTTGGAAAGCTATGGACACCAGTATCATGACCCAACTTAAATTTTTGGCAATATGTAAACAGTTTAAGAGAAGTTTTGAAAACCGTTTTTTCTTCAAACAAAAATGTGAATCGTATTTTCGATCGCATTTCTAAACCATTTATCGGAATGAGGCAAATAATATGGCGTTGGAAAGCTGCTGTAAAACCGCTCCTTCCACATGATGAAAGTTTTCTCTAATTCCTTATGGTTAAAGAGTAATTTGGAAAATCATAAAAATTTCCCAAACCGAACAGCCGAGTTCGTATTTTCACTGTTATTTCTAAACGGCTAATTCAATTGAGGCAAATGATATGGCGATGGAAAGCTTATGAAAATGCGCTACTTTCTCCTGTTGAAAGTTTTTTTTTCTAATTTTGAACGGTTTAAAGTAATTTAGAAAACGGAACAAGTTCCATTGAGTTCGTATTTTTGAGCTAATTTTTTAACCTTACGTCCGAATGCAGTAAATGATATGGTGTTGGAAATCTTGAGGAAATGCGAAACTTTTTGGTATATATTATTTCTCCCAATTCATTACGGTTTTGTGTCAATTTTAAAAATGGCTAAAAACGTATTTTCGCTGTAATTTTTACAACTTTTATCAGAATTGGGCAAATAATATACCGTTAAAAAGCTACGGAAAATATGAAACTTTTTTATGTTGATGGTTTTCTCTGATTCCTAGCCGTTTTCAAGTAATTTCAAAAACGGCAGGATCATTCGTTCTGCCTTTATCGCGAAACAGATTCTTCAAAAATGCACCGCGTGAAGAACTTGAACTTCTCGACATGTTTACTTGAACTTCACTCTATTTTTCACGTACTTTTTTTGCTCGTAGCTCTCCATCCACTCACCGGAACGCTCACTGGAATTGAGCAAGTGATATACCAATGGAAAGCTGCTGTAAACATGCAACTTTCCCATGTTGATCTTTTTTCATACTCGCGACGATTTTAAAAGTTTTTCATCTAAAATTCATTCACTGTAGTAGTTGAACTTCCTGCTGTATCAACTTTGAACTTTTGTGACGTATTTTCATTTGTAATTTTCTCATCCATTCGTTAGTGTTACACAAATGTATTCCTTTTGTACAAACCATTCTCACAATAATCTTTTTAACTTTCTCCGACGGAGGACTTGATATTATAACAACAACAAAATTAGCCTTTGCTTTTTTTATTCTTTTTTATACAAATGCACACCGTGTAGTACGTGAACCTCTGTCAGTTATCAATCTAAACTTCTCACGGTTACGTGAAAATATCTGAATTTTTTTATGAATTTTTCATCTGATTTTCTTAATCCTTTTTTATGAATTTTGAAGCGCTCTATTTTTAAATGTTGAACTTCTTGTTTTTTTGAACTTCTTGTTTCCATTCTTTAATAACGAGGAAAATCTTGCCTTTTTTGTTCTTTTTCTCACCTAAAACACATTCCGTGTAGTAGTTGAACTTCACGTTGTTTTCCCCTTGAACTTCTGTCACGTATTTTTGTTCAACCTCTCTCACAAGAATTTTTGAACTTTCTTGGGCCGAGCACTTGAACTTCCAGGAACAAAACTTTGGCCTTTGCTTTTTCATTTTTTTTTCATACAAATGCACACCGGGTAGTACGTGAACTTCTGGCAGTTATCAAACTAAACTTCTCTTGGTTACGTGAAAATATCTGAGTTTTTTATAGATATTGAACCGCTCTACTTTTTTTATTTGAACTTCATTTGTGTATTTTTAGAAATGTGAAAATTGGAGGGTTTTTTAGAAACATCGAACTTCTTCGTTGTTTGAAATTGAACTTATCGGTTTTATTTTTTAGTGACTAGAAAAATCCGACACTTCAAATAAATATCAAACTACTCCACTTTTTCCAACTGAACTTCTTGGTTTTATTCCCTAGTAACGTGAAAACTTGGGTTTGTTATATACATTGAACAACTCGATTTTTTGAAATTGAACTCCTTTGTTTTAATCTTTAGCATTGGGGAAAATCTGAGTTTCTATAAACATCAAACAACTTCATATTTTTTATTTTGGACTTCTTGGTGTCATTAATTAGCGACGGGAAAAGTGCTAGTTATGTAATAAATATCGAGCTGCTCAATTATTTAAAGTTGAACTTCTAGGTCTTTTTTAGAAGAGGGAAAGTCTATTTTTTATTAACTTTTGAACAACTCGGTTCTTTCAATTTGCCCTTCTTTGGTATTGTAATAAAGTTTGACCTTCCCATTATTTAAATTTGAACCTCTAGGTATTTTGTGGAAATTGGGAAATTCCATTTTTAGAAACATTGACCTTCTCCATAAATTTTGAGTTGCTATATTTTTTAATTTGGCCTTCTTGAGTTATTCTTTAGTGATGAGAAAAATCCTAATGTAGTAATAAACATTGGACCACTCCGTTATTTGTATTTGAACTTCTAGGTTCTTTTAGAAACGAGGAAAGTTCGTTTTCTAACTAAACATTTTCGTACTATTTTTGTTATTTTAGTTTGACCTTCATTTTCTGGGATATTTTAATGGTGTGTTCTCTTTTATTCAAATTTTTTTCAATGAACAAACTTTTCAGGGAATTTGATTAAATTCATTTTCTTGATTTCGTTTACTTCACATTTTTTTGCTTGTGAGCTTCCCATCTTCAATGCAGCCCTACTAAATTGGTTCATCAACACATTAGCCATAAACATTTTACCAACTATTTTTTTTCATTGCACAAAATTGGTCAATGAACATATTTGCCTGCAGAAAAATCAAACATTGGACTGCAGTATATTACACTTTAAATGATACATAACCAGTTAAGTTGTTGAAGCATAGGAAAGTTCTTTTTACCAACACATTTGAGAGCACATCTTTGACACTGCAATTTTTTCAAAATTGGCCGGGAAAATGGTTCTTTTTTTAAACAGCAAGCAACAAAAACGAACACAGGATGAATAGTTGAAGGGGTAATAAGACACTGAAGATTTGCTGCAGATTCTTTTGTTGAATTGCATCCAGAAGAAAATGTTGTTTATGTGGATGTGGGCAGTGACCCGTGGTGGAGGGAGATGGAGCCGAAGGGCCGGCAGGATGCTGGCGACGCTTGCTGTCGGGTGGTGGCGTGTGGCACAGCGGCGGAGTCACTCGTGGCCGGAGCAGAGAAGGAAGGAGGAGCTCGTGGCCGGAGCAGAGAGGGAAGGAGGAGCTCATGGGGATGGACGTGGTCGCGAGGGAGGAGCTGGGCATAGCCAGGCGCAACACCCATCGTCGGGAGCAGCAGCGGCTGGTGGGGGCAACCACGGAGGGCGACGGGTGGAGGGGCGGGGAGTGGTGGTGCGCTTGGGAGCTGACAGTGAGATGACGGCGCTCCTGAGTCAGGGGGTGGGGGTGCTGATGGCGGCCGGATCGAGCGGCGGGTGCAGCACGGCCGCGGACCAGCGCGGGCGGGCCGGGCCGAGATCGAGCGAGGGTGGCGCCGGGGCTGGATCCAGGTAGGGGTGGGGGGTGCTCTAGCATGGATGGAAGGCCGCCGCCGGCCGCCGCAGCATAGGGAAGAGTGGGAGGTCGTGGCGGCGCTGCTCGTTATATCCGGTGGGCGACGGAGGTCAGGAGGAGGGGGTCCGTCCTGGCGGCGACGCGGTTGGTGGTAGGGGTCGACGACAGCGTGGATCAGGGAGGAAGGGTGGAGGAGAGGTCAGGACCGGGAGAGGTTTGGGGAGGCGGTCGTGGGTACCGGGTAGGGTGTTTTTTTCTTGTACCAGTCGGTCGGGTGGGCTTGTCGGGATCTCAGGAAGAGCTCATCGGGCCTAGATAAGGCCTGACATGATCCAAATAACTATTCTAATCCCAGGATGAGAATAGTGCTATCCTATATATATATATATATATAGGCGAAACCGTGTGCGGCGCCCCCTCCACCGTTTACACCCCCGGTCATATTTTCGTAGTGCTTAGGCGAAATCACTTCACCATCACCGCCACCACGCTGTCATGCTGACGGAACTCATCTACTACCTCGACATCTTGTTGGATCAAGAAGGCGAGGGACGTCACCGAGCTAAACGTGTGCAAAACAAGGAGGTGCCGTGCGTTCGGTACTTGATCGGTTGAAGCACGAAGAAATTCGACTACATCAACCGCGTTGTGAAGCGCTTCCACTTACGGTCTACGAGGGTACGTAGACACACTCTCCCCCTCTTTGCTATGCATATCCATGGATAGATCATTGCGTGTGCGTAGAAATTGTTTTTTTTTCCATGCAACGATTCCCAACAGTGGCATCATGAGCCAGGTCTATGCGTAGATGATATGCACGAGTAGAACACAAAGAGTAATGGGCGGCGATAGTCATATTGCTTACCACCAACGTCTTATTTTGATTCGGCGGCATTGTGGGATGAAGCGGCTCGGGCCAACCTTACATGTCCACGCACATGAGACCGATTCCACCGACTGACACGCAACTAGTTTTGCATAAAGGTGGCTCGCGGGTGTCTGCTTCTCCTACTTTAGTTGAATCAAATTTGACTACTGCCGGTCCTTGAAGAAGGTTAAAACAACAAACTTGACGAATCACCATTGTGGTTTTTGCCGTAGGTAAGAACGGTTCTTGCTAGAAGCCAGTAGCAGCCACGTAAAACTTGCAACAACAAAGTAGAGGACGTCTAACTTGTTTTTGCAGGGCATGTTGTGATGTGATATGGTCAAGACATGATGTGATATACATTATTGTATGAGATGATCATGTTTTGTAAGATATCTGGCAACCGGCAGGAGCCTTATGGTTGTCTCTTTATTGTATGAAATGCATATGCCATGTAATTGCTTTACTTTATCACTATAAGTTAGCAATAGTTGTAGAAGCAATAGTTAGCGAGACGACCACGACGCTGCGATGGAGATCAAGGTGTAGAGACGGTGATGATGGAGATCATGACGATGCTTTGGAGATGGAGATCAAAATCACAAGATGATGATGGCCATATCATGTCACATATTTTGATTGCATGTGATGTTTATCTTTTATGCATCTTATTTTGCTTAGTACGACGGTAGCATTATAAGATGATCGCTTCACTAAATTTCAATGTAAAAGTGTTCTCCCGGAGTATGCACTGTTGCTATAGTTCATCGTGTTGAGACACCACATGATGATCGGGTGTGATAGAATCTACGTTCACATACAATGGGTGCAAGAAAGTTTTGCACATGCGGAATACTTGGGTTAAACTTGACGAGCCTAGCATGTACAGAAATGGCCTCAGAACACTGGAGACCGAAAGGTCGAACATGAGTCATATAGTAGATGTGATCAACATAGAGATGCTCACCATTGATGACTACCCAATCTCACGTGATGATCAGACATGGGTTAGTTTATATGACAACTTGAGGGATGTTGATTTTAGTGGGAGTTCATTAGTAATTTGATTAATTAACTTAATTTATCATGAACTTAGTCCTGATAGTATTTGCAAATCTATGTTGTAGATCAATAGCTCGCGATATAGCTCCTATATTTTTTTTGATATGTCCTAGAGAAAACTAAGTTGAAAGATGATAGTAGCAATGATGCAGACTTGGTCCGTGATCTAAGGATTATCCTCATTGCTGCCCAGAAGAATTATGTCCTTGATGCACCGCTAGGTGACAGACCTATTGCAGGAGCAAATGCAGATGTTATGAACATCTGGCAAGCTCGATATGATGACTACTTGATAGTTTAGAGCACCATGCTTTACGGCCTAGAACCGGGGCTTCAAAAATGTTCTGAATGCCACGGAACATATGAGATGTTCCAAGAGCTTATTGGTATTTCGGGCTCATGCCCGCGTCGAGAGGTATGAGACCTCTGACAAGTACTTTGCCTACAAGATGGAGGAGAATAGATGAACCAATGAGCAAGTGCTCAGAATGTCTGGGTACTACAATCGCTTGAATCAAGTGGGAGTTAATCTTCCAGATAACATAGTGATTAACAGAGTTCTCACTATTACCAAGGTACTAGAACTTCGTGATAAAATATAATATGCAAGGTAGGACGAAAACGATCCCCGGGCTCTTCGCGATGCTGAAATCGACGAAGGTAGAAATCAAGAAAGAGCATCAAATGTTGATGGTTAATAAGACCACTAGTTTCAAGAAAAAGGGCAAGGGAAAGAAAGGGAACTTCAAAAAGAATGGCAAGCAAGTTGCCGCTCCCATGAAGAAGCCCAAAGCTGGACCCGAGCCTGAAACTGAGTGCTTCTACTGCAAAGGATATGGTCGGGAAACGGAACTGCCCCAAATACTTGGCGGATAAGAAGGATAGCAAAGTGAACAAAGGTATATTTGATATACATGTTATTTATGTGTACCTTACTAGTGTTCATAGTAGTCCCTGAGTATTTGTTCCGGTTTCGGTTGATTAATTATGACAATATCCAGGCAATGATCATTATATAGGCATCACGTCCAAGATTAGTAGACCGACTCCTGCCTGCATCTACTACTATTACTCCACACATCGATCGCTATCCAGCATGCATCTAGTGTATTAAGTTCATGGAGAAACAGAGTAATGCAATAAGAACGATGACATGATGTAGACAAGATCTATTCATGTAGGAATAGACCCCATCTCTTTATCCTTAATGTCAACAATCAATACTGGTCTTGCTGCCCCTTCTGTCACTAGGAAAGAACACCGCAAGATCGAACCCATCACAAAGCACCTCTTCCTATGGCAAGAAAAACCGATCTAGTCGGTGATACGTCTCCAACCTATCTGTAATTGTTTATTGTTCCATGCTATTATATTATCTATTTTGGATGTTTTATATGCATTATTATGCTATTTTATATTATTTTGGGACTAACTTATTAACCTAGAGCCCAGTGCGAGTTTCTGGTTTTTTCCTTGTTTTTGAGTTTCACAGAAAAGGAATATCAAACAGAGTCCAAATGGAATAAAACTTCACGATGATATTTCTTAGACCAGAAGACACTCAGAGGACTTGGAGTCCAAGCCAGAAGAGCCACGAGGCGGCGGCAAGGGTGGAGGGCGCGCCCTAGGGGGGGGGGGGCTACCTTGTGGGCCCCTCGTGACCCCCTAACGTACTTCTTTGTCATATATATTCACATATATATATATTCCAAAACCCTCAGAGGAGCCCACAAAACTACTTTTCCGCTGCCGCAACTTTCTGTTCCCGTGAGATCTCATATTGGGGCCTTTTCCGACATCCTGCCGGAGGGGGATTCGATCACGGTGGGCATCTACATCAACCCTATGGCCCTTCCGATGAAGAGTGAGTAGTTTACCTCAGACCTACAGGTCCATAGCTAGTAGCTAGATGGCTTCTTCTCTCTCTTTGATTCTCAATACCATGTTCTCCTTGATGTTCTTGGAGATCTATCCGATATAATCTTCTTTTGCGGTGTGTTTGTCGAGATCCGGTGAATTGTGGATTTATGATCAGCTTATCTATGAATATTATTTGAATCTTCTCTGAATTCTTATATGCATGATTTGATATCTTCGTATTTCTCTTTGAATTATTGGTTTGGTTTGGCCAACTAGATTGGTTTTTCTTGCAATGGGAGAGGTGCTTAGCTTTGGGTTCAATCTTGCATGATTTCACCCAGTGACAAAGTAGGGATAGCGAGACACGTATTGAATTGTTGCCATCGAGGATAAAAAGATGGGGTTTTCATCATATTGCTTGATTTTATTCCTCTACATCATGTCATCTTACTTAAGGCGTTACTCCATTCTTTATGAACTTAATACTCTAGATGCATGCTGGATGGCGGTCGATGTGTGGAATGATAGTAGTAGATGCAGGCAGGAGTCGGTCTACTTGACACGGACGTGATGCCTATATGCATAATCATTCCCTTGGATATCGTCATAACTTTGCGCTTTTCTATCAATTGCTCGACAGTAATTTGTTCACCCACCGTATTATTTGCCTTCAAGAGAGACGCCTCTAGTGAAACCTATGGCCCCCGGGTCTATTTTCCATCATATTTGTTTCCGATCTACTATTTTGTAATCTTTTATTTTCAGATTTATAAAGAAAAAAAACCCTATAATATTTTATCTTTTATTTAGTTTTATCTATCTCTATCAGATCTCACCTTTGAAAGGATTGACAACCCCTTTATCACGGTGGGTGCAAGTGTTTGATTGTTTGTAAAGGTGCATCTATTGGGGACTTGCGCGTTTCTCCTACTGGATTGATACCTTGGCTCTTAATCGAGGGAAATACTTATCTCTACTGTGCTGCATCACCCTTTCCTCTTCAAGGAAAAAACCAATGCAAGCTCAAGAAGTAGCAGTCGGCCTAACTAAACCACAGATTCAAAGAAGAAATACGAGGCTATAAGTAATCATGCATATAAGAGATCAAAACTCAAATAACTTTCATCGATAAAATAGATTTGATCATAAACTCAGAGTTCATGAGATCCGAACAAACACACCGCAAAGAGAGTTATATCAAATAGATCTCCAAGAGACCATTGTATTGAGAATCAAAAGAGAGAGAGGAAGCCATCTAGCTACTAACTATGGACTCGAAGGTCTACAATGAACTACTCACGCATCATCGGAGAGGCACCAATGAGGATGATGAAGCTCTCCGTGATGGTGTCTAGATTGGATCTCATGGTTCTGGAACTTGGGGTGGCTGGAATTGTGTTTCGTCAACTCCCCTAGGGTTTTTGGATTTTCGGGGTATTTATAGAGCATAGAGGCGGTGCGGGACGCCACTAAGGTGGGCACTGCCCACCATGATGCGCCTGGGCCCCCAGGTGGGCTGTGCCCCCCTCGGGGCACCCATCTGGTACTTCTTCAGCCCATCTTGTGTCTTTTGGTCCAGAAAAAATCTCCAAAAAGTTTCGCTGCCTTTGGACTCTGTTTGGTATTGATTTTCTTCGAAGTAAAAAACAACAACTGGCACTAGGCACTATGTCAATTGGTTAGTCCCAAAAATGATATAAAGTTGCCATAAAATTATTGTAAAACATCCAAGAATGATAATATAACAGCATGGAACAGTAAAAAATTATACATATGTTCCATGCTAGATATATTATAAGCGGTTCCCAAACATAAAATAAAGTTTATTTCTTTTTCGACCATACTTTCACATTCCACAGCTAGTTGTATCCACGGGTGCCGTCCATACTAACACTTTCCAAGAAATAAATTATTTGACAACATAAAGTAAACTCATTTTGCATTTCGGGATTGGGCATCCCTAATACCTTTGTCGTACTCTCGTGCAATGACAAGTGAATAAACACTCATCTTGAGAATAACACATCTATCATGGAAAAATATCAGCCACCCCCTACCGTTTCATGAGCGGTACAAGCACACAAAAAGTAAATTTATTTTGAGAGATGGCACATCAAAATTTGCTTAGAACGACAAGGAAATACCACATATAGGTAGATATAGTGGACTCACGTGGCAAAACTGGGTTTAAGGATTTTGGATGCACAAGTAATAATCATAGTTAGTACAAATGAAGGCTAGCAAAAGATTGAGAAGCAACCAACCAAGAAAAAAATCTCATAAGTGAGCATTAAGCATAACTAACACTGAATAATGCACCACAAGTAGGATGTAATTTCATTGGATAACTATTGACTTTCGTGCTTGCTGATACGTCTCAGTCGTATCTATAATTTTTGATTGTTCCATGCCAATATTATTCAACTTTCATATACTTTTTGGCAACTTTTTATACTATTTTTGGGAATAACATATTGATCCAGTGCCCAGTGCCAGTTCCTGTCTATTGCATGTTTTTGGTTTCGCAGAATATCCATATCAAACGGAGTCCAAACGGGATAAAAACGGATGGAGCTTATTTTTGGAATATTTGGAAAATCTGGGAGAAAGATCAACGCAAAATGGTGTCCGAGGTGGCCATGAGGCAGGGGCCCACGCCCGTATTAGGAGGGCGCGCCCCCACCCTCGTGGGCCACCCGTAAGGCGGTTGATGCCCTTCTTCGGCCGCAAGAAAGCTATTTTTTGGAAAAAAAATCACGGCGAAGGTTTCAGTCCAATTGGAGTTATGGATCTCCGGATATAAAAGAAACGGTGAAAGGGCAGCAGAACAGAATGCAGAAACAGAGAGAAACAAAGAGACAGATCCAATCTCAGAGGGGCTCTCGCCCCTCCCACGCCATGGAGGCCAAGGACCAGAGGGGAAACCCTTCTCCCATCTAGGGAGGAGGTCAAGGAAGAAGAAGACGAAGGGCCCCCCTCTCCCCTTCTCTTCCGGTAGCGCCGGAACGCTCCCGCGGCCATCATCATCACCGCGATCTTCACCAACACCTCCGCCATCTTCACCAACATCTCCATCACCTTCCCCCCTCTATCTACAGCGGTCCACTCTCCCGCAACCCGCTGTACCCTCTACTTGAACATGGTGCTTTAAGCTTCATATTATTATCCAATGATGTGTTGCCATCCTATGATGTCTGAGTAGATTTTCGTTGTCCTATCGGTGGTTGATGAATTTCTATGATTGATTTAATTTGCTTGTGGTTATGTTGCTGTCCTTTGGTGCCCATCATATGAGCGCGCGCGTGGATCACACCTTAGGGTTAGTTGTATGTTGATAGGACTATGTATTGGAGGGCAAGGGTGACAGAAGCTTCAGCCTAGCATAGAAATTGATGCATACGGGATTGAAGGGGGACCAATATATCTTAATGCTATGATTGGGTTTTACCTTAATGAACGTTAGTAGTTGCGCATGCTTTCTAATAGTTCCAATCATAAGTGCATAGAATTCCAAGTAAGGGATGACATGCTAGCAGTGGCCTCTCCCACATGATACTTGCTATCGGTCTAGTAAAGTAGTCAATTGCTTAAGGGAAAATTTCGCAACTCCTACCACCACTTTTCCACACTCGCTATATTTACTTTAGTTGTTTCTTTATCTTAGCAGCCCCTAGTTTTTATTTACGCTCTCTTTATTTTCTTGCAAGCCTATCCGAAAATTCCTACAAAGTACTTCTAGTTTCATACTTGTTCTAGGTAAAGCGAACGTCAAGCGTGCGTAGAGTTGTATCGGTGGTCGAAAGAACTTGAGGGAATATTTGTTCTACCTTTAGCTCCTCGTTGGGTTCGACACTCTTACTTATCGAAAGAGGCTACAATTGATCCCCTATACTTGTGGGTTATCCAGACCTTTTTCTGGCGCCGTTGCCGGGGAGCCATAGCGTGGGGTGAATATTCTCGTGTGTGCTTGTTTGCTTTATCACTAAGTAATTTTTATTTGCCATTCTTAGTTGTTCTTTATCTTTAGTTATGGATATGGAACACGAAATACCAAAAAAATTAGGCGTACTTGCCACTCATGGAGATGGGGAACGTCCTAAAACCCTCGATGCTCGTTATGTGACAGATATTATGTACTACTTTAATAATCCTGAGAAAACCCCATTCAATTATGTAATGGGAGTAACGTTGGATCAACGTGAATACTTTAGGGATTATCGCTTAACACAAAGAGGGAAACTATTATGGGATCAAATTCATATATTGAAGTGGTATGCTTGGCAACTATGCGTGAGTTATGATTACATTTGTTGCTCTAGGATGAAGGCTCCACACCTTCCCTTTTCATGCAAATTTAATGATAATAAAACCTTAGCTTCTTATGCTAATGGTATATATGATTACTATGATGTGGAACAAATAGAAGAATTTGTTGCTTTTATGGGTGCTTATGAAATTGAATCTATGTGTAAATAGTTTGAAGATTTTGATGATGCTATTTATAGATCTGAAAATTTAGCTATCCTCAAATATTGCTATGAGAATTATGAATAAAATTCCGATATTAATGCACTTATTGAGAAAGTCTCCACTGTCCAAGAAGAGACTAATATTTTGCAGGAATCTATGGAAGAAGAAATTGATGAAACTGTGAGCTCATTGGATGAAAAAGATGAGGAGGAGAGCGAAGAACAAAAGGAGGAAGAGCGGATTGATCACCCGTGCCCACCTTCTAATGAAAGTAACCCTTCAACTCATACATTGTTTAATTCCCCTTCGTGCTTACCGAAGGATGATTTCTATGATGACTATTATGATCCCATTAATTCTCTTGAAATATCCCTTTTTGATGATGCTTGCTATGCTTATGGCCAAGATGCCAATATGTATTATGCTTATGGAGATGAACTTGATATAGTTCCTTATGTTAAACATGAAATTGTTGCTATTGCACCCACGCATGATAGTCCTATTATCTTTTTGAATTCTCCCGATTATACTATATCGGAGAAGTTTGCACTTATTAAGGATTATATTGATGGGTTGCCTTTTACCGTTGCACATGATGATATTGATAGATATAATATGCATGTGCTTGCTGCTCCTACTTGCAATTATTATGAGAGAGGAACTATATCTCCACCTCTCTGTGTTTCCAATACAATAAAATTGCAAGAAACTGTTTATACTATGCATTGGCCTTTACTATGTGTGCATGAATTGTTCTTTTATGACATGCCGATGCATAGGAAGAGAGTTAGACTTCGTCATTACATGATATATGTTACTTTGTGCTCACTACTAAATTACAAATCATTGCTAATTAAAATTGGCTTTGATATACCTTGGGATCCGGGTGGATTCACTACTTGAGCACTATATGCCTAGCTTAATGGCTTTAAAGAAAGCGCTGCCAGGGAGACAACCCGGAAGTTTTAGAGAGTCATTTATTTCTGTTGAGTGCTTTCATATAGTTTAAAAACAACAAAAATAAAGAGGGGACCCAAAACTTTTCAAAAAGAAAAGCGAAAGTGAGAAAGACAAGCATTGTTGAAGTGGGAGCTAGCCTTGAACTTTGTTCATGCTCACGGAAACTTTGTGAATCTTGATTACAGACACTTTTCAACAAAAATAATTATCCCCTTGTACAATTCCATTGTATTATAAAAATAATGTGCCAAGGTTTGCCTTTAGGATGTTTACAATGCTTGTTGCTTTGTGCGGTGCAGGACAAAAACTTTGGATGTAGTGCGCGATTTTTAGGTTTTTACTGGAACGTCAAATGGTTCGGATTCTTTTTGCACTGTCTTTCTATACAAAGTTTTTTATTTTTTACAATTTTGGCAGAATTTTTCAAGTATCAGAAGTATGGTGAATGTTCGGATTGCTACAGACTGTTCTGTTTTAGACAGATTCTGTTTTTGATGCACAGCTTGCTTGTTTTGATGAAACTATCAATTTATATCAGGGGATTAAGCTATGAAAAAGTTATATTACAGTAGACAAAATGCAAAAACAAAATATGAATTGGTTTGCAACAGTACTTAGAGTAGTGATTTGCTTTATTATACTAACGGATCTTACCGAGTTTTCTGTTGAAGTTTTGTGTGGATGAAGTGTTCGATGATCGAGAAGGTTTCGATGTGAGAGGAATGAAGAGAGGCAAGAGCTCAAGCTTGGCGATGCCCGAGGCACCCCAAGTAAATATTCAAGGAGACTCAATGGTCTAAGCTTGGGGATTCCCCGGAAGGCATCCCCTCTTTCTTCAACAAATATCGGTATGTTTTCGGATTCGTTTCATTCATGTGATATGTGCAAATCTTGGAGCGTCTTTTGCATTTAGTTTTCATTTTTTATGCACCATGCTGGTATGAGATGGTCCTTGGTTGATTTATAGAATGCTCTATGCACTTCACTTATATCTTTTGAGTATGGCTTTATAGAATGCTTCATGTGCTTCACTTATATCATTTGAAGTTTGGATTGCCAGTTTCTCTTTACATAGACAACCGCCATTTCTAGAATGCTCTTTTGCTTTACTTATATTTGTTAGAGCATGGGAATATATTTTGTAGAAAGACTTAAAACTCTATTGCTTCACTTATATCTATTTAGAGAGATGACAGTAACTGGTCATTCACATGGTTAGTCATAAAGCCCTACATAAAACTTGTAGATCGCTGAATATGATATGTTTGATTCCTTGCAATAGTTTTGCGATATAAAGGTGGTGATATTAGAGTCGTGCTAGTTGAGTAACTGTGAAATTGAGAAATACTTGTTTTGAGGTTTGCAAGTCCCGTAGCATGCACGTATGGTGAACCGTTATGTAATGAAGTCAGAGCATGAGGTGTTTATTGATTGCCTTCCTTATGAGTGGCGGCCGGGGACGAGCGATGGTCTTTTCCTACCAATCTATCCCCCTAGGAGCATGCACGTATTACTTTGTTTCGATGACTAATAGATTTTTGCAATAAGTATGTGAGTTCTTTATGACTAATGTTGAGTCCATGGATTATACGCACTCTCACCCTTCCATCATTGCTAGCCTCTTCAAGATGCTGCATTGCCCTTTCTCACCTCGAGAGTTGGTGCAAACTTAGCGGTGCATCCAAACCCCGTGATATGATACGCTCTGTCACACATAAGCCTCATTATATCTTCCTCAAAACAGCCACCATACCTACCTATCATGGCATTTCCATAGCCATTCCGAGATATATTGCCATGCAACTTCCATCATCATCATATACATGACTTGAGCATTCATTGTCATATTGCTTTGCCTGATTGTAAGATAGCTAGCATGATGTTTTCATGGCTTGTCCGTTTTTTGATGTCATTGCTACGCTAGATCATTGCACATCCCGGTACACCGCCGGAGGCATTCATATAGAGTCATATCTTTGTTCTAGATATCGAGTTGTAATATTGAGTTGTAAGTAAATAAAAGTGTGATGGTCATCATTATTAGAGCATTGCCCCAGTGAGGAAAGGATGATGGAGACTATGATTCCCCCACAAGTCGGGATGAGAGTCCAGACGAAAAAATAAAAAAATAAAAAAATAAAAAAAGAGAAAGGCCAAAAAAAGAGAAGGCCCAAAAAAAAGAAAAAAATGAGAGAAAAAGAGAGAAGGGGCAATGTTACTATCCTTTTACCACACTTGTGCTTCAAAGTAGCACCATGTTCTTCATATAGAGAGTCTCTTGAGTTATCACTTTCATATACTAGTGGGAATTATCATTATAGAACTTGGCTTGTATATTCCAACGATGGGCTTCCTCAAATGCCCTAGGTCTTCATGAGCAAGCAAGTTGGATGCACACCCACTTAGTTTCAGTTTGAGCTTTCATACACTTATAGTTATAGTGCATCCGTTGCATGGCAATCCCTACTCCTCACATTGACATAAATTGATGGGCATCTCGATAGCCCATTGATTAGCCGCATCGATGTGAGACTTTCTCCTTTTTTGTCTTCTCCACATAACCCCCATCATCATATTCTATTCCACCTATAGTGCTATGTCCATGGCTCACGCACACGTATTGCATGAAAGTTGAAAAGGTTTGAGAAACGTCAAAAGTATGAAACAATTGCTTGGCTTGTCATCGGGGTTGTGCATGATGTGAATATTTTGTGTGGTCAAGATGGAGCATAGCCAGACTATATGATTTTGTAGGGATGAGCTTTCTTTGGCTATGTTATTTCAGTAAGACATAATTGCTTGGTTGGTGTGCTTGAAGTATTATTGTTTTTATGTCAAAGGATAGACTATTGCTTTGAATCACTCGTGTCTTAATATTCATGCCATGATCAGACATATGATCAAGATTATGGTAGGTAGCATTCCACATCAAAAATTATCTTTTTATGATTTACCTACTCGAGGACGAGCAGGAATTAAGCTTGGGGATGCTGATACGTCTCTGTCGTATCTATAATCTTTGATTGTTCCATGCCAATATTATTCAACTTTCATATACTTTTTGGCAACTTTTTATACTATTTTTGGGACTAACATATTGATCCAGTGCCCAATGTCAGTTCCTGTCTGTTGCCTGTTTTTGGTTTCGCAGAATATCCATATCAAACGGAGTCCAAACGGGATAAAAACGAACGGAGCTTATTTTTGGAATATTTGGAAAATCTGGGAGAAAGATCAACGCGAAATGGTGTACGAGGTGGCCACGAGGCAGGGGCCCACGCCCGTACCAGGAGGGCGCGCCCCCACCCTTGTGGGCCACCCGTAAGGTGGTTGATGCCCTTCTTCAGCCGCAAGAAAGCTAATTTTTGGAAAAAATCACGGCGAAGGTTTCAGTCCAATCGGAGTTACGGATCTCCGAATATAAAAGAAACGGTGAAAGGGCAGCAGAACAGAATGCAGAAATAGAGAGAAACAGAGAGACAGATCCAATCTCAGAGGGGCTCTTGCCCCTCCCACGCCATGGAGGCCAAGGACCAGAGGGGAAACCCTTCTCCCATCTAGGGAGGAGGTCAAGGAAGAAGAAGACGAAGGCCCCCCTCTCCCCTTCTCTTCCGGTAGCGTCGGAACGCTGCCGCGGCCATCATCATCACCGCAATCTTCCCCAACACCTCCGCCATCTTCACCAACATCTCCATCACCTTCCCCCCTCTATATACAGCGGTCCACTCTCCCGCAACCCGCTGTACCCTCTACTTGAACATGGTGCTTTAAGCTTCATATTATTATCCAATGATGTGTTGCCATCCTATGATGTCTGAGTAGATTTTCGTTGTCTTATCGGTGGTTGATGAATTGCTATGATTGATTTAATTTGCTTGTGGTTATGTTGCTGTCCTTTGGTGCCCATCATATGAGCGCGCGCGTGGATCACACCTTAGGGTTAGTTGTATGTTGATAGGACTATGTATTGGAGGGCAAGGGTGACAGAAGCTTCAGCCTAGCATAGAAATTGATGCATACGGGATTGAAGGGGGACCAATATATCTTAATGCTATGGTTGGGTTTTACCTTAATGAACGTTAGTAGTTGCGGATGCTTGCTAATAGTTCCAGTCATAAGTGCATAGAATTCCAAGTAAGGCATGACATGCTAGCAGTGGCCTCTTCCACATGATACTTGCTACCGGTCTAGTAAAGTAGTCAATTGCTTAAGGGACAATTTCGCAACTCCTACCACCACTTTTCCACACTCGCTATATTTACTTTAGTTGTTTATTTATCTTAGCAGCCCCTAGTTTTTATTAACGCTCTCTTTATTTTCTTGCAAGCCTATCCGAAAATTCCTACAAAGTACTTCTAGTTTCATACTTGTTCTAGGTAAAGCGAACGTCAA
This sequence comes from Aegilops longissima, assembly GCA_021605205.1. Taxonomy (NCBI): domain Eukaryota; kingdom Viridiplantae; phylum Streptophyta; class Magnoliopsida; order Poales; family Poaceae; genus Aegilops; species Aegilops longissima. The sequence continues at coordinate 571,226,208 of CM038679.1, read as the reverse complement.
GCGTGCGTAGAGTTGTATCGGTGGTTGATAGAACTTGAGGGAATATTTGTTCTACCTTTAGCTCCTCGTCGGGTTCGACACTCTTACTTATCAAAAGAGGCTATAATTGATCCCCTATACTTGTGGGTTATCACTTGCATAGGGAATCACAAACCTTAACACCAATATTCTTACTAAAGCATAATTAATCATGTTGGATTACGGGTTGTGGCAAACTCTTGAGGTTTGAACACTAGGGTGCGCACGAAGATCTCTCTCCCTCTCTAGCTTGCTCGCACTACGATCTCAAGGCCTAGCTCGCCGAACCCAATGAACAAGGGACGCAAGAGTTTATACTAGTTTGGGCCACCGTCGTGGTGTAATACCCTATTACAGTGTGGTGTGGTGGATTTCCTTGTAGGCTGGGGATGAACCAGTACAAGGGATGAACAACGTCCTGAGGAGAGGTGTTCTCGAGCTCGAGGAGCTTGTGGGTGTGTGTGGACGATCTAAATCTAGGATCCCCTTGCCTATGGTGGTGGCTAGTCCTATTTATGGAGGCCCTGGTCCTCTTCCCAAATGTTAGGCGGGAAGTGATCCCACAACGGCCAATTTTGAAGGGAGGCAACTAGTACAAGCTATCCTGACAAAAGGGGTCTTCGCCTGCCAAAGGCTCTGGTGGTGACACCCTCATGGGCTCCATGGTGACCTCCGTCTTGCCGTCCTGCAGGTCTTGGTCTCGTGGCACCGATATGGAAACCTTTGCTTGATGCCTCAGGACTCCTCGCCTGTGCTTGCCCCTTTAGCACCAAAGGGAAAACTGGTGCTCTGCGCCCGCTGGCGCCCGCCCGGCTTCGGTCGTCATGGCTCACCTCACGCGAACCTCACGAGGTGCCCCCTGCCTTGATATATCTACTCCTTGCGAGCCAGCCTAGTGAGGCTGCCCCTAAGGAGGTCTTGTGTCATCCGCCTCACGAGGCTTGGCCCCTTGAGAGGGTCTTGAGTGCTTGTTGATGAAGATGGACCATACCAGGCCACTGGTGGAGCCACGCCGTGGGCCGCAGGCAGGCAAGTCTGGGGACCCCCGTTCTAGAACGCTGACAGTAGCCCCCGGGCCCAAGGCACGCTCGTACTTGGCTTCGAGGCGAAGCCAAAGGTCAAGTGCGGAGTGCCGTGGGCCCCAATAGCCTGCGACCTTGATTGACGTGTGGCGATTGATAGGACGTGCGCGTCTTCGCTTCCCCACGCCACCTCGGCAACCGCCCGATTTGACGAGTCCCTGGCGCATGTAGAAAAACCATCATTACCTGCAATCGTGGAGGTAGACGGTTGGCCTCCTCCTGGCTATAAATGAGGAGGGGGTGGAGCCCCCGTTGCTCATCTCTTCCTCCATTACGCCTGCTTTTTCCTCTTCCTCCTCGCTTTGCTGCCTTGCTGCGACACCCATGGCGCCGATGAAGAGGTTCTTGGCCGTAGAGAAGGGGAAGGCTCGCCAGGATGGGCCCGGCTTGCCTCCGCCTAAGAGGGGGCGTGGCCGCCCCTGCAAGCACGCCGCCACCCCCGTGGTGGCCCCTCGTGGGCACGGCCGAACTTCTTCGGGGCTCGGCGCCGTTCCTGGCGGCCGCGGCGGCACCTCCCCACGCGGCGGGAGCCGCCCGAGGCGCGGTAGTCCCGTCAACGAAGGGAGGCGCGCCATGGTCGCCCGGTTGCCCCGGCCGCACTTCGAGTCAGCGGAGATGCTGCCGGAGTTCGTCGTGTGGTCAGAGAACCCGGCCGGCACCTGGCTTCAGCTTCCGCACTCCTTTTTTGGTGAGCTGTCAACCGCGGTTCCTGGTGGCCTCTGGCTGCAGGCCGACGGCTGCTGCAGCGAGGCCTCGTGGGTCGCGATGGAGGTCTCCGTCGCGGGCAATGTAGCCCTGGCCCGCGGCTGGCAGACGTTTGCCTGTGTGCTCGGTCTGAGCAGGCGGTGCACCCTGCACTTCAAGTACGATGGCGCTGCGACCCTGTTCGTGAGGGTGTTCAGGGAAGACGGTAGCCGCGCTGGGTGCTGCCCTGAGGACAGCGATGGTGACGAAGTGCTCGGCCTTGGCGATGGTCGTGACGAGGGGGAGGGCGAACTCGCCCTTGGCGATGGCCGTCGCTCATTCGACAACGGTAGTTCTTCCTCCGGCGAAAGCTCCAGCAGCGGTGGCTATGACCAGCCGCCACGTCGTCGGGCTCGCGTTCGAGGATGGTGGCGGGTCGTCCCGTCGCCACGCCCCAGTGAAGCGTGAGGAGGGCTCCGTCTGAGTACTGTCGGGCACTGGGAGCTGATCCTCGTGAGCAGTCGCGGGCGTAGGAGCCGCTTTTGCTTGTCTTTCCCTTTCTTCTTGTATTTCAGAAACAAGTATGGGGCCCTGCGAGGGCATGTAATGAACCGTAATGCTTATGCTGCTTTATGCTTATGTTTACCATTTCCGGGCTGTGTTGCGGCATCTGTGCTTTATGTAGGCATAAGGGGATAACTTAGCTTGGTACATCCAGGGTAGTTTCCGCTTGGTGTGGGCGTGCGCCTCCTAGCCTCTGGTGAGGCTTCCCCGCTGCCGACTTGAGGGACAACGAGAAATTGCAAAAATTTGTTAGGAAATCCTTATCCCTTCTTGCACAGGGCCTCGGGCATGGGCTGACCATGGCCCAGCGCACCGCATCGCAACACCCATGGGGTGCGGACTAAAACAGGGGTGCGCCAATTACGAGCTCGATCGAGGGCACCTCGCGAAGATCAGGGGAGCGCACACTCACGCACCTGTCCATCCCCCTTGCAAGGCGTACGCGGGAGAGCGTCGGGCAACTGTCGCCCTCCCTGACGCAAAACAAAGAACTGAGTGGGGAAACAGAGAGAAAAGGAAATCCGACCAAGCCGACGAGAAACACCAGAACTTAAAATTCCATTAAAAATAGGCAAGCCAACTACAGAAAGCAAATGAACAGCCGCGTCCGGCACCTAGTCTAGTCTTCTCACCAGCGCGGAGCTAAGTGCTGCCGCAAGGACGTTGGAGGGAGCCCCCGAGGCCCGAGGGCGGCACTCCGGAGTCTCCGGGGCATGTATAGCCTCACTCATTATTGTGAGAGTGTCATGAGCGGAGACCTTCACAGGCACTAGGCCTTGCTTCATGGGTAGAACTTCCGGAGGTGCTAGATGTTCCAGGCGTTCTGGATGGGGATCCCGTCCTGCGTCTCCAGGCGCACGGTGCCAGGCCTGGAGACGTGGGCAATCCTAAACGGGCCCTCCCACATGGGTGAGAGCTTATGCAGCCCTTCCCTGGAGAGCACCCGTCTTAGGACGAGATCACCCACCTCGAGCGTCCTGGAGCGGACGCTGCGGCAGTGGTACCATCACAGCGCCTGCTGGTATCTTGCCGCCCAGAGCGAGGCTTGATGGCGGCGCTCCTCCCCCAACACGAGGTCCATCCCACGCGTGGCGTCCTGACGTGCCTCGTCAAACACCAGGACCCGCGTGGAGCGATGCTTGACCTTGTGAGGGAGGACTGCTTCGACTCTGTAGACGAGGAAGAATGGGGTCTCGCCTATTGGCTTGGTGGCAGTGGTGCGGATGGACCACAACACGGACTGGAGCTCGTCGTGCCAGCCCCTACCGCAAGCCTCAAGCTTCTTCTTGAAGGTCCTGGTCTTGAGACCCCTCAGGACCTCTGCGTTCGCGCGCTCGGCTTGGCCATTGCTTCTGGGGTGTGCCACGGAGGCATAGCATATCTGCGTTCCAAGGTTAGCACAATATGTCTTGAAGAGATTGCTAGTGAATTGTGTGCCGTTGTCGGTGATGATGCAGTTAGGGACCCCAAACCGGCTCACGAGGCCTTTGATGAACTTAACTACGGACCCATCTGGGATGGTGCGGACGGCCTCCACCTCTGCCCATTTGGTGAACTTGTCGATGGCGACGTAATATCCTGGCATGAAACTGGCAGGCTTCGCAGGATCTTACCAGCTCGGCTGCGTCGTTGAGCGCCGCGGGCCAGTAGATCCCGCTGCGGAATGCCTGGCCCACCATGGTGCGCGACGACGAGTGATGCCTGCAATCTCCATCGTGTATGTAAACTAGCAGCTCCCTCCCCTGCTTCCTGGAGATGCGTCGTAAGGAAACATCATTCGACCGTTTCCTGTATAGCTCACCATCCTGGATGTAGTATGCCGTAGCCTGCCGGGCCACGTGCTCTGCGTCCTCCTCTTTCTCCGACAGCGTTCCTTGCGCCAGGTAAGCCCTGAATTCCTCGGTCCAGCACCCTTCCTGAGGTTCGAGCGCCAGGAGCAGGCGTGCTCCTGAGGTCGGGCCGCAAGCGGGTGCTCCCGAGGCTGGTGGCTGGGGAAGTTCCTCCTGAGGTGGTGTAGGCTCTGCAGCTGAGGGGGCCGCCGAGGGCTTGAAGAGTCGTTCCTCGAAGACACCAGGCTCTTGGGGCTGACGCCTTGACGCCCTCTTGGCGATCTCATCGACTTCCTTGTTAGTGCCGCACGACACGTGTTGTAGTTCCAGGCCCAAGAATTGCTTCTCCATTTTGTGTACCTCCGCGAGGTATGCCTCCATGTGCCCATCCCTCGGCTCGTACACCTTGTTGGAGGAGTTGACGAGGAGCTGAGAGTCGCCCTTGATGGTGAGGCGCTTCATTCCCAAACCCGCCGCCGCCTTGAGGCCAGCGATCAACTCCTCGTACTCCGCGATGTTTTTGGAGACCTTCTCGCCCCTCTGAAAGCAGAGTTGCACAACGTAGTATAGTTTGTCCTGGGTGGGCAAGATGAGTGCGGCTCTAGCCCCTGCGCCTTGAGGTGCGAAGGCGCTGTTGGTGTCAAAACCGGCGGATCTCGGGTAGGGGGTCCCGAACTGTGCATCTAGGCGGATGGTAACAGGAGACAAGGGACACGATGTTTTTACCCAGGTTCGGGCCCTCTCGATGGATGTAAAACCCTACTCCTGCTTGATTAATATTGATGATATGGGTAGTACAAGAGTGGATCTACCATGAGATCAGAGAGGCTAAGCCCTAGAAGCTAGCCTACGGTATGATTGTTGTTCGTCCTACGGACTAAAACCCTCCGGTTTATATAGACACCGGATAGGGTTAGGGTTACACAGAGTCAGTTACAATGGTAGGAGATCTACATATCCGTATCGCCAAGCTTGCCTTCCACGCCAAGGAAAGTCCCATCCGGACACGAGACGAAGTCTTCAATCTTGTATCTTCATAGTCCAGGAGTCCGGCCAACGGTGATAATTCGGCTATCCGGACACCCCCTAATCCAGGACTCCCTCAGTAGCCCCTGAACTAGGCTTCAATGACTTGTTCCTCCTCCGAATACTTCATAGAAGATTTTTAACACAAGGATAGTGTCCGGCTCTGCAAAACAAGTTCCACATACTACCGTAGAGAGAATAACCTTTGCACAGATCTGCTGATGTATTCCGCGGCGTGACATCACACCACGGCCAGGCCTTTATACGAATCGTTTTTACTGTTCCACCTCAGCGCGTTTAGTGAGACGGTTTCCTTGGCACGTCTTATCAGAGCGGAGATCGTGCCCCCTTATTCCGGGATTCCCATCAATACGGACGTGGGTAACCCAACCGCGCCATTGATTACGGCGCTTGGGAGATAAGCGAGTTTTACCTGGCTGGCGGGGGACGCATAGCTCGTCCGTCCATATAAGGGGATAAGGATCCACCTTTTCACCTACGCCTTCTTCCTCCTTTGCTCATCCATTTCCGCGCACTCGAGCTCCAGCGCCCAAGTCCGCACATCCCTCCTCAACCTTCTCCAGCCATGTCCGGAGCGGGAGGCAAGTGGATGGTCTCCTCCGTTACGGAGGGACAAGTCAAAAAGCTGTGGGAGGCCGGATACTTATCCAGCGACATCGCGCACCGGCTCCCCGATGAGGGGCAGGTCATTCCCACCCCCAGGCCCCATGAGAGGATGGTGTTCCTCACCCACTTCCTCCATGGACTAGGTTTTCCACTTCACCCATTTGTCCGGGGGCTGATGTTCTACTATGGCCTGGACTTCCATGATCTGGCCCCGAATTTCATCCTCAACATCTCGGCGTTCATCATCGTGTGCGAGGCCTTCCTCTGCATCCAGCCCCACTTCGGCTTATGGCTGAAGACCTTCAATGTCAAGCCGAAGGTAGTGGGCGGCCGCCAAGCGGAGTGCGGAGGTGCCATGGTTGGCAAGATGGCAAAAGTCCTATGGCTCGAGGGCTCCTTTGTGGAGACCATAAAGGGGTGGCAATCGGGGTGGTTCTACATCACCGAGCTGCGCGACTCTCAATGGGCGGCGGCCCCCGAATTCTGATCTGGCTTCCCCACACGGCTCACATCATGGAAAGAGACGGGCCTGACGTGGGGTAATTCGGAAGAGCTGTCCGGACTCCAAACCTGCGTCCGGAACCTGGTGGACAATAATCTCAGGCTTGTCAATGTAGTCCAGGTTATGCTCATCCGCCGGATCCTCCCATGCCAACAATGGGCCTTCAAATTGTGGGAGTTCGATCTGGCACAACACCAAACTCTGAAAAGGCTCTTCGACACTACGTACAAGATGCCTGGAAGGTGTTGTTCAAGGGCGCCGAGGCTCCCACATCCGCTACCGAAGTTCGCGGATTCAGCTCGCAGCGCCAAGCTACCGAAGTAAGCTATTTTAGCCTTTACGGGACTCTTTTTTTTCATAGTTTGACTCTATGTGGGATCTAAAACTCCGTAACCTTTGACAGGACTGGCTAAAGACGTCCGGACAGATTAACTATCCGGCCCCCTTGCCAGAAGACCCAGCAGACGCCCGATTGACGGGGCTGCTGGCTCCGGCACCTCACGTGGTGCCGGAGAAGAAGGCCACAGGAACTCGAAGGAGCTCCCGGCGCCAGGTGCTGTCGGACTGATCGTCCGACGACTCTGAGGCGGAATCCTCCCCTGAGGACGAGGAGGAGGAAAAAGAAGCCTCTCCCCCAGCAGGGGGAGAGAAGAAAAGGAAGGCCGCCCCGACTCGGGAGGCCAGAGGGTCCAAGAAAGGAAGGACCCTTCCTCCGGACTTCTCCACCAACGCCGACAACGACGAGGAGGAGTGGCCAACAAGGGCCAAGCCACTGGCGAGATCGTGAGTGTTCGGACTCCGTAATAGCTCATGACTTTTTATTTGTCGCATAGTGTCTTCTAACGCCGAATATAACCATGTAGCCGCCCAGGACGCAGGCTCGCCGCTTGCCGAAGCGGCTCCCTGGTCGTCGGATGTGAATAGCACTTCACTTCCGACCGCCTCCTCCCCTCACAACACAGACGACATCGCGGTGGAGTTCCAAAAGGGGCCCAGCCAGGAGGAGGTGGTCCTGGAGGCGTCGCAAGGCGACCTCCCGGACTCCGGGCGCGAAGGGGGCGAAACCCCAGAGGGCTCTAGGTCTGGCCCTGTGCCGGACTCCGTACCGGAACCTTTAGTGGTTCCAAAGTCCGGCAAGCGGCCCCTTCGTAATAAGGCTAAGACTATGACGCCGGTGAACTCCGTCCATCCGAAGGCACCGGATAGCTTGCTGGAGGCGCTTAACGGCGCCTCCATCGACGAGGAGCACCGCACTGTTATGAGTGTGGTGACCCAGAAAGTTCAGTCCGCCAAGGGCGGACTGACTGAAGCCTGTACCAGCCTTCTAACAGGCTTTGAGGTAAGTTTAGAATATGTAAAAAATATTACCGCATAGACAGTAGCCCCTGATGCTTAGTTCGGTGTTCGGAAAGAAAAGCTGGACTGAGGATCTAAAAAGATATACGCTGGAGTCTAACATAAGTATGTCAATATGGGAATGCAGGTTGCGCTGCTGACCTCTGTCGCACTGACTGCGGAGGTCAATGCATTGAAGCAGAGCCACGAGCGGTCCGAGAACGAGCTCGGCCTTGCCAAGAAGCAGCTCGAGGACAAGGAAGGTAAGTAATACCTTATTAAAGAAATACCTTACAGAAAGGATTTGGTTGCAAAAATGACAGGACTAACGTGGGTATTGTAGGGGCCATGAACAAGGTGGCGACCCTGAAGGAAGCGGTGTCCACGGCCAAAAGCAAAGCGGCCGCGGAGCGCACCGAGCGAGAGAAGCAGGAGGCGCGGGTGGCGGAGGTGCGGCAAGAGCTCTGTGCTCGTGGAAAAACACGAGAGTTTGGGCGTGACTCGAAGACTCGAGAGTCCGAGCTCGCCTCGGCTCTTGAGAGTGCCAAAGCCGCTAAGGCCGAAGCCCAAAAAGCCCTCCAAGAAATTGAATCATTAAAGAAGATAGCGGTGGGAAAGGCATTCTTTATGCAAAGCAAGCATGTGAAAGTGAATTATCTATTACTTACCCGAATCCGGAGCTCTCCAGGAGCATTCACAGATTTGCCCCGTAGTGTGTCTGATGCTGCCGCGTTCTACCGCGCCAAGGAGGGGAGCTCGATGGAAAAGGTGTTCTGGTCTCAAGATATCTTTGAGGCCGGACATCCGTGCCTGAGCGACCAGTGAAGCAGCTGGTCGAGCTCCACAAGGTCGCCGAACAGGCCATGAAGGGCCTCATAATTGGTGTGGCCATTGGAAGCCATGCACAGGAGCTACTTGGGCTAGTCGGCGGCTGGTGGACGCCTCATCCATGGATTGAAGTCATCAAGCGCTCCGTCTACATTAAAGGTGCCCGTAGGGCCTTGCCCGTGCTAAAGTGCACTTTGGCAAGCTGGATGCCTTGAAGCTTGTGACGGACGGGCCACCAAGGGCAAGGAGCATCGCAAGCCGAAATGTACTATGAGGGCGTCTGAAGGGTGCCCGCTTTATAGCGGTGAATGCTCCAAAGATGTAATTTTGAATAGACTCGCATTTGTTATCCCAGACGCTGAAAACTTGTTCATATCGCTAAGCAACGCTTGTGAATTTAAAATATTACATTCTCATGCGACCGTTTATCAAATTTGAGAGATGGCAAGTCGTTGGCTTTCAGCCCCATGCCACGAAAGTGCTGGGGTGTTCGGGATAAACTTGAGCGCTCTTGTTCCCATTCTTGGGTCCTTCGAGGAGGCGCTCAACGAACGAACAAGGCAACCGGACTATAATGCTTGAACGCTCTCACTTAGCCATAGAATTCTATAATTTTAAATTTCGGCGAAGCCCCTAGTATTCGGAAGACCGAGTTCGGGGCACCATCCACGCCTTGGCCGGACAATTCCGAATCCTCGCTCTAAGCGGCATAAGTCTTTAGGGACCCGAAAAAACCTCTCGAACAGCAACCGGCTCTCGCCCTATCATGACGGTCAGTTTTAGCTTTCTCCCGAGGTGCTCAACCCAGCTCAACCGGGCACAATCGCAGTGGTTCTCCCAGCTACCTTAGCCAATATAACGGAACGTAAGGTACCAAAACATGGGAGCCGGGCAAACCCAACTATTGACCCAAGACATGATTCGAGCCGATGCATATAATGCTATAAGTTCGGGTGCTGCACTTGTGAAAGTGTTCGACTTATCACACCATATTTTTGGGGTACTTAAGCCCTGGTGTATTGGCCGCACCAAAGTGTACGGGTGCAACATGTCATGAATGAACATATATATAGATAAAGAAAGGAGTGCAATAATAGGCAAAAGCTATGTATTGTTTATTCAAAAAGGTACTGCAATGAAAGCAGAACGATACAAATAGTGCGATAAGCAAGGGATGGGACTATTTAACATGTCCCCCTCTAGGGGTAAGCTGCGGGATGGTATGTAAAACATGTATAATGCTCGTAGTAGAGACCACCTGAACACTCGACGTAGCTTTCTACTTCCCTGGCTGTTGCATCCTAAGTTCGGCAATTCTAGTGCCGGACAGGGCTTCTGGAAAACGGAGTCCTGAAAGTAAGAGAAAAGAATAAAGAAAAGAATGACACAATCGGAGCCCCGTGCGGTTGAGCCGCGTGCAGGCGTGCCGTGGTCGTGCCCTCCCTTATGCCCATGGTATCTCCAGAGCGTAGTTATGTACGCGTAGTACTTGCTTCGCAATTTCGCGAGGGCTAGGGTTGGGGCCGGATTGCTACGCGTGCTCGAATCGTGCCAGGCGGTCTTGATGTAGGTTACTCCGGGCACGCTTGACGGTGTCCGGACGTTTAATAGCCGGACTCGAGAATTGCTGTGAGAGGCTGCTTTGCACCTCCGCCGCGAGGGCCGCCGTATGCTCCTCCGTTCGGAGAGAGCGTTCGGTGTTTCCATTGACCGTGATTACTCCTCGAGGGCCTGGCATCTTGAGCTTGAGGTATGCGTAGTGCGGAACCGCATTGAACTTTGCAAATGCGATTCGTCCAAGCAGTGCGTGATAGCCGCTGCGGAACGGGACTATGTCGAAGATTAACTCTTCGCTTCGGAAGTTATCCGGGGATCCGAAGACCACTTCGAGTGTAACTGAGCCTGTACAATTGGCCTCTACACCTGGTATGACGCCTTTAAGGGTCGTCTTTGTGGGTTTAATCCTTGAGGGGTCTATACCCATTTTGCGCACTGTATCCTGATAAAGCAGGTTAAGGCTGCTACCGCCGTCCATCAGGACTCGAGTGAGGTGAAATCCGTCAATGATTGGGTCAAGAACCAATGCGGCGAATCCGCCGTGGCGGATGCTAGTGGGGTGGTCCCTTCGATCAAAGGTGATCGGGCAGGAGGACCATGGGTTGAACTTCGTGGCGACTGGCTCCATCGCATATACGTCCCTTAGTGCACGCTTCCGCTCCCTTTTGGGTATGTGGGTTGCGTATGTCATGTTTACCGTCCGCACTTGTGGGGGAAGCCCTTCATCCTCTATTGTTCGTGCCGGGCTCCTCCTCGTCATCGCTATGCAGCCCTTGTCATTGAGTTCGCATTTAACTTGCTCGCTGTTTGAAGACCCAGCAATCCCTGTTGGTGTGGTTGGCTGGTATTTGGGGGTGCCATGTATTTGGCACGAGCGATCGAGTATTCGGTCCAGATTGGACGGGCCTGAGTATTTCTTTTGAGCGGCTTTTCCGCTGACCGGGTTTAGAGCCTCTGAATCCGGCATTGATCGTCGAATCTTCAGCATTATCGCCGTTAATGCGGCGCTTGTGCTTGTTGCGACGCGACCGCCATTGCTGTCCTTGGTATCCGAACTACCGTGGTTTTTGGTCAAGTTGTTGCTATGAGCTAGCCAGCTGTCCTCTCCAGTATAAAGCGGGTCATGAGCGTTGTGAGGGCTGCCATGGATTTCGCTTTTCCCGTCCTAGGTGCCGGGCAAGCCACTCGTCATGGATGTTATGTTTGAAGGCTGCAAGAGCCTCGCATCCGCATATCAACGATTTGATTTTTCTTGGTTAGGAACCGTGTCCGTAATTGTCGGCGATTCTTACGGATGCGAATTATGTGGCTGAGGTCATCGGCTTCGGTGGTCGCACATATGTGCCCCGAAAGTTATCAAGGAATGCGGCTTCCGGTCCTCCCAACAACCAATTGATTCTGGCCGGCAAGCTGTTAATCCAATGCCGAGCTGGTCCTTTAAGTTTGAGTGGGAGGTATTTGATGGCGTGTAGATCATCACCAAGGGCCATGTGGATATGGAGGAGGTAGTCCTCGATCCAAACCGCAGGATCTGTTGTGCCATCATATGATTCGATGTTTATGGGTTTGAAACCCTCGGGATTTGATGATCCATCACTTCGTGCAGTGAACATAGTGGGTGTCGGCGCCTCAGATTGAGCTATATCACAACGCAGCTCAAATGAGCTTTGTCTACTGTGTTCGGCCCGACCGGAATTGCTGTATCCGGCGTGACGGTTATCGTCGCGTGTCGTGGGCGCCCACGTGATCCGTGAGATCGATCTTGTTTGCCTTGCCTTGTCCTCCAATATGTCTCGCAGGTGCAGGCGCGTTTCCCGTGCCTTGGTACTTTTCGAGTGACGCTGGGTGCGGCTTGAATGGAGGGCCTAGAGGCCTCTCTGTCATGACCCGCACGGGTGGCCGGTCGGCCGCATCATGCGATGGTGATGTAGGTTTGGGTGCTTCCTCCTCTAATTGGGGTAGCAGCCTGCGTTTTGGGTATCTCTTGGAGGGGCGTTCGAGTTCATACTCTTCGGCTGCAAGGACTTCAATCCATCTGTCAGCTAGCAAGTCTTGGTCAGCTCTAAGCTGCTGCTGCTTTTTCTTGAGGCTGCTTGCCGTGGCCATAAGCCTGCGTTTGAAATGCTCCTGTTTGGCGGGGTCCTCAGGCACGACAAATTCGTTGTCGTCGAGGCTTGCCTAATCTTCGGAGGGAGGCATATAATTATCGTCCTCCACCTCCCTGTCTGCCGCTCTATCATGAGGGCTGGCTTCTCCCTCCTCCCGTGCTGAATCGATGGAGGGGTTGTCTTGACCTTGTCCGGGTGTTATTATCTCCGTGCGGAATCACCGCTTTTGCTGTGGCGGATTTAGAGCAGTCACGACGCCGGCGCTTGGGCTGCTTCTTGGAGGGTCATCCTCCGTTGTTCCATCGTCGTTCCCATCTTTTGGGATGTCCACCATGTATATGTCGTATGACGAGGTGGCCTTCCGGCCTTGTAGGCGCTGGTTCTTGGTCGCTCTCGAGCATCATCGTCCATACCGTCGATGTCTTGGTCGAAGTCGAGCATGTCGGTTAAATCATCGACAGTGGCTACAAAGTGGGTGGTGGGTGGGCGTTGAATTTCTTCGTCGTCCGCATCCCAACCTTCCTGACCATAGTCCGGCCAGGGCTCTCCTGATAAAGAGAGAGACTTTAGTGAATTCAGGATGTCGCCAAAGGGCAAGTGCTGAAAGATGTCCGCGGCAGTGAACTCAATTGGATTCGATTGGCGGGGGCGCGGAGGGTTCGGAGTCCGGAGAGGAGTCCGGCACCTTGGAGTCACGGTCTTCGCAAAGGACAGGGATGGAGTTCGGCTTAATCGCCGTAGAGATCGTAGCCTCCGAGGCGGTGTCCAGCCACTCGTCCTCGATCGGGAGTCGGCTCGAACTAAGGGTCGGAGCGGACGCCGGTGCGACCTCGAGGCACTTGTTCGCGGCAGAGCTAGATCTTGCCCATCGAGACAAGGCGCGCTTGGCTGTGGCTCAATCCGTCGAAGATCAAGTCTCCGCAGATGTCGGCCGTGTAGTTCAAAATCCCAAATATGACCGATGGCGGGCGTAGCTTCGATCTGCTCCAGATGGCCAAGTGAATTGGCCCGCGATGCAAAGCCGCCAGATATCGAAGATCTGTCCGGGAGAAAAGTCTCACCTCGACGCGTCGTTGTTGATGATCGAAGGAGCCATCGGGCCTAAGGATGACGACACAGAGGAACTCTCAAGGAAAGCACCAATGTCGGTGTCAAAACCGGCGGATCTCGGGTAGGGGGTCCCGAAGTGTGCATCTAGGCGGATGGTAACAGGAGACAACGGAGACGATGTTTTTACCCAGGTTCGGGCCCTCTCGATGGAGGTAAAACCCTACTCCTTCTTGATTAATATTGATGATATGGGTAGTACAAGAGTGGATCTACCACGAGATCAGAGAGGCTAAACCCTAGAAGCTAGCCTATGGTATGATTGTTGTTCGTCGTACGGACTAAAACCCTCAGGTTTAGATAGACACCGAATAGGGTTAGGGTTACACAGAGTCGGTTACAATGGTAGGAGATCTACATATCCGTTTCACCAAGCTTGCCTTCCACGCCAAGGAAAGTCCCATCGGGACACGGGACGAAGTCTTCAATCTTGTATCTTCATAGTCCAGGAGTCCGGCCAACAGTGATAGTTCGGCTATCCGGACACCTCCTAATCCAGGACTCCCTCAGGCGCCATCGAAGTACATGACCCAGCCATCGGGCGCTTCACTCCCGGGCGAGAGGGATCGGTTCTCGCCTGCTTCGGGCTCCGGAGCGTCGGTCCATTCTGCCATGAAATCAGCGAGGGCGGCGCCCTTGATGACCCTGGTGGTGCTGAACTCCAGCTGAAACGCCTGGAGTTCGATGTTCCAGTCACAGACTATCCCCGCAGCGTTGGGGCTCCGGAGCACCCTCTCCAGTGGGTAGGCTGAGACTACCTTAATTGGGTGGCCTTGGAAGTAATGACGCAGCTTGCGCGAGGCCACCAGGAGTGCGAGTAAAAGCTTCTGAGGCATGGGGTATCATGCCCTTGCGTCCCGTAACACCGTGCTGACAAAGCACACCGGGTGCTCGACAAGGGCGGGAGCATCGATGGAGTCTGCGGTTTCTGGAGGTTGTGGCTCCTCCTGAGGTGGGGGGATCTCAGGAGCTTGGTCATCGATCGGGGCCTCTCCAGGCCCGCGAAAGCCGTCTTGCCGGGCTTGATCATCTGCGGGCGTCGTCGTGGCTCTAGCGGCGCCGTCTTGGAGTCATGCCGCCCTGGCTGAAAGGGCGGCATTACGCAACGTACTCTTGCCCGGGCACTCCTCCCGGATCGCCACCAATGCCGCTCTAGCTGAATGGGGGGTGGCAGCCAGGTAGAGCACTAGGGGCTCAAGGGGGCGAGGTGCTACCATCACAGGCGAGCTGGTCAAGTATCTCTTGAACGGGCCCTTCTTCTTCATCAGCTTGAAGAACGACAGGGCGCGCTCCCCCAGCTTGGAGATGAAGCGCCCTAGCAAGGTCACACAGCCCGCGAGCTTCTGCATTTCCTTGAGAGTTTGCAGTGGGCTCATGTCTTCTATCGCCTTGACCTTCTCTAGGTTGGCCTCGATCCCCCTGTGCGGCACGAGAAAGCCCAGTAGCTTGCCGGAGGGGACACCGAACACACACTTCTCCAGATTGAACCGCAAGTCCACCTGGCGCAGACTGGCGAAGGTCTCCTCCAGGTCCTGAAAGAGAGTCCTCGCCTCCCGAGATTTCACCACAATCTCATCAACGTAGGCCTCCGCGTTCCTCCCGAGCTGCTGGCCCAAGGCGATGTGCATCAGCCGATGGAAGGTCGCCCCAGCGTTGCGCAGCCCGAACGACATGCAGGTGTAGCAGTACACCCCACACGGGGTCAGGAAGGCCGTCTTATCGTCATCCTCCACCGCCATCTTGATCTGGTGGTAACCCGAGAAGGCGTCCAGGAAGCACTGCAGGTCGCACTCAGCTATGGATTCGGTGATCTGGTCGATGCGCGGAAGCGGGAACGGGTCCTGAGGGCAGGCTTTGTTGAGGTTGGTGAACTCGACGCACATGCGTTCCTTTCCGCCTTTCTTGGGCACGACGACGGGGTTCGCGAGCCACTCGGGGTACCAGCCTCACGGATAACACCTGCCGCTTGCAGCTTGCGGGTCTCCTGGACGATGAAGGACTGCTTCTCCGTGGATTGTCGTCACGCCTTCTGCTTCACGGGGCACACGTTGGGGCACGCCCTCAAATGGTGCTCGATCACCCCCCTTGGGACCCCTACCAGCTGCTTGGGCTCCCAGGCGAAAACCTCCTTGTTCGCGCGCAGAAACTTCACCAATGCCTCCTCTTCGTCCGGGTCGAGGTTGGTGCCTATGGTGAAGGTGGCTCCCGAGGACCCATCCTCCTCGACCGATCTTGAGTGAACAACTGCTTCTTTTTCGACGCGCGGTCCCCTTAGCCCCTGGGGCGGCTTCGTCGGCCGGGCGCACGGCCGCGGTGGCCCTGAAGGCTAGCTTGAGGGCTGTCAGAGCCTCTTTGGTGTCCCCCGCCACGGTGAGAACGACGTTGCTCCCGGGCATCTTCATGAGGTTGTAGGCCGGATGGGTGCCGCCATGAACTGAGCCAGAGCTGGGTACCCGAGGATGGCGTTGTATGGGAGGCCTATGCGGGCGATGCCGAAGTCGATCAGCTCGGTGCGGTAGTTGTTCCTGGTACCGAAGGTTACTGGGAGGCGTATCTGTCCCAGGGGGCGGGTGGACCCGCCACCGACTCCGGAGAAAGGCTTGGTGGGATGGAGCCGGCCGTGCGACACATGCAGGAAGCCGAAAGCTTCCATAGAGAGCACGTTGAGGCCAGCCCCGCCATCGATGAGGGTCTTGGTCATGGCGACGTTACAAATGGTGGGCGTCCAGAGCATTGGGAGCGCACCCGAGCCAGCTATGGTAGCGGGGTGGTCCTCTGAGTTGAAGGTGAGGTCGGACTTGGGAGCCGCCCATCCCGGAGGGGCTCCCTGCTGCACAGAGGCGGCGCCGATCTGGCGGAAGAACTGCTTGACGTGGCGGTCCGAGAGTGGTGCCTGTGAGCCGCCGAGGAGGGCTGCGCCGGCGATAGGCGCCGGCGCCGCGAATCGTGCGACGAAAAGGCCGTGTAGCTCCTCCCAGGAAGCCACAGAGGACCCTGGAAGGTTGAGCAGCCAGGCGCGTCAGCGAGGGCCATGGGGGACCAGTTGGCCATGACCTTGTCATCGCCCCCAGCCTCCAGAATGGCCTCCTCGTACGCCAGCAGGAAGCCCGACGGATCCGCCGCGCCGTCATAGCGGGGTGGCAACTCCGGCCTGAACTTGAGCGGCCACTGCACCCGCCGTAAGGCGGGGGTGAGGGCCCTGAGCCCCCTGGCGCGATCACGGGCGTCCGTCGATCCAGTCGGAGGAGCGGCGTCGGCCATGGGGACCGAACGGAGAGGTAGAGTCGGCGGAGTGTGGATCGACGACGGGAAAGCTTCAGCGCACCCCTACCTAGCGCGCCAAATGTTGGATTATGGGTTCTGGCAAACCCTTGAGGTTTTAACACTCGGCTGCGCATGAAGATCTCTCTCCCTCTCTAGCTCGCTCGCACTACGATCTCAAGGCCTAGCTTGCCAAACCCAAAGAACAAGGGACACAAGAGTTTATACTGGTTCGGGCCACCGTTGTGGTGTAATACCCTACTCCAGTATGGTGTGGTGGATTGCCTTGTAGGCTGGGGATGAACAAGTACAAGGGATGAACTGCCTCCTAAGGAGAGGTGTTCTCGAGCTCGAGGAGCTTGTGGGTGTGTGTGGATGATCTGAATTCAGGATCCCCCTGCCTATGGTGGTGGCTAGTCCTATTTATAGAGGCCCTGGTCCTCTTCCCAAATGTTAGGAGGGAAGGGATCCCACAACGGCCAATTTTGAAGGGAAACAAATAGTACAAGCTATCCTGACAAAAAGGTGGTCTTCGCCTGCCAAAGGCTCTCGCGGTGCCGCCGCCGTGGGCTCCGCAGTGACCTCTGTCCTGCTGGTCTTGGTCTCATTGCACCGATATGGAAACCTTTGCTTGATGCCTCGGGACTCCTCGCCTGCTCTTGCCCCTTTAGCACCAAAGGGGAAACTGGTGCTCTGCGCCTGCTGGCGCCCGCGTGGCTTCGGTCGTCATGGCTCACGTCACGCGAACCTCGCGAGGTGCCCCCTGCCTTGATATCTCAACTCCTCGCGAGCCAGCCTAGTGAGGCTGCCCCTGAGGAGGTCTTGTGTCGTCCGCCTCGCGAGGGTCTTGAGTGGTTGTTGATGAAGATGGGCCGTACGAGGCCGCTGGTGGAGCCACGTTGTGGGCCGCAAGTAGGCAAGTCTGGGGACCCCCGTTCCCAGAACGCCGACAAATCATCAACATGACTCACACATCACTATCATCATATCTCAAGACTATTACAAATAATCAAGTTTATTTTGTCCAATGATCTTCATGAAAGTTTTTATCATATCGCTTTTGAATATCTATCACTTTGGGCTACTTTCATATGTTGCTTTTGATAAGCTTAAACAAATCTAAGTGAAGAACATGAGCATAAATGTTTTCTTCTCTAAAAATAATATAAGTGAAGCATGAGAATTTTTTTTCAAAAATAATAAAGCACACCGTGCTCAAAAAGATATAAGTGAAGCACGAGAGCAATTCCATAGCTCAAAAATTTAAGTGAAGCGCATAGAGCAATTCTATTAAATCATAGCATAATTTTGGCTCTCTCAAATAGGTGTGTTCAGCAAGGATCCTTGACACAAAGCAAAAAGCAAAACAAGCAAAGACTCATATAATACAAGACGCTCCAAGCCAAACTCATGATATGTGACGAAAATATAGCTCCAAGTAAAATACTGATGGTTGTTAGAAGAAAGAAGGGATGCCACTCGGGGCATCCCCAAGCTTAGTTGCTTGTTCCTCTTTGGATTATAACTTGGGATGCCATAGGGCATCCCCAAGCTTAGGCTCATCTTACTCCATATTCCTTCATCCATCGTGATCTCACCCAAAACTTGAAAACTTCAATCACACAAAACTCAACAAAACCTTCGTGAGATCCGTTAGTATAACAAAGCAAATCACTACTCTAAGTACTGTTGCAAACCCATTCATATTTTATTTTTACATTATATCTACTGTATTCCAACTTTACCATGGCTTATAACCTGCAATACAAACCATAGATTCATCAAAATAAGCACACAATGCAAAGAGAACAGAATCTGTCAAAAACAGAACAGACTGTAGCAATCTGAAAATTCAAATACTTCTGTAACTTCAAAAATTACGACAACGTGGGTAATTTGTATATTAATCTTGTGTACGAAAATCAGGATTTTATCGTGCTTCTGTGATTTTTAATAATTCTGTGACTGGCGCACAAAGTTTTTGTTTTTTCAACAAGATCAAATCAACTATCACCCAACATGATCCCAAAGGCTTTGCTTGGCACAAACACTAATTAAAACATAAAAAACACAATCATAACAGTATCATAATTATGCAAATAGTCAAGAACAGAAAGAAAAAGGCAAAAATAATTTTTATTCATTGGGTTGCCTCCCAACAAGCGCTATCGTTTTATGCCCCTAGCTAGGCATAATGCATAGATCTAAGTATTGTCATCTTTAGTTCTAGTTCCATAGGATGCCCTCATAATTGATTCATATGGTGGCTTAATTCTTGTTCTAGGAAAGTGTTCCATACCCTTTCTTAGTGGAAACTGAAATTTAATATTCCCTTCTTTCATATCAATCACGGCACTAATTGTACGTAAAAACGGTCTACCAAGTACAATTGGACAAGATGGATTGCAATCAATATGAAGGAGAATAAAATCTATGGGCACATAATTCCTTTTTGCAAGAATAAGAACATCATTAATTCTTCATATAGGATTTTTGATAGTGGAATCTGCCAAATGCAAATTTAATGAACACTCTTGAATATTGGTTAGACCAAGCACATCACATAAAGATTTAGGAATTGTGGAAACACTAGCACCCAAATCACATAAAGGAAAACACTCATAATTTTTTATCTTGACTTTGATAGTAGGTTCCCATTCATCGTGTAATTTTCTAGGAATTGAGATCTCTAATTCCAACTTTTCTTCCAAAGCTTTCATCATGGCACCTACGATATGTTTAGTAAAAGCTTTATTTTGTTCATAAGCAAGGGGCAAATTTATCATGGATTGCAACAAAGAAATACAATCAATCAAAGAACAATTATCATAATTAAAGTATTTGTAATCCAAAAGAGTGCGCACATCACTATTTAAAGTTTTGACCTCTCCAAACCCACTTTTATAAATTGTTTCAACAAGATTTTCACCCTCTGAATTACCGGGATGCCTTCTAGCTAAAGTTAACTCTTCTTCAGTCTCTTTATCATTAATCTTAATCTTACTAAACAAGGATTCAATAGAAGAAACACCAGTCATTTTATCATCTTCATCATTTTTAGCTTCTAAAGAGATTGGTTTAGCTGCCATTTGATTCACTAGGGTAGCTTGGGCATCGGATATTTTGCCTATTAAATTTTTAGCAAAAACGTACTTAGATTGGAGATTACAAACTTCTCTACTAATATCATCGAGTTGCTTTGTTATAGCATCTAGCACAACAGGGTGTTCCTTAAGTTCTTCGATAAAATATTTATTGTGCTCAAATTGTGTAGTCGTATATTCCTTTGTACTTTTCTCAATTTCAAGCAAAATATTGGGGTAAGGAACATTATGTTATTTCCTTTGAGGCATCAATGATCCGCAAACAATGTTGCACACAAAAACAGATCTGACGAGAAAACGGCGAACGACGAAGAGGGCGAATAAAATGACAAATTTTTGTGAAGTGGGGGAGATGAAAATGAGAGGCAAATGGCAAATAAAGTAAATTGCAAGGAGATGAGATTTGTGATTAGGAACCTGATAGTAGGGCCTACCTGATAGATGTTGATGATGTCTCCCCGGCAATGGCACTAGAAATTCCTTTTGATGTCGCTTGAACTACGTCGGTATTTCCCCAAAGAGGAAGGGATGATGTAGCACAACTACGGTAGGTATTATCCTTAGTGATGAAACCAAGGTTATTGAACCAGTAGGAGAATCACGCAACACTATGTAAAAGGTACCTGCACACAAAGAACAAATACTTGCAACCCGACGCATAAGAGGGGTTGTCAATCCCTCCCGGGTGAAAAGATAGAAAAATTTGTAGTAGATTGGATAAATAGATCTCTCGATAAAACAAAATAACATAAATAAAGAAAAAGTGCAGCAAGGTATTTTTGGGTTTTTGGAATAATAGATCTGAAAATAAAAGCGAATAAAAATAGATCTTGAAGGCAAATATGATAAAGAATAGACCCGGGGGCCGTAGATTTCACTAGTGGCTTCTCTCGAGAAAAATAGCATACAGTGGGTAAACAAATTACTATTGGGCAATTGATGGAACTTAAAATAATTATGACGATATCCAGGAAATGATCGCTATATAGGCATCACATCGAAGATTAGTAGACCGACTCCTGCCTGCATCTACTACTATTACTCCACAAATCGACCGCTATCTAGCATGCATCTAGTGTATTAAGTTCATGGAGAAACGGAGTAATGCAATAAGAACGATGACATGATGTAGACAAGATCTATTCATGTAGGAATAGACCCCATGTTGTTATCCTTAAAGAACACTGCAAGATCGAACCCATCACAAAGCACCTCTTCCCATGGCAAGAAAAACCGATCTAGTCGGCCTAACTAAACCAAATATTTGAAGAAGAAATACGAGGCTATAAGTAATCATGCATATATGAGACCAAAACTCAAATAACTTTCATGGATAAAATAGATCTGATCATAAACTCAAAGTTCATCAGATCCCAACAAACACACCGCAAAAAGAGTTACATCAAATAGATTTCCAAGAGACCATTGTATTGAGAATCAAATGAGAGAGAGGAAGCCATCTAGCTACTAACAACAGACCCGAAGGTCTACAATGAACTGCTCACGCATCATCAAAGAGGCACCAATGAGGATGATGAACCCCTCCGTGATGGTGTCTAGATTGGATCTCGCGGTTCTGGAACTTGCGGATGCTGGAATTGTATTTCGTCGACTCCCCTAGGGTTTCTGGAATATTGGGGTATTTATAGAGCAAAGAGGCGGTGCAGGAGGCCACCAAGGTGGGCACAACCCACCAGGAGGTGCCTCGGCCCCCAGGCGCGCCCAGGTGGGTTGTGCCCCCCTTGGGGCACCCCTCTGGTACTTTTTCGGACCATCTTGTGTCTTCTGGTCCAGAAAAAATCTCCAAAAAGTTTCACTGCGTTTGGACTCCGTTTGGTATTTATTTTCCGCAAAGTAAAAAACAAGAAAAAAATAGCAACTGGCACTGGGCACTATGTCAATAGGTTAGTCCCCAAAAAATGATATAAAGTTGCTATAAAATGATTGTTATACATCCAAGAATGATAATATGAAAGCATGGAACAATCAAAAATTATAGATACGTTGGAGACGTATCAAACACTGACACGTCACATGTCGCAACGTGGAAGTTCTACATTTTTTCGTAGATTCGTTTATTGAAACCGTTTTATCTCTTAAAACCGTGTGTCCAAATCCTGAACCGTTCTCACTGTTGGATTTCTCGCGTCGAGATATTGAAAACTAGATCACATGTTAGGATGTGTTTGCTTTAACGGGCTCGCTAGAGTGGTTGTTAGTATCCCGACCAGGTGGCTAGGGATACCCCTTTTTCTGTTTGGTTGGATGGGTGGGGTTATCCCATTTTGGTGTAAAGGATGAACCATGGTTTAGGATAGCAATTGGAGTGTTTTCTTTGAGGGATGAATGAAGGATAAGGTTCTGGCAACCTTTTCTACTTGAGGTGGTGAGATCACCCTAAGAATTTGCACTTTTTCAATGGATGGGAGGAAAATACCCTCATAATTTGCACCTTTTCAATGGAAGGAAGGAATACAATATGTACAACCATACTTTTGAATTTTTAACTATTTCACTGCAGAGCAAAAACAAGGATTAGGGAAGAAAACTGAAAATAGGAAAAGAAGTGAAAATAAGAAAGGACATGGAAAAAACAAAAAATGCTATAAAAATATTAAAAACATAAAATGTCAACCGAAAAAACGCGGACCCAGAAGCACGTTTTTTATTCCTTTTCCCCCTTTTCCAGAAGCACCGATGTGCTTCTCACGGAAACAATTATGTACCTCCATGAGAAGAAAATCTGTGCTTCTCATGGGAGCACATATTTTTTTCCAGCGCTTCTTGTGGAAACAAATCTGTAACTTCATGAGAAGCAAATATGTGCCTCTCATGGAACCACAAATTATTCCCTTTTCCACTGTGCTTCTCATGGAAGCAAATATCTGCCTCCATGCAAGACAAGTATGTGCTTCTTGTGGAAGTACAATTTTTCATTTCTGAGAAGCACTCCTGTGGTGAAGCAAATCCGTGCCTTCTTTTTTCACACAAAAATTAAAGTTCAGGAAGTTTTTTCTCTTTTTGAGAAGCATAGCGCGGAAGCAAATGCATGCCTCCACTATAAGAGCCTCTCTAGCAGACCCCGTATAATGTAGATCCGCAAAATGTGTTTACAATTTGCTGAAAAACAGATTTGCGGGTCGACGCGTGTTGGCTACTGTCACGCCCAATATGCGACCCTATCCAAAAGGAACTCGACGGTCCCACCAAGGATAGACCCGCATATTGAAATGCTTTTGCAAGGTGGATATCATTACATCAACATTACATAATACATAGGGATACATACATAAGGCACAAATGCCACAAGAATACATCAACATCAAATACAAGAACAACATCCGACTACGGATGAAACATAAACAGAAACTCAAACGACATCCACCACGCTAGCCCAGGCTGCCGACACGGAACCTATCACCGATCAAGAAGAAGCGTAAGAAGAACTCCAACACAAGCAAACATCGCTCTCACGCCATGATCATCGCAAACCTGTACACGCAATCGGTGGTGTAGTAATCTGTGAGCCACGAGGACTCAAAGAATCCCATTACCATGGGTATCAAGACTAGCAAAGCTTAAATGGGAAAGGAAGGGGTAAAGTGGTGAGGTTGCAGTAGCGACTAAGCATATATGGTGGCTAACATGCGCAAATGAGAGCGAGAAGAGAAACAAAGGAACGGTCGTCAACTAGTAATGATCAAGAAGTGATCCGAACTCCTACTTACGCCGACATAACCCGAAACCGTGTTCTCCTCTCGATCAACCCGAAAAGAGACACTCACGGTTACACACACGGTTGGTGTATTTTAGAAGAGTTTGCTTTAAGTTTACTACAACCGGATATTAACAAATTCCCATCGCCACATAACCGCTGCACGGCTCTCAAAAGTTTATACCTGCAGGGTGTCCCAACTTAGCCCATGATAAGCTCTCGCGATCAACGAAGGATATTCCTTCTCCCGGAAGACCCGATCAGTCTCGGAATCCGGCTATAAGACATTTCGACAGCAATAAAACAAGACCAGCAAAGCCGCCGGATGTGCCGACAAATCCCGATAGGAGTCGCACGTACCTCGGTCTCGGGGCACACCGGATAAGTCAGCCTACGAGTAAAACCAGCCCTCGAGTTGCCCGTGGTGGCCCCTGAGCTGCTCGGTTCGACCAACACTCGAAGGAGCACTGGCCCGGGGCTAAAATAAAGATGACCCTCGGGCTCCGAAACCCAAGGGAAAAAGGGCATAGGTGAGGCAAATGGTAAAACCAATGTTGGGCCTTCTTTGAAAAGTCTTATTCAAAGCGAACTGTCAAGGGGTCCCATAAATCACCCGACCGCGTTAGGGACGCAAAACCGGGAACATAACACCGATATGACGGAACCTAGGGCGGCAAGAGTGGAACAAAACACCAGGCATAAGGCCGAGCCTTCCACCCTTTACCAAGTATATAGATGCATTAATTAAATAAGATATATTGTGATATCCCAACAAGTAAACATGTTCCAACAAGGAACAACATCTCCATGTTCCAACAAGGAACAAACTTCATCTTCACCGCAGCTAGCAACGCTATAAGAGGGCTGAGCAAAGCGGTAACATAGCCAAACAATGGTTTGCTAGGAAGGGTGCAAAAGGTTAGAGGCTGACATGGCAATTTGGGATGGCTTGATAAACAGGTAATAGGTAGCGCAGCATAGCGATAGAACGAAGCAACTAGCATAGCAATGATAGTAGTGAGATCCAGGGTAGCGGTCATCTTGCCTGAAATCCCGCAAGGAAGAAGAACGAGTCCATGAAGAAGACGGACGGATGAAGCCGAACCAAGCGTAGACGAACGGATCCTCACGATCGCAACGAAACAGGAACTAACAAGAAGAAGCACACAACATAGTGAACACACCACACATGAACAAGGCATGATGCACAACAAAGCATGACAAGCTACATGAAGCTACTCATGGCAAGAGATGATGCAAACAAGAACAACACATCAAAGCAAGTTTAAATGAGCAACTTGAGCGATGTCCGGCGCCCCTTGGGCAATCAGGGTCTATGCCAACCCGACGTCTGGCTCATCCGGTGTGCCCTGAGAACGAGATATGTGCAGCTCCTATCGGGATTTGTCGGCACATTCGGGCGGCTTTGCTGGTCTTGTTTTATTGCTGTCGAAATGTCTTGTAGTCCGGGATTCCGAGATTGATCGGGTCTTCCCGGTAGAAGAAATATCCTTCGTTGACCGTGAGAGCTTATAATGGGCTAAGTTGGGACACCCCTGCAGGGTAATATCTTTCGAAAGCCGTGCCCGCGGTTATGAGGCAGATGGGAATTTGTTAATGTCCGTTGTAGAAAACCCGGTTGACCTCAAATAAAATACACATCAACCGCGTGTGTAACCGTGATGGTCTCTTCTCGGCGGAGTCCGGGAAGTGAACACGGTGTTGGAGTTATGTCTGACGTAAGTAGTTCAGGATCACTTCTTGATCGCTACTAGTTCCAAGACCGTGCCTTGCTTCTCTTATCGCTCTCTTTTGCGAATGTAGCCACCATATACGCTAGTCGCTTGCTGCAGCTCCACCTTACCACTCTGCCCTTCCTTTAAGCTTAAATAGTCTTGATCTCGCGGGTGTGAGATTGCTGAGTCCCCGTGACTCACAGATTCTACCAAAACACTTGCAGGTGCCGACGATGCCAGTGCAGGTGATGCAACCGAGCTCAAGTGGGAGTTCGACGAGGAACGTGGTCGTTACTATGTGCCTTTTCCTGATGATCAGTAGTGGAGCCAGCTTGGGACGATCGGGATCTGTGTAGCATTTGGGGTATCTTCTTTTATTTTGGTTCCGTAGTCGGACCTTGAGTGTACTCAATGATGGATGTTTATTTATGTACTGTGTGAAGTGGCGACTGTAAGCCAACTATGTATCTCTTTCCCCTATTTATTACATGGGTTGTGTGAAGATTACCTCACTTGCGACATTGCTTTCAATGCGGTTATGCCTCTAAGTCGTGCCTCGACACGTGGGAGATATAGCCGCATCGAGGGCGTTACAAGTCGTTTCATAGTCTAACTGATTCTGTGAGCTTTCAATTCTCGTCAACTCGTCGTTCCTCTCTTCTTCTTGAGTGCTCTCGATTCTTTGCTTCTTCTCTTGAGTTTTTGCTTCACCTCATCCTTTTTCCCTTCCGTCTCGGTCCTAAGATCTCGGGACGAGATATCTTGTTAGTGGAGGAGTGTTGTAACGCCCCGGATTCGATGCGCCAGGTGTCCTTCAGTTATTCACCGTCGTTGCCATGTCATGTGCTTGCGTGTTGCACTTTGCCATGTCATCATATGCATTTCATATCATGTCATCATGTGCATTTCATTTTGCATATGTGTTCGTCTCATGCATCCGAGCATTTTCCCGTTGTCCGCTTTGCAATCCGCACTCCTATGTCTCCGCGCCCCCTTTTACCTCTTTTCGTGTGCGGGTGTTAAACTTTCTCGAATGGCCGAGGTTTGCCAAGCGGCCTTGGTATAGCACCGTAGAACCGCTGTCAAGTTTCGTGCCATTTGGAGGTCGTTTGGTACTCCAACGGTTAACCGGGTAACCGCAAAGCCCTCTTTGAGTTGCAGCCCAACACCCCTTCCAAAGTGGCCCAAAACCCAGCAAACTCCCCTCCATGCTCTCGGTCGTTCGATCACGATCGCGTGGCCGAAAACCGCACCTCATTTGGACTCTCCTAGCTCCCTCTACCTATAAATATGTGATCCCCTCCGGATTTTCGCGCAGTCCAACCCAAGTCTCCCTCCTCATCGCGCCACCGGACACTTCGTCCCCGCGCCGGACAATGTCCAGCCGTCGCCGCCACCTCACTCCGGCCAATAGGGCGCCGCCACGTCAGCCTTCGCGCGCCCGCCACTCACCGCCGCCACGTGGCAACCGCCGCCGCCACCCTCCGCCGCCCGCCCATGGAGCCCATCGCGGGCCACAGGCCAGCGGCCGCTGCCGCCTCGCCCGTTTCGCCCGAGCCCGTCTCGCTGCCGAGCCGCCGCCACCCGCCGCTGCCGGCGCCGCCCGCTTATCTCCGGCTGCCGCCCGGCTTCCTCGTCGGCGCGCCCGCCGCCGCCACACAGCCGCCATGGCGCCGCCGATGTCCCCGCCGCCTCGGCCCTTCTCCCTCCGGCGGGCCTCCGCCGCCTAAATATCGCCTCGCCGCCGCCAGCCTCCGCCTCGTCACGCCCGGCTGCCGCCTCGCTGCATGAACCTCACGCCATTGGCCACGACGCCCGCGTCGCCGACCCGGACCCGCCGCCCCTCGGCCGGATCCCGCCGCCCCTTCGTCTCCCTCCTCGGCGGCGTCTCCTCCGGCGCCCTGCTCCGGCGAGCCCGGCCCCGCCTCGATCCGATCCAGATACGGTCAACAAGGTTGACTTCCCCCCCCCGAAAATTCCACTAAGTCCCCGTGCCTGCAGATATTTTGTGGCATTTTCGTTGCATCATAACTCTCTGCATATAGCTCCGTTTTGCGCGTGTAATATGTCAAAATGTTCGTCTCGATGAGTAGATCATTTCATCTCATTGCATCATTTTCATTTGAGCTCATCTTGATGCCAGAAATGCTGTTGGAAGAGTGCTATGTGATGTTAGTTTCTGTTTCTTAACAGAACATGCACTTTTGTCATTTTTGCCATGATTGATGTGTGCATCCTATGCTCTTGAGTCATACATGTGTTTTGTAATATGCCATGCCATCTTTCCAGGGGTGTATTCCATGTATTTTTGTGATCTATGTGGTGACTAGCACAAGCATGCAAACTAGGCTTCCTGATGTTGCTGTTTTCAGCCCTGTTTTGCTGATATTTTTATGCCATGTTAACTTGATGCTACCGAGAGATCCATGCATATTTTGAGATACTTCAGTAAGGATGTTTTGTTAAACATGACTTGCTCTATCCATCCATGCCCTTGTTTGCAATTATGGAGTGCCATAGCTTGAGAAAATCAAGCTCTACTTTTGCTATAGAATGTTCCTGGCAGATTGTTTACATGTTATTCAATTTTGCCAAGGTTGTTTTGGTTGATCCTTGCATGCTATGTTGTTGCTCTTGCCATGTATAGCTTCTATGCCATGTCTTCTTACTGTTGGTTGCCTTGCCATGCCATGTATTGCTCTGTGGTGAGTGGTTCAAGCTAACCAACATGCCTACTCATTGTTGTTTCTGCCATGTATGAATCTGTAATATAACTTGCCATGTTTACGTGGGTGCCATCATATCTTCTGATCATTTTTGGCTTATGGTCAGTAAGGGACTTTTGTTATATGCAATTAGTAGATTCATGCCATGCCTTTGTTTGCCATGTTAAGTTCCTGTAACATGTTGTTTGATAGCTCTAAACATTGCAACCTGATGTTATTTCTGCCAATGCCTGAAACTGTTATTACTTGCAATCTTGCCATGTCATTTTGAACATGTTCTAGTGATTTCTGGAGATAGCTCAGTGTTCATGTTTTGTCATGCTTTACCTGTACATCATGCCCATGGCTTTTGTTATTATGTTGAGGTCCTGTAGCATGTTGTTTTGATGCTTGCAATATGCCTACTTGCTGTTTTGGACAGATTGTTGCTATAACTTGTATTGGGTGTATGTGTTGATCCGTTGCTCCGTTTTGAGTGTGCTCTATATGAAACTTGCTTGATTTTGCATGTAGTTTCATATTATCATGTTGCATCCTTGTTTTGAGGTGTTTGCTTGATGTTTGTATGCATTTTGCATCAATGCCATGTTTATCTTGTTTTGCTCATATCTTCTAGACCGTAGCTCCGAATCTAATGAACTTTATATGTAACTTGACTAGAATTTCGTGTAGATCATCGTGGTGCATCTTAACTTGCTGTTTAACAACTTGAACATAAGGTTTATTCAGATCTGGAACAATTTCGAAATTTGCATATGAGGACTTACCAGAATTGTTATGTGTTGTTTCCGGCCTCATTTAAACTTGCTTTGATGTGTTGTTCTTGTTTGCAGCATCTCTTGCCATGAGTAGCTTCATGTAGCTTGTCATTCATCATGTTTGTTGTGCATCATGCCTTGTTCATGTGTGGTGTGTTCACTATGTTGTGTGCTTCTTCTTGTTAGTTCCTGTTTCGTTGCGATCGTGAGGATTCGCTCGCTCACGCTTGGTTCGGCTTCATCCGTCTGCCTTCTTCATGGACTCGTTCTTCTTCCTTGCGGGATTTCAGGCAAGATGACCGCTACCCTGGATCTCACTACTATCATTGCTATGCTAGTTGCTTCGTTCTATCGCTATGCTGCGCTACCTATTACCTGTTTATCAAGCCATCCCAAATTGCCATGTCAGCCTCTAACCTTTTGCACCCTTCCTAGCAAACCATTGTTTGGATATGTTACCGCTTTGCTCAGCCCCTCTTATAGCGTTGCTAGCTGCAGGTGAAGATGAAGTTTGTTCCTTATTGGACATGTTTACTTGTTGGGATATCACAATATATCTTATTTAATTAATGCATCTATATACTTGGTAAAGGGTGGAAGGCTCGGCCTTATGCCTGGTGTTTTGTTCCACTCTTGCCGCCCTAGTTTTCGTCATATCGGTGTTATGTTCCCGGATTTTGCGTCCCTAACGCGGTCGGGTGATTTATGGGACCCCTTGACAGTTCGCTTTGAATAAGACTTTTCCAAAGAAGGCCCAACATTGGTTTTACCATTTGCCTCACCTATGCCCTTTTTCCCTTGGGTTTCGGAGCCCGAGGGTCATCTTTATTTTAGCCCCCCGGCCGGTGCTCCTTCGAGTGTTGGTCCGAACCGAAAGCAGATCATGGGGCCACCACGGGCAACTCGAGGGCTGGTTTTACTCGTAGGCTGACTTATCCGGTGTGCCCTGAGACCGAGGTACGTGCGACTCCTATCGGGATTTGTCGGCACATCCGGGCGGCTTTGCTGGTCTTGTTTTGTTGCTGTCGAAATGTCTTGTAGCCGGGAACAACACATAACAATTCCGGTAAGTCCTCATATGCAAATTTCGAAATTGTTCCAGATCTGAATAAACCTTATGTTCAAGTTGTTAAACAACAAGTTAAGATGCACCACGATGATCCACACGAAATTCTAGTCAAGTTACATATAAAGTTCATTAGATTCGGAGCTACGGTCTAGAAGATATGAGCAAAACAAGATAAACATGGCATTGATGCAAAATGCATACAAACATCAAGCAAACACCTCAAAACAAGGATGCAACATGATAATATGAAACTACATGCAAAATCAAGCAAGTTTCATATAGAGCACACTCAAAACGGAGCAACGGATCAACACATACACCCAATACAAGTTATAGCAACAATCTGTCCAAAACAGCAAGTAGGCATATTGCAAGCATCAAAACAACATGCTACAGGACCTCAACATAATAACAAAAGGCATGGGCATGATGTACAGGTAAAGCATGACAAAACATGAACACTGAGCTATCTCCAGAAATCACTAGAACATGTTCAAAATGACATGGCAAGATTGCAAGTAATAACAGCTTGTGCATTGGCGTAAATAACATCACTTGCAATGTTTAGAGCTATCAAACAACATGTTACAGGAACTTAACATGGCAAACAAAGGCATGGCATGAATCTACTAATTGCATATAACAAAAGTCCCTTACTGACCATAAGCCAAAAATGATCAGAAGATATGATGGCACCCACGTAAACATGGCAAGTTATATTACAGATTCATACATGGCAGAAACAACAATGAGTAGGCATGTTGGTGAGCTTTAACCACTCACCACAGAGCAATACATGGCATGGCAAGGCAACCAACAGTAAGAAGACATGGCAT
This sequence comes from Aegilops longissima, assembly GCA_021605205.1. NCBI lineage: Eukaryota > Viridiplantae > Streptophyta > Magnoliopsida > Poales > Poaceae > Aegilops > Aegilops longissima. The sequence goes on along the minus strand of CM038679.1, from coordinate 571,195,736 downwards.
AGAAGCTATAAATGGCAAGAGCAACAACATAGCATGCAATGATCAACCACAACAACCTTGGCAAAATTGAATAACATGTAAACAATCTGCCAGGAACATTCTATAGCAAAAGTAGAGCTCGATTGTCTCAAGCTATGGCACTCCATAATTGCAAACAAGGGAATGGATGGATAGAGCAAGTCATGTTTAACAAAACATCCTTACTGAAGTATCTCAAAATATACATGGATCTCTCGGTAGCATCAAGTTAACATGGCATAAAAATATCAGCAAAATAGGGCTGAAAACAGCAACATCAGGAAGCCTAGTTTGCATGCTTGTGCTAGTCACCACATAGATCACAAAAATACATGGCATACACCCCTGGAAAGATGGCATGGCTTATTACAAAACACATGTAGGACTCAAGAGCATAGGATGCACACATCAATCATGGCAAAAATGACAAAAGTGCATGTTCTGTTAAGAAACAGAAACTAACATCACATAGCACTCTTCCAACAGAATTTCGGGCATCAAGATTAGCTCAAATGAAAATGATGCAATGAGATGAAATGATCTACTCATCGGGACGAACACTTTGACATATTACACGCGCAAAACGGAACTATATGCAGAGAGTTATGGTGCAACGAAAATGCCACAAAATATCTGCAGGCACGGGGACTTAGTGGAATTTTCGGAGGGGGGGGGAGTCAACCTTGTTGACCGGATCTGGATCGGATCGAGGCGGGGCCGGGCTCGCCGGAGCAGGGCGCCGGAGGAGACGCTGCCGAGGAGGGAGACGAAGGGGCGGCGGATCCGCCGAGGGCGGCGGGTCCGGCCGGGCGACGTCGGGCGGCGCATGGGCGGCGCGTGAGGTTCATGGACGGAGGCGGCAGCCGGCGGACGAGGCGGAGGCTGGCGGGGAGGCGATGGCCGAGGCGGCAGAGGCGCGCCGAGGGAGAAGGGCCGAGGCGGCGGGGATATCCGGCGGCGCCATGGCGGCAGCGGCCGGCGGCGGCGGGCGCGGCCGGGAGAGAGCTTCGGGCGGCGACCGGAGATGGCGCGGGCGGCGCTGCCAGCGGCGGCGGGCTCGCCGCGCGAGGCGGGGCTCGGGCGAACGGGCCGGGCGGCGGCGGCGCTGGCTCCTGGCTCGCTGATGGCTCCATGGGCCGGGCGGCGGAGGGGGGCGGCGGCGGTTGCCACGTGGCAGTGGCTGAGTGGGCGGGCGCGCGAAGGCTGACGTGGCGCCTCTATTGGCCGGAGTGAGGTGGCGGCGACGGCTGGACATTGTCCGCGCGGGACGGCGTGTCCGTGGCGCGATGAGGAGGGAGACTAGGGTTGACTGCGCAAAATCCGGAGGGGATCACATATTTATAGGTAGAGGGAGCTAGAGAGTCCAAATGAGGTGCGGTTTTCGCCACGCGATCGTGATCGAACGACCGAGAGCATGGAGGGAGTTTGCTGGGTTTTGGGACACTTTGAAGGGGTGTTGGGCTGCAACTCAAAGAGGGCTTTATGTTACCCCGGTTAACTGTTGAGTACCAAACGACCTCCAAATGGCACGAAACTTGACAGCGGTTCACCGGTGCTATACCAAGGTCGCTGGCAAACCTCGGCCATTCCGAGAAAGTTTAACACCCGCACACGAAAAGAGGTAAAAGGGGGCGCCGGGAGACATAGGAGTGCCGGATTGCAAAACGGACAACGGGGAAAATGCTCGGATGCATGAGACGAACACATATGCAAAACAAAATGCACATGACGACATGATATGAAATGCATATGATGACATGGCAAAGTGCAACACGCAAGCACATGACATGGCAACAACGGCGAATAACTGAAGGACACCTGGCGCATCGAATCCGGGGCGTTACAGCTACGCGGGGTTTGCTCGGCCGCAGCCCGTGTCGACCCGCAAACTAAAAACCCTAGATTAGCGAATCTCATAGCGATTTCGACAATTGAGTTCAAATTCGAATAATAAAACATAGTTCGCGCGCAAATAAAAGCATAGTTTTGTATTACAAACGCAAAAGGACTTCATGCAAAAGCGACGACCATGTCCAGCATCATCTTGGTCGCTTTTCAGCCATCGTCATGATCTTCACTCCGCACTACCTCCATCGATGCCATCGCCGCCCCCGAATCCATTGCCGACACTTGTTCCAACACCAACACCGAAAGCACCACCGGGCGCACTTAAGGCATCAGTGACATTGGTTCCAAACCCCGATGAGAAAACACCGTCGACACTGTAACACGCACCGGCCGCCCCAAACATCGTCCTCTTCAAGATGTCTCTCCTTGCCATATCATGCCATTATTTGGTGATGTCGTCCATGTCAGCGCGGTTCAATGTCATGATCCTATTCTCTTCGGCAAGAAGCCTGGACATGGCTTTGTTCTCAGCGGCACGTGCTCTTCCCTCGTCAATGGCCGCCTTGCGCAACACCTCGTCCTTGAGCAATTGCCACTTATCTTGCTTCTCTCATGCCTTCTTCTCGGCCAACTCTTTCTTTGTCTCCAATGTCTTCGCTAACATCAACTCATTCGATTGCACCATGGCATCTATCTTGTCTTGCGAGCTCGATGCTTCGTGTTCCCTCTTGATCTTCTCCTTTGTCTTCTTGTCACCATCGGGCTTGTTCAAGTTTCTTGGGCCATCATCATCTTCATCCATGTTCGTAAGTGAACCTCTCTTCGGTGGGTATTCTTTGTCAATCAAGTTCCACTTGTCGCACTCTTTGAGCAAGTCCGAACAATGAGCTAGTTTAAATTTTTTGCCTTCAGAAGCTTCCATGTCTTTGTATCTTTGTTGGGCAATTTTCTCCTATACAATTAAAACAAAGTAAAATGATGCAATCACTTCAAATGGTAAAAATGATGTGCACAACTTGGGACGTGAAAACAAGCTCACATACTCAGACTCCATGGTTCCACTTGGAGGTGCATTGCGAACTTGTTCCAAGCAAGAAGGCCAGCGGCTACAAATCAGCTTGATGACGTCCCAACGACCTTGGAGTGACCGAAAGGTGCGTGGAGTCCTATTGGGATGCTTCCCCATCATGCAGAAGTACTGATCTTCGATTCTTTGCCAATAACTATTGGCGGTTTGAGATGTACCTGTGCAAGCATCGAGAGACACCGCACTCCGAGCCTTGATCAAGATTTGATCTTCCAACATCGTGTAGTTCTTCGATCTGGCTTTTTTTTGCTTGCAATTGTTCATACGCCCCCTCATCTACCTTCTCCACTTCATCTTCACCACCGTGATCATCCACGCCAGCCTCCATTTCATTGTAATCGAAATCAGCAAATGGGGCTTGATCAATGTCGACGGCGTTGGTGTCCAACAAGTTGACGAACTCGATAGTAGCATTGTTTGAACCACCGCTATAGTGAGTGACATCAAGTCACGAGCTATCACAATGGCGAAAAGTGAAGCAAGTAGGAGGGATCGAAGATGCATAACTTCTGGCCATTTCATCGAACACCTCACCTGCGGTGGAAGTAGTGCAATCGAATGGCATCATTAGGGAACATCTTGCCGGGCGGAGGGAGTGGATGAAGGCGCCGACCTTTTCGTAGGAACCTTCTTGCGCTTCACGCCCGAAACCTTGCCCACCTTGTCCGCCAGCGGCCGGGCAAATCGCGCAGCGGCGGCGGTGTTGGGTGTGCGTGCCTTTCCGGTGGGGCCAGCCGAATTGCCGCCCTGCACAACCACGGTGCCCTGCCGCTTGCGGGCAGGACCGGTGGTGCCTTGGGCGATGGCGTGGGCGACATGACCGGCGGCAAGATTCACCGGAGGGGATTGCGCGTGCGCGACCACCACGGTGATGGGGGACGGCTGGGAGGCTTCCATGTCGGTGAAGAAATGGCCGGGGAAGATCAACCGGAGCGGGTGGTGGCGGGGCAATGGCGGCCGAGGGGGCGGGGGAGCGAGAATGGCCGTGCGGAAATTTCCCTCGCGCCAAATCTCGCTGCGGATAGGGGGCGAGCTCGGGTCGGCCTCCAACCCCGTGAATCTAAAGGTTGAGGGAGAACTTTTTCCGCGCCCTGATAACCCACAAGCATAGGGGATCGCAACAATTTTCGAGGGTAGAGTATTCAACCCAAATTTATTGATTCGACACAAGGGGAGCTAAAGAATATTCTCAAGTATTAGCAGTTGAGTTGTCAATTCAACCACACCTGGATAACTTAGTATCTGCAGCAAAGTAGTATGGAAGTAGTGGTAACAGTAGCAATGGAAAAGTAAAAAAGCGAAGAACAATATGTGAAGAGCTCGTAGGCATTGGATCGGTGACGGAGAATTATGCCGGATGCGGTTCATCATGTAACAGTCATAACATAGGGTGACACAGACCTAGCTCCAATTCATCAATGTAATCTAGGCATGTATACCGAATATAGTCATACGTGCTTATGGAAAAGAACTTGCATGACATCTTTTGTCCTACCCTCCTGTGGCAGCGGGGTCCTAATGGAAACTAAGGGATATCAAGGCCTCCTTTTAATAGAGTACCGGAACAAAGCATTAACACATAGTGAATACATGAACTCCTCAAACTATGGTCATCACCGAGAGTGGTCTCGATTATTGTCACTTCGGGGTTGCCGGATCATAACACATAGTAGGTGACTATAGACTTGCAAGATAGGATCAAGAACTCACATATATTCATGAAAACATAATAAGTTCATATCTGAAATCATGGCACTCGGGCCCTAGTGACAAGCATTAAGCATAGCAAAGTCATAGCAACATCAATCTCAAAACATAGTGGATACTAGGGATCAAACCCTAAAATAACTAACTCGATTACATGATGGATCTCATCCAACCCATCATCGTCCAGCAAGCCTACGATGGAATTACTCACGCATGGCGGTGAGCGTCATGAAATTGGTGATGGAGGATGATTGATGATGACGACGACGACGGATTCCCCTGTCCGGAGCCCTGAACGGACTCCAGATCAGCCCTCCCGAGAGGTTTTAGGGCTTGGCGGCGGCTCCGTATCGTAAAACGCGATGAATCCTTCTCTCTGATTTTTTTCTCCCCGAAAGTGAATATATGGAGTTGGAGTTGAGGTCGGTGGAGTGTCAGGGGGCCCACGAGGCAGGGGCGCGCCTCCCACCCTCATGGACAGGGTGTGGGCCCCCTGACGTGGATTCTTCTTCTAGTATTTTTAATATTTTCCAAAAATATGTTCCGTGGAGTTTCAGGTCATTTCGAGAACTTTTGTTTCTGCACATAAATAACACCATGGAAAGTCTGCTGAAAACAATGTCATTCCGGGTTAGTTCCATTCAAATCATGCAAGTTAGAGTCCAAAACAAGGGCAAAAGTGTTTGGAAAAGTAGATATTACGGAGACGTATCACGCCCCGCAAAAAAAATTTACGGGTCGGACGCGTTTGCGGGGTCTGATCGAGCAACGTTTTCCGCATGGACCCGTATTTTGACGGTTATTTTGCGGGCCGTGGCATTATACGGGGTCTGCTAGAGATGCTCTAAGAAAAATTGTATTCTTCGTGGAAGCACAAAAGAATTGCGCAAAAAAATCATGATTCTTTTTCCTTTCCGGGAAGCTTCTCACAGAAGTAAGTTTGTGCCACCATGAAAAGCAGATCTATGCTTCTCGTGGAAGCACAAAAAATATCACGCCCAAAAGAATTTACGAATTATTTTCTCCAAAATGTAGGGAAAACCAGATGAAATCGAAAACCCAAAATACCCTAAAAAATACTCCATCAAAAATCCATAAATACGTACAGAAAAATGGAAAAGAACCCCAAAGGGAGCGCCCAGTACGTATTTGGCAGTGGCTGGACGTACCACTTGACATTCTCTAAGGGTACCAAAAGTGACCGTTGAAGGCGCCCCCCCCCCCACAAGGGTATCCTCCACATAGTTGTTTTCGTCTTTCACTTTTGCCAGATCTATCTATAGATATTTTTTCTACAAGGTAAAAGGGAGTTCTATTCCTGAATTATAGATCTATCTATAGAGATATTACTAGTCCCGTGTCCCACATTCCCTCGTCCTGGCCATCTAGTTCGCCGGTACTAACTAATAATTCATCCTACAAGCAATGTTTTTTTTCAAACACAGCACATGCAAAGTCACTCACACAACACACGTATAGTCACCTCTATGAATGCACACACACACTCTCTCTCTCTCTCTACTCTTATGAGCATCTCGGATAGACCGAGTCGACACATCATCTTGAGATTGACGAATTCGCCATAGACACCTTCATGGTCGACGGGAGCGCCTCCTCCCACTGAATGCACATCGCCGGAAGGCCTGGAATAAATCCAGAAAAATGCGAGCACCACTGTCAAACCTAGGACTTGAGCCTTGGTGGGTTGGGGATACCACTGTTCTCCTACAACCATCTAATCATAGGTTGGTTGTTTCGCCCACGAGCAATGGTCCCCCCTTTCTTGTATAACCATCTAATCATAGGTGATTCTCGTGCAAGTCAAACGATTGTACATTTGACCAAGATTATAGAAGAAAATGTTGAATACCGATAATGTATGAAATATACTTTTCATGATGGATCAAATGATATAAATTTGATTTTGTAGATATTGATATTTTTTAGCAACTTGGTAGAACATTCACACGTTTGACTTTCTAAAAAGTTAATACACCATATATTTTAAAACGAGGTAAAAGCACTGGGGGTCCTAGAACTTTCTCAGGATGTGATGGTTTAGTCCTACAACTTGCAAAATGGACCTACCCAGTCCTACAACTTGCATCATATGTGCAACTTTGGTCCTGGACCAATCAGAGCTCGACAAGTAGACTCCTCATGCCCGAGCCGGTCAACGCCCGCGTTTTTGCAAAGAGCCCCATGCATTTCCTCATTATTAACCCGCAGTACAAGCTGGAGAGTGATGACCACAAGTATAGGGGATCAATCGTAGTCCTTTCAATTAGTAAGGGTGTCGAACTCAATGAGGAGCAGAAGGAAATGACAAGTGGTTTTCAGCAAGGTATTGTCTGCAAGCACTGAAATTATAAGTAACGAGTAGTTTGATAGCAAGATAATATGTGACGAGCAAGTAACGATAATAGTAACAAAAGTGCAGCAAGATAGCCCAATCCTTTTGAGGCAAAGGACAGGCCAAAAAGGTCTCTTATGATAAGCAAAGTGTTCTTGAGGGTACACGGGAATTTCATCTAGTCACTTTCATCATGTTGGTTTGTTTTGTGTTCGCTACTTTGATAATTTGATATGTGGGTGGACCGGTGATTAGGTGATGTTCTTACTTGAACAAATCTCCTATTTATGATTAACACCCTCGCAAGCATCCGCAACTACGAGAAAAGTATTAAGAATAAATTCTAACCATAGCATTAAACTTTTGGATCCAAATCAGTCCCTTACGGAATAGCGCATAAACTAGGGTTTAAGCTTCTCTCAGTCTCACAACCCATCATCTAATAACTACTCCACAATGCATTCCCTTAGGCCCAAATATGGTGAAGTGTCAGGTAGTCGACGTTCACATGATACCACTAAGGGAATCACAACATACATACCATCAAAATATCGAACACATATAAAATTCACATGACTACTTGCAAAAAGATTTCTCCTGTGACCTCAAGAACAAAAGTAACTACTCACAAATGATAATCATGATCAAGATCACAGGGGTATTAAATAGGATAATGGATCTGAACATATAATCTTCCACCAAATAAACCATATAGTAATAAACTACAAGATGTAATAAATACTACTAGTCACCCACAAGTACCAATCTATAGTTCCGGTAAGAAGATTGAACACAAGAGATGAACTAGGGTTTGAGAGGATATGGTGTTGTTGAAGATGTTGATGGAGATTGCCGTCCCCAAGATGGGAGAGTTGTTGGTGATGATGATGATGATTTCCCCCTTCGGGAGGGGCGGAATCGCTCCGTCAGAGGGCAAAAGTGCTCCTGCTCAAGTTCCGCCTCGAGACAGCGGCGCTTCATCCCGAAAGTCCTCTCCTTATTTTTTTTCTAGGTAAAAATGACTTATATACTAGAACAGGGGAACCGAAGGTTGGCCGAGGAGGGCACAACCCACCATGGTGCGCCTAGGATCCCTGGCGCGCCCAGGTGGGTTGTGCCCACCTGGTTGGCCCCCTCTGGTACTTATTGGCTCAAATATTTCTTAATATTCCATAAAAATTTCCCGTAAAGTTTCACCTCATTTGGAGTTGTGCAGAATAGGTAGCCTGACGTAGCTTTTTCAGGTCCAGATTTCTAGCTGCCGGAATTCTCCCCCTTTGTGTGTACCTTGCATATTATGAGAGAAAAATCATTAGAAATACTCCAAAAAGCATTATTATACATAAAAAAAATATAAATAACATTAGGTAAACATGATGCAAAATGGACGTATGTCTACTACGCAACTTTATTCTTGTAGACACGTGTTGGGCCTCCAAGCGCAGAGTTTTGTAGGACAGTAGCAATTTTCCATCAAGTGGATGAACTTAGGTTTATCAGTCTGTGGGAGGCGTAGGATGAAGATGGTCTCTCTCAAACAACCCTGCAACCAAATAATAAAAAGTCTCTTGTGTCCCCAACACACCAAATACAATGGGAATTTGTATAGGTGCACTAGTTCGGCGAAGAGATGGTCATACAAGTGTAATGTGGATAGTAGATATTGATTTTTGTAATAGGAACAATAAAGAACAACAAGGTAGCAGTTGATAAAATGGAGAACAAACTGTATTGCAATGCTTGAAAATGAGGCCTAGGGTCCGTACTTTCGATGAGCAATCTCTCAACAATGCTAATATAATTGGATCATATAACCATCCCTCAAAGTGCGATGAAGAATCACTCCAATGTTCCTATCTAGCGGAGAATATAAGAAGAAATTGTTTGTAGCTATTCTTTTCGATCGATCTATCCAAGAGTTCGTACTAAAATAACACCAAGTTATTCTTTCTGATAGATCTATCAAGAGTTCGTACTAAAATAACACCAAGTTATTCTTTCTGATCGATCTATCAAGAGTTCATACTAAAATAACACCAAAACAAATTCAGATTCATAATACTCAATCCTACACAAAGAACCTCAAAGAGTGCCCCAAGATTTCTACCGGGGAAACAAAGACGAGAACGTGCAACAACCCCTATGCATAGATTACCCCAATGTCACCTCGGGAATCCGTGAGTTGAGTGCCAAAAGACATATCAAGTGAATCAATATGATACCCCATTGTCACGACGGGTATTCATAGCAAGACATACATCAAGTGCTCTCAAATCCATAAAAGTATTTAATCCCAGAAAACGAAATCTCAAAGGGAAAACTCAATTCATCACAACAAGATAGAGAGGGGAAAACACCATATGGTCCAACTATATCAAAGCCCGCGATACATCAAGATCATGCCATCTCAAGAACAGGAGAGAGAGAGAGAGAGGTTAAACACATAGCTGCTGGTATAAACCCTCAGCCCCGAGGGTGGACTACTCCCTCCTCATCATGGAGACTATAGGGATGATGAAGATGGCCTCTGGTGATGATTTCCCCCTCCGGCGGAGTGCCGAAACGGGGTCTAGATTGGTTTTTCATGGCTATAGAGGCTTGCGGCGGCGGAACTTCTGATCTAGGGTTACCCCGAGGGTTTTTGAAATATTTGGCAATTTATAGGGAAAAGAGGTGGTGCGGGAGGCCATCGAGGTGGGCACAAACCACCTGGGCACGTATGGGCCCCCAGGCGCGCCCTGGTGGGTTGTGCTCTCCTCTGAGCTCCCCTCTGGTACTTCTTTGGCCCACTGGGTGTCTTCTAGTCCAGAAAAAATCTCCAAAAAGTTTTGCTTCGTTTGGACTCCATTTGATAATGATTTCCTGTGATGTAAAAAACAAGCAAAAAACAACAACTGGCACTGGGCACTATGTCAATAGGTTAGTCCCAAAAAATGATATAAAGTTGCTATAAAATGATTGTAAAACATCCAAGAATGATAATATAACCGCATGAATACTTCATAAATTATAGATACATTCGAGACATATCACTCCCCCAAGCTTAGACCTCACTTGTCCTCAAGCGAAAACCGAAACTGAAAAACATGTCCACATGCTTAGAGACAGAGGTGTCGATAAAAACAAAATACGGACATAGAAGCATCATGTATATTATTATAACAGTAACGAACTTTAACATAAAACTTTATCATAGAACTTTTATCATAAAGTTCTCAGGAATAAGTAATAAATCATCACAACATCGAAGTATAAAGCATAAACTCTATTGTAAACTAACAAAACTATGTTCTCAGTCAACTTTGCAACTACAATTCTTCATCTTTTCAGGAAGGGTCACGTATTGGAGCCTTTTTGGCAAGTCCACATACTCAACCATCATATAGTCTTTTATGATTGCTAACACTCACCGCATACACATGAGCAAAACGTTTCAACCGGACACATAGAAATATAGGGGCTTATAATTTCGCCTCCCAACGTATTCACCTCAAGGGTGATGTCAACAATAATAACTCATGCTACCCATATCCAACTGGATATATGTTCCCAGATCTTTCCTCACCACATGATGCTTGCCAAAAGAGAAAATAAAAAGGAATAGAGAGAAGAACTTTGACTCTTGCATGAAAGTAAATTCATAAAAGTAAAAGATAGGCCCTTCGCAGAGAGAAGCAGAGGTTGCCATGCGCCTTTTTGTCTGTATGCTCAATCTCTTAGTGCAAAAGAACATCACATTATATTGCCCATTATGATAGCAAACTTTATTATGCAGTCTGCCGCTTCTATTCTTTACCATCACAAGTTCGTACAACGCTCAATTTCCTCTTACACTAAATGATCCAACACCTTTAGAAGCAATTTCTATTGCCTTATTGCACCGATGACAACTTACTTGAAGGATCTTACTCAATCCTTAGGTAGGTATGGTGGACTCTCAAAACAAGATTTGGGTTTAAAGGTTTTTGGATGCACAAGTAGTTTCTCTACTTAGTGCGGAATGTTTGGCTAGCAAAGATAGGGGAAAGCACCACATGTTAAAGGATCTATGACAATATAACTTCGATGTGAATATGGACAAACATAAATCATTATGTTGTCTTCCTTGTCCAACGTCAATAATTTTGGCATATAATAATTTGATGGGGGCTCACAATCACAAACGATGTCCAAGATAGTGTATTTTCATGTGAAACTTCTCTTCCCTTATTAATTCTTTCATGAGTTGCATCATTGACCAATGTTATGTTTGTAAATCTCCAATAAAATTTTCTACTTATACTCTTCCTTATGTGATGTCATTACTTACCATAGGATTAGCATATGATCTTTTTCATTTATTTCCTTTCTTTTTATTGAAACATGAAAGTAAAGAAATCAAAACTCAAACAAAACTTTATTATATATTTCGCACACAATTACAAGGATAGATCACTAGGCAAACTCTCGAAAAGAAAGGATCGAACTAAACTTTTATTCATCTAAAGTAAAAGATAACTTAGGATGAAACTAAGATAAGTAAAGGCAAAAGATAGTGGAGGTGATATGATACCGGGGCACCTCCCCAAGCTTGGCACAATTCGATGGGAGTGCCCATACCCGATACTCAAGTTTCTTTTGGTGATGAAGAAGGAGGTGGTGGTGATGTAGTAGCGATCTTATCCTCGGGTTTCCATGGCAGAGGCTCACCGTCATAATAGGACGAGTGAGTCTCACGGGTCCTTTAACTGGCAGCCAAACTCATACCTTTAAACCTTGCCTCATATTCAAAGACTTGGTTTTGGAGATCGTAGATCTGGCTTTGGAGGAAGTTGATTTGCTCGTTGAAGGTGAAGACGATGTCCTTCATGGATTTGCCATCCACCCTGAGATCACGGATGTAATCCATGATCATGAGGTGATTGGCATTGAGTCCACGTTCCACCATTCCCTTGCACCGGAGGACCTCCTTCTCCATAGCTTCAAGCCTGGCCTCCATGGTTCCCGTCCCTTTGGGACCTTGCACATCGCGGATGTGAAGCACCCCCTCATGCATTTGGATAGCCTGAGGGTGCTGCATCACCTCCCGCAAATATGGGTTGATGACGTTCTCGAAGAACTTGTCCTTGGAGGAGCGTGAAGCGGCCATGGTAGATGGGATCTGTCAGAAAACAACAAGGAAAAGAAAATAGGAGATTTCTCCGTGATACGGTGGTTAATAGGTTCGGGGCGTGTATACAGATTTTTTATCTTCGAAAACAAGCAAACGGAAGAAAAACGGAGTCCGGAAGGTACCCAAGGTGGGCACAACCCACCTGGGCGCGCCTGGCAAGCCAAGCGCGCCCTGGTGTCTTGTGCCCACCAGGGTCACCTTCCTGGTAGTTTCTTATTTTCCTTTTTTTAGTATTCCAAAACTGACAAAAAATATTTTTTCGGATATTTCGGCGTCTGTTTACTTACCGTATCATGTACCTCCTCTTTTTTATGATTCTAGGGTGTTCCAGAAGGTTTCCTTTATGTGTTCTTCCGGTGTCATAGTTTGGATAATATTGCTTTCAACATTAATAGGCGTATGTGAGATATAATGTTTTATTATTTGCCCATTGACGACCTTCGGATTAGTACCTTCGACATTATTTATTTTGATGGCTCCTGATCGATAAACCTCCGCGATAACATAGGGTCCTTCCCATTTGGAGAGGAGTTTTCCTGCAAAGAATCTGAAACGTGAGTTGTGCAAAAGAACATATTCTCGAACTTTGAACTCACGCTTTTGGATTCTTTTATCATGCCATCTTTTGACTTTTTTTAAATAACTTGGCATTTTCATAAGCTTGGGTTCTCCATTCATCTAGTGAGCTAATATCAAATAACCTCTTTCCACCGACAACTTTGAAATCATAGTTGAGTTCTTTAATTGCCCAATATGCTTTATGTTCTAACTCAAGAGGCAAATTGACAAGCTTTTCCATACACCATTTTATAAGGAGACATACCCATAGGATTTTTATATGCTGTTCTATAAGCCCAAAGTGCATCATCTAATTCCTTAGGCCAATTCTTCCGGGACCTATTGACGGTCTTTTGTAAAATTAATTTTATTTCTCTATTGCTAAGTTTAACTTGACCACTAGACTGAGGATATAAGGTTATGCAATTCTATGGTTAGCATCATACTTAGCAAGCATTTTACAGAAAGCACCATGACTAAAATGTGAACCACCATCAGGCTTTAAATATCTAGGGACTCCAAACCTTGGGAAAATAACTTCCTTAAGCATTTTAATGGAGGTGTTGTGATCAGCACTACTAGTTGGAATATCTTCTACCCACTTAGTAACATAATCAATAGCAACCAAAATATGTGGGTACCCAATAGAGGAAGGAAAAGGTCCCATGTAATCAAATCCCCAAATATCAAATGGTTCAACAGCAAGAGAATAATTCATAGGCATTTCCTAACTCTTACCAATATTACCAATCCTTTGACATTCGTCACAAGATAAAACAACTTATGGGCATCCTTGAAGAGAGTAGGCCAATAAAATCAGGATTGCAATACCTTGTGAGTAGTTCTGTGTCTCGCATGATGCCCCCATAAGCTTCCGAGTGACATTTCCGTACGATTTGTTCCTGTTCATGCTCATGTACACAACATCTAATAATACCATCTACTCCTTCTTTATAATGATGTGGGTCATCCCAAAAGTAGTGTCTTAAATCATACAAGAATTTTTTGTTTTGTTGGTATGTGAAGCTAGGTGGTATATATTTAGCAACAATGTAACTAGCATAGTCAGCATACCAAGGAGTGTCATGAGAAACATTTATTGCAGCTAATTGTTCATAAGGAAAACAATCATTAATAGGTTGTGGGTCATCAAGAATATTTTCTAGCCTAGACAAGTTATCAGCCACGAGATTCTCAACTCCCTTCCTATCAATGATATGTAAGTCAAATTCTTGCAGCAAGAGTACCCACCTAATGAGTCTAGGTTTAGCATCTTTCTTTTCCATAAGATATTTTATATCAGCATGATTGGTGTGAACGATAACTTTAGAAGCAACAATGTAAGATCTGAATTTATCACAAGCAAACACCACTGCTAAGAATTCTTTTTCAACAGTAGCATACTTTTGTTGAGCACTGTCTAGAGTTTTACTAGCATAATGAATAACATTTAATTTCTTATCAACTATTTGTCCTAGAACAGCACCAACAACATAGTCACTAGCATCACACATGATTTCAAAAGGCAAGTTCCAATCAGGTGGTGAACAATAGGTGTGGAAATCGAGGCTTTCTTAAATGTTTCGAAGGCTTCTACACAATCATCACCAAAAACTGGAACTTCCTTTTGTAAAAGATTTGTAAGAGGCCTAGAAATTTTAGAGAAGTCTTTATTAAACCTCCTATATAAACCAGCATGACCAAGGAAACTATGAATACCTTTGATATCTTTAGGACATGGCATTTTTTCAATTGCATCAACTTTAGCTTTATCCACCTCAATACCCCATTCCGAAATTTTATGTCCCAAGACAATACCTTCATTAGCCATAAAGTGGCACTTCTCCCAATTCAATACAAGATTAGTTTGCTCACATCTCTGCAAAACTCAATCAAGGTTGCTTAAGCAATCATCAAAAGAAGTTCCGTAAATAGAAAAATCGTCCATGAAAACCTCAACAATATTTTCACAAAAATCAGAGAATATAGCAGTCATAAATCTTTGAAAGGTAGCAGGTGCATTGCATAAACCAAAAGGCATACGTCTATAAGCATAAGTTCCAAAAGGACAAGTAAAGGTGGTTTTCGCTTGATCAGGTTGCGAGACAGGTATTTGAGAAAAAACAGAATATCCATCAAGGAAACAAAAATGTGTGTGCTTAGATAGTCTTTCTAGCGTTTGATCAATAAAAGGCAGAGGGTAATGATATTTCCTAGTTGCTTTATTCAATTTTCTAAAATCAATTGCCATTCTATAGCCAGTGACAATTCTTGTGGAATAAGTTCAATCTTGTCATTAGGAACAACAGTAATACCTCCCTTCTTAGGGACACAATGAACATGATTTACTCATCTACTATCAGCTATAGGATAATTTATACCTGCTTCCAGAAGCTTAAGTATTTCAGTTCTTACCACTTCTTTCATCTTAGGATTTAAACGTCGTTGGTGATCAACAACGGGTTTAGCATCAGGTTCCATATTAATTTTTTGCTAACACAGAGTGGGACTAATGCCCTTTAAATCATCAAGAGTATACCCAATCGCAACTCGGTGCTTCTTCAGAACTTTTAATAATCTTTCTTCTTCATGTTTTGAAAGGTTAGCACTAATAATAACAGGATATATCTTCTTCTCATCAAGATAAGCATATTTCAAAGTGTCTGGAAATTGTTTTAATTCAAACACAGGATAACCTTTAGGTGGAGGAGGACCTCGTAGAGTTTTAATAGGCAAATTGTGTATAAGCAGAGGACGATGTTCAAAGAAAATCTTATCTATTTCATTTCTTTCATGCATATGTATATCATTCTCATGGTCTAGGAAATATTGTTCTAGTGGATCAGTAGGAGGTACAGCAATAGAAGCAAGACCAATTATTTGATCCTTACTAGGCAATTCTTTCTTATGATGTTTCCTACTAAAGTTAGAAAAATTAAATTCATGAGACTCATCACCAAAACTAACACCGACAGTTTGTTTCTCACAATCTATTTTAGCATTAACGATGTTCAAGAAAGGTCTCCCAAAGATAATGGGACAAAAGTCATATTGTGGGGAGCCAAGAACAAGAAAAACAGTAGGATATTTTATTTTTCCACACAAGACTTCAACATCTCTAACAATCACAAGTGGTGTGATGGTGTATCTATTAGCAAGTTTAATAGAAACATCTATGTCTTCTATCTCAGCGGGTGCTATGCACTACTGCAAGATGCTGCTAACGCGACACTATGATCAGAGACCCTTCGACGAAACTGTGTGCGATGCAATAATGGCAAACGATGGTGTAAAAAAACCATCAAAAAAGGTGCAAAACGTGTGCGATGACGGATGCATCAAACACGGTTCAGATTTTAGTTGCGTGTGCGATGCAGAGCATACGATTCAGTTCAATTACCTGTTTGCGATGAGGAGGAACAAAAGAAATGGGCAGCCAGATGAAGGTGTGTGCGATATACAACATACGGTTCACTCGGATGAAATGTTTGTGATGAGGAGGAACAATAGAAATGGGCAACAAGATAGAGGTGTGTGCGATTGAGGGCACCCGCTTCAGAAGGATTAACTGTTTGCGATTAGGCAACAGAACAGAAACGTTCAGCCAGATCAAAGTGTCTGTGATTGATGGCATACACTTCACACGATGAACTCTTTGCGATTAGCCACCACAAACAGAAACAGATAGACAGATCAACATGTGTGCGCTAGACAGGCACACATTCTAATTAAAAGAAGCGTGCGCGATGGTAATAACGAGCGTGCACGGTTGTTGGAACAAGACGTGTGCTGACATTGCCGATTGCGGTGCACCCTATGGTGCAAACGCCACGTACGCGGCCGGGAAAGCGTGCCCACGTTATGCCTTCCGGGAATAGTGCCACACTTAGAACCGTCAATAAATTTTGAGTCTGCTTCCCGTCACATTCCAAATTACTACCACGCTATCTTTAATTGCAAACCTGTTCACACCGATCAAAACCTAAACGGTTTCCCACTTAGGAGCGTATTAGTACTCGGTTATAAATACTACTACTCCAAGATGACGGCATATTCCACCTCAACTCCTCATCCACAAAAAATAACAAGTCATTCATCATCGTTCCCTTGCGTCTGTCATGGCCAACGTGAGTTTTGGGTCGAGAGATTTCCACCAGGGAGAGGCGAGCATGGAAACGAAAGCACGAGAGATGTCCTGCCTCGCCGCGAAAGCAGCCGACATGTCCCGCCATGCGGCTGTAGCAACCAGATGGTCCCGCCACACTGCAAAGCAAAGACGGAGGTCCCGCCGCCACCGTCAATGTAGCAGATCGACACGTCTCCAACGTATCTATAATTTTTGATTGCTCCATGCTACTTTATCTACTGTTTTAGGCAATATTGGGCTTTATTATCCACTTTTATATTATTTTTGGGACTAACCTATTAACCGGAGGCCCAGCCCAGATTTGATGTTTTATGCCTATTTTAGTGTTTCGAGGAAAAGGAATATCAGACGGAGTCAAAATGGAACGAAATCAACTGGAGAAGTTATTTTTGGAAGGAAACCCACCTGATGGACTTGGACTCCACGTCAGAAGAGACGGGAGGTGCTCACGAGGGTGGGGGCGCACCCACCCCCTGCACGCGCCCCCTTCCTCGTGGGGCCCCCGTACCTCCACCGACGTACTCCTTTCACCCATATATACCTGCATACCCTAAAACTTCCAGAACAGAAGATAGATCGGGAGTTCCGCCGCCGCAAGCCTCCAGGGCCACGAAAAACCAATCGGGACCCTTTTCTGGTACCCTACCGGAGGGGGGATCCATCTCCGGTGGCCATCTTCATCATCCCGACGCTATCCATGACGAGGAGGGAGTAGTTCACCCTCGAGGCTGAGGGTATGTACCAGTAGCTATGTGTTTGATCTCTCTCCCTCGTGTTCTCTCTCGTGTTCCCTCTATGGCACGATCTTGATGTATCGTGAGCTTTGCTATTGTAGTTGGATCTTATGATGTTTCTCCCCCTCTACTCTCTTGTGATGAATTGAGTTTCCCCTTTGAAGTTATCTTATCGGATTGAGTCTTTTATGAGAACACTTGATGTATGTCTTGGTGATCAACTTGCGGGTTTCATGACATTGGGAACCTATGCATAGGGGTTGGCACACGTTCTTGACTCTCTGGTAGAAACTTTGGGGCACTCTTTGAAGTACTTTTATGTTGGTTGGATGAATCTGAGATTGTGTGATGCATATCGTATAATCATGCCAACGGATACTTGAGGTGACAATGGAGTATCTAGGTGACTTTAGGGTTTTGGTCGATTTGTGTCTTAAGGTGTTTGACGGTGTCCTGGACTAGGGGGTACTCACCACGTCGTCTCCCGATCAGTTGGATTGGGCCGAGGATCCCCATGGTCGTATACTCATGGGCCAGTCCGAAATAGTTGCCGCATACAAGGAAGATTCCACAAGACTTGGCGATCAAGACAAGGACTCCTCCCCCACCGGCGTATTCGGCTAGGACTCTTGTTATCCTAGGCCTCTGGTGCATTATATAAACCGAGGCCAGGCTAGTCGATAGAGATATACAACAATCATACCATAGGCTAGCTTCTAGGGTTTAGCCTCTATGATCTCGTGGTAGATCAACTCTTGTAATACTCATATCATCAAGATCAATCAAGCAGGAAGTAGGGTATTACCTCTATAGAGAGGGCCCGAACCTGGGTAAACATCGTGTCCCTTGTCTCCTGTTACCATCCGCCTAAACACACAGTTCGGGACCCCCTACCCGAGATCCGCCGGTTTTGACACCGACATTGGTGCTTTCATTGAGAGTTCCGCTGTGTGTTCGGCAAAAGGTCGATGGCTCGCCTACAGATCAACTACGACTTCGGCATCTTCGTCACCAGCTCGACTGGTCACCTTGGTTCGACCAAGGACTACGCCCTACCTCCGATCGTCATGTTCGGATGAGGTCCTTCATCAACATCAACTCCGATCTCTATCAAGATCATGGAGGAATTATCCAGGGAGCCCGGGGGCTCAACGTCAACATTGCCCTCGGGCGACCGTACTGTTTTCTGGACAGCGGACTTGTGTCCGCCGCGACCGCCTCCTCAAGCGTCGTTTTAACGATTGCTTCGGTGGAATTGTGCGGGATTGAGTCTACAACAACCCTGGAAAATTTCGTCGAGTTCCGGAGCCGCATTGAATCTGGACGAGAATCTGGACGAGTTTAGGGCGTGGTGTCCAGCTTCTAGCTTGGGCTTCCTTCAGAAGATCCAACCGTTGATCGTCTGCGGAATTCCTATATCTACCACCCCTTAAAATTGCAGCTCGATCCGACCGTCCAAACTCCGGTAACCTTCCGATTAGTGCATCACTTTTCGGATCTGTTTTCTGCACGAAAACGAATCCGACCCGAGTTCGTCTTTTTTATGAACGGGATTTCGGACATCCTTTTTTAAGGAAGTTTTGTGTGGGGTGTTGTGTTTCCTAACACATCCCACTAATCTTAAAATATTTTGAACATGATCTTCAATTTCAAGCTGGTGTCGAACCAGTCCGGCAATATTGCTCCACGGCTGCCGACCTACGCTAGACACGTCGTCACTTTGTTGAGCCGAGCTCAACTTCTTTGGATCATCATCTCGGCAAGCCGAACAAGAGTCCGGCATCGCGAAGGATAAATCATTACCAACATCGCCGCCCACGGATTACATGGAGCGGGCATACCGGCATCGCCGCACGGTCGCTTCATCAAGCCGGCATTGACCACGTCACGACCTGCATTGGCAGGGCCGCACTATTGCTTCTTCAAGCTGGTGTCCATCACGCCGACCTACTTCGACATCTCGGCTGGACCGGGGGCTTCGCCATCTCTTCATCAACCTACTCCGGACACTTCGGCGTCGCTAGCCGACCAGCTCCGTCACGTTAGCTGGATCGAGGGCTTTGCCTCGGCGAGCCAACCTTTGCCAGCATTGCCATGCCGTCATTTTATCGCCCATCAGGCAATGGGTGCGCGGATCGAGTCCCAATTTTGGGAATCACCTCCCTTCGGATTGCTACAACCAATAAACCAGGTGCTATTAATCCCAGTATTTTTTGCTTGTTTGGGTTCATTTTTCCCAAGGAATTATTACTCTGGTTTGTCCATCATATATACGTAGGTCTATCAAATGGTGGCCGCATTAACGACGATTGCATGGTGGTTCGGTCAGTTTCCGTACATAGTCCGGCGAGCGCCGCATCCGGAACTCGGACCGACCCGTGAATTCAGGCTTTGCCACGCCTTTATTGCATTACGCTGACGACCTGCATCGACATTGACTTCGGCGCCAGGCCATATTTCTTTTATTACTCACTTTGCATAAATTATTTATTATGCAACATTTTTTTAATTCTTATTATTACTATTATCCCCGGTCTGCACTATTTTTTATGCACAGGAAAACGATCCAGCCGGACTATATCCTTTGGCATCACCTCGGCTGGACGGGGGGCTTCGTCAACACTTCATTACCCCATGCAAAGGACTTCGGCATCACTCTGCTGTCCTGCATTGACCGTGCTATGTCACCACTTCGGAGTGCCGAGCTCTTTTGCTCTGCCACCTCGGGATCGGCTTGGGGGATGGAACCTTGTCCCGCATCAAGCTCGGACCGCGTCGTCAATACCGAACACATTAACCAGCTAAGTTGCCTTCATGCTCAAAGTTTTAAATTTCTAACTTGTGTTCGGTTCGACAAAGCATTATACTTTTTTGAAAAAAAAAGTTGCTTGTAAAAATTTTCCTTGTCCAAACTTTGTTCAACATACTTGACGCGCTACCCGCTACCATTATACAGGGGCTTCTTTAATGAAGCTTATTAATACGGGCTTTATGCCCAACACATGTGTCACACTTCCGCATGTACCTTTTATTCACCATTATATGCATCGATATGACTTAAGTTTTGGCCAAGCTGGGTTGCCTGGCTCCTGTGCTTACCCCTATGTTCCCGATTGTTCGGCTAGGTGGTAAAGGAGCACCTCTGCGATTGTTATCATGGGTCAGCCGGATGTGTACCTCAGACTGGGTGAAGCCGAAAGCTAGCGTTCTTAAGGGAATACTCGGTCGGTGAACTAAAAGATGATTTCTTACCTATTTATTTACCTGCCCCCAGATGTTTTTCTGCTCTTTTCGCAGTCCGGACATGCACTTTAGGGCATGCCTCCCAGGGAAAGGAACCCCTAACGGAACTATTCTCCCTGGAAGATGTTTCTTACTAACCATGTAATATAACATAACTAGTTGGGCACTTGTCTGATAAAGCACTAATGACCCCTACGCCTGGTCTCCACGCATGCCCCGGTTTTTATAACCGCAAGGGTATTCGGACACACTCCGGACTATTGGGTCCAGAGGTTGAATTTAAAGGGTCCGCTACGACAAACGATCTACAATCCGGCTAGAAGGCATTCGACATGTCACCTTACATTATATAGTCAAGTTTTACCCAAGTCACTTGGGGGCTCTTATGTTTATTTGAGCCGTTTCATACTAAGTGTTTATCTTCTTAGTCGTTACAAAGTTTTTATTATTTATCACTCCTTTTCTCGACACGAGTGTACGGTCACAAGCCGGGGAGCCTAATTTCTCTGTCAAAACCGCTAGAGTTTAGTTTTTAAACTGGCCTAATGAGAAGTACTCCGCCGGGATGGGAGACCGTCGTAGGGTGACCCGCTTGAAGTCTTGAGATAGGATGTGTCATGTTAAAGCACGGCAGAAGCACCTTTTTTTTCTAAAGTCCAATTTTCGGATTGGCATCGAACACTTGATCTTGTTCGGACGTTATGTTTTTACTGATGTTTTTTGGTTTTCCAAGCTTTTGGCACTTTTAAACTATTTGTGTGTTGTCGGCACAAGTCTCAGCATCTGACGCGGACACCTTTAGAGATTCGCAAAACATTCTCGGATATTGCTATATATGCATCAGTTTGGTTGTGTCTTCGGTCAATAGTTGGGTCGCCTGGCTCCGCTTGCCTCCTACGCCCACTTTGTTCGGCTAGTTGTGCAAAGGAGAACCATCTGCGATTGTGCTCCAGCTCGCATGGTCAAGCACCTCAGTGGAGAAAGCCGAAAACTGACTGTCACAATAGGTGTAAACTGGTCAGCGATCCGATGACTATATTAAATGACGGGCCATTCATAACATTGGCCGAAGTGTTTCCGGCTTGACCTCGACTGTCGCCGAACACTACCGGGGCTAGTAATCGCCTCCCAAACTAAATCCTCAATATTTTGCTCTTACATTGAGCTGAGGTTTCATGATCATGCTTAGCATGACAACCCAAAGAAAGGAACCAATAGCGGGACTATTTTCTTTGGAAGACATTTCTTCTGTTAAATAGTAATATAATATATCTCTCTGCGTACCTTTGTTTATAAAACCGTATGGCCAGATTGCCTTGTTTGTCGTAAATCTTTGCCCTCATAAAGGCTTTATAGAATAGGACAAACACTCCTCGGCTACTGGCCGAGGAGGTTGAAGCCGATGGTTGGTCAACAAAGTTTTGTACAATGCGGATCCGAGCATTAATGACATAAAGTACTTGGATGCATTGAGTCATTACACATAATTTGTGATTTTACTATGGATATCGATCCTTAACTCGGCCAACCGTGCCAGCATTAAGGCTCGGTGACTACTGGGCTTCGGGCTTCTTATTTACAAATATAAAGGGCACATCAATCCCCGATCTGGTGTTGCCACCCGACCCGATGTCTCGGGGCTACTGCATTGCTGTTCTATGCGAAAATTTTAAGTGCAATACAGCCTTTCAAGGAGATTTTGATCCTCGGGTTGGTCGGCCGCACCCAACCCGAGTCTCGAGGACTGAGCACGCCGCCTTTTGTGTCCCAAGTATTCTGCGAGCTAGGACTTGATCCGCAGCCGATTTTGCAAATCAACTCGAGTCTCGGCTGCCATCGGGATCAGCAGTCTTACGTCATCCTTCGTGCATCTCGGTTTTAGACCGATACACACCTTGTGGGCTATCGGCTATGTATCTCGGCAGAGAATAAATTGCACCAATCAAAATATTGACAAAAATCGGCCCACATTCGGGTGGTGCACCACCTCGAAGCAGTCCGGCATAAAGCTCGGACGCTAGTGGCTGGCTCCATAGAGGGCATTTCCGGCATTAAGCTCGGCTAAACTCCTTCAAACTTCTTTGAACCAAGGTGATTTACGACACCTCGGATACAGTCCGATGTTGGAGCTCGGATACATAGTCTGGCGTTGGAGCTCGGATACCGTCCGGCGTTGGAGCTCGGATACATAGCCCGCCGATAGAGCTGGGTGCTCGGCTGCAAAAGATACCTTGAATGCAGTCCGGCGTTAGAGCTCGGACGCAAGAGGACACTGCCTCCCGGGAATAACTTCAAACCCGAGGCATGGCATAAAAATAATAAGGCATTGATAAAGGCCGTAAACTTAAAGGGGCTCCTCGGATACCCAACGTGTAAACTCTTCGTATGCACTTAGGCGATCCTCAAGATCGAAGATGAGAAGATTTGTTGAACCAGTTTTCAAGACCGACGACCGAAGACGAAGAACAGTTCGGAAGAATCGAGGAGCGTCCCCAACTTGAAGACCGGTTCAGGGGGCTACTGACGGTGTCCTGTACTAGGGGGTACTCACCACGTCGTCTCCCGATCAGTTGGATTGGGCCGAGGATCCCCATGGCCGTATACTCATGGGCCAGTCCGGACAGTTGCCGCATACAAGGAAGATTCCACAAGACTTGGCGATCAAGACAAGGAATCCTCCCCCACCGGCGTATTCGGCTAGGAATCTTGTTATCCTAGGACTCTGGTGCGTTATATAAACCAAGGCCTGGATAGTCGATAGAGATATACAACAATCATACCATAGGCTAGCTTCTAGGGTTTAGCCTCTACGATCTCGTGGTAGATCAACTCTTGCAATACTCATATCATCAAGATCAATCAAGCAGGAAGTAGGGTATTACCTCCATAGGGAGGGCCCGAACCTGGGTAAACATCGTGTCCCTTGTCTCCTGTTACCATCCGCCTAGACGCACAGTTCGGGACCCCCTACCCAAGATCCGCCGGTTTTGACACCGACAGTGTTATTCTAGTACGAACTCTTTTATAGATTGATCCGAAAGTATAACTTTGAGGTGGTTTCGTACCCTACCATAATCTCTACGTTTGTTCTCTGCTATTAGTGGCTTTGGAGTGACTCTTTGTTGCATGTTGAGGGCTTGTTATATGATCTATCTATGTTATTATTGTTCAGAGAACTTGCACTAGTGAAAGTATGAACCCTAGGCCTTGTTTCCTATCATTGCAATACCATTTATGCTCACTTTTACCACTTGTTACCTTGCTGTTTTTATATTTTCAGATTACAAATACCTTTATCTACCATCCATATTGCACTTGTATCACCATCTCTTCGCCGAACTAGTGCACCTATACAATTTACCGTTGTATTGGGTGTGTTGGGGACACAAGACACTCTTTGTTATTTGGTTGCAGGGTTGTTTGAGAGAGACCATCTTCATCCTACGCCTCCCACAGATTGATAAACCTTAGGTCATCCACTTGAGGGAAATTTTCAACTGTCCTGCAAACCTGTGCACTTGCAGGCCCAACAACGTCTACAAGAAGAAGGTTGTGTATTAGACCTCAAGCTTTTTTCTGGCGCCATTGCCGGGGAGGCTAGGTAAGTGAAGGGATATCTTTAGATCTTGCAATCGAATATTTTTGTTTCTTGTTTTATCACTAGATTAGTTTATAAAATAAAACTAACAAAAAAATGGAATTGAGTTTGTCTCATACGCTTCACCTTTTTAATATCTTTCGTGAGAATGATGGAAAGGAAAATTGTGCCAAAGTGCTAGAAGAAGAATTACATAGAATGCTTGCCATGAAATATGTGAATGATGAGCATGATTTCAATGTTGTTAGTATGAGTTCCTTGAATATCCATGATGCTAATGATATGCAAAGCCACAAGCTTGGGGAAGCTATGTTTGATAAAGATGATATTTTTTGTCCCCCAACCTTTGATGAGCAAATTTAGTATGATGAAAGCATGCCTCCTAACTATGATGATTATTGTGATGACACATATGCTTTAAAGAATGATGATAATGTAACGCCCCGGATTCGATGCGCCAGGTGTCTGCCAGTCATTCGCCGTCTTTGCCATGTCATGTGCTTGCGTGTTGCTCTTTGCCATGTCATCATATGCATTTCATATCATGTCATCATGTGCATTTCATTTTGCATACGTGTTCGTCTCATGCATCCGAGCATTTTCCGTTGTCCGCTTTGCAATCCGCACTCCTATGTCTCCCGCGCCCCCTTACATCTTTTCGTAAAGGGGTGTTAAATGTTCTCGGAATGGGTTGAAGCTTGACTTGCGGTCTTATTATAGTGTAGACAGAGCGCTGTCAAGTTTCAATCGCATTCGAGTCCATTTGATAGCCCAGTCATGTATATAGCGGTATGCGTTGCGGTACCTTCGTCGGACGTTTTCGGTATCCGGAAACAGTTGCGGGCTGCATTTCTTCCCTCTCCTCTCAGCCCACCAACCCCTCTCATAGTCCCTCTCTGCTCCGGAGCCGCTCGATGGCGATCAGACGTCTCAAAAGCCCCCAAACCCCCAACCCTAGCCTCTTTTGCTATTTAAAGACCCCCTCTCTCCAATTTTGGCCTCCTACCTACCCCCCTCCTCAAATTCCGCGCGCCCCAACCAGCCTCCACCACCTGCGCCGCCCCCCTCCTCGTTTTCCGACGCCGACCAGCCTCCCGCCACCACTTGGCGCTGCCCTAGTGGTCAGCCGCCACCGCGCCGTCGCCCTCCACCTCTCCCTGCGCGCCACCTCGCCTCCCCCAGCGCGCCTCCTCCACCACAGGCCCACGAGGCCCGAGCGCGGCCCGCCGGAAACCGATCTGGGCCCGAGCGCCTGGTCGCCAGCGCCCTCCCGTCCGACCGCTCCTCTGCCCGGCTCCTCCGCCCCGCCGTTGCCGCTGGCCTCCGCCTCACCTCCGGCAGCCAACCCCGGGACGGACCCTGACCCGGATCTCGCCGCCTGACCCGTCCCCGCCGCTGGTGCCCGTCTGCGCGCGCCGCCAGAGCTCTCCCAGCGCCGCCGCCGGAACTCTCCACCGCCGCTGCTGCTGCTGCCGCTGGCGTCCCTCGCCGCCATCGGCGGATCCGGTGCCGGAGGCCCGATCCGCCTGTTCCAGCCTCCTCGCTTGTCCTGGCCTCGCCGGACCTCGCCCCTCGCCCGCGTCGCCCGCCTTCCGTCTTCGCCGCCCGTCTGCGGATCGGGAAGAGCGCCCATCTCGTCGCCGCCCAGCGTTGACCGCGTGGGCCACGTGGGCCCGCAAGCCGCCGTCAGCCCAGCAGCGCCCGGCCCAAGCCCCGACCGGCCTTCGCCTCCATCCTGGGCCGAAGCCCGTGGGTGAGCAGCCCCTATCCTTCGCCCGTGCGATGTTTAACTATTTTACGCTCACCCTGTTTTTTTTTCGAAAAATGCCTAAGTCCCCGAATCTACTAATATTTTGTTGCATTTTCATCATGCCATAACTCTGTGCATGTAGCTCTGTTTCGCGCGTGTAATATGTCAAATCGTTCGCCTCAATGAGTACATCATTTCATCTCATTGCATCATTTTCATTTGAGCTCATCTTGATGCCCGAAATGCTGTTGGAAGTGTGCTATGTGATGTTTGTTTCAGATTCTTATCAGAACATGCACTTTTGTCATTTTTGCCATGATTGATGTGTGCATCCTATGGACTTGAGTCCTACATGTGTTTTGTAATATGCCATGCCATCTTTCCAGTGGTGATTGATATGTATTTTTGTGATCTATGTGGTGACTAGCACAAGCATGCTAACTAGGCTTCATGATGTTGCTGATTTCAGCCCTGTTTTGCTGATATTTTTATGCCATGTTTACTTGATGCTACAGAGAGATCCATGCATATTTTGAGATACTTCAGTAAGGATGTTTTTTTATACATGTCTTGCTCTATCCATCAATGCCATTGTTTGCAATTATGGAGTGACATAGCTTAAGTCAATCGAGCTCTACTTTTGCTATAAAATGTTTCCTGGCAGATTGTTTACATGTTATTCAATTTTGCCAAGGTTGTTGTAGTTGATCCTTGCATGCTATGATGTTGTTCTTGCCATGTATAGCTTCTATACCATGTCTTCTTACTTTTGGTCGCCTTTCCATGCCATGTATTGCTCTGTGGTGAGTGGTTCAAGCTCACCAACATGCCTACCTATCGTTGTTCCTGCCATGTTCAAATCTGTAATATAACTTGCCATGTTTACATGGGTGCCATCATATTTTCTGATCCCTTTTGGCTTATGGTCACTAAGGGACTTTTGTTCTATGCATCTATTAGATTCATGCCATGCCTTTGTTTTCCATGATAAGTTCCTATAACATGTTGTTTCATAGCTCTAAACATTGCAACCTGTTGTTATTTCTGCCAATGCCTGAAACTGTTATTATTTGCAATCTTGCCATGTGTTTTTGAGCATGTTCTAGTGATTTCTGGAGATAGCTCAGTGTTCATGTTTTGTAATGCTTTACCTGTACATCATGCCCATGCCTTTTGTTATTATGTTGAGATCCTGTAGCATGTTGTTTTGATGCTTGCAATATGCCTACTTGCTGTTATGGACAGATTGTTGCTATGACTTGTGTAGAGTGTATGTGTTGAACCGTTGCTCCGTTTTGAGTGTGCTCTATATGAAACTTGCTTGATTTTGCATGTAGTTTCATATTATCATGTTGCATCCTTGTTTCGAGGTGTTTGCTTGATGTTTGTATGCATTTTGCATCAATGCCATGCTTAACTTGTTTTGCTCATATCTTCTAGACCGTAGCTCCGAATCTAATGAACTTTATATGTAACTTGACTAGAATTTCATGTAGATCATGTTGGTGCATCTTAACTTGCTGTTTAACAACTTGAACATAAAGTTATTCAGGTCTGGACCAATGTTGAAATTTGCATATGAGGACTTACCGGAATTGTTATATGTTGTTTCCGGCCTCATTTAAACTTGCTTTGATGTGTTGCTCTTGTTTGCATCATCTCTTGCCATGAGTAGCTTCATGTAGTCTTGTCATGCATCATGCTTGGTTGTGCATCATGTCTTGTTCATGTGTGGTGTGTTTACCTTGTTGTGTGCTTCTTCTTGTTAGTTCCTGTCTCGTTGCGATCGTGAGGATTCGTTCGTCTACGCTTGGTTCAGCTTCTTCCGTTCATCTTCTTCATGGACTCGTTCTGCTTCCTTGCGGGATTTCAGGCAAGATGACCGTTACCCTGGATCTCACTACTATCATTGCTATGCTAGTTGCTTCGTTCTTTCGCTATGCTGCGCTACCTATTACCTGTTTATCAAGCCATCCCAAATTGCCATGTCAACCTCTAACCTTTTGCACCCTTCCTAGCAAACCATTGTTTGGCTATGTTACCGCTTTGCTCAGCCCCTCTTATAGCGTTGTTAGTTGCAGGTGAAGATGAAGTTTGTTCCTTGTTGGAACATGGAGATGTTGTTCCTTGTTGGAACATGTTTACTTGTTGGGATATCACAATATATCTTATATTATTAATGCATCTATATACTTGATAAAGGGTGGAAGGCTCGGCCTTATGCCTGTGTTTTGTTCCACTCTTGCCGCCTAGTTTCCGTCATATCGGTATTATGTTCCCGGATTTTGCGTCCCTAACGCGGTCGGGTGATTTATGGGACCCCTTGACAGTTCGCTTTGAATAAGACTTTTCCAGCAAGGCCCAACATTGGTTTTACCATTTGCCTCACCTAGCCCTTTTTCCTTGGGTTTCGGAGCCCGAGGGTCATCTTATTTTACCCCCGGCCGTGCTCGTCGTGAGTGCTGGTCCAAATATCGTCGCCGGTGGCCACCGGGCAACTCGGGTTCGCCTATCGGAAGTTTGGACAATCCGGTGTGCCCTGAGAACGAGATATGTGCAGCTCCTATCAGGATTTGTCGGCACATTCGGGCGGCTTTGCTGGTCTTGTTTTATTGCTGTCGAAATGTCTTGTAGCAGGGATTCCGAGACTGATCGGGTCTTCGCGGGGAGAAGGAATATCCTTCGTTGATCGCGAGAGCTTATCATGGGCTACGTTGGGACACCCCTGCAGGGTTTGAACTTTCAAAGCCGTGCCCATGTTATGTGGCAGATGGGAATTTGTTAATGTCCGGTTGTAGAAAACCCAAGTCGATCTTAATTAAAATACACCAACCGTAAAGCGTAATCGTGAGTGTCTCTTTTCGGGTTGATCGAGAGGAGAACATGGTTTCGGGTTATGTTTGACGTAAGTAGGAGTTCAGGATCACTTCTTGATCATTATTAGTTGACGACCGTTCCTTTGTTTCTCTTCTCGCTCTCATTTGCGTATGTTAGCCACCATATATGCTTAGTCGCTGCTGCAACCTCACCACTTTACCCCTTTCCTTTCCCTTTAAGCTTTGCTAGTCTTGATACCCATGGTAATGGGATTGCTGAGTCCTCGTGGCTCACAGATTTACTACACCACCAGTTGCAGGTACAGGTTTGCGATGACCATGACGTGAGAGCGATGTTTGCTTGTATTGGAGTTCTTCTTCTGCTTCTTCTTCGATCAGGGGATAGGTTCCAGGTCGGCAGCCTGGGCTAGCAGGGTGGATGTCGTTTGAGTTCCTGTTTATGTTTCATCCGTAGCCGGATGTTGGTCTTGTATATGATGTTGATGTATTCTTGTGGCATTTGTGCCTTATGTATGTATCCCCATATATTATGTAATGTTGATGTAATGATATCCACCTTGCAAAAGCGTTTCAATATGCGGGTCTATCCTTGGTGGGACCGTCGAGTTCCTTTTGGATAGGGTCGCATATTGGGCGTTACAGATAACCATGAAACTTGTCATCTTGATCTTAATTTTCAATCATATGATAGTTATTTTGTTGAGTTTGCTCCCACTATTGTTCATGAGAAGAATTTTGCTTATGTGGAGAGTAATAAATTTTCTATGCTAGTAGATCATGAAAAGAATGCTTTAGGTGCTGGTTGTATTGTTGAATTCATTCATGATGCTACTGAAAATTATTATGAGAGAGGATCATATGCTTCTACATATTGCAATAATATCAAGTTTACTCTCTATGTGCTTAAAGTTTTGAAGTTATGCTTGTTTGACCTTCCTATGCAAGATGATTCTTGTTACCATAAGTTGTTTTCTCACAAAATCCCTATGCATAGGAAGTGGGTTAGACTTAAATGTGCTAGTCATATTCTACATGATGCTCTCTTTATGTTTTAATTCTTATGTTTTATGTGAGCATCATTGAAATCATCATGCCTAGCTAGGGGCGTTAAACGATAGCGCTTGTTGGGAGGCAACCCAATTTTATTTTAATTTCTTGATTTTTGGTTCTGTTTAGGAATAAATAATCCATCTAGCCTCTGGTTAGATTTGTTTTCATGTTTTAGTTAGTGTTTGTGCCAAGTGAAACCTTTGGGAAGACTTGGGTGAAGTCTTTATGATCATGCTGTAAAAAACAGAAACTTTAGCGCTCACGAGATTAGCTAGAACTTTTTACTGGAGAGTTATATTTAGTTGATTCTTTTTTCAGATGATTACTAGACAAATTCCTCAGGTCCACCAATATATTTTAGAATTTTTGGAGTTCCAGAAGTTTGCATTAGTTTCAGATTACTACAGACTGTTCTGTTTTTGACAGATTCTGTTTTCATTGTGTTGTTTGCTTATTTTGATGAATCTATGGCTAGTAAAATAGTTTATAAACCATAGAGAAGTTGTAATACAGTAGGTTTAACACCAATATAAATAAAGAATGAGTTCATTAAAGTACCTTGAAGTGGTGTTTTGTTTTCTTTCGCTAACGGAGCTCACGAGTTTTCTGTTAAGTTTTGTGTTGTGAAGTTTTCAAGTTTTGGGTAAAGTTCGATGGACTATGGAATAAGGAGTGGAAAGAGCCTAAGCTTGGGGATGCCCAAGGCACCCCAAGGTAATATTCAAGGATAGCCAAGAGCATAAGATTGGGGATGCCCCGGAAGGCATCCCCTCTTTCGTCTTCGTTCATCGGTAACTTTACTTGGAGCTATATATTTATTCACCACATGATATGTGTTTTGCTTGGAGCGTCATTTTATTTTGTTATTATTTTCTTGCTTTTATTTATAATAAAGTTTTGCATATTTATTTTCAATAAAAAGGTCAAGGATAGCCTTTGCCATGCTTATTTTGCAAGTATGCATGTTGCTGTTTGAAAACAGAAAGTTTACCGCTGTTGCAAAAATTCCTTAGAAAATTCAGAGAGTGATATAATGTTGAATATTTTTGCATATTGTGCTATGATAAATTTGTTACAGTGGGAATTTTAGTTCATAATTTTTGGAGTTAGGGAAGTATGATGAATCTTGCATTCTCTACAGACTATACTGTTTTGGCAGATTGCTGTTATGTTTGCATTGTTTGCATATGTTCGCTTGTTTAATGATTATATTTGAGGATAGGGCTATTAAATATGGAGAGGCATTTAGTATTCAATGTTTAATAATAATGTTAGTGATTTGTTACAGTAGGAAATGATAAGGTTTTGCATTGGTTTATACTAACCTATCTCACGAGTTCTTGTTGAGTTTGTTGTGAATGAAGCTTTTGATAAAAAGAGAAACCATGATATGAGAGGAATTAAGGAGAAACAAAATCTCAAGCTTGGGTATGCCCAACGCACCCCAAGATATTATTTCAAGAAGTCTCAAGCATCTAAGCTTGGGTATGCCCCCGTTGGCATCCCACCTTTCTTCTTCAACAACTATCGGTTAGTATCGGTTGACCCTAAGTTTTTGCTTCTTCACATGATGTGTGCTATCCTTGAATTGTCATTTTGTTTAGCTTTGCTTGCTGTTTGAATAAAGTATCAATATCTGAAATTCTTTAAATGGAAGAGTCTTCACATAGTTGCATAATTATTCGGCTACTCATTGATCTTCACTTATATCTTTCGGAGTAGTTTTTCATTTGCTCTAGTGCTTCACTTATATCTTTTAGAGCACGGCGGTGGATTTATTTTGAAGAAATATATGAACTCTCATGCTTCACTTAGATTATTTTGGGAGTCTTAAATAGCATGGTAATTTTCTTAAATAATCATAATATGCTAAGCATAAAAGATTTGTAAGAATTCTTATGAGTGTGTTGAATACTAAGAAAAGTTTGATACTTGATAATTGTTTTGAGATATGGAGGTAGTGATATTAAAGTCATGCTATTTGGGTGATTATGAATTTAAAAAATGCTTGTGTTGAAGTTAGCAAGTCCCGTAGCATGCACGTATGGTTAAAGTTGTGTAACAAATTTGAAACATGAGGTGTACCTGGCTTGTGCATCCTTATGAGTGGCGGTCGGGGACGAGCGATGGTCTTTTCCTACCAATCTATCCCCCTAGGAGCATGCGCGTAGTACTTGATTTTTGATCACTTCTAAATTTTTGCAATAAGTATATGAGTTCTTTTTGACTAATGTTGAGTCCATGGATTATACGCACTTTTATCTTTCCGCCTTTGCTAGCCTCTTCGTTACCGTGCATTGCCCTTTCTCACCTTGAGAGTTGGTGCAATCTTCGCCGGTGCATCCAAACCCCGTGATATGATACGCTCTATCACACATAAACCTCCTTATATCTTCCTCAAAACAGCCACCATACCTACCTATTATGGCATTTCCATAGCCATTCCGAGATATATTGCCGTGCAACTTTCCACCGTTCCGTTTATCATCATCATGACGTACTTTACTTTTGTCATATTGCCATTGTATGATCATGTAGTTGACATCATATTTGTGGCAAAGCCACCATGCATTATTTTTCATACATGTCACTCTTGATTCATTGCACCATCCCGGTACACCGCCGGAGTCATTCATATAGAGTCATATCTTGTTCTAGTATCGAGTTGTAATCATTGAGTTGTAAATAAATAGAAGTGTGATGATCATCATTCAATAGAGCATTGTTCCCCCCAAAAAAAGAGAAAGGCCAAAGAAAAAGAAGTCCCAAAAAAGGGGCAATGCTACTATCCTTTTTTCCACAGTTGTGCTTCAAAGTAGCACCTTGTTCTTCATGTAGTGAGTCTCATATATTGTGCTTCAAAGTAGCACCTTGTTCTTGATGTAGTGAGTCTCATATATTGTGCTTCAAAGTAGCACCATGTTTTTCATATAGTGAGTCTCATAAGTTTTCTTGTTCATACTAGTGGGAATTTTTCATTATAGAACTTGGCTTGTATATTCCTACGATTGGCTTCCTCAAATGCCCTAGGTCTTCATGAGCAAGCAAGTTGGATGCACACCCACTAGTTTTCTTTTGTTGAGCATTCATGGTTGTAGTGCATCCGTTGCATGGCAATCCCTTCTCCTCATGTTGACATCAATTGATGGGCATCTCCATAGACCATTGATTATCCTCGTCAATGTGAGACTTTCTCCTTTTTGTCTTCTCCACACAATCCCCCTCATCATACTCTATTCCACCCATAGTGCTATATCCATGGCTCGCGCTCATGTATTGCGTTAAGGTCGAAAAAGTTTGAGAATATTTGAGTATGAAACAATTGCTTGGCTTGTCATCGGGGGTATAGAAGTTGGGAACATCTTTGTGTGACGAAAATGAAGCATAGCCTAACTATATGATTTTGTAGGGATGAACTTTCTTTTGCCATGCTATTTTGAGAAGACATGATTACTTTGATTAGTATGCTTGAAATATTATAATTTTTATGTCAATATTAAATTTTGTCTTGAATCTTTCGGATCTGAATATTCATATCACAAGTAAGAAGAATTACATTGAAATTATGCCAAAGTATCACTCCGCATCAAAAATTCTTTTTGATCATTTACCTACTCGAGGACGAGCAGGAATTAAGCTTGGGGATGCTTGATACGTCTCCAACGTATCTATAATTTTTTATTGCTCCATGCTACTTTATCTACTGTTTTAGGCAATATTGGGCTTTATTATCCACTTTTATATTATTTTTGGGACTAACCTATTAACCGGAGGCCCAGCCCAGATTTGCTGTTTATGCCTATTTTAGTGTTTCGAGGAAAAGGAATATCAAACGGAGTCAAAACGGAACGAAATAAACTGGAGAAGTTATTTTTGGAAGGAAACCCACCTGATGGACTTGGACTCCACGTCAGAAGATACGGGAGGTGCTCACGAGGGTGGGGGGGCGTGCCCACCTCCCCTGGGCGCGCCCCCTGTCTCGTGGGGACCCCGTAGCTCCACTGACGTACTCCTTTCACCCATATATACCTACATACCCTAAAACTTCCAGAACATAAGATAGATCGGGAGTTCGCCGCAAGCCTCCAGAGCCACGAAAAACCAATCGGGGCCCCTTTCCGGTACCCTGCCGGTGGGGGGATCCATCTCCGGTGGCCATCTTCATCATCCTGGCGCTATCCATGACGAGGAGGGAGTAGTTCACCCTCGGGGATGAGGTTATGTACCAGTAGCTATGTGTTTGATCTCTCTATCTCGTGTTCCCTCTATGGCACGATCTTGATGTATCGCGAGCTTTGCTATTGTAGTTGGATCTTATGATGTTTCTTCCCCTCTACTCTCTTGTGATGAATTGAGTTTCCCTTTGAAGTTATCTTATCGGATTGAGTCTTTTATGAGAACACTTGATGTATGTCTTGGTGATCAACTTGCGGGTTTCGTGACATTGGGAACCTATGCATAGGGGTTGGCACACGTTCTTGACTCTCCGGTAGAAACTTTGGGGCACTCTTTGAAGTACTTTTATGTTGGTTGGATGAATCTGAGATTGTGTGATGCATATCGTATAATCATGCCCACGGATACTTGAGGTGACAATGGAGTATCTAGGTGACATTAGGGTTTTGGTTGATTTGTGTCTTAAGGTGTTATTCTAGTACGAACTCTTTTATAGATTGATCTGAAAGAATAACTTTGAGGTGGTTTCGTACCCTACCATAATCTCTACGTTTGTTCTCCGCTATTAGTGGCTTTGGAGTGACTCTTTGTTGCATGTTGAGGGCTTGTTATATGATCTATCTATGTTATTATTGTTGAGAGAACTTGCACTAGTGAAAGTATGAACCCTAGGCCTTGTTTCCTATCATTGCAATACCGTTTACGCTCACTTTTTCCACTTGTTACCTTGCTGTTTTTATATTTTCAGATTACAAATACCTTTATCTAACATCCATATTGCACTTGTATCACCATCTCTTCGCCAAAATAGTGCACCTATACAATTTACCGTTGTATTGGGTGTGTTGGGGACACAAGAGACTCTTTGTTATTTGGTTGTAGGGTTGTTTGAGAGAGACCATCTTCATCCTACGCCTCCCACGGATTGATAAACCTTAGGTCATCCACTTGAGGGAAATTTGCTACTGTCCTACAAACCTGTGCACTTGCAGGCCCAACAACGTCTACAAGAAGAAGGTTGTGTAGTAGACATCACAGACTGGTCCGGCCGCGCCGCGGAAGGAAAAGAGATGTCCCGCCGCGTCGCGAATGCAGCAGAGATGTCCTGCCACGCCGCGGCACCCTCGGAAAATGTCTCGCGGGCAGGCGAGGACTCTTATAGGCGCATGCATGCGATCGTCCATAGCTAGTTGGATCAGATCTCCGGCTGGGTGAGGGTGCGGGACGACATGAAAGCCTCGTTTGAATAGGCTACCGGCGTCATCCGGCAACTAAATGAGATTAATGCGAAGCTCCGGGCCGAGCATGACCTGCTGAGGGCGAAGATCGTCAGAAGTGTGGAGCAGCAGGAGGAGACCACTTCCTTGTTGAAGAGGTCCGGCGTCATCATCGAGAAACTTATGGACGAGAATGCCATGCCGTGCATCGAGTGTAGAAGGCTAGTGGAGGAATCTGTGGATGCTCTCAAGCAGCATCTTGAGGACAAGAAAGAGCTCATCCGCTGCTCGCCGTGGAGACTAGTTCTCGCGGCCTGCAGCAACGCATCAAGAAAGTAGAGATCAGCGAGCGATATCGTTGTCTTCCTTCTTCTTTTGCCCTTGTGTATTTTGGGTGTTGCCGCATGTGGCTTTTTTAATTATGTTCCTAAATATGTAAGACAATTATTATGCACTGTCATTGTCCTTATATTCACCAGTCTTGCTATAAGTCACATTCGATGCTATATAGGCCCGTTGGATCTTACATCAAAATCTGTGCAAAACTTTCTTTTCAGATTTTCTTTATTCTCTCTTAAATCTCAGTCCAGTGAGACATAGCCACGCCGTGAAATAGGGGCTTGGGTGCCATTAATGGAGACGTTGGGAGGGAGGTGTGTGGCAGATAGAGGTCAAAGGGCTCTTCTCCCGATGAGCACGCGCAGGGGTCTGATCGCACGCCTCCCGTACTCAAATAGCTACCGCGCACGACACCTCCTAGCCAATTAAAAAAGGGGACGCGTGGCGGCACATAATTGTTAAGTAGAATGCCCATGGTTTCAATAATACTTGTGTTTCCGATTTGTAACGTGACAACACTTGTTCCAAAATGACTTTGTTGATTGTTAATGTGTGCACCTTCGCAAATCGGATAGAAAAATTACCACAGAATGTTGGTGCCATGTCATGACACCATGCCAAGTCTCATGATTTTTAGGCGTGTTTTCGATTTACAAGAATTAAAAAACCAAGTTTGCCAATATTTCCAACCGAGCCACGACGCCCAGATGGTTGAATTTCATTCCCATTTCTTGCATGGGACCTAGAAATTCACCCAAGGACACACATGTGATTTTTCAACCAACTTTGGTGCACTGGAGCATGTGCTTGTAGTTCAAATTTGAATTATGCACATTAAATTCCCAGAAATTCAATTAATGTATAAAAAAGGCCAAACGAACCCGGAATAATTCCAAAATTTAGCATGATACTTCTATTTGGTCTAATCTACCTGTGTAAAAAAATTAAGGCGGAAGAAGGCAGTGTATGTCGTTTCGCACGCAAAGGTGACATGTTCCCTCTCGGAAGCACGAGCCTTCTTGAGAGAAGCTCCGGTTTGCAAGAAGCTTATACCAAAGCTCGTCCCAATTAGGCCAAAAAATTTACCACAACATGTTGGTGCCATGTCATGACACCATGCCAAGTTTCATGATTTTCAGACGTGTTTTGGATTTACAGGAATTAAAAAACCAAGTTTCTCAAACTTTCCAGCCGAGCCACGACGCCCAGATGTTTGAATTTCATTCCCATTTCTTGCATGGGACCTAGTAATTCACCCAAGGACACACATGTGATTTTTCAACCAACATTGGTGCACGGGGAAATGTGCTTGTAGTTCAAATTTGAATTATGCACATTAATGCCCAGAAATTCAATTAATGTATAAAAAAGGCCAAACGAACCCGGAATAATTCCAAAATTTAGCACGATACTTCTATTTGGTCTAATCTACCTGTGTAAAAATTTAAGGTGGGAGAAGGCAGTGTATGTCGTTTCGCACATGGAGGTGACACGTTCCCTCTCGGAACCACGAGCCTTCTTGAGAGAAGCTCCGGTTTGCAAGAAGCTTATACCAAAGCTTGTCCCAATTCGGCCAAAAAAATTACCACAGCATGTTGGTGCCATGTCATGACACCAAGCCAAGTTTCATGATTTTCAGGCGTGTTTAGATTTACAGGAATTAAAAAACCAACTCTCTCAATCTTTTCGGCCAAGCAACGATGCCCAGATGTTTGAATATCAATCCCGTTTCTTGCATGGGACCTAGAAATTCACCCGAGGACACACATGTGATTTTTCAACCAACTTTGGTGCACTGGAGCATGTGCTTGTAGTTCAAATTTGAATTATGCACACTGAATTCCCAGAAATTCAATTAATGTATAAAAAAGGCCAAACTAACCAGGAATAATTCCAAAATTTAGCACGATACTTCTGTTTTGTCTAATCTTCCTGTGTAAAAAAAATTAAGGGGGGAGAAGGCAGTGTACGTATGTCGTTTCGCACACGGAGGTGACACGTTCCCTCTTGGAACCACGAGCCTTCTTGAGAGAAGCTCTAGTTTACAAGAAGCTTCTACCAAAGCTTGCCCCAATTCGGCCAAAAAAATTACCACAACAAGTTGGTGCCATGTCATGACACCATGCCAAGTTTCATGATTTTCAGTCGTGTTTTGGATTTACATGAATTAAAAAACCAAGTTTCTCAATCTTTCCGGTCGAGCTACGACACCCAAATGTTTGAATTTCATTCCCATTTCTTACATGGGACCTAGAAATTCACCCAGGGACACACATGTGATTTTTCAACCAACTTTGGTGCACTGGAGCATGTGCTTGTAGTTCAAATTTGAATTATGCACATTAAATGACCAGAAATTCAATTAATGTATAAGAAAGTCCAAACGAACCAGAATAATTCAAAATTTTAGCACGATATTCATATAGTTCTATGTTGCCTCTGTAAAAAATCAAGGGGGGGGGGGGCAACTTATACCGTTTCACACACAAAGGTGACACGTCCCTCCTCGTGAACCACGAGTCTTCTCGAGAGAAAGCTCCGGTTTACAAGAAGCTTATACCCAAAAACTTGTCCAAATGTGGCCATTTTTTTACCACAGCATGTTGGTGCCATGAAATGACACCATGCCAAGTTTCATGATTTTCAGGCTAGCTTTCAATTTCCATGAATTTAAAAACCAAGTTTCTCAATGTTCCCGGCTGAGCCACGACTCCCAGATATTTCGAATTTCATTCCCATTTCTTGCTTTTGATCTATAAATTCACCCAAAGACACACATGTGATTTTTCAACAAACTTTGGTGCACTGGAGCATGTGCTTGTAGTTCAAATTTGAATTATGCACATTAAATGCCTAGAAACTCAATTAATGCATAAAATGCCAAACGAATCGGGAACAATTCCAAATTTAAAATCGACACTTATGTAGTTGCATGTTCACTATACATAAATGTTCTAGCATACACTTCACCATCCTTTCCCTTTGTAACACAATTTTGTCTTTCAAAACATAATGAAAAAACCAGTCATACCACAAACAGATTACTAGAAAGAATCGTGTGGGATGCGATATAAAATATCTTGGCGCACAGTCTTGTGTGGCTTACGCAGGAAGCTTCGTCGTCTAGAGTCCACTGCCCCCACTTGAACCACACTTGCGCGCCAGTTTCTCGCGGCACCGAGGGAAATTTTTCTGCCACCGCGAAAATATCTATCTCCCCGCCCCTCCCTCCCACCAAAAGAAACATTTCCACTATTCCTCCTTGCTTTCCAAGTTCAAACCTTTACTGTTGCTTACTGGTAGCTCAGCCTCCTCGATGGCGACCCTTCTTCTTGGAGTGCCGCTTCCTCGCCGACTACCCTTCTTCTTGCAGCGCCGCCTCCTCGCCGGTGACCCTTCTTCTTGTTGCGCGGCCTCCTCGCCGCCAACCCTTCTTCTTGCTGCACGGCCTCGTCGATATGGTTAGGTAATCCACACCCCACCCACACCATCCTCCTCCTTCCCCGTCCCACATGCCCCGACCGACGGTGCGACACCTTCCGCAGAAATCACTATCCCCCTCCTCCAATTAAGCGCCGCCCATAGCCATTTGCACGCAGTATAATATGGAGCTCAGTAGCATCTGGCAGCGGAGAAGCAAATCGTGGCCGCACGTGCGCACGAGGTCACTATGGCTGCCATGCGTGCCGACCACCAGGTCATGGAGGAGCACCTCGTCTTCGAGGCCACCATCAAGACCACCACGCGGTTGTCTACTTTAAAACAGAGTTCGTGGTGTTTTCTCGAGGCCACCGCCAGTGCCTTCTAGTGATTTGTCCTCTATAATGTTAATATGAAATATGATGTTCAGTTAACAGTTTGGTCCTCTGAAATGTAATGTTCAGTTAACAGTTTGGTCCTCCAAAATGTAATGTTTAGTTAATAGTTTAGTCCAACAATTGCTACATTTCGTAGTACTATTCTCAAGCATTCTTTGTTTTGTTAACCTTCTTATCTTCTAGTACATGTTTCTATTCTGCAATGTCGTGCTCAGTTAACTGTTTTGGTTCATTTTGTCTGCTGTCCATTTAACTGTTTGGTTCAATTCTGCAATTTGATTTTCATTTGCCGTGGGTACAATTTTGTATTGTTATGCATGTGAAATAAATCGAATTTGGTTGTACTCAATACATATTCTACTGATAGTATGGCAACTCTCAGTTAACCGGATCAAGATCTTCCTTATGTCTGTTGCAGGGAAACAATGGGACACACTGCGGTTTACCATCGAGCTATGCACATGCATGGTCCTTTTGCTAATAGCACATTATTGTGGAGTTGCAGGAATCATTATAATATTTAGGTTTCTTACAATTTGGTCTTGAACATGTAGGTCATGCTGTCAGAGGCTTAGACCCACTGTTTGACCCATTTTGCATATGGGGAAATGAGATGTTCGTGAATATCAGTCAAGTCAAGAAACTCAGAAAGATTGTTAGGATGAAGAAACTTGTAATGAATAACAGCAAGATCTTTGTTTGCACAATGAAGAAGACATCAGTCAACTATAGGATGGTACTAACTCTTTTACCTTGTTTTTACCCCTTGTGCCGTTTCAAAATTTATAACAGTGATTTATGCATATCTTTGTTTTTAGTACTTATCAAAGCAGTTCACCGACGATTACCTCTCATACCACCTGCATGGTCAAGAGGCGAGGAAGGTATTCATTCAACACCAACGGTACAATATTGAAGACTTCCTGAAGAGGATGAAGGTTGGGCAGGCAATTATCCATAGCCACTGGCCTAAAGTTGCAAGGACATTCAACATCACCGAAGGCTCAATATTTGCCTTCCGCTTCTAGAGTTTCCCAAATGAGATTCATCTGTCTATTAACGGTGTATGATACTACTTTCCAAAGGTTTTCGATATTGCATGTGAAACTTGGTGCTATTGTGTAATGGCGTAAGTGAGTGCCGAAGCTATCTGATGTAATTCGGTTATGAAATCTTGGTTGCCGTTATACGTATATGAAATATCTGGTGCGTTTTATAAGAAATATCAATT
Source organism: Aegilops longissima (assembly GCA_021605205.1). NCBI lineage: Eukaryota > Viridiplantae > Streptophyta > Magnoliopsida > Poales > Poaceae > Aegilops > Aegilops longissima. The sequence continues at coordinate 571,154,873 of CM038679.1, read as the reverse complement.
TGATTACTACATGGATAATCAATAATAGGCTAATTACCCTACTTATTGGGGTTTTCTATTGCAGATGGTTACTCAGACAGCACCATAGACGATGAACTCAAACAACCCACATGGTTCCTAGAAAGTAGGTGTGTTCAGTCAATTAACAATCACACATGACTTCCGGTAGAGAACTGTTTGCGTTAGGCCACCTTGCACAAACGTTTCCACGCCAAAAACTGTGTGTGATATACATACGGACGGAAATGTTTTTCTGGGATTCGTCATGTGGGATGTACATATGAATGGAAATGATTGGGTTTTGATGTCTCGCCATCGCACATGAGCTCATTTTGTGTGCCAGGAGGGCCTATCCCCAAAGATTTCTGGTTCGTGTGGGAAGGACCCCCTATCACACACACTCACTTGGCGACGGTTCCAAGTGTCGTCGCGGAAAGGGGTTAAAAACCGTTTGTATATAGGTCTCTACACTAGTGATGCCATTCATAATTTCTTGATATAAGGTAAAAGGAATAGCACTCACGCTAGCACATACGTCACATAAACCATGATAACAGTGATCTCCTATCTTAATTGAGACAACAGGCATGCCAACAACGGGTCTATGTTTATCTTTTTCATCGGGTTTGACAATTCTAGCAGCTTCATCATAGAAGTAAATAACATGCCCATGTAAATTTTCAACCAGGAGATCTTTAACCATAGCAACACTAGGTTCTACCTTGATTTGTTCAGCTAGTTTATTTGCTATATTATTACTTTTATTGACCACAATTGAAACCTTAGCATGTTCCTACATCCTAACAGGGAAAGGTGATTTTTCAATATAAGCAGTAGGAACAACCGGATCAACATTATAGATAATAGTTTCATCTTTAGCTATTACCAGTTCTTTAATTTCTTCTTTAATAGGTGGGTGACATTCGAACCACTTCTCCTTAGGGAGATCAACATGAGTAGCAAAAGCTCACAAAAGGAGGCTACTATCTCAGGGGCAAGTCCATATTTAGTGCTAAACTTTTGAAAAACATCAGTATTCATAAAAGATTTAACACAGTCATACTTAAGCTTAATACCTGACTCTTTACCTTCGTCGAGTTCCCAATATTTGGAGTTGTGTTTAATTCTTTCTAAAAGATCCCACCAGAAATCAATAGTCTTCTTCATAAAGGAACTAGTACAAGAAGTATCGAGCATGGATCGATCATCATGAGAAAGCCGAGCATAAAAATTTTGAATGATAATTTCTCTTGAGAGCACATGATTGGGGCATGAATATAACATTGACTTAAGCCACCACCAAGCTAGAGTGATACTTTCTCCTTCACGAGGCAAAAAATTATATCTATAATTCCGATCACGAAGAACTAGATGCATAGGATAATTTTTTTGATGGAACTCCATTTCAATCGATTCCAATTCCAAGATCCAATATCATCACATAGCCTATACCATGCCAATGCTTTTCCCTTCAAAGATAAAGGGAAAACCTTCTTCTTAGCATCATCTCCGGGTAAACCTGCAAGCTTAAATAATCCACAAATTTCTTCCACGTATATCAACTGCATATCAGGATGTTCGGTTCCATCTCCTGCATAAGGATTAGCTAGCAGTTGTACTATCATACTGGAAGGAATTTCATAACCAATATTTTCAGTAGGTGCAGTAGATAGAGGGCTGACTAATTGTGGTTCCGGTCGAGGTGAAGATACCCCGAACAAACCCCCCAAAGGATTAGTTTCCATAGTATCAAGTGACAATAAATTTCAGCACGTAGTAATAATTATTCCTCACTGCTACTTCTTGAGCTTGCGTTGGTTTTTACCTTGAAGAGGGAAGGGTGATGCAGCAAAGTAGAGTAAGTATTTCCCTCAGCTTTTGAGAACCAAGGTATCAATTCAGTAGGAGACAATGCGCAAGTCACCGAATACTTGCACAAACAAACACCAACTTGCACCCAACGCGATAAAGGGGTTGTCAATCCCTTCACGGTTATTTGCAAAGTGACATTGATAGAGTTGGATAAACGGTAAAGTAATATTTTTGGTATTTTTTGGTTTATAGAACGGAAAGTAAAAGATTGCAAAGGAAGTAAATCGGAAACTAGAATTATAGATCGGAAACATATATGATGGAAAATAGACCAGGGGGCCATAGGTTTCACTAGAGGCTTCTCTCAAGATAGAAATAATTACGGTGGGTGAACAAATTACTGCCGAGCAATTGATAGAAAAGCGCAAAGTTATGACGATATCTAAGGCATCACGTCCGTGTCAACTAGACCGACTCCTGCTTGCATCTACTACTATTACTCCACACATCGACCGACTCCTGCCTGCATCTGGAGTATTAAGTTCATGAAGAACAGAGTAAAGCATTAAGTAAGATGACATGATGTAGCGGGATAGACTCAAGTAATATGATGAAAACCCCATCTTCTTGTCCTCGATGGCAACAATACAATACGTGCCTTGCTGCCCCTACTGTCACTGGGAAAGGACACCGCAAGATTGAACCCAAAGCTGACCACTTCTCCCATTGCAAGAAAAACTAATCTAGTTGGCCAAACCAAATCGATAGTTCGAAGAGACTTGCAAAGATATCAAATCATGCATATAAGAATTCAGAGAAGATTCAAATAATATTCATAGATAAGCTGATCATAAATCCACAATTCATCGGATCTCGGCAAACACACCGCAAAAGAGTATTACATCGAATAGATCACCAAGAACATCAAGCAGAACATGGTATTGAGAAACAAAGAGAGAGAAGAAGCCATCTAGCTACTAGCTATGGAGCCGTAGGTCTGAGGTAAACTACTCACGCTTCATCGGAGAGGCAATGATGTTGATGTAGAAGCCCTCCGTGATCGAATCCCCCTTCGGCAGGACACCGGAAAAGGCCCCTAGATGGGATCTCATGGGAATAGAAGGTTGCGGCGGTGGAAAAGTGTTTTCGTGGCTCTCCTAGTAGGTTTTGGGATATTTGAGAATATATAGGCGGAAGAAATAGGTCGGTGCAGTCACGAGGGGCCCACATGGGTTGTGGGCGCGCCCTCCGTCCTTGTGGCTGCCTCGTGGCTTCTCTAACTTGCACTTCAAGTCCTCTGGATGTCTTCTGGTCCAAGAAAAATCATCGTGAAAGTTTCATTCCGTTTGGACTCTCTTTGATATTCCTTTTCTGCGAAACTCTAAAACAAGGAAAAAACATAAACTGGCACTGGGCTCTAGGTTAATAGGTTAGTCCCAAAAAAATAAAATAGCATATTAATGCATATTAAACATCCAAAACAGATAATATAATAGCATGGAACAATAAAAAATTATAGATACGTTGGAGACGTATCACTCACCAATTTCCACTTACCAAGAGCGCTTCACTCCACGGCAACGGCGCTAGAAATGAGCCTCGATGACCCACAAGTATAGGGGATCAATCGTAGTCCTTTCGATAAGTAAGAGTGTCGAACCCAATGAGGAGCAGAAGGAAATGAAAAGTGGTTTTCAGCAAGGTATTGTCTCCAAGCACTGAAATTATAAGTAACGAGTAGTTTGATAGCAAGATAATTTGTGACGATCAAGTAAAGATAATAGTAACAGAAGTGCAGAAAGGTAGCCCAATCCTTTTGAGGCAAAGGAAAGATCAAAAGGGTCTCTTATGATAAGCAAAGTCTTCTTGAAGGTACACGGGAATTTCATCTAGTCACTTTCATCATGTTGGTTTGATTTGTGTTCGCTACTTTGATAATTTGGTATGTGGGTGAAACGGTGCTTAGGTGTTGTTCTTACTTGAACAAACCTCCTACTTATGATTAAACACCTTGCAAGCATCCATAACTACGATAAATGTATTAAGAACAAATTCTAACCATAGCATTAAACTTTTGGATCCAAATCAGCCCCTTACGGAATAGCGCATAAACTAGGGTTTAAGCTTCTGTCACTCTCGCAACCCATCATCTAATATCTACTCCACAATGCATTCCCTTTGGCCCAACTATGGTGAAGTGTCATGTAGTCAACGTTCACATGACACCACAAAGAGAATCATAACATACATACCATGAAAATATGGAACACATGTAAAATTCACATGATTACTTACAACAAGATTTCTCCTGTGACCTCAAGAACAAAAGTAACTCCTCACAAATGATAATCATGCTCAAGATCAGAGGGGTATTAAATAGCATAATGGATCTAAACATATAATCTTCCACCAAATAAACCATATAGTAATCAACTACAAGATGTAATCAACACTACTAGTCACCCACAAGTACCAATCTATAGTTCCAGTACAAAGATTGAACACAAGAGATGAACTAGGGTTTGAGAGTGGATGGTGCTGTTGAAGATGTTGATGGAGATTGCCCTCCCCAAGATGGGAGAGTTGTTGGTGACGATGATGACAATGATTTCCCATTGTGGGAGGGAAGTTCCCCCGGCGGAATCGCTCTACCGGAGGGCAAAAGTGCTCCTTGACATGTTCCGCCTCGAGACGGTGGTGCTTCGTCCCGAAAGTCTGCTCCTTATTTTTTTTCTAGGTTAAAATGACTTATATACCAGAAGAAGGGCACCGGAGGTGGATCGAGGAGGGCACAACCCACCAGGGTGCGCCCAGGTGGGTTGTACCCACCTGATGGGGCCATTCTAGTACTTATTGGCTCCATAAAAATTCCCCGCAAAGTTTCAGCTCATTTGGAGTTGTGCAGAATAGGTAGCATGACGTAGCTTTTTCAGGTCCAGATTTCCAGCTATCGGGAATTCTCCCCCTTTGTGTGTACCTTGCATATTATGAGAGAAAAGGCATTAGAAATACTCCAAAACGCATTATTATACATAAAAACAATATAAATAATAGTAGATAAACATGATGCAAAATGGACGTATCAGAGAGCCACGGGCACCTGAATTAATTATGTCGGAGAACTCGTATAGCTTATTCTCCCCATTCGTCGTTCCCCCCATCTCCATTCTTCTTCCCATCGGGGGACGCCCGACTGTTGCTGACGTCAGCAACCATGGCTGCATCGCCTTAGCTCTTCGGCGGTCTAGTGCCGCCTCCCTCCGCTCACCTAGTCCAGTAGCCTGCGGTCTTCCCTCCAGACTATGGTGAGCTGGCCTCTGCTCTCCACCTCCTCCCCCCTGTTCCTTTTCTGCTATGCGCCCGGCAAAGTACGGGCTAGTACGGCGGATCCATGTGATTTGGAGGTAGATTCGTGGTTATGTATTGATTTGATCTTGCAATGTGGCATTCTTACCATGAAACCTAGGGTTTTGAGCTATGCATTTAGTCTAGGGTTTCTGCAGAAAGGTATGGGTTTCGGGCATGAAGATAGTGTTGTTGCGTTGAAGCACCCTATGTGGTATTTCTTATGTGAATTTGGCATATTGTTTTGTGTAGATTCATTTACAGTCTCTGTAGTGGTGGATTTTGAATGACGCTGTGTTCTATGGGTATAATAGTGAACTTTCAGTTAGGGTTTTGATGAAGAAGGTGGCCCAGTGGCTATTAATTCATTCCTATGGTGCTTCTATTTGTAATTTATCTGAATGTGTTTTCCAATCACTGTATATTTATGATGTTGCTTACTATACAATTAACTGAATTTGTGCAGTTCATGTTCAGCTAACTAAATTCTGCACTTCATGTTCAGTGTTAGAATTTCATTGTTATATGTAGTTAACTAAATTTTGCATTGAATTTCTGCCCTTTTTGGATGTAGTGTGTGATTCAGCAATGGGACAGAGTGTTCCCACACCTTTCTTTACACTAGAAATGGAACATGGTGGTCTTTTCTGTGGACCTATCAGTGCGCTAGAGTACTATAAATCTTCTTTGGAGGTGCTTGACTATGTTGATGCTTGCACATTTTCATATGTAGTCTTAGAAAAGCACCTAAAATGGTTGGGATATCCTGTCAATGAGCACATAATTTATTGGTGCTTACCTAAGAAAACAATTTCAGATGGGTTGGTGAGAATTAGAGGTGATGAAGACTTGCAACATTTGATCACAGCTAGTGCTCAGCACAAATTTCTTGCAATTATGGTTGACCATTCAGACTTCATCAGCAATTTTAGAGAAGATTTGGTATTGAAGATGCCATTAGCTGAAAGTACTGTCAGAATGGCCAACTCAATTGTTGGTGCAAGCAGTGCAGCATCTACTCACAGGATCATTTCTATGAATGTTGAAGATCCAATTTCAGAGGTTGCAACTGATGGGACAGAAGTAGAGGATATTCTGACAGATGGTGCAGAGCCATATTTGCTTAATGATGGCGCTGACCCAAGTTTGCTGACAGATGGTGTAGATCCAGACCTGCTTAATGGTGGTGTTAGCCCAAACTTGCTTGTTGCTGGTGCAGAGCCAAATTTGCAGACTGAAAATGTTGTGGTCTCAGATTCAGAATTTAGTGATAATGATTATGACATAGATGATGGAGATGATAATCTTTATGAAGACAACTTTGACTTTATTGTTGATGAAGAGGCTGAGCAAGAGGAGGTAGAGGTTGAGCCTGCCTATGTACTTGAAGATGAAGATCTGAACCTCTCCACTGAAGCACAAGATTAACTGAAGTACAAATTCAAAGCTTTCAATTTCAAGGTGGACATGAAATCCCCTGTATTTAAATTAGGTATGGTATTTGCTGACGTGGTTGAGTTGAGGAAAGCTCTCAAGGCTTCAATAAGTAACAGAGTGCAGATCAAGAAAATGAAGAATGACAAGATCAGATTAGAGGCAGTTTGTTCGGGTGGTTGCCCATGGGTGCTTAAGCCTGGAAATGACAACATGACTGGAGGTTTGGTCATCAAGACCTACAATGCATTGCATAAGTGCCAGAAGAATTGGAAGTTAAAGGATATGGCAGCAAAATTCCTGTGCATTTTCTTCATTGATGAGCTCAGAGATGACCAGAAGATGTCAATTGGAACATTTTCAAGGAAAATAACAAAGGAATTCAATGTTACTCCTAATAGATGGAAGCTAGCTAGGGCTAGAAAGCAAGCACTTAAGGAGATACATGGTGATCAGAAAGAGCAGTTCAGCAGGTTATGGCGTTATGGGCATGAGCTGAGGAGCAAAAACCCTGGGTCTCCATTCCTGCTAACAACTACACTTGTCAAAGATACCAAATTTCCAATGGGCAAAAAATGTTTGAAAACATTATATTGGTCCTATAATGCATGTAGGAGAGGATGGCTAAAGGGCTGCAGACATATTCTGTTCATTGATGGTTGTCATATGAAAACAAGGTTTAAAGAAGTGCTCCTTAGTGCTGTTGGAATTGATCCCAATGACTGCAATTTCCCCATTGCAATGGGTTGGGTGGAAGTAGAATGCAAAGGTTCATGGAAGTGGTTTCTGACCACTCTAAAAGATGATCTGAACATTACAAACACAGCTCCTCTCACACTTATGAGTGACAAGCAGAAAGGGTTAACAAATGTTGTGCACAAGGTTTGGCCAGATGCAGAACACAGGTTTTGTGTGAGGCATATTTACCAAAAATTTAATGTGAAGCACAAAGCAGAGGTACTAAAGCAAGATCTATGGGCCATTGCAAGATCACCAAAAAAGGTCAAGTGGAGAGAGAACTTTCAGAAAATGGATGATCACTGCCCAGCTGCCTTCCACTTGACTGTGAGACTTGAGCCATAGACATGGTGCAAGGCATTTTTCAGGGAATTTCCCAAATGTGACATCCTGCTGAACAATAACTCTGGAGTGTTTAACAGCTACATTCTTGATGGAAGAGAGATGGCAGTGCTTAGTATGCTTGAATATATCTTCTACAAAATCATGCACAGGCTTGTGAGTAAAGAAAGGGAAGCTATAGTAAAGTGTGTAGGGCAGAGAATATGCCCAAAGATCAAGAAGAAATTGGATAAGAACACAGGGTTTGCTGCAAATTGCCATGTATCTGAAGCTGGCCAACAAATGTTCAGAGTACAATTTGGTAACAATAGCTACACCGTGGATCTTGCTTTGCACACATGTGATTGCAGAAGATGGCAGTTGTCTGGAGTACCATGTGGTCATTCTATAGCATGTTGCAGGGAGGAGAGAATTGACCCAGAGACAATGGTTCATGACTGCTATACAGTTCAGACATATCTCAAGGCATATGGATACACTCTTGTTCCTCTTGCAGACCCAAAGCATTGGGTGATACAGAATGGGTACAAGGTGCATCCACCAGTGTTTACTAAACAGTTGGGAAGGCCCAAGAAAAACAGAAAAGAAGGCACCAGAGGAGAAGATCAAGAATGGTGTTAGGGTTTTGAACAGAAAATGTGTTACAATGCACTACTCAATCTGTGGCAGAGCTGATCACAATAGAAAGGGCCACTACAAATGGCAGGAAACTCTCATGCAATATGGGATAGAGGTGGTTGATCATAGCTATGATGACCCTACCTTTCTTCACGTATATGCACTACTGAATTTAACTACATAGAACTGAACTTAACTACATAGAACTTGAACTTAACTACATAGAACTGAATGTGCTTAAATGAATATGTGTACAAGATTTTCCCAAACAATGTAGATCGTTTGTTGGATCCAATTGATTCACCAACAAGTATGGTGTTCACCATGGCTCAAAGAGATATTGCTACTAGAGCTCCTCAAAGGGTATATGGCCCACTACCACAACAGCCTACCTTTGTTGCTGCTGCTGGTGTTGCAATACCTCAGCCAGTGCTCACCACAGAAATGATCATTGGTAGGCAGACAAGGGCAACCATAGTAGCTCACAAAGAAGAAGGATCACAAGTAGCTGCTACAGGAAGAGCAAGTAAAAGACAAAGAAGTGCAGCTCCAGCTACAGGCAGAGGAAGAGGTGCAGCTCCAGCTGCAGGCAGAGGAAGAGGTGCATCTCCAGCTATAGGCGGAGGAAGAGGTGCAGCTCCAGCTACTGCAAGGAGAGGAAGAGTAGAAAGAAATGCATATGCAGCTACAGGGATAGGGAGAGGAGGTATTCCAGGTGATAGGGCATATTGGCTGATGTTTGGAGATGACAGGATTAGCCAAATACCAGATCTCAATGCTCCTCTTGAAGATCTCAATGCACCTGCTCCCTGATTAGCTGGTTGTTGCCAGTGAAATTCTTTTTGTAAAGGCCTAGAGTGATGTAACTTAATGACCGACCTGTTAAGAATGCCAAACAGTGGCATCAAGTGGCAAGCATTGCCTATTTTTGGTGGCAAACAGTGGCATTCATTGCCCTTTTTGTAAACTTAACATTTGGAGGGAAGTTCCTGAAGGGGGGATAGTAATGTAGACTAAATATTACTGCATATTGGCTTGCTCGTTAACTGAGATTTGACTGAACTTAAGTGCACAAGGAGCTAGTTGACTGAACGTGATTGACTGTTGTAGTTAACTCAATTTTACTGGCTATTGTAGTTAACTGAATTTTATTCACTGTTGTTGTTGTAGTTAACTGAATTTTATTGACTGTTGTACAACAAAAAATAATGAGAAAACCAAAAAATATGGCCTGGGGCTCGAACCCAGGACCTGCTGTTTATAACGCTGCGTGCAATGCCAATGGGACAGAAGTAGTGATTTGTTCTACTAGTGCCTTCTTATCTAAATATTATTAGTTAGTGGGCCCTGCAGTTTAGCGTGCGTTACGCCCGCTGTGTGACGACTGTGCATAATATAGCATTGTCGTTTCTGTTTCCCAGGCTTTAAGACGTGCCAACATGTCATTCTCCCTCCCTACTCACAGCTCGCACACCCCACTCCCTTCTACCAACCACCCAAGAAACCTGTGTCGACGACCAAGCCACCGCCGCTGCCATGGACCAGAGTTTTGGCTGGCAGAAGGCCGTCAAAGAGCTGGCCGGTGACAACCAAGAGATACGCGTGCAATACAGGGAGATCGGGCGGTGGTTCCCAAGTGTTCAGATGATGAGGATCCACGCGCGTGGTCTCGTGAAGGTGATGACGGATGCTGAAAAGCTCCGTGCCTTCCCCGCCGGCTTCAACATCCCTCCGGCGACCATCCTCCTTTGGGAAATGCATGAGGTTCAGTGCTCCCTCGACCCTAGGCAGTGCGCCCGCTGGTGGATGTACCGCTCATCCACCGCGACACCAGCCCAGCCGGATGCAGAGCACGTTGCGTCCAGGACTGAGCACGTCAGCGACGTCGTGCTTGCCCTCCCAGCGCCCGTCAACACCACCTACTGGGACCGTCGTGGTCCATCTGTCCTCCTCAGGCTAGACGATGACTCCGACGACGATTCATCTGACGAGGAGGTTGAGGAGGCTGTCGTCCTGTCAGACGATGAACCGAAGGTGCAGATGGTTGCGCCGGTTGTCGCCACCGTGGAGGTTGACCGGAACCTACCCATTGAGGTGGACGAGCTGCCAAATATACCTGAAGCCTTCATCATCAAGCAGGAGGTTGAGGAGGAGGGTGTGGTGCCGGCAGTACAGGAGGTCAAGAAGAAGAAGAGGGAAGCTGTGAAGAGGGCAGTTGTGGAGGTGTGCCGCTTCGAGCGCCTGAAGCTGCTCAAAAGGAGTGAATAAAGAGGATGCTGAAGAAAGTAGGGTCTGCGGATGGTGCTTAGGTATGCTGTTATATCACAGCATATAAGTTAGAAATATGATGTTGTTAGCTAGGCATGCTGATATATAACAACATATAAGTCAGAAATATGATGATGTTAGCTAGGTATGCTGCTATATCATCACAACATATAATTAGGTGTGCTACTGTATAAGTTATCTGTAATTATGTGGTTTGCAAACTGAACTATGTATGATGGATGTTGGTCTGCAACTACTGCAGTGCTTTGCTTAAAATGTTGCATTGTACTGCTTTATTTGTTTCTATGTGCATGTGGATAGCTTGATAGACCATATGGAACACTTACTATAAATAGCATTTTGTAGGTACATATGCTACATTCTGCAAAAAAAATAGTTATCAAACAAATAGTCAAAGACAAAAAATCATTTATCAAACTTAGCTAGCTGAGACAACAATTCAGTTATCTCTAAACATGTTCAGTTAAGTGTATTTCTATTAAGTTAACTGAACACAAATTCAGTACAAGTTTCAGTTAACTGAATACAACTACGGGATTAAGTAAGCAATGTGGGCCCAATAATGGGCTGGTTTATTACTCTTCTGCCTAATATTTGTCTCTAATAATGGGCCTACCAGCCACCATTAATCTTCTGCCTACCTACCAGCCACCATTACTACTATATAAAGCACACCCCCATTGGCAGAAACAACAGTCAAACCCAAACCCCTCCCTTCTCCTCCCCCAGCCACCAAAGAAAACCCTAGGAGTCATGGATCCTGGAGAGGTCATAGATGAAGAGGAAGAGGTGCCCAGGGGAGCCAGGCGTAGAGAGGCAAGAACGAGGGAGAGAAGGCAACTGGCAGAGAGGATCCTTGAAGCACGCAACCGCAAGGACATGGAGCAGTTCCTGGAGGCATTCCCCCTTGGCTGAAACCCTAGTGATGATGATATCATCTACTAGGAAGGAGGAGGGCAAATTTCCATCCTTTTCAGGTCACTAGGCACAGGTGGACTAGGATTCTCTACCCATGAATTTGCTGTTAAGTTTCTGTGCTCCTAGATCTACCTTTCTATCACTGGTACATCGAGGTGCTATACAAACGGTTTTAACCCCTTTCTGCGACGGTGTTCGGAACCGTCACCTAGTGAGTGACTGCGATAGGGGGCCCTTCCCACATGACTCAGAAACCATCGGGGATATGCCCTCCTGGCACACACGCTCGGCAAAATGAGGTCGTGTGCGACCGGCGAGCGACCAAATATGGTTATATGTACAGTAGTGCTAAAAAATACAATTATACACGCGAAATCGTTTCCGGTCGTAAGTACATCCCACACAGTCAGTCCCCACTAAATGTTTCCGTTCGTATATACATCCCACACAGTCACTCCAAGGAAAAAGTTTGCGCAAGGTGGTGTAACGCAAACAGTTTTCAAGAGAATGTCGTGTGTGATTGTTCATTGATCCAACACGGTTTATTCCTAGAAACTGTGTGTGTTGCCTGAGGTCATCACCCACGGTGTTTCTCAATAACCCTTTGCAGTAGGAAAACCCAATTAGCAGGCTAATTGCCCTATTATTAATAATCCATTTACTAATCTAATTGACATTCATATTAAGCACATAATATATTTCATTTCCATATTAAGGAAGCAGGATTTCATAATTGAAATACATCCGAGTACAACATGATATAGCTTCAGCACTCAGCTACCCCATTACACAAATGCACCAGCACCAAGTTTCACATGCAACACCTAGAACCTTTCAAAATTAGCATCATAGACGGTACATAGACAGATGCATCTCATCTGGAAAACTGCTGAAGGGGAAGGCGAATATTGAGCCTTTATTCATGTTGAAGGTCTTTGCAACTTTGGGCCAGTGCCTGTGGATGATTGACCATCCATCCTTCAACCACTTTAGGAACACTTCAATATTGAACCATGGGTGTTGTATGAAAACTTTCCTCGCCTCCTGACCACAGAGGTGCTTTGAGAGGTAATCAACAGTGAACTACTTTGGAAAGGCCTGAAAACAAGGATGTGCATAAATATCTTCTCTATATTGGAAATGGGGAAAAGGATTAAAAAGTCAAGGTATAATAGTTAGTACCATCTTGTAAACCTCAGTGCTTCCCATTGTTTCCCTGCAACACATATAAGGTAGTTAGTCATCAGGTTAAGTAAGGGTCCGCATGCTATAAATAAAATATGTTGATGATAAATAAGCACATTGCAGATTCATCAGATTAAATCAAGCCACATGGAAAACACTTCTATCCAAACCAAGCATGATTAAGAACAAGGAAATATAGCACTTGTATATGCTTCTCATGTATTAAGTGCAGCCAAATTCGATTTATTCCTCACATGGTATACAATAAGAGAATGCAACCACAACAATTGAACATCGCATTGCAGAATTGAACCAAGCAGTTAACTAAACACCACAACCAATGAACCAAACGTGAACTGAGCACCACATTGCACGATATAACATACTCCTAATAGAAGATCGGACAGTTAACCAAACCAAGCATGCTTAACAACTTGGAAATATAGCAATTGTATTTGTTTCTCATGTATTTAGTACAGCCAAATTTGATTTATTTCTCACATGGTATACAATAACAGAATGCAGTCACAACAATTGAACATCGCATTGCAGAATTGAACCAAGCAGTTAACTAAACACCACAACAAATGAACCAAATGTTAACTGAGCACCACATTGCACAATATAATATACTCCTAATAGAAGATCAGACAGTTAACCAAACCAAGCATGCCTAACAACTTGGAAATATAGCAATTGTATTTGTTTCTCATGTATTTAGTACAACCAAATTTGATTTATTTCTCACATGGTATACAATAATAGAATGCACCCACAACAATTGAACATTGCATTGCAAAATTGAACCAAAAAGTTAACTAAACACCACAACAAATGAACCAAACATAAACTGAGCACCACATTGCACAATATAGCATACTCCTAATAGAAGATCAGACAATTAACCAAACCAAGCATGCTTAACAACTTGGAAAATTGCACCCTGAAGAATTAAACATCACATTTGCATAATTGAACCAAACAGTTAACTGAACACCACATTGCATGACATATAGAACATATACTCTAGAGCAGAAGATTGCATGGTAAAAGTAGATAGCACAATTCACTAGAATTTGTTAAGGAAAGGCAGTAGCTAGCAAACTGAACATGGGTCCTTATAGTGAGCTAATAAGACAAGCTACTCCTCATTGTCGGAGATATCGATGACGATTGACTCCTTGGACATGGAAGAGGGCGAGGCCTTCTCATAGTGGTGAGTTGCCTGAGCCGCTCCGGGCACCAATCTGCTGGCTCTCAAGATAGGTAAGCACGTGCACGCTGAGAAAACACCTCGTAGTCTTTGTCGAAGGCACCGACGATGGCCTCGAGAAAACGCCAAAAACTGTTGTTTAAAGCAGCCAACCGCGTCGCGGTTTCCGCGGGCGAGGCATCGACAGTGGCCTCGACGGCGAGGTGCTCTTCCAAGATCTGTGGGTCGGCTCGAATGGCAGCCATCGTGACCTCATCCGCACGTGCGCGCGCGATTTACTTCTCCGCTGCCAAATGCTCCTTGAGATCCTGGCTATACTGCGTGCACCATGGCTCAGGGCGGCGCTTATTTGCTGGAGGGGTCGGTGATTTGGGTGGAAGGTGTCGCGTCGGAGGTCGGGGCATGTGGGATGTGGAAGGAGGAGGAGGATGGGGGTCGGGTCTGGATTACCTGCCTAGATAGACGAGGCCAAGCAGCGTGAAGGAGGGTCGCCGGGGAGAAGGCGGCGTTGCAAGCAAGGAGTGAAGGTTTCAACTTGGAAAGGAAGGTGGAAACAGGGGAAATGGGGGTTTGGGTAAGGGAAGGGGGCGGGGGCGGGGAGGTAGATATTTCCGCAGAAGCCGAAAATTTGGAACCGGTTCAGCAAAAAAACTGGCGCGCAAAGTGTCATCACACACGTCCCTTATTCAGAGCGGGCTATGGACTGTAGCCGTCGCACCTTCTCACGTAAGCTGTATGCGTACTATACTCTGACGGTGTCCAAGATATTTTGTGCTGCATCTCACACGGTTGGTTATAATAAACTGTATGGAATCTACTTGATTTTTCATCTTGATTTGAATTACATAATGGGATCACAGTGGCAATGGACGGTGTTTGAATTGCTAGACCTTTTATCTGCAGTGAACATGCAACTATATGTGTGTCGTAAAAGAATTGGAATTATTCAGGGTTCGTTTGGACATTTTATACATTAAATTGGTTTTCTAGCCATTTCAGGTGTACAATTCAAAATTAAACTACACGCACATGCTCCAGTGCACCAACATGGGTTGTAAAATCATATATGTGTCCATGGGTTTATGCTTATGTCCCATGCAAGAAATGTTGACGTACTTGCTTTAGTAATTCTTGTAAATCCAAAAGTCATCCAAAATTCATGAAACTTGGCATGCTATCATGGAGCGGCATCAACATGTCGTGGTAAAAAAATTTCCCATTTGGGGTAGGTTTGGGTATAAGCTTCTCATAAACCAGAGCTTCTCACAACAAGTGTGATGGTTTCGGTAGGGAACGTTTCACCTTTCTGGACAAAATGATATCCGTTACCTCTTCTCGATTCCAAATTTTTTCCTAGTGTCAACATAGAACAACAGGAGTGTTGTGTCAATTTCTGGGATTTTTTGGGGTTCGCTTGGACATTTTTATACATTAATTGAGTTTTCTTTGCATTCATGTGCATACTTCAAATTTGAATTACAGACACATGATCTAATGCATATAAATTGGTTGAAATTTCAAATCAATGTCCTTGGTTGCATGCTTAGGTCCCATGCAAGAAATGGGAATGAATGTCAAACACCCTGCCACTGTCACTCGGTCGCAAACATTGTGTTACCTGGTTTTTAAATTCTAGTAAATCCAAAACTCCTCAGAAATTCATGAAACTTGCCATGCTATCATGGAGCGGCATCAACATATCGTGGTAATTTTTTTCCCATTTCGGGTAGGTCTGCGGATATGCTTCTCACAAACCAGAGCTTCTCACAACAAGCCTGATGGTTTCGGTAGGGAACGTCCTACCTTTGGGGAAGAAACGATACCCATTGCCTCTTCCTAGTGTCAACATAGAACAACAGGAGTGTTGTGTCTATTTTTGAGATTTTTCGGGGTTCGTTTGGGCATTTTTATGCATTAACTGAGTATTCAATGCATTTATGTGCATAATTCAAATTTGAACTACATGCACATGCTCCAGTGCATATAAATTGGTTGAAAAATCAAATCTTTGTCCTTGGGTGCATGCTTAGGTCCAATGCAAGAAATGGGAATGAATTTCAAACACCAGGGCACTGTTCATTGCCGGCAAAACGTTGAGATACTTTGTTTTTAAATTCTAGTAAATCCAAAACTCGTCTGAAGTTCATGAAACTTGGCATGCTACCATAGAATGGCACCCGACATGCTGTGGTATTTTTAATGTCCATTTTGAGAGAAGGCAAACTCGAATAATAGCCAACAAAGGCATTTTGAAAAAATAGCTGCCACTTTAATATCTCAAACGTTTGTATAATTCAAACCATGTGCGTTCTGTTAACCATTCACGTGACGACACGTGTCTTGGTTTTAATGGCTATAGGTTTTAATGGCTCTTGATGGCAAAAGTTTTAGATAGAACACCCGTATGCAAAGTGAGAGCAGGATTTGTGCATATCTTGAACGCAAACGGTTCTTTTGGATGACCCGTGTGCAACCACTTACAAACAATTTGGTAAGATTTAAATCTGTCATATTGGGTATGTTGCCATTTGTCAAACTAGAAAGATTGACATTTGTTGATCTAGTAACATTGCCATTTGTCAAACTTCTAACTCTGTGATTTGTCAAAATATGAAGCTAAAAATCACTAGGAGTATCTAACTTTTGCAACTAAAATTCAGTAATTAAGCATAGATGGAGGCGAGGAGGCGTGTTCAGCCGGGCGTGCAGCGGGCGGCGCAGTACTATTCGATTTGACAGCGGGCGGTGCAGTTCCAGATACGGCTTTAATGCAGACGAGGGAAAGGGTAGCGGTTCCCGAAATGTTGAACGGCCAATGATGCATCCTCCTTCAATTAGCATCGTGTGAATGCATGAGGGAAGTAATGGGAGGATGACCGAGAAAAGAGGCAGCACGATGTGAATGCAACACAGCTTGCTCTCATATAAAGGCGCGCCTCCATTCCAATGCATCTAACACATTGTATGCACCTAAGCATTTGCCTAAGCACCTACACTAATAAGCGCAAAAGTGCTCACTCCAGACCCATGGCGGCGATGCGTGCGAGCGGCCAGCGGCTGTGTCAGATGGTCCACGATGCCGGCCTGCGGCATGGCACCGAGGATTGTCTCCAGACAGTGTTGGCGACCGGCTGGTGGATGGCCGCCGTCGACGCCAGCTACGACTCTCAGTTGGACCAGATGATCATTGCCACCACCAACAAGTTCACCGTCGTCAAGAAGCTTGTGGACGACATTGCCATACTCCTCCATAACGCGCGCCCGGGCTCCTCATTGCCTGCCACCCTAATTGGCCTCCATGGTCGGAACCTATTTCAAGCACTGGTGACGCTGCGACTGCCCGCCGACGCCACGAAGAATGTCCACCTGGAGGTCGCGCTCACCACGAGGCGCCTCGCCCTGCAAGAATTCGTGGACCTACACATCCACGTGTACGAGAAAATCGTGTACATAGGTATCTACAAGGCTAGTGAGGACGCTATGACGTTGGCCTTCTTCAACCGGCTGGAACCCTTGGATGCCTTTGCTGAGAAGCACCTTCACCTCACCACAAAAGCCGCCGCTCCTTAGCCACCGGTCGATGGCCCGGCGCACTGAGTTGAGGAAGAGGAGGTCGTACATTGATGGATGCATCTTTCTTCTTGCCTCCTATAACCACCACCATGATCGCATCATCGTGGCCTTAATTCTTATTGTGCTATTGCATTCTCGTTCCAGTCAATACAAACATGTGTGATCCCTTTGCTTAATTATATTCATCACTGTAACTAGTACTCCATCCATCAATTTATAAATTTTGTTACCAGTGTTTGGGGCCGGCGCACGATCACGCACGTTTGTGTGCATGCGGTTGCGCCGGGCGCGGCGCGACGATGCGGTTACCCGCTGCAAAAACTGCCATGCGGGGGACGTGGCATTGACCATTGGGCAGCAACAGTCGGTCATCCGGGTGCCCAAAAAAGGATGAAAAGAGGGATCCTACAGCAGCAAGGACCAGCTTCCCTACCGATAGGTCATCTAACAGAACTCCCAAGTTAACTGTGTTGAGGCTTGAGTAGTTATCAGATGGGTTACCGGATGGGAAGTGGCGTCGATGTTAAATTAACCGATGTGATGGGTCACTGTAAACATTTAATTGCGTTGAATGTATATAGTGCTCCATCATATTAGTTGAATTAACCTCGAGGTCGTTATTTTGAAATTTTTGACATTTTTTGTTTTTTGTACACTTGTTGATTGGCTTGAAGAAGGTCTATCTCATTACTTTTCAATAATTTTTGTTTTTTGAACACATGTTGATTGGCTTGAATGAAGGTCTATCCCGTTACTTTATGACATGTTTCCGAAACATGGACCTCGAGGTTAATTCAACTAATAGGACGGAGCACTATATCCATTCAACGCAATTAAATGTTTTCCAAAAAAAGTGATATGATTTCTGTGGAACTTATAAGTCATGTATGTCGAATTAACCTATGTGTATTTGTTCTTGAATTAACCTCAGGGCCTTTTTGCCGCGTATGACACACATCTTGTTAAGTTGAACTGTTTATGTTCTCTACCCTAATCGAAAATAGTTCATTCGATTGAACCGTATACCGTATATCACACACACCTTAATCTGGCTGACCGTTTCTGCTGCTTTCCCTAATAGAAAACATCTCATCAGAGTGAATTGTATGTCGCATATCGCACACACATTGATATGGCTGCCCTTTTCTGTTGTTCTATCTAATCGCAAACAGTTCATCTGGATCAACCATATGCCCTACATCGCACACACAACTAAAATCTGAACCGTGTTTGATGGCTTCGCGATCGCAAACATTTTGCACCTTTTTTGATGGTTCTTTTACACCACCGTTTGCGATTAGTGCATCGCACACAGTTTCTCGAAGGGTCTCTGATCGTATTGTCATGTTAGCAGCATCCTGCAGTAGTGTATCTATGTATGAAATCTGTCGATGAATGCAATGTATGAGATCTGTCGATGATGCAATGTATGAATGGAATTCTAACAATGTATGAGTCAATGTTTTATCCAAACAAAAATTCACTAAACTGAATCCTAATTGAGTTAACTAAACAAAAATCAGTTAATTAAACCGTAATTCAGTAAACTAAACAAAATTTCAGTTAACTGGAAAAGCAAATCAGATAACTGACACAACAAATCAGTTAACCGAATCCAAATTCAGTTAACCAAATCAAACCTCACTTAACTGAATCCAGATTCAGAAAACTGAATAGAAGTTCAATTCTCTCTATATGAATTCCATTAGAGTACCAAAGATAACTGAGTACATCAAAGATAACTCAAATTCAGATAGTACAGTGCATATTAGGTCATTGCATCAAATAGTACAGTGCATCAAAGATAACTAAAATTTAGGCAGCAATTCACTTAATTAAACAAGTCCCCTGATAAAATTCCATTAGAGCACCTCCAAATTTGGGCAGCATTACAACACTAATGGATCACTCACATTCATCTAGCATCTCCCTAACCTTCCTTATCTTACACTTGGTGTCTTCCTTATGCTTGAACAAGTCACCAATTATATACTCTAGCTTGTTTATCTCTTTCTGCAACTGATCCCTTTCTTCCTTTAATTTGTCCCTCTCTTCCCTCATTTTTCCCTCTCTTGCTTCATCTCATCCCTCTCTTTCTCTGCCTTAGCCCTTACCACCTGATGAATGTTGGTCACAGATTTGTCAGACATTTTCTTCTTCTCAAGTTCTATCTTTAGGTCAGAGAGAGCTAGCCTTGTGTTTCCCAATTCAGTAATTGCCTGCTCCTTGCCAGCCACCATCTTAGAAACTCTAGTTTAAAGAACCTCAGATCTTTTTCCATCTTTTCCTTCTCTCTCACAACCCTAACATTTTCTTCAGCATTAACATTTTGCCTGATCCTGAGTTTGACCTCCTTTTCATACATGTCCCAGACCCTAGCAAGACTGGTCCTCAATTGAGGAGGCCACTATGGGTCAAGCCAATGCACATAGGGGCATTTAGGCCCATCCTAAAATTGAAGGGGAAAAAATTTAGAGTGAAATGCATAATGTAGTTAACCGCACAAAATTTAGTAACACTGAATCAAGATTCAGTTAACAGCACAAAATTCAGTAACAATGAATCAAGATTCAGTTAACTCACACCACATTTGGATTACTGTTTTCACAGTAACCTTTGAGCATTCATGAACTACTTAAACACTACATATTTGGACAACACTCTAAATTATTTTAAAAAAAAGATAATCTTCTTCTTGCAGCAATATGGCACAGAAAAAAACTATAAATGGCACAACTGAGCAAGTTCAATCACATATGTACTTAAATGGATAAAGCATGTACAACTACGAACATCTACTAAAGCAGTACCATGTACATGTACAACTAAGAACATCGACAGATCTCTACTAACCTTTTGTGCACAACCCAGGAATCTTCTTGCACTATCAACATACTCAAAGGCAACCAACTTCTCACACGCTGCTTGGTGCTCAAATCTAACAGGTAGATCTATAGCAAGGCCTCTCCAATCAGAGCTCTCAATGGTGTGAGGAGCCTCAAAAGAATCTGGTCAGAAATCCCCAATTTTCTCCTAACCCTAAATGCCAGATGCTGGTGGAGATGATCTCACCGGACTGCTTATGGAGTTGCTACCCGACGAGGAGGAGCTGGATCCGTCATCACTCCACGAAACCATGGCGAATTGCATGGCGGCGGCGGCTTGTTGGACGCCGGCGAGGAGGTGCCCTGTGAGCAGAGAGCAAGAACAGAGAGGGGTGGGCGACGAGTAGTGCGGGTTTGTCTACACTGGGTGACAAACGACCGTGGCCTCCAAAACAATTAATTTAGGTGTTTTAGTGACTGCAGGTTCATAACAAGCAAAGGCAGGGGGCTCTTTGCAAAAACATGGGCGCTGACCGGCTAGGGCCCGAGGAGTCCACTTGTCGAGCTGTGACTGGTCCAGGACCAAAGTTGCACATATGATGAAAGTTGTAAGACTGAGTAGGTCCATTTTACAAGTTGTAGGACTAAATCATCACATCCTGAGAAAGTTCTTGGACCCCAGTGCTTTTAAGCCAACTCCACTGCGCGACCCCAAACGGACGCCCGCTTTGCCCGGATTCGGTCCGTTTGGGTAGGGCAATGGGGTCGTGTCCGGGCCTGTCCTGGATGCGGTGGCCATGCACCCAGCGCGCGGCCGCATCCTTGTGCCCCATCCTATCTGCCACGGCAAAAAATGCCCATATATTCATATCAAAACAAGTTTGCACGTCCAAATATTAATTGTTTGAAAATAAAAATAGTTTTACAACCCAATCAAAATTGTCTCTAATAAAATAGTTTTACAACCAAATCGAAATTGTCTTGAATGAACATGATGAACCAATACATCTATTGGTTGCCACTGTGACTCGACACGTGCTCAACCAAGTCATTTTGAAGATCCAAATGAGTGTGCCAATCACGCAGCTCACGATGGATTTGGACAAACTATGCAAACGTGGCCGGTTCTTGGTGCAGGGGCTCAACATTTTCACCTTGATAATCAAATCCTTGGTCGAAGATCCTGTCATCACGCTTGTCCTTGATGGTCATGTTGTGCATGATCACACAAGCAGTCATCACCTCCCAAAGCTTCCCTTCATCCCATGACAGTGCAGGGTTTCGAACGATACCCCATCGGGATTAAAGCACACCAAAAGCACGTTCGACATCCTTTCTAGCACTCTCTTGCATTTGGGCAAATCTCTTTCTCTTCTCACCTTGGGGGTTCGAGATTGTCTGCACAAAAGTTGACAACTGAGGATAAATACCATCAGCTCGATAGTATCCCTTGTTGTACAGGTGGCCGTTGATCTCACAGTTGATAGGTGGGGAGTGGCCTTCTGCAAGCCTTGTGAAGACTGGAGAACGCTGCAGCACATTGATATCATTGTGAGAACCTGCCATGCCGAAGAAAGAATGCCATATCCAAAGATCATGTGAAGCCACCACTTCTAATATGACAGTGCATGCTTTGACATGCCCCTTGTACTGGCCCTGCCAAGCAAATGGACAGTTCTTCCACTCCCAGTGCATAAAATCTATGCTGCCAAGCATGCCTGGAAAGCCTCTAGCTGCGTTGGTCGCCAACAATCTCTCTGTATCAGCGACAGTTGGCTGCCTCAAGTACTCAGGGCCAAACACTGCCACCACGGCCTAGTAGAACTTGTACATTGACATCAGACATGTGGTCTCACTCATATGCACATACTCATCCACTAGATCGCCTGGAATTCCATATGCAAGCATGCGGATGGCCGCGGTGCATTTCTGGCAAGCGGAGAATCCAAGCTTGCCAAGGACATCCGTCTTGCACTCAAAGTATGGGTCATGAGCAACCACTCCCTCTCGGATACGATTGAACAGATGCCATGCCATACGAAAACGGCGACGGAATTTATCCGGCATGAAGAGCGGGGTGTTCGCAAAGTAATCGGCATAGAGCAGGGCGTGGCCTCTCTCCCTGTTGCAGTTCAGGTTGGGAGCACGGCCAAGGAGTGACCCCCTGTACCGAGGAAGCTGCCGCTCAATGTGGTCGTGAATGACAAGTGCAGCCACCACAAGATCTTCATCATCCGACGATGAATCGTCCGATGAATAAATGAAGTGGTGTAAGAAAAATTCATCTCCACTGTCCATACCTTTGAGGGCAAAGTGATGAACACCTTGTGGTTGTGGTGGCAAAGAGGCCGTGATGATCACCTCGAAGCAGCAGGGGTGGTTGGCGGTCTGCGACTGGCCGCTATGGAGCACTTGTCGGAAGCTGTCGTGGCCTCCGTGGTACGTCGTTGGCGGTCGTATCCCCTCTGCCACCGGCTACGACGGCGACGGCCAAATCTCCTCCAATCGACGGCCAAAACTACGGCGAAAGTGCGACCGTGGTGGCGGCCATGTCGAGATGTGGTTTGGAATGGACGGCCTGGGGGGTGCGAAGTGAGGAGGCGGCCGAAGAATAGTGGCGGCACCGGCGATGGGGTGGGGCGGGCAAAGGGGGTGGAGGCATTGGAAGCGAAGGGACTGCTAGTGTCCACGACAGGCGGGCCATGGGGGACAAGGGTGTGCGGTGAGCCCGTCCGCGTGATGACCGTTTCACCCCAAACTCGGCGCAAGTTTGGGTCGGGGATGGGTCGAAAGCGGATGGAAAACGGACAAACTCCGTTTGCTCCCGCGCGCTGGGTCGTCGGGTTCGTCCATTTTACCCCAAACGGACGCACCCGGACAAGATGGGGTCACGCGGTGGAGTTGGCCTTGCCTATTTTGAAACGAAGGAAGTATGTTCTCCGCCAATGCGCAAGTCTCGCGAATGGAAAATTGACTTGTTTACCTAGTGCCCGATAAATTACACGCAGACACTCGGTTTATTCAGCGAGTGGCGAGCAAGAAGGGCGACAACCCAACAGTCCTTCCGACGAATCGATGCAGTGCGTGGGCGAATTTCATGTTTTGACCCTTTTCGCATACCAATTCGGGATCTGACCCCGGTTGGAAATAATTTTGGGATTTGACCCTTTCTCTACCGCCAGGGGTTCTGGCGGTTGGGTTAGACAGCATACCGCCAGGGTCCCTGGCGGTAGGGTGCGACAGAGGGGGACGGCGGCCGTCTCCACATGCTGACGTGGATTAGTACCGTACCGCCATGGGACTATGGCGGTAGGCTGTCTGACCCTAACGCCAGCACCCCTGGCGGTAGGGGGTTGCTTGGGTTTTTACCTCCGAAAGGTTTTGTAACGAAAAATTGCAGCGGCCTGGCGGTAGGTTGTTTGACCTACCGCCAGGGGGGTTGGCAGTAGGATCATGGAATAACCATAAAAAGCACTGCCCTGGCGGTAGGCTGTCTGACCCTACCGCCAGGGTCCTTGGCGGTAGGGTCCTGTGTTTGCCTGTTTCCAAGTTTAATTGCTTGCTTCTTTTCAAAAACAATATGACAACAATGATATAGTGTCTAAAAAACAGATCTCAAACAATTAAACTTGGGGATCACATACACATTAATAAAAGTTCAACTAAATAGACATGTCAAACGAAGTTCAACTAATTAGCAAACGGAGTTCCACACAGTTTCACAAATAGCAAACACATAGTTCCACATAGTTTCACAACCACTAGATAACCCAACTACAAGAGCCAAGTATCCAAGAGCAGAATTACTTGCCCCTTCTCCTCTTGGAGGTACGGTCCTTGTTCCTCTTTGAACGAGTCTCTTCAGTCTTCTTCTTGGGCCGTCGAGTAACCGGTCTCTCGAAAGGGTTCGGACTCAGCAAATCCTTCTTCTTCGGATTCCTCATCGGCAGCTGAGATAGTTGAGATGATTGAGTTGGTGGAGGTCCGTGATCTTCATCGTACTCCTCCTCCCCATTGCTCTCATCCTCCTCTTCCTCATGATAGGCCTCCTCCTCCTCTTCTTCATGTGTGGCCTCCTCCTCCTCCTCCTCCTCCTCCTCCTCCTCCTCCTCCTCCTCAACCAACCTAGACGACGAGGGAACATGGTCCGATGAGCCGATTGTTGGGGAACGTAGTAATTTCAAAAAAAATTCCTACGATCACGCAAGACCATGGTGATGGCATAGCAACGAGAGGGGAGAGTGTCCGTCCACGCACCCTCGTGAGACCGAAGCGAAGCGTTATAACAACGCTGTTGATGTAGTCGACGTCTTCACGATCCGACCGATCCAAGCACCGAACGACGGCACCTCCGAGTTCTGCACACGCTCAGCTCGATGACGATCCCGGACTCGATCCAGCAAAGTGTCGGGATGAGTTCCACAAGACGACGGCGTGGTGACGATGTTGATGCTCCACCGACGCAGGCTTCGCCTAAGCTCCACGACGATATGACTTCTCCGGCGCAGGCTTCGCCTAAGCTCTACGACGATATGACCAAGTGGAATATGGTGGAGGGGGCACCGCCACACGCTAAGGAACGATCCGTAGATCAACTTGTGTGTTATGGGGTGCCCCTGCCCCGTATATAAAGGAGACAAGGGGAGGTGGCGGCCAAGGGGAGGCGCATTAGGAGGAGTCCTACTCCCACCGAGTAGGACTCCCCCTTTCCTAGTTGGACTAGGACTTGGGGAAGGGGAAGAGAGAGGGGTGCGGCCCTCCCCAGTCCAATTCGGACTAGGCCATGGGCGCGCGGCCTGCCCTAGGCAGCCCTCTCTCTTTCCCGCAGGGCCCAATAAGGCCCAATACTTCTCCCGGCGAATTCCCGTAACTCTCCGTACTCCAAAATACCGAATCATTCGAACCTTTCCGAACTCCGAATATAGTCGTCCAATATATCGATCTTTACGTCTCGA
The DNA here is from genome assembly GCA_021605205.1 of Aegilops longissima. Taxonomy (NCBI): domain Eukaryota; kingdom Viridiplantae; phylum Streptophyta; class Magnoliopsida; order Poales; family Poaceae; genus Aegilops; species Aegilops longissima. Next base: position 571,129,626 of record CM038679.1, on the reverse strand, counting down.
CCATTTCGAGACTCCTCGTCATGTCCCCGATCTCATCCGGGACTCCGAACTCCTTCGGTACATCAAAACTCATAAACTCATAATATAACCATCGCCGAAACCTTAAGCGTGCGGACCCTACGGGTTCGAGAACTATGTAGACATGACCTAGAACTATTCTCGGTCAATAACCAATAGCGGAACCTGGATGCCCATATTGGTTCCTACATATTCTACGAAGATCTTTATCTGTCAAACCGCATAACAACATACTTTGTTCCCTTTGTCATCGGTATGTTACTTGCCCGAGATTCGATCGTCGGTATCCAATACCTAGTTCAATCTCGTTACCGGCAAGTCTCTTTACTCGTTCCGTAATACATCATCTCATAACTAACTCATTAGTTACAATGCTTGCAAGGCTTAGGTGATGAGTATTACCGAGAAGGCCAGAGATACCTCTCCGACAATCGGAGTGACAAAACCTAATCTCAAATACGCCAACCCAACATGTACCTTTGGAGACACCTGTAGTACTCCTTTATAATCACCCGATTACGTTGTGACGTTTGGTAGTACCCAAAGTGTTCCTCCGTAAACGGAGTTGCATAATCTCATAGTTACGGAACATGTATGGGTCATGAAGAAAGCATTAACAACATACTAAGCGATCAAGTGTTAAGCTAACGGAATGGGTCATGTCAATCACATCATTCTCCTAATGATGTGATCCCGTTAATCAAATGACAACTCATGTCTATGGCTAGGAAACTTAACCATCTTTGATTCAACGAGCTAGTCAAGTAGAGGCATACTAGTGACACTATGTTTGTCTATGTATTCACACATGTATTATGTTTCCGGTTAATACAATTCTAGCATGAATAATAAACATTTATCATGAAATAAGGAAATAAATAACAACTTTATAATTGCCTCTAGGGCATATTTCCTTCAGTCTCCCACTTGCACTAGAGTCAATAATCTAGTTCACATCGCCATGTGATTTAACATCAATAGTTCACATCTATATGTGGTTAACACCCATAGTTCACATCGACATGTGACCAACACCCAAAGGGTTTACTAGAGTCAGTAATCTAGTTCACATCGCTATGTGATTAACACCCAAAGAGTACTAAGGTGTGATCATGTTTTGCTTGTGAGATAATTTTAGTCAACGGGTCTGTCATATTCAGAGCCGTAAGTATTTTGCAAATTTCTATGTCTACAATGCTCGCACGGAGCTACTCTAGCTAATTGCTCCCACTTTCAATATGTATCCAGATTGAGACTCGAGTCATCTAGATTAGTGTTAAAACTTGCATCGACGTAACCTTTACGACGAACATTTTCCACTTCCATAATCGAGAAACATATCCTTATTCTACTAAGGATAATTTTGACCGCTGTCCATTGATCTACTCCTAGATCTCTATTGCACTCCTTGCCAATCTTAGTGGTAGGGTATGCAATAGATCCGTACACAACATGACATACTTTATAGAACCTATGGCTGATGCATAGGAATGACTTTCATTCTCTTTCTATCTTCTGCCGTGGTCGGGTTTTGAGTCTTACTCAATCTCACACCTTGTAACACAGGCAAGAACTCTTTCTTTGACTGCTCCATTTTGAACTACTTCAAAAATCTTGTCAAGGTATGTATTCATTGAAAAACTTATCAAGCGTCTTGATCTATCTCTATAGATCTTGATGCTCAATATATAAGCAGCTTCACCGAGGTCCTTCTTTGAAAAACTCCTTTCAAATACTCCTTTATGATTTGCGAATAATTCTACATCATTTCCGATCAACAATATGTCATATACTTATCGAAAATGTTGTCGTGCTCCCACTCACTTTCTTGTAAATACAGGCTTCACCGCAAGTCTCAGATAAAACTATACGCTTTGATCAACTTATCAAAGTGTGTATTCCAACTCGAGATGCTTGCACCAGTCCATAGATGGATCATTGGAGCTTACACATTTTGTTAGCACCTTTAGGATTGACAAAACCTTCTGGTTGCATCATATACAACTCTTCTTTAAGAAAACCATTAAGGAATGCAGTTTTGACATTCATTTGCCAGATTTCATAAAATGTGGCAATTGCTAACATGATTCGGACAGACATAAGCATCGCTACTGCTTGAGTAAATCTCATTGTAGTCAACACCTTGAACTTTGTCGAAAACCTTTCTGCGACAAGTCGAGCTTTGTAGATAGTAATACTACTATCAAGATCTGCCTTCCTCTTGAAGATCCATTTATATAATATGGCTTGCCGATCATCGGCAACTCCATCAAAGTCCACACTTTGTTCTCATACATGGATCCCATCTCAGATTTCATGGTCTCAAACCATTTCGCGAATCTGGGCTCATCATCGCTTCCTCATAGTTCGTAGGTTCATCATGGTCTAGTAACATGACTTCCGAATAGGATTACCGTACCACTCAAAGACTGCTACTTTGGAAGACCTATGAGGTTTTGTAGTAACTTGATCTGAAGTTTCATGATCATCATCATTAGCTTCCTCACTAATTGGTGTAGGAATCACCGGAACTGATTTCTGTGATGAACTACTTTCCAATAAGGGAGAAGGTACAATTACCTCATCAAGTTCTACTTTCCTCCCACTCACTTCTTTCGAGAGAAACTTCTTCTCTAGAAAGGATCCATCTAGCAACGAATAACTTGCCTTCGGATCTGTGATAGAAGGTGAACCCAATAGTTACCTTTGGGTATTCTATGAGGACGCACTTCTCCGATTTGGGTTCGAGCTTATCAGGTAAAAACTTTTTCACATAAGCATCACAACTCCAAACTTTAAGAAACGACAGCTTAGGTTTACTGCTAAACCATAGTTCATACGGTGTCATCTCAACGGATTTAGATGGTGCCCTATTAAACGTGAATGCAGCTGTCTCTAATGCATAACCCCAAAACGATAGTGGTAAATCGGTAAGATACATCATAGATCGCACCATATCCAATAAAATGCGGTTACGACGTTCGGACACACCATTATGCTGTGGTGTTCTAGGTGGCGTGAGTAGTGAAACTATTTCACATTGTTTTAACTGAAGGCCAAACTCGTAACTCAAATATTTTTCCTCTGTGATCATATCGTAGAAACTTTTATTTTCTTGTTACGATGATTCTTCACTTCACTCTGAAATTCTTTGAACTTTTCAAATGTTTCAGACTTATGTTTCATCAAGTAGATATACCCATATCTGCTCAAATCATCTGTGAAGGTCGAAAATAACGATACTTGCCGTGAGCTTTAACACTCATCGGACCGCATACATCAAGATGTATTATTTCCAATAAGTCATTTGCTCGCTCCATTGTTCCGAGAACGAGTCTTTAGTCATCTTGCCCATAAGGCATGGTTCGCAAGCATCAAGTGATTCATAATCAAGTGATTCCAAAATCCCATCAGCATGGAGTTTCTTCATGCGCTTTACACCAATATGACCTAAACGGCAAGGCCACAAATAAGTTGCACTATCATTGTTAACTTTGCATCTTTTGGCATCAATATTATGAATATGCGTATTACTACGATCGAGATCCAATAAACTATTTTCATTGGGTGCATAACCATCAAGGTTTTATTCATTTAAATGAACAACGATTATTCTTTGACTTTAAATGAATAACCGTTTGAAAACTATTTTCATTGGGTGTATGACCATTTAAGGTTTTATTCATGTAAACAGAACAACAATTATTCTTTGACTTTTAAATGAATAACTGCTTTGCAATAAATATGATCAAATCATATTCATGCTCAACGCAAACACCAAATAACATTTATTTAGGTTTAACACTAATCCCGAAAGTATAGGGAGTGTGCGATGATGATCAGATCAATCTTGGAACTACTTCCAACACTCATCGTCACTTCCCTTCAACTAGTTTCTGCTCATTCGCAAGTCCTGCTTTCAAGTTACTACTCTTAGCAACCGAACCAGTATCAAATACCGAGGGGTTACTACGAACACTAGTAAAATACACATCAATAATCAGTATATCAAATATACCTTTGTTCACTTTGCCATCCTTCTTATCCGCCAAATAATTGGGGTAGTTCCGCTTCTAGTGACCAGTTCCATTGCAGCAAAAGCACTTAGTCTCGTGCTTAGGTCCAGACTTGGGCTTCTTCACTCGAGCAGCAACTTGCTTGCCGCTCTTCTTGAAGTTCCCTTCTTCCCTTTGCCCTTTTCCTTGAGACTATTGGTCTTGTCAATCATCAACACTTGATGTTTTTCTTGATTTCTACCTTCGCGATTTTAGCATCGCGAAGAGCTTGAGAATCCTTTTCGTCATCCCTTGCATACTATAGTTCATCACGAAGTTCTTACTAACTTAGTGATGGTGACTAGAGAATTCCGTCAATCACTATCTTATCGGAAGATTAACTCCCACTTGATTCAAGCGATTGAAGTACTCGCATAATCTGAGCACATGCTCACTAGTTGAGCGATTCTCCTCCATCTTTTAGCTATAGAACTTGTTGAAGACTTCATATCTCTCAACTCGGTATTTGCTTGAAATATTAACTTCAACTCCTGGAACATCTCATATGGTCCATGACGCTCAAAACGCCTTTGAAGTCCCGATTCTAAGCCGTTAAGCATGGTGCACTAAACTATCAAGTAGTCATCATATTGAGCTAGCCAAACGCTCATAACGTCCGCATCTGCTCCTGCAATAGGTCTGTCACCCAGCGGTGCATCAAGGACATAATTCTTACAGGCAGCAATGAGGATAAACCTCGGATCACGGATCCAATCCGCATCATTGCTACTAACATTTTTCAACATAATTTTCTCTAGGAACATATCAAAACAAACATATAAAAGCATAGGGAAGCAACAACGCGAGCTATTGATCTACAACATAATTTGCAAAATACTACCAGACTAAGTTCATGATAAATTTAAGTTCAATTAATCATATTACTTAAGAACTCCCACTTAGATAGACATCTCTAGTCATCTAAGTGATCACGTGATCCAAATCAACTAAACCATGTCCGATCATCACGTGAGACGGAGTAGTTTCAATGGTGAACATCACTATGTTGATCATATCTACTATATGATTCACGCTCGACCTTTTGGTCTCCGTGTTCCGAGGCCATATCTGTTATATGCTAGGCTCGTCAAGTTTAACTTTGAGTATTCGCGTGTGCAACTATTTTGCACCCGTTCTAGATGGACGAGAACTTATCACACCCGATCATCACGTGGTGTCCGGGTACTACTGAACTTTGGCAACGGTGCATACTCGTGGAGAACACTTCTTGATAATTTTTAGTGAGAGATCATCTTATAATGCTACCGTCAAACAAAGCAAGATAAGATGCATAAAGGATAAACATCACATGCAATCAATATAAGTGATATGATATGGTCATCATCATCTTGTGCTTGTGATCTCCATCGCCAAGCACCGCCATGATCACCATCGCCACCGCGCGACACCTTGATCTCCATCGTAGCATCGTTGTCGTCTCGCCAACTATTGCTTCTACGACTATCGCTACTCCTTAGTGATAAAGTAAAGCAATTACATGGCGTTTGCATTTCATACAATAAAGCGACAACCATATGGCTCCTGCCATTGCCGATAACTTCGGTTACAAAACATGATCATCTCATACAATAAAATATAGCATCACGTCTTGACCACATCACATCACATCATGCCCTGCAAAAACAAGTTAGACGTCCTCTACTTTGTTGTTGCAAGTTTTACGTGGCTGCTACAGGCTGAGCAAGAACCGTTCTTACCTACGCATCAAAACCACAACGATATTTCGTCAAATAGACTCCGTTTAACCTTCTCAAGGACGGGCGTAGCCACACTCGATTCAACTAAAGTGAGAGAGACAGACACCCGCGGTCACCTTAAGCAACGAGTGCTCGGGCGGTGAAACCAGTCTCGCGTAAGCGTCGCGTAATGTCGGTCCGGCCGCTTCATCTCACAATACCGCTGAACCAAAGTATGACATGCTGGTAGGCAGTATGACTTGTATCGTCCACAACTCACTTGTGTTCTACTCGTGCACATGACATCAACGCATAAAACCAGGCTCGGATGCCATCGTTGGGGAACGAGTAATTTCAAAAAATTTCCTACGATCACGCAAGACCATGGTGATGGCATAGCAACGAGAGGGAGAGTCCGCCCACGCACTCGTGAGACCGAAAGCGAAGCGTTATAACAACGCTGTTGATGTAGTCGACGCCTTCACGATCCGACCGATCCAAGCACCGAACGTCACGGCACCTCCGAGTTCTGCACACGCTCAGCTCGATGACGATCCCGGACTCCGATCCAGCAAAGTGTCGGGATGAGTTCCATCAACCGACGGCGTGGTGGCGATGTTGATGCTCCACCGACGCAGGGCTTCGCCTAAGCTCCACGACGATATGACTTCTCCGGCGCAGGCTTCGCCTAAGCTCTCGACGATATGACCAAGTGGAATATGGTGGAGGGGGCACCGCACACGGCTAAGGAACGATCCGTAGATCAACTTGTGTGTTATGGGGTGCCCCTGCCCCGTATATAAAGGAGACAAGGGGAGGTGGCGGCCAAGGGGAGGCGCAAGGAGGAGTCCTACTCCCACCGAGTAGGACTCCCCCTCTTCCTAGTTGGACTAGGACTTGGGGAAGGGGGAAGAGAGAAGGGTGCGGCCCCTCCCCCTAGTCCAATTCGGACTAGGCCATGGGGGGGCGCGCGGCCTGCCCTAGGCAGCCCCTCTCTCTTTCCCGCAGGGCCCAATAAGGCCCAATACTTCTCCCCGGCGAATTCCCGTAACTCTCCGGTACTCCGAAAAATACCCGAATCATTCGGAACCTTTCCGAACTCCGAATATAGTCGTCCAATATATCGATCTTTACGTCTCGACCATTTCGAGACTCCTCGTCATGTCCCCGATCTCATCCGGGACTCAACTCCTTCGGTACATCAAAACTCATAAACTCATAATATAACTGCCATCGAAACCTTAGCGTGCGGACCCTACGGGTTCGAGAACTATGTAGACATGACCTAGAACTATTCTCGGTCAATAACCAATAGCGGAACCTGGATGCCCATATTGGTTCCTACATATTCTACGAAGATCTTTATCGGTCAAACCGCATAACAACATACTTTGTTCCCTTTGTCATCGGTATGTTACTTGCCCGAGATTCGATCGTCGGTATCCAATACCTAGTTCAATCTCGTTACCGCAAGTCTCTTTACTCGTTCCGTAATACATCATCTCATAACTAACTCATTAGTTACAATGCTTGCAAGGCTTAGGTGATGAGTATTACCGAGAAGGCCCAGAGATACCTCTCCGACAATCGGAGTGACAAAACCTAATCTCGAAATACGCCAACCCAACATGTACCTTTGGAGACACCTGTAGTACTCCTTTATAATCACCCAGCTTCGTTGCTGGCGCTTGGTAGTACCAAAGTGTTCCTCCGTAAACGGGAGTTGCATAATCTCATAGTTACAGGAACATGTATGGGTCATGAAGAAAGCATTAACAACATACTAAACGATCAAGTGTTAAGCTAACGGAATGGGTCATGTCAATCACATCATTCTCCTAATGATGTGATCCCGTTAATCAAATGACAACTCATGTCTATGGCTAGGAAACTTAACCATCTTTGATTCAACGAGCTAGTGAAGTAGAGGCATACTAGTGACACTATGTTTGTCTATGTATTCACACATGTATTATGTTTCCGGTTAATACAATTCTAGCATGAATAATAAACATTTATCATGAAATAAGGAAATAAATAATAACTTTATAATTGCCTCTAGGGCATATTTCCTTCACCGATGTGACCCTGTGTGGCTGCAGGATGATAAGCTTCAGCCGACCGAGCTCCAGCACACCCAAGCAAGCCTACCAGCTAGCGACAATGCTTCACGAACTTCTGCACTCACAATGAAACAAGGGCATAATAAGTATCCGATTTACGATTACAAGTTGTCGGATTTCGGGTTCTGGCAGACCGTTAAGGTTCGAACTCTGGGGTGCGCGCGGAGATCCAACCCTCCACCGTCTCGTACCTCGCCGAATCGCAGGGACCTAAACTACTAGCAAGAACAACACAAGAGACGAAGATTTATACTAGTTCGGGCCACCGCCAGGTGTAATACCCTACTCTAGTTTGTGGTGTGGTGGATTGCCTCAGGGCTGATGAAGAATAAGATAGGAAGAACAGCCTCGCGAGGGTCTGTTCTTGGTGGGTGTGATGAACTGCTAAGTGGTGTCCCGTCGCTCTAGCTTGAGGATCGGGTCTCTATCTCTCTCTCTGGATTCCAAAATGCCAGCCCCGGGGAGAGGCTCTACTATGGTGGCTAGCTCTACTTATATAGACGAAGGCCCTGGGCCTCTTCCCAAATATTGAGCGGGAAGGGCGCCAACAATTGGCCATTTTGAAGGGGAACAACGGGTACACTTATCCTGACTAAAGTTGGTCCTCGCCTGCCAAAGGCTCTGGTGATGACGCCTGCTTGGGCTCCACGATGACTCCCTTCCAGCCGTTGGGGCTGGTCTTGGTCTTGTTGCACCGAAACGGATGCCTTTGCTTGATGCTCTCGCCTGCGCTTGCTCCCTTTGCACCAAAGAGGAAAGGAGGACGCTGCTGCGTCGGGCGCCTCGATCGCCGCCTCTTGGTTGTCATGGCTTACGTCATGGGCACCTCGCGAGGTACCCTGCCTTAAACTCTCCGCCTCCTCGTGAGCCAGCCTGACGAGGCCGTGCCTGAGGAAGCTCCTTGTCGTCCGCCCCGCGAGGCTTGGCCCCTCGCGAGGGTCTTGAGCTTGTGTTGATGAAGATGGGCCGTCCTGGGCCTCCTTTGAGCCACGCCGCAGGCCGCAGGCAGGCAAGTCTGGGGACCCCCGTTCCCAGAACGCCGACACAAGTGAACAAGATGCATCTGTTCCGAGGAGGCTAAAATTGTACCTTCATCGTCCCCCTCAAGTTGTTCTTAGATTGTACGATCCCGGGGGTAGCATCTAGTGCATCCGAGGCTTCAAAGATGCATCTGTTCAGCTCACCGGACTGTAAAGGCATAAGTCAGTCACGATGACGAATAGAATAATTTAAATACAACCGTCGGTTCAAACTTACCACTCTGTTGATGAGGGGTGAAAACTCCTTAAATCCACTATGCATGTCTCTGATGCCGGCCTGGTAGGCCTCTTCCTCAGGGTCATCCCCCTCTAGCTTCGCCATGTCTTCCTCGTCCACTGAGGCCTGAGACAAAGACGGTGCTTATGGCCATCATCGTACCACCTCATGTGTTGGCCCTGGTAAGCATTCCAGTCAGTCACTCTCCTCTCCCCATCTTTACGGAACCTCCATCGGTTCCACTCCATCAAATGAGTGTAATGCTCCTCTCCCCAGTCTGTGATCGACTCATTCTTGCGACAGCTCAGCCTGCAAGGCATAAGCAACAAGAAACATCATAATAAAGTTGAACGCAATGAAATCATGGGCACGAAGAACAAGCGCACTCACAATTGGAGTGTGTGGCCGCCGGTATCGGTCGGCAGGCCCGGTGGGGTATGCTGATGCATCCCAAACTACGCGGCCACGTGGTGTGGCAAGTGCCACTCGACTGTCTTGTACGAAGCCTTGTTTAGGCCCGTGTAGTGTTTGACAACATCCCACTCGTAAGCTACGGTGGGTTGTCGAGTAGCGTCGCCGTCTTCGCTATAGGCACCCCATGGGCGTCTTTGCAGCTTCTCCGGATGCCCCACCGACAGCCGCTCCCACATCCAAATGGAGAGGGCCGAGACAAAGCCACCCATATTGGACTTGTTTCCTGTCCTCTCGGTTGCGTCATCAAGCTGCAAAACATCAAATGAGGATCAGATATAACAAAACGTCACGGACATACTTTTGTAGGTAGGCAATGAGATACTCTCTTATTGAACGGAATAGGTAGGCGAGAGATGCGGTCTCCCAACTGCACCCTGCATCCCAGTCGGCTAGGAAGAACAGATACGACCAGTTGGCAGAGTTCCCGGAGCTGTCTGGAAACACGACCTCCGTGAGAAGATACCACAGGTAGGCCCTCGCGTACCACTCCACAGTCGCCTCATCGGCGTCTTTGGGGCATGTCTTCCGGTGCTCCGAGAGCCAGGGCAACGATACACCGGATGTACGGTTACCCTTAGCACCGGGGCAGTCGCCGATGAGGGTGGTAACCCTCTGCTGCCTGTTGGTCCTGTCCACTCGCCCGGTGAGTGCTTGACCATCGATCGGCATGGCAGTAATCATCGCCCAATCCTCGAGGGTCACCGTCATCTCCCCGCATGGGAGATGGAAAGAATGGGTCTCCGGTCGCCACCGATCAATCAAAGCTGTCAGAGCTGCGTGGGCAAGCGTCGGCGGGGGATGCTTGAACTGCAACACGAAACCCAACAGTCGGGATCTCTTGAAGTACGGCGTGTAGCGCTCATCGTAGTCCATATTCAAGGCAACCCCGTGACCCTCATGCGCAGTGGCTGGAGCATCTGCCAAAAAGTGGACGGCAAAAGTTAGGAACTTGTTTTCATCAATCTGAAAACTTTGATCAATATTTCCTTCATATTACTTACCACTCCGTTCTCTAAGAAATGGGCACGATGACCCTTGTCGAATGCGTAGTCAAGCATGGAGTACCGTGGGCCGATGTTGTCTGCAAGAGGTGCCCGCCTTACTAAAATTTCATAAACAAAAGCATCATAAGCATAAGCATACATAAACAAAAAATGAAATTTCTTGGTTACATGAACTAGGGTTCATCTTAAGCATATTCCTCCAACAACATCTACTACACATGATGGTTCACATCATATCAACATCACTAGTAGAAAAAGGACCTTATGTCAGACACATTAGTCCCGGTTCGATTTTGGCCCAGTACTAATGGTACCATTAATCCCGGTTCGAACGGCTATGCATTAGTGCTGGTTCGTGTTGAACCTTTAGTACCGGTTCGTGCCACAAACCGGTACTAAAGGGGTGATGGCAGGCTGGCGTCAGGCCAGGGCCCCATGAGCCCCTTTAGTCCCGGTTTGTGGCACAAACCGGTACTAAAGGGCTAACCTTTAGTACCGGTCCGTGCCACGAACCGGCACCAAAGACACAAACCGGGACTATAGGGCAATTTTCAAACTCTACCCCCCCCCCGTGTATCGCCATTTCAGTTTAAAAAAAACAAAAGAAAATGATAAAAAGTTCAAAAATTAAAATCCTTCGAGATGTAGTTATGTTACTACATCTACAAGTTAGGAAAATTTAAAAACTTAAATTTGGACATGTTTTTGCAAAAAAGTGTGATGAAAAAGTAAAACGACTATGTCTTTTGCATACGATGTCGAAAAAATGTATAATATATCAATATGTTCAGCATAAAAATCCGCATCCGATTTTGACGGCCATAGGCCTGTTTGCAAATTTTTAGAATCCTCATATTCTAAAAGAGAAAAAAGATATGCTCAAATTTCAGTTTTTTGAATTCTGGTCAAACTATGGTCAAACTACTTATTCAAGAAATAGTGGTGTTACTAAATAATTATTCAAGAATATTAGTGTTACTAAATATTTATTTCAGTTTTCTGAATTTTGGTCAAATTTGGTCAAACTATGGTCAAACTACTTATTCAAGAAATATTAGTGTTACTAAATAATATTGTTTTTTAGAATAATTGTTTCAAACTCAAACGGTGAAATGTGTGACCTAATGCTCAAGTTAAACTCCTGAGGGTTAATAGGATTGACAGCTTACTATTGTCAGGAAAACAACAAGTGTAGACTTGGAAACTAGGGAGAATAGAACTCCGAAGTTAAGCGTGCTCAGGCTGGAGTAGTGAGAGGATGGGTGACCGGCCGGGAAGTTAGACGATTTGAAATGAGTGATCCACACTTGAGCAGTTGAGGGGTGACTAGAGACTAAATCATCAAATAATTCAGAAAATTAAAAAAATCAATTTTTTTCCAAAATTTTCAAAAAAAAAATCAAACAAAAAAACCTTTAGTACCGGTTGGTGTTATCAACCAGTACTACACTGCTAGGAAAAGGCCTACTAATGGCGCACCTAATTTGGCCATTAATGGCGCATTAGTGGTGCGCCATTAGTGCCACGCCATTAGTATATTTTACTAATGGCGCACCACTGGTGCGCCATTAGTATCTGGTGTACTAATGGCGCACCACTGGATGCTCCATTAGTATATACAACAATCGCCATTAGTATGCCTCCTGTGGGGCCATGTATACCAGTGCTTTGGCATACTAATGGCGCACAACGCAAGATGCGCCATTAGTAACTTCGGCATACTAATGGCGCACTTATTAATGATGCGCCATTAGTATCCTTTGGCATACTAATGGCGCACTGTGATGTGATGCGCCATTAGTATGAATATTAGGTTTTTTTATTTTTTTTATTTTCTGTTTTTTGCACAGGTTACAAAATGTATAATTGGACAAAATATAGACAGCACACGACAACAACAGATTCATCGAATACAATAGAAGATTAGTCTCTGAATACAATTCATCATATTAGTCTCTGAATACAATTCATCATATTAGTCTCTGAATTGAAAAGACCGAACAAAGATAGAACATTATATTACAAGTCTCGAGACCGCGAGTAGCGAGTTTGTCTTCACATTACAAGTCGATATCGATCATCTAAACTACCATCACATAGAAGAGAGCTGCGTTCAACACGATAAGCATCATCACGATGAAACTCGTCTTCATCCGGTTCCTCCAACGCTCCCTCCCCTCTCCCGCTAGATAGCGGGCGTATCTAGATTCGGCCTCGGCCCTAGTGGTGTACCCTTTGTAACTGTTACCGCTGAATCGGTGAACCTGTCTCCGACTCTCCTCCCGATCGTCGTAGACTCGGGAACCTTACCCTTGTACACGACATATGACGGCATCGCTATGCACTAGCCAAACGCGAACGTTAGTACCAATTCACGCACAATACATAAGCAATATATAAGTATGCAAATGAACGATCGGAAGAGAAAATCAAGACATTAATAGCATCGATTACATCTAAGTTGAACGACTCTCGAAACCAAAGAGACATACTACAAGTTCATTAAAGTTTAATTACAACATGAGCCAATCGATGTTTCGTAACTAGACACAACATCACCGCTTTCGACTCGACTCAAGGGACCGGGCGTGGATGAAGCCGCCGCTCATCGTGGGAGTCATGAAAGAACGGGCGTTGTCACCTGCATTTGTAGCATTGTGTCGATGTCACCGTTGGACGGTTGATTTCGAGGTAGAACTGCCCCGAGGTACGGCGACATCTTGATGGATGATTTCCGCAAACTCCGACCGGATGCGAAGAATTCTTGTCGATGTCCGCGTCTGGATTGCCGACACGCCGCGCCCAATCTTTGAGTTTACTCGGTAGCGAAGTTGATGATGGTCCCGCACGATCGCCTCGCATGTGATGGATGGCGAGTAGGCACCCTTCGACCGCCCGGCTGCTTGACGCAGCGTAACATCGTGTTGTGGGAGAACACGTGCTTGCCGTACTTACGAATAGGCCCGGTGAAGGTGCCTCCAGATTGGGCGTGCTGGGAGAACATCATCAAGAACCTTCTTGACATTTGTGTAGTCTACGTTCGATCGACGGTCGGGTCGAAATACGTGGCCATGGAATATTTGGGGCTTAGGAGGATGAGTGCAATGTGTCACCGCAGAAAACACGAAATGTTAAAAGAAAACGATCAAATCTAAGAATTCATATGTTACGGGCGGTTGAGGGAGGACTTACTCGGAAAGTAAGGCACGAGGAAGTTATCCTTATCTTGGTTTGCCGAATGACGCCTTCAAGGTAAGAACTCGCGACTTGCGGTCCCGGCGCTGCCCAAGATCTTGGCACGCATGTAGAAGGGGTCGACTATCACGATGTCCGGGTCTTGTCGCGAATGATCCGCATCTCCATACTCAGCGAAAATAGCCGAACGAACGTGTAGTGCAGCGGATGAAGGTTCAACATAGCGTGGATGTCATCAAACCGCAGGACGATCGACGCCCGATGGAGTTATCCACAAAGCCCTCGCCCTCGGCACCTTGGCCACGAAAACCGGTATGCCACATCCTTCTCTCGAGATGCCGCTTCTCAAAAAAGAACACTGTCATGCAGACTCCGATAGCACCGGTTGCAGCATTGAGCATATTTGTCGGTAGCATCGCCCTACCCGCCACATGCACCCTCCTCGAGATATCCTCAGTGAAGGTGGCACGCCCCGAGCACGGATCGTACTTTCGGTGCGGCTGGCCCGCACCCTTGTTAGTCTTTCTTGTGCGTGCCTTCTTCTTCTCCTATAATGGGACCGAGTTCGCTCACGCACCGCCTTCTTGAGTGTGTTGGGGCTGATAATATTTACGCACCTCGCCTATCTCGAGGCTCGGTGAAGTCGGCAGTGGGCGCCTCCCGAGAGCTGAACGGCAGACGACGCTTTGTTGCAACTTGGCTTCTCCGCGGTACCAGCTAGATCGCGCACGCCTTTTGTTGGGTTGGGTTCTTGAGAAGGAGGCCCCATGAAGTCGCCACCGCACCCATGATCGGCAAAGTATCGATCGACGCTGGCAAATGTATCGTCGCCGTCGTCGTTCGATCCCGTGCCATATGCATGTTTGGATCCATGGCATAGGGATGTCCGCACCGCTTGGGCGGTCTTGCCATGGGGCCGACTTGGCGGCAACACGACGGGCGGTGTTGTCTTTGGGGTGGTGTCCCCGCCCCAAACGAATCTGCTCTTCGCCAAAGCAGGGCCAGCTCAGCAGGCGCCGAGGGTCATCACGTCATCATCATCGGCCCCGACGGGTCGAATTGGAGGTAACAACTCGTCGCAGCTGGCAGCACCAACCAGTTCAACCCTAAACAAGTTGGGTGGCATCTGGGTACCGTGGAACAAGGGTTGCCGGTTGAATGATTTTGCCCTTGGCGACATCGACCAACTCATTGTTCACGGTGCGTGAGAGTGCACGAACGTCGGCGGCGCCCGCGAAAAACATGTAGGGCGTCGAGGATGCCCGATCAAAGGCAAGGAGATGAAGTCCTCGATCGAGAGAGGCTTAATTAGTTACCGTGATGATGGCGCCGAGCTCGGCTAATGTCGAGGCACCGCCAACGGCGGGCGTCAGCGATTGACGGAGGGGCCGCTTGCTGCAGAGGTGCCGGCGGCGACACCGGGTGCATTAAGCTCCGTGCGGCGTCGGAGACACCAATGCCGCCTCGCCGGAGACACCAATGGCCCCGCCATCGCATTCTGCGAGTTGCTGGCCGTGAAGCTAGGAATCGGGCGGCCTGTTGGCGCCCGCAATCCACGACTCAACCCCGGATCAAGGTAGGCACAATGGCGGTGATCGTCGCTCGAGTTGTTGTTGCACTTGCTCTTGGACAATCTCCGAATCCGTGCCACCTGTGCCTTGAGTTCTTGAACCTCGCTACCGGCTTTCCGAGCTGGTCTTTTCTCCTTCCGCACACCAACGGTATAGTATGACCCCATTTTGTGGACAAGCCTTTGCCGCCACACGACCAGTGACGCCGGCTTCTCGAGCTTATCCTTGTTCTTCATTACATTCAATGCCCTATTTAGAGTGGTGTCCCAAGGGTTGTCTTAGTCGACCCCTCTCTTTGCTCGCTTTCAATCGCTGCGGAAGGAATGTGAACCATTTAGAAATTTGGCTTCATTAATTAGAATGCAACCGTATGGAGCTAATTACCCGGGGTGGTATTCCTTACAGTAACAACCTCAAGCGCCCTGGTCTTGGATCCGTGGTAAGCTCCTTTGTTTTCGGGTCCTTCTTGTACCGGCCCCGACAAAGTTCCCGGTCTGCTTGTCACCGTATTTATCGAAGTGGGGCAGTAGGCCTTGCTCGGCACGCCCGCGTCCTCCTTGTCCCATATAGGCTCCGCCACTCAGAACCGCGGGACCGAGTGTGTGTTCCCTAAGTTCAGCTCCGCATTTCTTTCCCCCATTGACTTGATTGGGAGTTTGCGGTGCTCGAGCAATTGATCTTGAAGTCGTTGTAGTCATCTTCGGTGATCGAAGGATTTTTCTCCTTGATCTTCTCATAACTCTCACCTTTCTCAATCATTCTCTTCACATTGCTTTGCCAAGTAGACAGGGCCTTGCTCATCTTCGTGAGGGCAGCATTGTTCACTTTATTCCCTTTGAGGCTTGTGTTTTCAAAAGCAGCGGGGAACTTGTATCGTTCGTGCAGCTTCGTGAAGAGGAGGTTGCGCAAATTCCCTCGGTCAGGATGCCTCAGGTTCTCGGTGTTGATCGAGACGGTGCTCCGGAGAATGCACCCGAGCTGAAGCGAGTACCCTTGACTATTCGTTCGGCGCCGTTGGATTCCCGTCGAGTCCACTTCATAACTTCCTCCTTGAGGGTGCGGAGCACGGTTGGGCGCCGGTCCTTCATTGCCTCTTCATTGGCTGCCATCATGCGTGCGCCGCCATCATCATTGGTGGCATCCTCGGCGGCACCATCGGTGGTGGCATCGATGGGGTCATCCTCGGCGGTACCATCGATGGTCTCGGGATCGGTGGGGAAGGCGGCGTCCTCATACAAGTGAGGTTGTTCCTCCATCTCCGGGACAACTCCTGAATGCCTTGCCGCCTCAACCCCGGCCTCATCGTTGTGGGCCATGTTTCTCTCTAAATAGAAACAAAGTTTGGTCAAAAGTTGGTTATTGTCAAGGAACAAGATCATGGTCTCATCATTTAGGGTTTGTCGACACCGAGGCATCCTAAAATCTAAGCTTTTATCATTGAGGGTTTTTCGGCCGAGGCACCCTAAAAGCCTAAGCTTTCATCATTTCGGTTTTATCGACACCGAGGCACCCTAAAAGCCATGCATTAGTCACAAGTACGCCGGGCACTTGATCCTACTTAATTAACTACTAAGATACCCGGCCCATGCATTAGTCACAAGTACCCCATATGTCCTATTTTTAGCAAAGTCATGCTAAAATTCACGGAAAATTTCAGCATGACCTTTGCTGAAAATAGGACATATGGAGTACCCAATTTGCCGGAACGGAAGTTAATCGACATTCCGCAAACTCAAGGGCCTCTCGGGTACTGCAAAATCATTATCCTGGTGGACATGGATGCAATGTCACATGTCACATGGATCCCACACCCACAGGAGCTGGTGAAGCTTCATGTATTTTTCACGAAAACCAGCCTGACTAAAGAGCTTTATGTAGAAAACAAATCACTCCACCAGCTCACACAGATCCATCGAGACATTCACCCAAGATTTGACGGCTGTCGTTGATTTTTTTTCTATGTTTGCACACAAAGTGGTGCTTCTATTGTAGTCTCCCGAAGACAGTTCATGTCCAATCTACCATACATTTGCTGCCAACTTGATCATCCCTCTAAGCAATTACTCAAAACTGATCAAAGTTTATGCATTAGAGAATATCAGTCATTGATATATGGGTCCAATATGTTATGAAACAAACACTAAAACAAATTGCATGCGTGATGTCATGATGATGACCAAGCCCAATTATCCGTGTGCTTTGTCCAACTATAAGCACAAGTGGAGTGCAGCAAAATAAGTACAGAATTCTTTTGTTAATTCACAACTTTGTACACATACTCTGCATAGACAAAGTGCCTTCTTTTCATATATAATAACATGCATGGTGACGAGGAAACACCGAACCCTACATCGAAACAACCTAGTAATCTATTGGCAAAGCAAGAATCATACAAGAAGGCGGGAAGGAGCAGTAATCTATTGGCAAAGCAAGTAATCATAGTTTAATCATATTCATATATTTTAATCAAGTCCAGCGGGAGGAATCTCAAAAATTATATTAAAGAGTTGTAAAAGACCGGAGACTACATTGAGACTCATTTTGTATATCATAGTTTGAAATGGCCAGGAGGAAATCTGACGACAAATGTTGAAGAAAATGGCGAAAGAACAGTTTGCTTTGTGCTCACCACGCAGGGGAGGAGGCGACGAGGTCCGGGTGGTGGTGGTGCTCCGGCGACACCTACATTGTACCCATGGGCATTCAGCAATTTTGCATAAGAGAGCATGTCTTGGGATCAACCACTTGTTCAGGTTTATGAAAAAATTTAACCAATTTAACCAATTTAAGCATATGAATTGCCACGGGACATGTTATGTATGTACAGCTAACCAATTTTCTTGTCGGTTCGAGAGCTGGTAGCACCACATTGATGTGTTTATGCTAGCTAGAGCAGAACTAGTCGCCCTCACAATGTAACATTTGACTTGGTAAAAGAATCATATTCTTGAGTGAGTGCTGCGTGCAAGCAATCGACATGGTCCTCGACTAAAATAAACAGGGCAGCAACAACCAGCCATCATGCCTAACTGCCTACCCAATTCCCATTTCGGCTACCTAATCAAACATAACAATAGAAGTATATGTTGACTGTCTAATTAAGGAGGTATATATTCGCAAGTATGATAGGTTTTGTCTTTGAAGCTGCCCTATGCCATTTGTTAACTTGAGTAAAAAAATCTGTTTGCTGCAGAAAGTTGTGGAAACTGATGCAAGCTATGAGGCAAGTGAAGTGACATTACAGCCAAAGCATCTCAAGGCAGTCGAGTAATATGTTCCACCAAGGAAGATGTTATAATTGACAGCATTTTAAAGATCCTTTATGCCCATGGAGTGCCCTCGACCGAATCGACATCGAAATTGACATTGAGCATTTCTCTTGTAAGTAACTTGTCCGCTCTTGACGGCTTTATTTATACCTTGAATAGTCGGCATGCACGCAAGATAGTTGGATAAAATCTCAAAACCTAGATCCAAGCTACATATTAGACCATTCTTACATCCTTTGCCCCACCATGCCATTGCCAGGATATACATTATGTTTTTTATTTGTATGAATAACATACATGTTGTGAGTGTACAGCGATGAAATCATCAATAAGTAGGATTAGTGATTCTTAATCATTAATAAGGTAGCACTAGTGATTTTTTTTGGAGGACAAGACTATTTCTTATTACTCAGTTAAGTAAACAATGAGATACCTGATGCATATAAGTAGATATTGTTAACAAACTATGAAAAGTAGTTCAAGTACGGAACATAAAGATACCAATGTCATTTATAAGGACTTGAACCATAATACCCCCAAAAAACCTAAGATCTCTAAGAGGATGATTAATAATAAAATTTAGAAGGAAAACAATAAATGAAGCATGATTGCGTGAGAATCATACAAGCTGCAAATACTCAACAATTATTTAGAGTCTTCCGTGTGCTTATTCCTTATGTTACCATTCACACTTTGCTTACTTAACTGAGACTTTAGCCATAGCTGGAACTCAAAACTAACCAACTAATATGGTTAGAAAGAAACAACAGATCCTACATGATTATGTTTCAAAAAAAAATAGCTGCTCCCCAGTAACTTCATGCATATTTCGCTTCTTAACTGCCTGGTGAAATGAATCACGGAAGTTTTTGCGGCTATACTTCAAGCTCTTATTACTGTACTAGTGGATAATGATCAATCTGGCTTTGTCAAAAACAGGTGCATCGCTTATAACTTCTTATATGCACAAATGGATCTTGTTCAGACAGGCAGAAAAAGGAAAACTAGAAAAGAAAGGCTATTGTGCTAAAACTAGACTTAAACAAGGCCTTTGATACAGTTTCTTGGGATGCTCTGTTTGCTATTACGGAAGCTAGAAGTTTCAATGGTAAATGGATTATGTGGATCGACTCCCTTCTTACAACCGCTAAAACTTTTATTCTGTTGAATGGAATCCTGGGCAAGTGGATAAACTGCTATTCTCTCACCTATTTTGTTCATTATTGTGGTTGATGTGCCGCAGCAAGTCATTAAAAAATTTGCAGCCAATGGAGCTCTTAGACACCCAGTTATCAGTAAGCTGCCTCCAGTGCTATAGTATGCAGACGACAGTCTGATTGTTTTGTAGGGTGATGTTCATCAGGCTAAACTTCTTAAGGAAATTCTTGATGCCTTGGCCGATACGACTGGACTTAAGATCAACTTCTCTAAATCCCCTTTTCTCCCCATCAACCTTGACGATGTGGAGACTACAAATATTTCTAGAGTGTTGGGCTGCCCGATCAAATATTTTCCTCAAAACTACCTCGGGTTGCCCTTGTCTGACTCCAAGTTGCCAAGAGAAGCTTTTCTGCCAGTTCTTCTGATGCAAAATGTTTTACCGGGTTCTCCTTGGGTTTCCCAACGAAGGGTGGTCACCTCTCTCTTACTAAATAGGTTATGTGGGTTATCCACCTTATCTTATGCCTTGCATCAAATAACCACGATGGGTAGTTGATGAGATCAACAGACTGGAGATTGTTTCTTGAAAATGGAAAGATAAAGCTAATGGAGGTTATTTGGACAACGGCCCTTAGAATGAATCACTATGTTATTCATGCTTTAAAGGTTCATGATGGGCGAGGAAGAAAGAGAGACGCACTGGATGGGATGGATCTGCAGACGGCCACAGGCGCCGGTGGCGAGGAGCAAACCCTAGCTAGCCGGGGAGCAGAGGAAGCAGAGGAGGAGGTGGACGCGGGCGGCGCTGGTGTCGGCGGCGTCGAGGGCGGCGGGCGACGGTGGTGTGGACGGGCGGGCGCTGGTGTCGGGCGGCGTCGAGGGCGGCGGGCGACGGTGTGTCGGCGGCGGCGGACGTGGTGTGGATGGGCGGCGCTGGTGTCGGGTTGGCGTCGAGGGCGGCGGGCGACAGTGGTGTCGGCGGCGGGCGACGGTGGTGTGGACGGGCGGCGCTGGTGTCGGGCGGCGTCGAGGGCGACGGGCGGCGCTGGTGTCGGCGGCGTCGAGGGCGCGGCGGGCGGCGTCGGAGAGAGAGGGAGGGATCGCAGGCGAGGCGAGGGAGAGAGAGGATCGACACTGGTAGGGCGGCACAATACTAATGGCGCACCACCCTCGGTCGCCATAAGACATACATGCTAATGGCGCACCTCACCCAAAGCGCCATTAGTATTTTTTTTACTCTCCGAGCCAACAGGTTATCTACCACCGACTGATACACATCAAGTCTTCTCTACTAGCTCGACTGGTCAAGAGCTAGTTCTCACACCAGAGGTCCTGGGTTCGATTCCCGTGCTCCATGATTTTTTATGCATTTAAAATGCTGTTTGATACTTATTTGTGTTTAAATATGTTCAAACTTGTTTAAATCATAACAGAATATTTTTTTATAAGACAGTAATAATTTTTAAAAATATCATCAAACAAGAATGCATGCCGGTGGAGCGGGAGGGTGCTTGAAGTGCGGGGGTGTGGCGGTTGAGTAGTGGAGGTGCGGGGTCGTGGCGGTTGAGTAGGGAATCGAGGTGCGGGCGGTCGGCGGGGCCGGTGGACCGGATCTGGCGAGTGGGATACCGATCGAGATGGAGGGGATCGAGATCAGTGTCCATGAAATTAAAAATATTCATGATAGTTCAAAAGTGCCTGTGGAGCGGGGAGGTGCGGGGTGCGGGGTCGGCGGCGGCGGTTGAGTAGGGAGGGTGCGGGGGGTCGGTGGCGGCGGTTGAGTAGGGGAATCGAGGGTGCGGGCGGTCGGTGGCGGCGGCGTGGACCGGATCTGGCGAGTGGGATAGCGATCGAGATGGAGGGGATCGAGATCGAGTGTCCATGAAATTAAAAATATTCATGATAGTTCAAAAGTGCCCGTGGAGCGGGAGGTGCGGAAGTGCGGGGGTCGGCGGCGGCGTTGAGTAGGGAGGGTGCGGGGGTCGGCGGCGGTTGAGTAGGGGAATCGAGGTGCGGGCGGTCGGCGGCGGCGGCGTGGACCGGATCTGGCGAGTGGGATAGCGATCGAGATGGAGGGGATCGAGATCGAGTGTCCATGAAATTAAAAATATTCATGATAGTTCAAAAGTGCCCATGAAATACAATCGAGAAATGAAGTCTACGATTTAAATACAATCGATCTTAGCTAGCTATCTCTTCACAATCTTCTTGCCCTTCTTTTTACGCAAATGGAGTTCTTCTATGGAACGGACGTCCTTTAGGTAGGGTGGTCCAGCTTCTTCTTGTGGTGTATGCTGCTACTTCATCATCGCCGTCATGTTCGATCCTCAGGTTGCCGTACTTGTCGAAGTCTTGCTCATTGGCTACTCCATCCATTCCGATGATCTTCCTTTTGCCTCTCCCCGCGTAACAGTAAGGAAGTTTTACTCCTAGGAGGCAGGTGAAAAACTGCTCGATCTCCTCCTGACTTAGAGTGAAGCACGCGGGAGGGTAGTCATTTTCGGTCTTGTTGGCCTTTTTGCCTTTGCGACGACTTTCTGTGTCCTGCTTCGCCTCATCATCATCATCATCATCATTAGCGTGAAGCTCCTGCCTGATGCCCATTGATTTCAAGTCTGCCCTTGCTTTCGGTCCATCTTTGGTCCTCGCTGGCATGTTGAGCAGGGTACCAAGCAGACTCTCGCACACGTTCTTCGTGATATGCATGACATCAAGGCTGTGAGGCACACGGTGGATCTTCCACTATGGCAAGTCCCAGAAAACAGACCTCGTTTTCCATACCTTCAGCAGCGGCTCTGGCGCCTTTCGCTTCTTTCCCGGCTCTGGCGCCTTTTGCTTCTTTCCCGGCAGTGGGCAGTCTTTCCAATTTTTCAACAACTTGTCTATTTCCTCGCCGCTCCTCGTACACGGGCGTTTTCGGGGTTCGGTTTCACCATCGAACAGATCCTTGTGTTTCCTCCACGGGTCATCGTCGCGAAGCCACCTTCGATGTCCCATGAACACGGTTTTCAAGACCCGGATCTCTATCTAGTCGGGCGATACGTTGTGTCATCCATGCACCTTACGCATCCGTAAAATCCGTGGACTACCTGCCCCGCGAGATATATGTAACCGAGATAGTCGTGCACCATCGTGAGCGGTGCGGCTCTCATAGGGAAATATTCTTTCTGCGGCGTCCCCACGTATTGGTGGCGTTTTCCACAGCGTGTCAAGCTCCTCTTTCAGCAGCCCTAGATACTGATTGATGTCGTTCCTGGTTGTTTCGGCCCTTCAATTAGCATACTCATGTGAATGTACTTCCTCTTCATGCACAACCAGGGGAAGGTTGTACATCCACACAAACACAGGCCAGTGCTATGTGTGCTTCTCGGCTGCCAAACGGATTGACTCCATCGGTGCTCGCGCCCAAAGACGATGTTCCTTGGATCGTTCCCAAATTCGAGTCTTGAAGTTCAACGCTTGCCACCGCTCGCATCCTTAGGGTGACTCAGCATCTTGTCTTTTATCTTTCTCCGGATCATTTGCGTCATCTTCTCGCTTCTTCTCCTCCCTATCCGCGTGCCAGCGCAGGAGCTTTGCTACCTTAGGGTCCGCGAAATACCGCTGCGAGCGAGGAGTGATTGGAAAGTACCACACCACTTTTCGAGGAGCTTTCTTCCTCTTCTTGTATCGAGTGGCGCCAAGACACCGGACATATGGTAGACTCCGCGTGCTCGTCCCGATAAATGATGCAATTGTTCATGCACACATGGTATTTCACGTCGCGGTAAATCGAGAGGACACACGATTTTCTTCGCCTCCTCAAAATGGTCGGGCACTTGTTCCCCTTGGGAAAACGTTCGTGCGAATGACATGTTCTCGTCGAAGCATCGTCGGTCATTTTGTGTTTTACCTTCATCTCGAGCCATGGCGTTACTTTCAGCGGTATCCTCGGGCCTACATCCTTCATACAATGGAGTAACCGCGTCTAACTCAAGTTGATCCATCTTGGCTTTCTCTCGGCGGCAGCTCTGGCGTTATCCGTGCGCTTGAGAAGCAGCTCTTGAATATGAGGGTCCTGCACCCAGCCCATCGATGGTCCAGCGTCGTCGCTCCGCCGCATCATCATCTTCATGATCATGCCGTCGTGCCCGCTCCGACATCTTCCTCATCATCATGTCCTGCATCTTCTACATGATGATCGTGTACAACATCACCGTCGTGATCATCTCCGGGATTCTTCGTCTTCTCGCCCGCCCGAGCCGCGGTGGTTGTCTTGTTGCCCTTCCTCATTTCTTGCCCGCCCCCATGGGCGACTTCGTAGTCATCTTCATCACCTTGCCACCGATAGCCATCCATGAAACCACGCAAGAGCAGGTGGTCCCGCACCTTCCGGAATCCGGGTCCGCAATAAGGCTCTTGACTTGCATCTTCGACACGGACATCTTATCTCCGTCTCGTTCTTTTGAAGCATCTCAGCCTTCGGGCCTCAAAAACCTATTCACGATGCCTTCGGTCATCGTGCGGGACATGGTCGCATGGGTAGAGCAAAACGATATTTTAGAACCAAACAAAATTTTGGCATGACTTTCCCTAAAAATAGGACCAAAAAGAATGCTTAATGCCAAAATTCTCGCTTGACGGAAATGAATCAACATTCCGCAAAATATTGGCAACTATCGCATTTCAAATACGGTACACCTCCAAACACAAACACATATGCAACACCACAAACATATGCAATACCACGAACATACATAGATCTAGCTAGGCCATAAAAAGTGCATGTGCACATTGTTGTAGGGAGAACAACATAAATATAGCTTCCCCTTACTTACCTATTAAAACAAGGTAATTTAACCACTTAATTTGAATGAATCTATGGTGGAAATGAGGTGAAAAGAGGAGGCACCGAGACAAGGAGGAGGTGGAGAGAATGAAGTGGGGAGAAAGTGAGTGTGGGTAGGAGAGGCTGTCCAAAATATCTTGTTGCTGCCCACTTACTAATGGCGCACCAGACTAAATGCGCCATTAGTAATCCAGGTTACTAATGGCGCATCTTCTGGCGGTGCGCCATTAGTAGTTTTGCAAAAAAAAACAATACTAATGGCGCACGGTTGATCAGTGCGCCATTAGTAGTATTGCAAAAAAGAATAAAAATATAATTAAAAACAACATTAGTGGCGCACTTTGGATGGGTGCGCCATTAGTAGTTACAACTACTAATGGCGCACTTTATCTGAATCGCCATTAGTATGTTTGGACAGCGCACTAGTTCAAAAAAATTGATACTAATGGCGCACCTTTGCCTGGTGCGCCATTAGTAGTTTCAACTCTAATGGCGTATCAGCAGCTGGTGCGCCATTAGTATATACTAATGGCGCACCAACTGTCTGGTGCGCCATTAGTGTCAATCCCATCTATAGCCCTTTTTCTTGTAGTGCTAAAGGTCCCCATAGCACGGCGCGAGCTCACGCCACGTGGTGGGCCTTTAGTGGCGGTTCGTGTTGAACCGGTACTAAGGGGGGGGGGGGCTTTAGTCTCCACCCTTTAGTCTCGGATGCAGAACCGGCACTAAAGGCCCTTACGAACCAGTAATAAAGCTCCGTTTTCTACTAGTGCATGCATCATATCAAAATAAAATCCTCCAACATGCATCATATCATCATTTTTTTAACAAACTTTTTTGAAATAGAGTTCATCTTGAATGTATTTTCTCCAAACAACATCTTCATATCATCATATCAACATGCATCATAAAACAAAACAAGTCCTCCCACGTGCATTACATCATAATTTTTTTAACAAAGACATTTATGAACTAGGGTTCATCTTCACACTAACATATGAACTATGGATTAGAGTTCATATTCAATACCACTAGTTACTAAAGAACTAAGAACTAGAACTACAATCAAGCTAAAACAATCCAAGGTGAAAAAAAAATTCCAATCTAAGTTCAAAAAGATGAGGGATTTCAAGCAAATAATGCGTCGAACCGGAAGCAAGTTTGCACAAACTACTTGGAGAGATCGGAGGAGCTTACGTTTCTCTCTTCGGGGCCATCTCGATCCGCAAAAATGATGAAGAAACGGTGAAGATCCAAGGGGGAGAGTGGAGGAGATGAGAGAGGGGGAGAGGGGCAAGGGGGGAGAGGAAGAACTGCCTGCTGGGGAGGAGGGGGGGGGGAGATGGGCGGGGGGCAAGGGTCGGGCGAAATAACTGCTCGCACCCTACCATCAGGGGTGCTGGCGATAGGGTTAGACATCCTACCGCCAGGGACTGTGGCGGTAGGGTGCGACGGCGGCCGTCTCTGCTGGCTGACGTGTATAAGTACCTTACCGCCAGGGACCCTGGCTGTAGGATGTCTAACCTACCGTAAGGGGTGCTGGCGGTAAGTAAAGGGTTAAATCTCAAAATGTAAAAGGGTTAAATCTTAAAATTATTTCCAACCGAAGTCAGATCCTGAATTGGTATGCGAAAAGGGTCAAAACACGAAATTCGGCCGCAGTGCGCGATGATGAACCGATCATACCACCAGCGCGCAGGCCGCAGGTAGAGTAGCCGGCTCGTTTGCCCCCATCCTACAGTGGATGTACGCCGGCTGCCCAAAACCCTAAATGCCCTATGCAATGCACGATGCATGTGCGTCAGCTTCAGCGCGCTCTCCGCTGCAGCAGCATGCACAGCACCGCAGATTCTGCGTCGTCTATCTGCCTGCCTGCTTGCATGATCGAGCGCGAAGCCCCGGAAACAGAGAGTGAGTCCGGCTGGTCTGGGACCCTTCACGTTAACTCCTCGTTTGTTCGTTAGCTACGTACGTACCTAACTTTCTCTCTCTCGGACAGGATTCCTGGTAACGAGGCGAGCCGCCATGTGCCGCGTACGTATCGATCTGGCCATGAGCGCCGCGCGCCACTGTGTGTGGGTCGGAAGACGGTATCAATTGGAGGATGCTACATGAGACGGTCGGGTTCATGCATGGGCCTCCCCCGACTCCCGTACGTGCCTATGTAGCTGCAGTTTGTGCCCGCTCTTCCCGGGTTGATGATTGATCCTCTTGCCATCTGAGCCTCGTGTGAAATTATCTGCAATGCGTTCCGAACAGCTAGCCCCTTGTGCAATGATTGAGAAAATAATTGGTAGTGGCTTGTGCGTTTTCATGGCGGATCGATCGATCCGCGATACATTTACGATCGAGCTGGGCGATTAATGGCCAGCCACCCTCGAGGCGTCAGAGGCCCATGGGGCACGTCAGGCCATGGTCGGTGTCTCGGCGATGAGACGATGCCGATGCGTTGTGTAGGGCTGTGGAGATTGTAGGGACTGTGGGAGTAACTAGCTGTAAGCGTGGGCGCGGCTTCTGAGTCCAAATCCATGGACGTGAGCTTTTGTCTCGCTTGCCTCCTCCAAGCTCCCGTTGGGTTCTTCTCCGTGGCCCGTTCTGATCTGATCTTGAGTCCCGTCGACGATGGAGCGCCTCCGCACATAACGATCACGGGCCGCGTAAAGTCACGAGCGGGCGAGGATTAGATGGAACCCTCCCCGCCGTGGAATCTTCCTTTTGTTTCGCCTGCTCGACCGATCCTGCTCCGTCTCCTTTTCGGCTTTTCCCCTGTTCCCGTGGGAGCTTGCTGCGTGCGTGATCCGTCCATGCCGCCATGGACCTCCCCTCCCCTTGCACTTGCACGTCAAATCCATGGTAGCCATGGATGCAGATAAATCAGGATTAACCCATTGCCGCCTTGTAGCCATGGATGCAGATAACCAGGAACCGAGGAACACAGGAACGCAAACGCATGGAAAACCTCCTCAAGGTGTACTGTGGCAACGTCTAGCTAGCGTTTGGGTCCTCCGAATGGTAAACCAGGAAGCACGCAGAGGTTGGCCAGGCACTTGCAGAACGTCCAAGGAACGCATGCAGAGTGCAAAGGCACAACGGGTACTACACGTACTGACGACCAACAGAGACGATGCATACTGGGTTCGGTCTTCGATGTAGTAATAAAATGCCACTGGTTTCTTGATGCTGCAATGCAGGCTGCGCCTGCGCTAGCTAGCTATCGGCACTGTGCCTGGGTTCTGCATGCCTCTGCTTCCCTCTGGCATAAAAGTGTCTGGTGGAATGCATATATTGCGAAGAGTATCACCATCAAATACCCGACTCCAAATACGTTATACCAGTTGTGAGTACGGATTGCCAATTAATTTGCCCGCCGCTTGCTGCACAAGTGCAGAAACCAGCCTGGTACCGCTTGCTCATGGCAGCGGCAGTAATTTTAGGAGCTGCTCAGATTTCACATGCTCACACTTCCATCCAGCAGATTTCCATATATTTTTTCCAAGATTTTGCTCACGTACTACATTTTTCAAATTTTCGAGCTGCGATGTTTTTCAGTGAAGATGGGTACGAAGATCAGTGGCAAAAGAAAATTAACCGAAAGATGCGTCGAGGATACACCCAACAATGTCTAGCTGCTTTCATTCAGAAGCTAAGGTGCAATGTTTAATTATGATACGTGCATGGTGGAACCTACTACGGTATAGCTATTCTGAGTCAGGCTGTAGCTTTTGGGCCGTTATGGGAAGACATTTCGGTTTGTTTACCAGCTGCTCGTCCCATGAAAGGCAATGGCACCTTTCTTCTCGGCAGCCAGCTTTTTGGTACACGTTGCATGCCACCCATCCCGATAAACTAGCCGGTCAGACGTTGCATAGTTGCATGCAAGAGCAACAAAAGCTACCACCCAAGGAGCGTGGAGAGGCAGTGATGAGAGACATGCGCACAGGCCATTGATTGAGAGCCTCTTCTCCTCGCCAACTCATCTCCGACCGATATGCAGAGGACGTCGCCAACATATTGATTGTATACATGGACTATGTAGCATCCATTGGTGTGGTTTCATTTGTCTAATGGAATTCAGAACAACTTTGCCAGAAAAGCTATACTCCTTGTAACCAAATGCTCTGACAAATCTTAGTTAACTGATAGTGTTTCCTAAGCATCACCTGGCAAGGTATCAGTTGACTCTTGGGGCACTTTTCCCATTTGATTTGATTAATTAGTTGCTGAAACCTGAACCCGATAAAGATGATCTACCATAGGCAACAGCTTGCAGAAGCAGGAACAGAGATTCCCAGCACAAACACAAGATTCTAACCTAATTAATTACGAGCGCATGCAGCGGCAGGGAGATGTATCCAAGGAAGCCCTCAGCCTCACGTGGTGCGTCCCCTAAACACGGCGTCGCTGCCGGGGGGTAAAGAAATCGATCGAGTGCTAAGCACGGGATCAGTGGATCCAAGGGCGGGATTTGGTCGGTAGCCATGCACGGAGAGTCAAAGAGGCCATGCCAACCGAGCCAGCTTTCCACAGAGGCAGAGGAGGGGCGGTACGCAGCGCGGGACGTCACGCATGTAGCTCTGCATGCTCACCATCGCTAGGCAGCTTGCTACGTGCTCTGTGTCAGCAGCTGCTCGTCTACGCCTATGAATGAATGATGAGCCCATGCATGCATGCACGTACGCACGAGTAAAGCAAACAGGAAGAAGTGGCCAGGGAGAGGCACCTAGGGGGCTTGTGACCATGCGGGTCGGGCCGAGCGCGCAGGGCCTCCACGCATTGATGTTGCCTTGTAACCTTGCTGATTTAAGGGCTTTGGCGGGGCATGTTTAGCTCTCTCTGCTTCATTAGTTTCGTAGTACGTACGTGGATGGAACAGGCTCAGTGGTGGCAGGCAGACGACGATCCGAGGCAGCGCGGTGCAGGCCTGTCGCGTGCGTACGTGTCAACGAGATCTCGGGCAAGATTTTCGAAACTTTACCCTGCTATATAGATAGACTACATATGCAGTTACTGTCTTCTACACGTGTGGTATGACCAAGTTAATTAATCATGTGTGGATGAAGAGTACTATAGGCTGGGAAAAGTCCGTAAAGTTGAAACGTCGTGTCGAAAAGGAAAAGGGAAAGTAAAAGGCGGAGAAAGGAAAAGTCTCTAGACGGAACGTGGTGCTCTGCGTTGGATGGACGGGCCGAAGCCCAAAAGTGAGCAGACAGGGTGAGTGAGCTCGACGACCAATCGACGCGAGTGCGTGCGGTCGCAAGACAACAAGGAGGCTCGCAACAAGGAGAATGGGAGCGATCAAGGAAAGAAAGCCACGTCCCACAAGCAAGCAACGATGGTCGCTAGCTCCATGTGAACAGACGAGCATCTATCTATCTTTGGTCCGTGCAACTGATATGTGCCACATATAATCAACATCTGCGGCTCGTACGTTCATATCAAGCGATCTGCTGACTGGTGCTCTCGATCTTTGCTACTCCCATGATTTTTCTCTCTTCTGGCGGAACCAGTTTGATTCACGATCTGCACTGGATTATTCGGAACTTCATGCATGCTAATCTTGAAGGCCTGGGAGTGCAACATGCGAGGGGCCGGATGACACTAGTATGGCACAGGACATTGGCACCCCACAGCTAGGGCTGATAAAAAGCCATGCATGCATGCATGCATGCCTCTCACGCTTGGAAGCTGTACGTATGTCGAATTAAAATGCCTGTGGCTGGCTGGCTGGCTGGGGACTACCTCTATCTACCACACTGCATGCTGCCCAGACGTCGATGCAGGCTACTGTACATGCAACAGTGGGTTGCACAGACACAGCTCTACTGCTGTAGCGGGTGCGTGTTTAGGTGAGGACGGCCGGGCTTTTACCTCTTGAACCCGAGCACCTTGGCTCACTCCACGATAGTGTTCTCCGCGTGCACGCTCCGATATGATATCGACGGGATGGATGGGAGAAGCGTGCGCGGTTTGGTGTGGTTTGCTTTGGGAGCGCATGGCTGGCGCCTCCCTTCCGGGCACGCGCGCCATGACGGACTAGTACTAGCAAGAGGCCTCTGTACTAGCAAGTAGGTGTGATGTGAATATACGACGGTAGCTAGAGACGATGGGATGGATTGGGCGGAAGAGGGACAATTGAGTTGACTGTTGAGTTTGGGTGGACGTAAACAACGAGAAGACGTCCAATGCGTACGACATATCTTGTTCGGTGCATCACTCATTTGATTTTGCAGTCAAATCCATGGAGATTTGGTTTTTATGTAGTACTATAAGTAAAGTATATCGAGCAAATGAAATAAAAATGGACGGCAAAAATCCATGAGTGGGCTAAAAAAACACAGTAAGGTCCAACTCACCGTCTATGGCTCACATTTTGTATCTTACATTTCACCATGTGTCTGAAGAAACTGTATATGATCAAGCATGGCGCCATGGCCAACATGAATTAACGTTGAAGGTTTTCAAGAACTGGCATGAATCACCCATCCAAATTGGTGCGAACGTAAGGTCGTTGAACTAGATGTAAACTATGTGCACATGGGGAAATATCAGGTGATACCGATGTTTAGATGATATTGTGACACGGGCTCTAGGGAGCCGTTCGATCTCAGATCCGATGGCTCCTGAGAGCTCTTGAATATTTTGCAAAAAAGCCATCCAAGACTCTTCAAATTTCGTGTAGGCACAAGAGCTCCTCAGATGTAGTAGGATTCGAGATCCAACAGTTCGGAAGCCCGTACCATGGTATCACCTAAAATTTTCCCATGTGCACACAACCCACAAGGCAAGTTGACAAAGCCTCTGAATTTTCAGTGAGCTGTTTGTGAAGAACATAGGGAAGATAAAGATCGAGAGCAGAGGAGCTTCCAACCAAAAATAAACCTTACATTGTCTTGGTCGTAGTCGCAAGATGTCGTGGTTTTGTCACGGCAGATGTCCTCATGAAAGGACTTAGTCGCGGAGCCATCGCTACGGGTTAACTTCGAGGGGTTAAAGCGGACGCAAAGACACGAGAGTTATACTAGTTCGGCCCCTTCGATGAAGGTAAAAGCCTACGTCTAGTTTGTGATAGGATTGATGTGGTCTCGATGACTAGGGAGCCAACAGCTTCGCCTAGACCCCGAGTTGTTGTTGTCTGTCTCTGAGCCGCCGCCGGGTCGTCCCCTTATATACATGGGTTGACGTCCGGCTGGTCTACAGAGTCCCGAGGCCGACTCATACAAGTGTTCGGCTCGGTCTCTCCTTCCCTTATCTTACAACACAAGTTACATGACTATGGCGGTTTTACCATTATGGGCCCTAATCCGCCTTTGGGCTCCGGGCCTTTAAGTTTCATAGTAAAGCGCCATCTTCTGAGTCTTTGTGGGCTTCAATATAGTTGAGGGTGAACCGGCCCCTCCTGGGCGGTTTACACTCAGTAGTTATATCCCCAACATTAGGCCCCAGATTGATTTGAACCTGTTCATGTCAATGTTTAACACTTTAGAAAAACCCTGTGAACATTTTTCTTCATTTCTCGTAAACCGCCATGATGTCTTCCATTTATAAATCTTGTTAAACCACCGTGACGTCATCCTCTGGACACAACAACCGATCCTCTTGACGTCATCTCTATAAAAAAATCGAAATAAAAGATTCCCTTCATTTAATATCATCCCAGAAATCGAGGCGACAGCTGCGCCACCTGCCGCTTTTGGCTCCTCGATTCTCGCGCCTGTCAATCATTCTCTGCCTTATTATAAATAGACCTGAGGGCCCTTTCTTTTCTTCCCCTTCCGTACTTCTTCTTCCTCGCGACGCCCCAGCTCTGAAGCTCTGCCGTCGCCCTCGACCTTCGGACGCTGCATCAACAAAGGCCGCTGCATCAACCTAGTTGTACCAGAGATCCTCGGTGTCCCTCCGCTATCCTGCGCATCCGGTAAGATTCTTCCTCATACCCCTAGATCTCGTATCTTAGGGCTCTGTTCTCATCTGCGTTCATAGGTGTTCATCCCTAGTTTCTTCAGTATTAAACTTCGCCATAGCTTCTTTAATTCAAGCTGTAGCATAAATCTTGTGCGGTAGTTGCTCCGCATTCAGTTTAGCACTTAGTAGATCTTCCTTTTGTTCGTAATCCCTTGATAGAACGTATGAACTTCTCGCCCTATTTAAAGCCTTCATAGATCGCAGAAAATTTTTCTCATTGAATCTTTGGTAGATCCAAATTAATTTAAATCGATGTGTGAAACCTGTTTACATCAACACTTAGCAGATTTTTCAGCTCTGTCCTTACGCCTAAGGGCGGTTTAACTTTGATAGCTAATCCGCCATACATCATTAGTCCTCACTTAAACGGCAACTGAAATTGAATGGCAATCTGCGGTTTAACACTGAATAATATGGATAAACCGTTAATCGTAAACCGCCTTTACTTTTCCTTTCACAGTTTTATTCGGAATGGCCAAACAATTCTCTGCCGCAATTGGGTTCCGTCCAAGATCATTTGAGACACAAATCAATGGATATGTCACCACCGGCGCTTTAGCATCCAAAAGGGTCCTTCATTGGCGTGTTCGGATTCTCGAATGCCCTCCCGAACCTCAAGAGGGAGAAGTGATTGTATTTATGCAACACTTAGACCGGGGATTCAGCCCGCCCGGATCAAAAAATTTCCGGGATGTCCTCGCAAGCTTCCAACTCCATCCACAAAATATTGGTCCGAACTCTGTGTCCAATATATGCAACTTTCAAGTCTTCTGCGAACTCTATCTTCAAGAAGAACCAACTGTGGAGTTATTCCGAGATTTCTTTCATTTGAACCGCCGTACAGAGTTTTCGGACGGTCCTAACACAGAACTTGGTGGCGTTTCAATCCAAAAAAGGAAAGAAGTGGACTTTCCTCACGCCAAACATCATAGCCATCTGAAAGACTGGAATCAAACCTGGTTCTATTGCCGAAATACTGCTCCCATCGAAGAAAATCCCTTGTCGGGTTATCGCCCTCACCGGCTTAGCAACAATCACCCATTGCCTTCGCGCTTGACTGCCGCAGAACGGAAGAACTTTGCACCCCAAATTATCAAGCTCCGGGCTCTAATGGCCAATGGCTTAACTGGTATTGACCTTGTCCGCTGTTGGGTTTCTTGGGGCATCTTGCCATTAAGCCGCCGGCCCGGATTGATGCACGAATACACTGGTGAGGTCAAAGATCCTCAACGACATCACGAGCTATCAATAACTGAGCTTGAAGTCGCCGAGACAAGGAAGAAAATGCTCGATGAACCGATCTCCGCATGCAGCAAACCGGTTGGCCCGTTCTGCGTCTCCAACAAACCGCCAGCAGTAAGGTTCCACTCATTGCTCTACTGATTTTGATTCCATATTGATTGTATTAATCCTTTATTAATTCTCGTGCTAACAGCTCCTTTTGAAACGAACGAAACCGCCCGGGTTCCTCGTATAAAGACCAAGACTACCAAGAAAGGCGGCAAGAGGAAAACCGCCGAGTCTTCCGAATCACGGAGGATGAAGAATCGAGATCTTGAGGTAGAGCTTGACTTACTTTGTTCCTTTTGTCATTCATCATCTTGTGATTACAATTCCTGGATGACGCCGAGGCCAGCCAGCAGATCTGTTGAGGTAATCCTTCTTTCTTCCGATTCGATCTTGTACGGTTAAAAGAATTCGCCGCCTGATCCGGAAAGTGAAACAATCTCACTCTCGTGCTCATTTGAATCCAAAACTTTCTTTGAAGACACAACAAACGAAGAACGCCCTATGACCCGGCATAGCGGTCAACAAATTACGTCGTCCGTTTAGTGACACACCAACCCGAAACGTCGTCCGTGAGGTGAATTGTTCTCCGAAAAACGTTATCCTTTGAAAGGTTTCTTCCGATGCCCTCTCAATCCGTCGACCCAATTATCGGGCTTCTTCCAACTCGTCTGGCGGTTCATCAACCACTCAGCTGCCTCCTCTCAAAGTTGCTGCTGGGTAAGCATATTATTCCTTAATTTGTTTTTTGCATTCGTCGGTCTATCATATTCTAACCCTTGATGTTGTAGCACCAAGGCTCGTCTTAGTAAGAAGGCCAAGACCCTCGACCCTACTGTGGATGTTGATCCGGAGAAGACTCCAGAGCGTCATGCTGAAAATCCCGAAGTTGCTAAAAACAACTCTGCTGGGGTTAATCAAGATGACAATGCTAACCCGCCAGAGGTTGAACCGGATGTCCAAGTTGAGACGTCACATCCTCCTGCTCCACCGAGTCCTGCAGCAGAACAACGGGATTCAACTGCTGATCCGCCAAGCCCGGGTATGAAAGCGCCAAGCCCAGGAAAAAATGCCAATCCGGCCAGCCCGACCAAAGATGACGATGTCGTAGTTACGGGCACCGCATATACCGCCCCTGGCAATCCGGTTGCTCTATCGAAGCACAACGCCATGGAAGAGTTTACCGCCATGAGTAAAGGGAAGGAAAAACTGATCCGTCGACCTATGACAATTTCTCGCCCAAGATCTTCACTCAAGCTTCTGAACCGCTCTACACAAGTCGTGATTTGAAGCCGGTGCAGTAAATCTTATGAAGGAGCGCTATGAGGTAAGGAGTTATGCCTCTCTTGTACCTTCATTGCGTAGTAGCCCCCAAGGGCAGTTCAACTTAGTATAGTTAAACCGGGACTTAATATAGAACTCAAACTTTTCGACTTCATTGATGTAGCCCCGGGCGGTTCAACTTAGTATAGTTAAACCGGACTTGTAACTTATATCGCCTTGATAGAACATGTTCGAGCAAATAGCCATTAGCCCCCAAGTGCCAAGTTGAATACCAAGATTGAGCTTGGGACTTTGTGATGAAAGTACTAACATGCTCCCTTTTGTCACAGAGTGAGATCGCCAACAAACCTCACAAATCAATGATCTTCATGTCAATCTGAAATCTCAACAAGCGAAAACCTCCAAGGCCAAGGATGAGCTGAAACCGCCTTGACTACTATGGAGCAGCTCAAGGAGTGGTTTAAATCCGAGCAGGCCAACTGGTATCTTGAAAGCGGGGTTGCTAAAGCGGGCGGAAGATCTTTGAAGCAGCTATTAAACCGGTGACTAAGAGCTCACGGATTAAAGCACCAAACTAACGCCATGACCTCTGCAATATTTGGTAAGAAATGTTTCACCAAGGATGTGATTAATATTCCGTTTTGAAATTTCCACCGGTTTAACCTGAATTGTCTTAAACCGGTATAGGTAAGCACATTGCTCATCTGGGCTCTGACATGCGGAAGAAACTCAAGGCCGCGTATACGCTAATTGAACAGTTGTATACCGGCACCCAGCGAGTTATTTGCGCCACCTCTTATGATAACACAGCTCCGTCATTGATCAAGGACACACTGGACCGGCTATCTATGATACCGGCACAGCTAGAAGAATTGAAACGATCCGCTGCCCGGGCTGGCACTTTATTGGCACTAACTCGCGCCAAAGCATGGATAGCTGACCTTGATCCGGCTGACATAGCCAAAGGCTTCCCCAGTGCTCAAGAAAATGGCGAAGCATTTGATAATGATGCTCTCAAACGGGTAACAAGGGAGATGCGTCCTCTGGCGAGTCAACTGGCAGCAGAGGCCAACCTGACGGTTCACCGCTCCTTCTACGATGCGAACAACAGACGGGTTGAAGCTATTATTCCGGAAGTGCGGAACCTTGTTCCACCAACCCGCAAGCACACTTATGCCCCTGACGTTGATCCGGCTGAGCTTATAAGTGAAGAGGCTGTCTTTCAGGCTTTAACCCGGATTGACTGGACCACCAATGACTTCCGGCCATTGGGTGGTGAGGAGGAGGAAGTTGAACCGATGCCAGACGACCCATCTTCTTTACATCAACCCGGCAATGAAGCTTAATCCGTCAAGCCGGTTGATGCATCAGAAGCTGCCTGTTATGACGCCATTCCAAATTTTGGGCCTCTGAATGCCTTGTAATAGGATAGCCATCACTTTTGTTTTTAATACGCCTTCGTGCCATGGTGCGGACTCCTTTGATTGAATGATCGAAACCTTCAATTTAAATTGCCTGCAGTCACAAAATCTTAAACTGCCCGGTGATGCATGCCTTGACCGGTTTGTGACATTCATACATATATGAAATATGGAGGTATATAATCAAAATTTTGTGATACAAAATACCTGCCGTCGCTGGGCATGAAGTTGGCTTAGCCAATCTTGAAGCGGAGGTTGTATAAACCATTACCGTCAAAGGAGAGAACAACTCCTGTGTTTATACTGCCGGTTTACCACGTACATCGTGCCGGGTCATAATAAGCCCCCTGTTACTCCATAATAGGATGTTAACAGAAAAAACATCAAACCGGTGAAATTATCGCCGGATTAAAAAAATTGACCGAATTCCATTAACTGACAGCTTTGAAAACGGTTTAAGAATGTTGTCGGTTTAAGAAACACAACAAAAATCAAATAACAGTTATAACAAACATGGGAGCAAAGGCAATGATAAACCGTTTGCAAAAGATAAAGCTGTACTGAGCCGATCAGATGGTGTTACCATGGTCGGACACGACCAAGCTCCCTATAAGGTGTAGCCATGGTTCGAGTCAGCCAGGTCCCCAACTAAAACCGTGGCATTATGCCGATCAAGTGGCGTGGCAATGGTTCGGGTTCACCAAGCCCCAAGTGACTCTATGGCCTTAGGCCGATCAAAAGCGTGATGGTTCAGATTTGACCATGTCCCCAAGTGATCTGGTGGCTTTCGCCTATCAAAAGGTGTTGCATTGGTTCGGACACGACCAAGCCCCCAAGTGATATCATAAAGCTTTTGAGAAAGAAAACTCAAGGGGTAAACCGGAGGCCGCTTTAAGACAGAACAACTCCATGTAACCACACATGATGTAACAGAACAGATACCCCGCTTTAGCCGAGGCTTCGGTTTATTACTTTATTCATAATATATACACTGTCATAATATGTACATAAGTAGAGCCGATGGCTCAGTTATAATAAGGCCGAAGATGAGCTATGTTCCACGGCCTGTTGGTCTCCTCTTCTGACGTGCGTGAGTCTTTATGCTCTCGAACATCGATTAGATAGTACGACCCGTTGTGCAGATTCTTGCTGACCACGAAAGGTCCCTCCCAAGGTGGGGATAGCTTGTGCATATCTGTCTGGTCTTGGATGAGCCGAAGCACCAAATCTCCTTCTTGAAAGGTTCTGGTTCTGACCCGGCGACTATGATAACGACGAAGATCCTGCTGGTAAATCGCCGAGCGAGCAGCTGCTATGTCACGCTCTTCATCCAGCCGATCCAAAGCGTCCTGTCGTGCTGTCTCGTTATCCGCTTCAACATAGGCTGCCACACGAGGTGAGTCATGACGGATGTCGCTGGGGAGAACCGCCTCCGCTCCATAAACCATAAAGAACGGCGTGTATCCCGTGGATCTGTTAGGTGTAGTATTTATACTCCATAACATAGACGGTAGCTCTTCTACCCAACAACCCGACGTCCTCTGCAAAGGGACCATAAGCCGGGGCTTGATGCCTCTCAAGATCTCTTGATTGGCTCTTTCCGCTTGACCATTGGACTGTGGGTGAGCTACTGAAGAAACGTCAAGCCGGATGTGCTCACGTTCGCAGAACTCCTTCATGGCACCTTTGGACAAATTGGTACCATTATCTGTAATGATACTGTGTGGAAAACCAAACCGAAAATCACCTTTTGATGAATGAACCGCCGTGGCGCATCACACTTGCTAACGTGTTCTCGCCTCTACCCACTTTGTAAATTTGTCAACCGCCACCAACAGGTGGGTCTTCTTGTCCTTGGACCTTTTGAAAGGTCCAACCATATCCAGCCCTCAAGTCGCAAACGGCCAAGTAATTGGAATCATCCTCAATTCTTTGGCCGGTACATGAGAACGTCTGGAAAACTTTTGGCAACCATCACATCGTCTGACCAGATCTTCCGCATCAGCATGGGCAGTCAAACAATAGAAACCGTGGAGGAACGCTTTAGCTACCAAGGATTTTGAACCGGTGTGGTGACCACAATCTCCTTCGTGGATCTCACACAATATTTCACAGCCTTCCTCAGGGGACACACAACGTTGAAACGCCCCTGACACACTGCAATGATGCAACTCGCCATTAACAATGGTCATAGACTTAGATCGCCGAATTATCTGCTGGGCCAACGTCTCATCTTCTGGTAATTCGCCCCGGTTCATGTACGCCAGATAAGGAAGCGTCCAATCCGGAATGACATGCAGAGCTGCCACCAACTGAGCCTCCGGATCAGGAATAGCCAAATCCGCTTCACCAGGGAGTTTGACTGACGGGTTGTGCAGTACGTCAAGAAAAACATTGGGCGGGACCGGTTTGCGTTGAGAGCCCAACCGGCTTAAAGCGTCCGCTGCTTCATTCTTCCGACGGTCCACGTGGTCCACCTGGTAGCCCTTGAAATGACCTGCAACAACATCCACCTCACGACGATATGCAGCCATGAGTGGGTCTTTTGAATCCCAAGTGCCAGACACCTGTTGAGCCACTAAGTCCGAGTCACCGAAGCACTTAACCCGGCTTAAATTCATCTCCTTAGCCATCCGAAGACCATGGAGCAAGGCTTCATACTCAGCTGCATTGTTAGTACAAGGGAACATTAAGCGGAGAACGTAACAAAACTTGTCACCTCGTGGGAAGTTAATACGACTCCAGCCCCCGAGCCCTCCAACTGCCTGGATCCGTCAAATGGATGGTCCAATATGTATGATCCGGCTTTTCTTCAGGTGTTTGCAACTCCGTCCAATCATTAATGAAATCCACAAGTGCTTGAGACTTCACCGCCGTTCGAGGTACGTACTTCAAACCGTGCGGCCCAAGCTCTATAGCCCACTTGGCAATCCGGCCAGTCGCCTCCCGGTTCTGTATGATATCACCTAAGGGAGCTGAGCTGACCACCGTGATGGGGTGCCCTTTGAAATACTGTTTCAGCTTCCGGCTTGCCATAAAAACTCCATACACCAGCTTCTGCCAATGCGGATATCTTTGCTTAGATTCAATAAGCACCTTGCTGATATAATAAACCGGACATTGAACCGGATGTTCCTTCCCTGCCTCCTTCCGCTCTACCACAATGTCCACGCTAACCGCCCTGGCGTTAGCAGCAACATATAACAGAAGCGGCTCCTTGTCGATGGGAGCGGCGAGCACAGGCGGGTTGGCCAATTGCCGCTTTAAATCCTCTAATGCTTCATCAGTGGCTGGACTCCAGACAAACCGATCTATCTTCTTCAGCATTTGGTACAAAGGGATGGCCTTCTCTCCGAGGCGGCTGATAAACCGGCTCAGCACGGCAATCCGGCCTGCCAAACGCTGGACATCATTAATACACTTTGGTTTAGCCAGGGAGGTGATAGCCGTAATCTTCTCCGGATTAGCTTCAATCCCCCTGTTGGACACGAGAAAACCCAATAACTTGCCCGCCGGAACACCAAAAACACATTTGGCCGGGTTGAGCATCATCTTGTAAACCCGCAGGTTGTCAAAGGTTTCTTTCAAATCATCAATCAGCGTTTCCTTCTTCCTTGACTTAACCACAATATCATCCACATAGGCATGCACATTACGGCCGATCTGTTCATGCAAGCAATTACATACAACGCCGATAAGTTGCTTGGGCGCTCTTGAGCCCAAAAGGCATAGACACATAGCAGAAGGCTCCAAAGGGAGTGATAAACGCTGTCTTCTCCTGGTCCTTAACCGCCATCTTGATTTGATGATATCCAGAATATGCATCCAAAAAGCTCAAACGCCGCAACCCGCAGCGGCATCAATAATCTGGTCAATGCGGGAGGGCAAAGGATCTACGGACAAGCCTTGTTAAGATCTGTGTAATCCACACACATGCGCCAAGTGCCATTTTTCTTAAGGACCAGCACCGGATTAGCAAGCCACTCTGGATGGAAAACTTCAACGATAAAGCCCGCTGCCAAGAGCCTGGCAACCTCCTCTCCAATGGCCTTACGCCTCTCCTCGTTAAACCGGCGGAGAAACTGTTTCACCGGTTTGTACTTGGGATCAACATTAAGAGTGTGCTCAGCGAGTTCCCTCGGTACACCTGGCATGTCAGAAGGCTTCCATGCAAAAATGTCCCGGTTCTCACGGATGAACTCGATGAGCGCGCTTTCCTATTTCGGATCAAGTTGGCATCGATGTTGAATCGCTTGGACGAATCGCCAGTCTGAAGTCAACAAACTTAGTCTCACTGCCGATTTGAACTTGAGGGCGGATCGTGCTCAGAGTTGGCTTCTTAAATGGAGTCATGTCCGCGGATCAACATTGTCCTTATAATACTTTAGCTCCTCGGTGGCACAAACCGACTCTGCGTAAGCCGCATCACCTTCCTCACACTCCAAAGCGATCTTGCGGCTCCCATGAACCGTTATTGTCCCCTTGTGACCCGGCATCTTGAGCTGCAAATAGATATAACAAGGTCGTGCCATGAACTTGGCATAAGCCGGCCGCCCAAACAGGGCGTGATATGGACTTTGAATTTTCACCACTTCAAACGTCAATGTTTCTGATCTGGAGTTATGTTCATCCCCGAAGGCTACCTCCAGAGCTATTTGACCAACCGGATACGCTGACTTGCCAGGCACCACACCATGGAACACTGTATTGGACGGTTTGAGATGCTTATCTGTTAACCCCATATGACGGAAGGTCTCATAGTACAGGATGTTGATGCTGCTCCCTCCGTCCATAAGCACCTTGGTGAACTTATAACCTCCCACCTGAGGTGCCACCACCAGGGCTAGCTGACCCGGATTGTCAACCCGGGGAGGATGATCCTCTCTACTCCACACAATGGGCTGCTCTGACCAGCGTAGGTAATGAGGCACGTCCGGTTCAACAACGTTGACTGCCCGCTTCTGAAGCTTCCGGTCTCGCTTGTCCAAGCTGGTGGTGAAGACGTGGTACTGCCCACTATTCAACTGCTTTGGGTTGCTCTGATAACCCGACTGCTGCTGCTGGTGACTGTAACCACCCTGGTCATTCTGATTGTTCTGATTGTTATGTCCGCCCGGATTACCATTAAACCCGAACCGGAATTTCCTCCGCTGTAACCCGGCTCGGATCCTGAACCGCCGCCGGAACCTTGATCATACCGGAAAGCATTAGAACTTTTGAACTCCTGCATGATGTAACAATCCTTCCAGAGGTGATTTGCTGGCGCCTCCTTCGTCCCATGCTTCGGACAGGGTTGATTCAACAGATAGTTCAAACGGTCCGGATTGGGATTAGGCGCTCCACCTCGATTCAGCTGTTTACCCTTGCGCCGCCGGCCCTTGTCCTGCACGTTGGTGTTGGCTACGAAGTCCATGTTGCCATTCGCTTTACGCTTACCCCCACCATTACCTGTCGATTGATGCTGCTGGCTTTTGGAGTTGCTGTTCTTCTTTCCCTTCCCTGTCTCGTCATCATCAGACTCGGGATCCTTGGTACTATCGTAATCAGCATACTTCACTAAAGCGCCCATGAGAGTGCCCATGTCATTGCAAAATCGCTTCATCGCCCCACTTCAACTTTAAAGGTTTAAACCGGCGCTTGCCCTCTAGGGTCAAGATCGCAGAATCAGCGTTGATCCGTCTCAAGAATGTAAGATTTCAAACGCGGCGTACCCAATGGGTTGTTGACTCTTCACCACGGGCGCAAGCCGCCAAGTCCACCATAGACATGGGCTGCTTACGGTATCTTTGAAATTCGGATGAACCGGTCCGCGAATCGGGCCCATGAACCGATAGAATTGGGTGGCAAGCTTTTCAACCACGTGCGGGCCGTGCCCTCGAGCATCATGGTGAAGTACTTTGCACACGCCGCTTCATCCACATCCAGCATCTCCATGGCCATCTCATAACTCTCTATCCACGCTCGAGCTAAATCGGCGGTGTAATTCGGCACCTTGCGCGACCCTTGAAATCCTTGGGCAAGCGTACATTACGTAAAGCGGGGGCGAGGCAAGGCACCCCAAAGAGCTAGAGGTAACCCGGGCTCAAAGATGGTCGGACGAACCGACGAAGTGATAATCCCGATCTTGTGTCTGCTAACTCGCCTCCCCGCGCGTGCGGGCCCGGTCCACCACCTCCCGAGTGTTGTCGAAACCACCGCCGGGTTGTTGCCACGGGCGCACCACGCCGTGCATTGCTCGACTGGCGGTTCATCCACGCGCTCGCTATAGCTTCGCTTGGGCGGGGTAGAGTGGATCCGGTCGCGGCTGTATGAATCGCTTCTGTTGGACCAGCTGTCCTAAGGAGTTCCTTGACCCGCGCGTCTCTGCCTGTGGTGAATCGCCTTCAATTGAATTGCCTCCACCGTGCTGCAGCTGTGACAAGGTTATCCATCGGGTTGGAGTAGTGACTGAGGTGTTTGCACAGCCCGAGGCGTGCGGTATGATGGCGAGGTAGATCTATTACGCGGTTGAACTGGCGCCGCGCCGTCCAGTGCTTCCGCCGGTTTACCACCGGCGGATTATCGTCCCTGCTCCCGGGTGTTGAAGAGATCTCTTCCCTCGAAAATGAAGGCAAGCGGATCTGTATTTCCTCTTCATGACTTCATGTGGCGCTCGATCCAAATGAGCCTATAAGCTTGCGCATCCAAAGCGGCCCGCTCTGCCGCCATCCTGGCGTCTGCAGCTGCCAGATCCGCTTTAGCCTGAGTGATTTGTTCCTTCACCTTCGCAATCTCCGCATTGTGAACGTCCTGGTCCGCCGGGTTAACCTCTACCATGAGCACGACCAACGCATCAAACAGTTCTGATAAAACTTGAGCCGACGGGCGCACAGGGTCTCCTGCCCCGGCTGCCGTCACCGCTGTTGAATCGGCGACCATTGTCGCAGCGGTCGAAGAGTGAAGCATTGCTTGCGTACCGGCCA
Source organism: Aegilops longissima (assembly GCA_021605205.1). NCBI lineage: Eukaryota > Viridiplantae > Streptophyta > Magnoliopsida > Poales > Poaceae > Aegilops > Aegilops longissima. The sequence continues at coordinate 571,086,058 of CM038679.1, read as the reverse complement.
TGAATATTCCAACCCGGTTGGGCAGATCAAAGGGGTCTGGAATACTGTCACCGTCGGAACAGCCCCCAATCTGCACATCTTGCAGCTGATACAGAGACTCAGTTTCTCCGGTCGACGACTCGTGATCAGAGTAGACGACGGTTTCGCCACCAGATTCTGATCCGTCCTCATAATTTCCTCCGTGGATGACTCCCACGAAAGCACGCTTGACGGCCGGTTTAGCCTGGGCAGGTTTCACACGCTGAGCCATCTCGACGAGGTCAGTGCAGATGTCCGGCTGAGGCCCTGGCTCTCCGATCTTGCCGATGAAAACGTGTATGCCACCAAAGGGGACCCGTGTAACGCCCTCGATGCGGCTATATCTCCCACGTGTCGAAGCACGACTTAGAGGCATAACCGCATTGAAAGCAATGTCGCAAGTGAGGTAATCTTCACACAACCCATGTAATACATAAGGGAAAAGAGATACATAGTTGGCTTACAATCGCCACTTCACACAATACATGAGTAAAACATCACATCATACAGATACAATCAAGGTCCGACTACGGAACCAAAATAAAAGAAGACTACCCCAAATGCTACACAGATCCCCGATCGTCCCTACTGGGCTCCACTACTGATCAACTGAAACGAAAACAACACCAAGAACAAGATCTTCATCGAGCTCCTCCTTGAGCTCAGGTCCATCACCTGCACGGTCTCATCGGCACCTGCAAACTGGTTTTGGAAGAATCTGTGAGTCACGGGGACTCAGCAATCTCACACCCGCGAGATCAAGACTATTTAAGCTTAAGGTAGGACAGGGTAGTGAGGTGGAGCTGCAGCAAGCGACTAGCACATATGGTGGCTAACATACGCAAAAGAGAGCGAGAAGAGAAGGCAAAAGCACGGTCGAACAACTATGATCAAGAAGTGATCCTGAACTCCTACTTACGTCAAACATAACCCAGAAACCGTGTTCTCCTCTCGATCAACCCCGAAAAGAGACACTCACGGTTACGCACACGGTTGGTGTATTTTAATTAAGATCAACTTCGGGTTTTCTACAACCGGACATTAACAAATTCCCATCTGCCACATAACCGCGGGCACGGCTTTCGAAAGTTTATACCCTGCAGGGGTGTCCCAACTTAGCCCATGATAAGCTCTCGCGATCAACGAAGGAATAGACCTTCTCCCCGGGAAGCCGATCAGTCTCGGAATCCCGGCTACAAGACATTTCACAGCAATAAAACAAGTCCAGCAAGACCTCCCGGCGTGCCGACACCCTGATAGTAGCCGCGCGTATCTCGTCTCAGGCCACGACCGGATGAACACTACGTACGGCAACCGACGATACCCAAGTTGCCTCGGGGCGGCACCGCAAGTGGCTCTAGTTTGGACCAACACTTAGACAAGCATTGGCCCGGGGGGGTAAATAAAGATGACCCTTGAGAGCGCGACTCCCAAGGGAAAAAGGCTAGGAGAGGCAAATGTAAAACCAATGTTGGGCCTTGCTGGAAAAGTCTTATTCAAAGCGAACTGTCAAGGGGGTCCCATAAATCACCCGACCGCGTTAGGGACGCAAAAATCCGGGAACATAACACCGATATGACGGAAACTAGGGCGGCAAGAGTGGAACAAAACACCAGGCATAAGGCCGAGCCTTCCACCCTTTACCAAGTATATAGATGCATTAATTAAATAAGATATATTGTGATATCCCAACAAGTAAACATGTTCCACCAAGGAACAACAACTCCATGTTCCAACAAGGAACAAACTTCATCTTCACCTGCAACTAACAACGCTATAAGAGGGGCTGAGCAAAGCGGTAACATAGCCAAACAACGGTTTGCTAGGAAGGGTGCAAAAGGTTAGAGGCTGACATGGCAATTTGGGATGGCTTGATATAGCAAGTGGTAGGCATCGTAGCATAGGCATAGCAAAAGAGCGAGCATCTAGCAAGCAAAGATAGAAGTGATTTCGAGGGTATGGTCATCTTGCCTGAAATCCCGCAAGGAAGAAGAACGAATCCATGAAGAAGACAAACGGACGGAGTCGAAAGAATCCTCACAACTCCGGAACGAAACCGAAGCTAACGAGAGAAGCAAACCGGAAAGAAGCAAACAACATAGTAAACACACAAGCATAAACATGGCATGATGCACAAACAAATATGATGCATGTCCGGTTTAATGAGGCATGGCATGGCAATGTGCACAAACAACACTACAAGTTAAGTGGAGCTCAATATGCAACGAGTTGCATATTGACGGAACACCACAACACTTATTTAGTTCTCTCTCGGTTAGGTACACAACAATATTAAATGTTGTTAAACATGGCAAGAGGTGGAGCATAATTAAACTAGCTATTTAGGCAAGTTTAAATGAGGCCGGAAATAAGAAACAACAATTCCGGAAAATCCCCATATGCAATATTTTAGATTCGGTACTGATCTGCCCTAAACACAATTTTAGAGTTGTTAAACAGCAACATAAAGTGGACCATGTTAATCTAGGCATTTTTCTACCCCATTTACATATAAAGAACATTTAATTCGAAGTTACGGTTATTTAGTTATGAGATAAATCATTTTAACATGGCATTTGAGCAAATTTAAACAAACATCATGTTTAAACATTTTTAACATAGATGAAAATGGCATATTATTAAACTAGATGAAAAACTAAGCATTTTACATATATAAATTATTTTAATCCGATGCACGGTTGTGAAGTTATTAAATGCATGAAGTTTAGGGTCCAATCTGTAAAACTGTAATTCCTGGATAAATTAGACAAATTCGCAGACGGTAAAAAAAACGAAAGCGGGCCGAATCCGTAGCCTGGCCCAACAGGAACAGGCGCTGGGGGGCATCTCACCATGGGCTTTGGCCCGGTCGGTGGCGCAGGAGGCTGGAAGGGGCGCCTGGCACAGGGAGGCCGGCTGGGGCTCGGGCGCTGGGAGGCCCACACGACGCTGCAGCCCACGAAGCGGCGCTGTTGCTCTCCTCGTGCTCCCTTATTTAACGGAGCTGGGCAAGGGGCGGCGGCGGCGGACGCCGAGGAGGAGCGGAGGAAACCCGGAGAGGCCGAACGAAGCGGATCCGGCGGCGATCGCGGATCCGGCCGCGGAGGAGAAGTGCGGGCGCCCGGCGACGGGATCCGAAAGGCGGCGATGCTCGAAACTCCGCGGTGGCAGCAACCTGCGGAGAGAGAGCGAGAGATGACGGAGAGAGAGAGAGCAAGGTGGAGGAGCAGAGGGACGGGTCGCGGAACTTATCTCCGGCGAGGGCGGCGGCAGATGGCTTCGACCAGGGCGGCGGCGAGCTCTCCCGATCCCATCGGATCGAGCGGAAGCGAGAGGTGGAAGGAGCGGGCGGCTCGGTCGCTGGGCGGCGGCGGCGCGGGCGCCTCGGGCCAGATCGGGGCCGGCGGGTTCCCAGCGAACTGGCGGGCCGCGTGAAGTGGGCGCGGGGAGGACGCGTGGCGGCGGCTGGTTGGAGGAGGCGGTGTTTGGGCGACGTGGCGGCGCCTCATTGGCCATGGCGATGTGGCGGCGGCGCCAAGTGGAGGGCAGGGACGGGAGAGGCGCGGAATTGGAGGAGGCGGCGGCGCTGATGATTGGGGGGCACGGATTTCGAGGGGAAGGAAGGAGAAGACCCAAAATGGCAATGGGGGGGTGTTTATATAAGGAAGGGGCTAGGGTTAGTGGTTTTTGCTCCGTTTTCGGACCGTACGATCGCCATCGAACGGCTCGGAGCGGAGAGGGACTAGGAGGGGGTTGGGGGCTGTGTAGGATGCCTCGGGCTGAGAAGAGAGAGGAACAGAGCGATTCGGCATCTGCTTCCGAGACCGAAAACGTCTGATTTAATATACCGCTATATCCGGTTACATATATAACGGTTAAGCGATCAAACGAACTCGAATGCGATTTAAACTTGGCAGGCGGCCTGTCTACACTATAATAAGACCGCACGACAAGTTGCAACCCATTCCGAGAACATTTTATGCCACTTATAAAATAATATTTCGGAGGTGCAGCGGTAGCGTGCGAGTGTATCCGACTCGGAACGGACAACGGAGAGAACCGACGAACATTTAACGGATGCAAGTTTTGAAAAACATGCGGATGAAATGCGAGATGATGCCATGAGATGAAATGCATAACAAGAACAAAATGCAAAACAACAGACAAAAACCCAACCACGAAGGAAATAATAAATCACATCTCCGGAAAGGGCAAGAGTCGGAGTTACTTAATATGGAAAGTTGTATCCGGGTGTTACAACACTCCACCACTACGAGAGGATCTCGTCCCGAGATCTAGGATGGCACCGGAGGGAAAAGGAAGAGGAAGAGAAGAGGTAAAACTAAGTTGCTTCTTCGACAAACGAGTGAAACCAAAGAACCTTGAGAGGTTGAACGAAATGAATGAAAGAAAACAATGAAGATGAACGAGATTGCAACCAAACCGTTAGAAAAGAGGAACAAGGAACATTATGATAACTTGAAGGTTGAAAAGGCATGACTCAAGAGTTTAATGGACAAGATAGAATTCGAAACCACTCCGGTTGAAACGAGACACGAATGAACAAGAACGATATAATTTTGGCAGCACTCCGATTGTAAAAGGAAGGAATATAACATGAACTTGCGAAGATGGGATGATACTTGATGAAATCAACAACATACTGCCTTCGGAACTATTGAAAAAAAATGGCACAAGGGGGTAAGAAAGATTTCAGACAGTTCTCCGGTTAAGGAAGCAGGCAAAACTTGATAAGATGAGAGAACTCGAATGAAAACATGACACTCCGGTTAAATGGATAAGCAAGAAAAGAACATGATCTTGACAAAACGAGGTGATGGGTGAAGAGAGCACCATCACAATGCCTCCGGAAGAAAAATAGAAGATAGATCATTGGAATAAAGGAATGGAGAAGAAAATGACAACTTCTACCACAAATGAACTTGGAAAAGCACCCTTGCAAAGAAGAATTGAACGGAGTTGTTGGAAAACCAACAACGAAATGAATAAGCTTGTAGTGGGCTTATGGAAACATCTCCATATTATGAGGTGAGCTTCTGCCACCAATGGAAACAAACGATTGGATTGATATCAACAAGGAGACGAGAAACTTATTTCACCGGGAGGACGAATGAAGAACTTGGGTCATTAATAAGCACCATAAATAGCAACAATCCTTAGGGAAAGCTTTAGGTGAAATATAGCCCAAGATAAGACCAATGAAGAGATTGATGGATTTAAAATACCTCATTCTTGACAACATGTTAATCATGAAGCATGAAGTAAAATTGTCAAGAATGACATAACACCATCTCAAGAGATAAGGTAGAAAGAATTGCACTCCGGAATGCAAGAAGAAGAATACTTTAACTCCTCAAAACGAAACATGTGTTGAGCACCATGTTTATTTTAGAGTATAGCTTGACGGATCATAACTCCGAGAGAAATCTTGAAGACCAAATGACGAATGAAAGGAATCCTTGACGAACCACCATGTAGAACCTCCATGAAGAACTCCGGTAAGAAAAGGATGATAAAAGAAAGAGAAGTTGAAAACACAAGGTGAAGCCTTGCAGTGATAAGATGAAGCTTTGAAATGATATAACCGAGAAAACTTGGAACTCCGGAAAGAAAGATGAACAAATGAAACCAAGAATTTTGACGATCCTCCGAAATAAGGAATTGAATTTACTCGATGGAACAAGAATAAGAATTATGTTATGCGTATCCTTCACCAATTAAATTGATGACAAGCAATGGATTAGGCATACTACTTATTCCCGTAGAAAAGATTAAGATAGATATGGCGCAAACTTGGGAAGGTCTTCAACGAACCACCGGTAGGATTGGAAAGAACGAATGAGTCTATATGATAACGAAGGAAGAGAACTCTTGAACAAACCACCATAATAATTGAGAATGAACGTAGCAAAGGCACAATTCACCGGGAAGAATTGTAAAACGAATAAAGATGCTTGACAAAATTTAGATACATGAGAACGAATAGATCACAAGCTGATTAGAGAATACTAGCATGATGCACCGGTGAGATTTGGAAAACCAGAGTTGAACGCTTGAATGAGTAATTCTGAGATGATGGGCTCCGAAGAATCAAACTGAAAAGACTCCTGAAATGCTCCGGGTGGGTTAAAAGAATTCTCACAATCAAAACAATTATGAGGATGGCACGAAGCTAGAACCATGAATCTTGAAGAGAAAGAAGCGAGATTTAAGAGAAACTCTTCTTCGGTCTTCAAAATTCGAGAATGACGACGAGAAACACCATCATGAATTGTTGAGGTACTCCGGAATGAAAATTAGGAAGGTTGAACCAACAATGAAAATAATTTGGAAGATCTTGGAGAAAACCAAGACTGATGATAATTCATTCTTACGTCAAACTTGCAAAGAATTTGAGAATAACTCCGGAAAATAAAAGAGTCAGGTAAGATCCTGGAAAAAGACCTGTGGGTTAGGGCCCACTCAAAAGAACCACCGTTGAACAATTGTTTGAAGTAGATATTGCACCGGTAGAATTAAATGGCTTGAATGAGATAGCATTCTCAAAAGAACTTGAGTGAATTGAGAATGGAAACTAGAATCTTCTGAGATATCTTCAACACTCCAGAACAAATGAATAGCGAGAAGTGGATGATTAAAAGATGCGCCGACATGAGAAAGCATTTGAAACGATGAAAAGAGTACGATCAACACTGAAAACTTGACTTAAATCCACCGGAGAAGAAAATTAGAATGGAACAATGATAAGGTTAAAGCTTCCTTAGCGTCTTCATGAGAATCACCGGATAAACATTAAAGGAAAAGAATGAAGAAACTTCACTCAATAAAATGGATATTTGATTAAGAAATCTGAGTCCTTGAAGAAAAAGGGTGGGAGGGCGGGAAATCAAAACAACTAGGGTCGGATGAAACGAACACCGTTGAGAAAAAGCTTAGAATTGATCTTGCGAATGTTGGAATGATCGGATTCACTTGAAGAGAAGCACGCCGGTTAAGAAAAGAATTAACATGACAAGCTCAGTGATCAAGAAGGATTAGTATTCACATAGGAACATGAGAACACCATTTAGAATAAGGTATGGAATCAATACTTGACTTCGAAGCAACTCGAATACCACAAAACAAAACAAAAAACAAAGGATTGGCTTCAAGAATGAGCCGGAACAAACATATGATAGAGATTTCGCCCAAAGTGTTCGTGGTGGGGCCCACACGGACACGACGTATAGCGGACGTCACGAATGACTAACAAGACGTCCCCGAATCAGCATAGCCAAGGATTCTTTAAGACGTCTCGCGACCACTGTAAATCGACCGTGAATGGGCGGACCACTAGACGTTGAACCCCAATCTCAAATCATACATCTGTCGGAAAGAATATCCTGTAAGCTACTAGAATTCCCACCTATAAACTCCGAAACTTTCTGGTTATGCAATCTGGTGTTGGGGATACAGGGACACAAAATATATCACCCAAACTAACAATACCTAGATCCAACAGTATCCATCCGTCAACACATAACCAAGAAATCCTCGAAATCGTGTACCTCGACCTTCAAAAACATCCGTTATACAAGTCATGGCAATACTCCCTCGCCACAAGATCGGGCTATCGTGGTTATCTCACCAACAACTGCACAAAAGAGATTTCGATGTCGGCAAAACTCGGTATTCCAGAATCGCAACGATAAAATTGTGACGACAACACCTCGGAGCTCAACTCCCGGGACACCGCCACAACCCCTAAATGTCAGGAGGCACCAAGAACAATGTTCTCGTCACAAAACCATCGGAACGATTCCAAGATACCCACGTGATCCTAAAAATTTTTTAGTGAAATTTGAGAAGAGAAGAGTCAAAACTCTACGTCAGGATACCTCACCAGAGCGACGAAGGGACTGAGGAGTAAAAAGAATCCTACTCTCCGATATATATAATCCTAAGACTCAAAACATTTTCCATTCTAGACTCAACAACGCCAAGAAACAATCAAGTAGGGGCTCCTAAGTCGGGAAGGCTCGATACCAACTTGAACGCCTCGATGCGGCTATATCTCCCACGTGTCGAAGCACGACTTAGAGGCATAACCGCATTGAAAGCAATGTCGCAAGTGAGGTAATCTTCACACAACCCATGTAATACATAAGGGAAAAGAGATACATAGTTGGCTTACAATCGCCACTTCACACAATACATGAGTAAAACATCACATCATACAGATACAATCAAGGTCCGACTACGGAACCAAAATAAAAGAAGACTACCCCAAATGCTACACAGATCCCCGATCGTCCCTCTGGGCTCCACTCTTGATCAACTGAAACGAAACAACACCAAGAACAAGATCTTCATCGAGCTCCTCCTTGAGCTCAGGTCCATCACCGCACGGTCTCATCGGCACCGCAAACTGGTTTTGAAGAATCATGAGTCACGGGACTCAGCAATCTCACACCAGCGAGATCAAGACTATTTAAGCTTAAGGTAGGACAGGGTAGTGAGGTGGAGCTGCAGCAAGCGACTAGCATATATGGTGGCTAACATACGCAAAAGAGAGCGAGAAGAGAAGGCAAAAGCACGGTCGAACAACTATGATCAAGAAGTGATCCTGAACTCCTACTTACGCCAAACATAACCCGAAACCGTGTTCTCCTCTCGATCAACCCCGAAAAGAGACACTCACTATTACGCACACGGTTGGTGTATTTTAATTAAGATCAACTTCGGTTTTCTACAACCGACATTAACAAATTCCCATCTGCCACATAACCGCTGGCACGGCTTTGAAAGTTTATACCCTGCAGGGTGTCCCAACTTAGCCCATGATAAGCTCTCGCGATCAACGAAGAATAGACCTTCTCCCGGAAGCCGATCAGTCTCGAATCCGGCTACAAGACATTTCACAGCAATAAAACAAGTCCAGAAGACCTCCCGGCGTGCCGACACCTCGATAGTAGCCGCACAGATCTCGCCTCGAGCCACGACCGGATGAACACTACGTCGGCAACCGACGATACCCAAGTTGCCTCGGGCGGCACCGCAGTGGTTCTAGTTTGGACCAACACTTAGACAAGCATTGGCCCGGGGTAATAAAGATGACCCTTGAGAGCGCGACTCCCAAGGGAAAAAGGCTAGAGAGGCAAATGTAAAACCAATGTTGGGCCTTCTGGAAAAGTCTTATTCAAAGCGAACTGTCAAGGGGTCCCATAAATCACCCGACCGCGTTAGGGACGCAAAATCCGGGAACATAACACCGATATGACGGAAACTAGGGCGGCAAGAGTGGAACAAAACACTGCATAAGGCCGAGCCTTCCACCCTTTACCAAGTATATAGATGCATTAATTAAATAAGATATATTGTGATATCCCAACAAGTAAACATGTTCCACCAAGGAACAACAACTCCATGTTCCAACAAGGAACAAACTTCATCTTCACCGCAACTAACAACGCTATAAGAGGGGCTGAGCAAAGCGGTAACATAGCCAAACAACGGTTTGCTAGGAAGGGTGCAAAAGGTTAGAGGTTGACATGGCAATTTGGGATGGCTTGATATAGCAAGTGGTAGGCATCGTAGCATAGGCATAGCAAAAGAGCGAGCATCTAGCAAGCAAAGATAGAAGTGATTTCGAGGGTATGGTCATCTTGCCTCGAAATCCCGCAAGGAAGAAGAACGAATCCATGAAGAAGACAAACGGACGAGTCGAAAGAATCCTCACAACTCCGAACGAAACCGAAGCTAACGAGAGAAGCAAACCGAAAGAAGCAAACAACATAGTAAACACACAAGCATAAACATGGCATGATGCACAAACAAATATGATGCATGTCCGGTTTAATGAGGCATGGCATGGCAATGTGCACAAACAACACTACAAGTTAGTGGAGCTCAATATGCAACGAGTTGCATATTGACGAAACACCACAACACTTATTTAGTTCTCTCTCGGTTAGGTACACAACAATATTAAATGTTGTTAAACATGGCAAGAGGTGGAGCATAATTAAACTAGCTATTTAGGCAAGTTTAAATGAGGCCGGAAATAAGAAACAACAATTCCGGAAAATCCCCATATGCAATATTTTAGATTCGGTACTGATCTGCCCTAAACACAATTTTAGAGTTGTTAAACAGCAACATAAAGTGGACCATGTTAATCTAGGCATTTTTCTACCCCATTTACATATAAAGAACATTTAATTCCGAGTTACGGTTATTTAGTTATGAGATAAATCATTTTAACATGGCATTTGAGCAAATTTAAACAAACATCATGTTTAAACATTTTTAACATAGATGAAAATGGCATATTATTAAACTAGATGAAAAACTAAGCATTTTACATATATAAATTATTTTAATCCGATGCACGGTTGTGAAGTTATTAAATGCATGAAGTTTAGGGTCCAATCAGAAACTGTAATTCTGGATAAATTAGACAAATTCGCAGACGGTAAAAAACGAAAGCGGGCGAATCTGTAGCCTGGCCCAACAGAACAGGCGCTGGGGGCATCTCACCATGGGCTTTGGCCCGGTCGGTGGCGCAGAGGTCGAAGGGGCGCTGGGCACGGGAGGCCGCCATTGGGCTCGGCGCTGGGAGGCCCACGCGACGCTGCAGCCCACGAGCGGGCGCTGTTGTCTCCCTCGTGCTCCCGCATTAACGGAGCTGAGCAAGGCGGCGGCGGCGGCGGACGTCGAGGAGGAGCGGAGGAAACCCGGAGGGGCGGAACGAGCGGATCCGGCGGCGATCGCCGGATCCGCCGCGGGAGGAAGTGCGGGCGACCGGGCGACGGGATCCGAAAGGGCGGCGATGCTCGAAACTCCGCGGTGGCAGCAACCTGCGGAGAGAGAGCGAGAGATGACGGAGAGAGAGAGCAAGGTGGAGGAGCAGAGGGACGGGTCGCTGAACTTATCTCCGGCGAGGGCGGCGGCAGATGGCTTCGCCAGGGCGGCGGCGAAGCTCTCCCGATCCCATCGGGATCGAGCGGAAGCGCGAGAGGTGGAAGGAGCGGGCGGCTCGGCCGCTGGGCGGCGGCGGCGCGGGCGCCTGGCCCAGATCGGGGCTCGGCGGGTTCCCTGGAACTGGCGGGCCACGGTGAAGTGGGCGCGGGAGGACGCGCGGCGACGGCTGGTTGGAGGAGGCGGTGCTGGGCGACGTGGCGGCGCCTCATTGGCTATGGCGATGTGGCGGCGGCGGCGCCAAGTGGAGGGCAGGGACGGAGAGGCGCGAATTGGAGGAGGCGGCGCTGATGATTGGGGGGCACGGATTTCGAGGGAAGGAAGGAGAAGACCCAAAATGGCAATGGGGGTGTTTATATAAGGAAGGGGCTAGGGTTAGTGGTTTTGCTCCGCTGGACCGCACGATCGCCATCGAACGGCTCGGAGCGGAGAGGGACTAGGAGGGGGTTGGGGGCTGTGTAGGATGCCTCGGGCTGAGAAGAGAGAGGAACAGAGCGACCGGCATCTGCTTCCGGAGACCAAAACGTCCGATTTAATATACCGCTATATCCGGTTACATATATAACGGTTAAGCGCCAAACGAACTCAATGCGATTTAAACTTGGCAAAGCGGCCTGTCTACACTATAATAAGACCGCACGACAAGTTGCAACCCATTCCGAGAACATTTTATGCCACTTATAAAATAATATTTCGAGGTGCAGCGAGCGCGCGGCGAGTGTATCCGACTCGAACGGACAACGGAGAGAACTGACGAACACGAACGGATGCAAGTTTTGAAAACATGCGGATGAAATGCAGATGATGCCATGAGATGAAATGCATAACAAGAACAAAATGCAAAACAATGAGACAAAACCCAACCACGAAGGAAATAATAAATCACATCTCCGGAAAGGGCAAGAGTCGGAGTTACTTAATATGGAAAGTTGTATCCGGGTGTTACAACCCGCACCAGACTCAATCGAGCCGCCTCGGGCCCCAGCCTGCATCGTCGATGTAGAGCTTGCCGCGACGACTCTTAGTCATCCGCCCACAGCGTAGCCTTCGAGTCCTTCGAACTTGCCCTCCAAGATCATCAAACCATCGTGCGATAGCCCCACGGTGGGCGCCAACTGTCGTGGTTTTGTCACGGCAGATGTCCTCATGAAAGGACTTAGTCGCGGAGCCATCGCTACGGGTTAACTTCGAGGGGTTAAAGCGGACGCAAAGACACGAGAGTTATACTAGTTCAGCCCCTTCGATGAAGGTAAAAGCCTACGTCTAGTTTGTGATGGGATTGATGTGGTCTCGATGACTAGGGAGCCAACAGCTTCGCCTAGACCTCGAGTTGTTGTTGTCTGTCTCTAAGCTGCCGCCGGGTCGTCCCCTTATATACATGGGTTGACGTCCGGCTGGTCTACAGAGTCCCAAGGCCGACTCATACAAGTGTTCGGCTCGGTCTCTCCTTCCCTTATCTTACAACACAAGTTACATGACTATGGCGGTTTTACCATTATGGGCCCTAATCCGCCTTTGGGCTCCGGGCCTCTAAGTTTCATAGTAAAGCGCCATCTTCCGAGTCTTTGTGGGCTTCAATATAGTTGAGGGTGAACCGGCCCCTCCTGGGCGGTTTACACTCAGTAGTTATATCCCCAACACAAGACAACCAAAGTGTAGGACAACGATCCGCTGGACGGAGGACTGTCGATCTGCGAGGGAAATACCACATGTTATAATGTCGGGTGGGCCAACCATGGATACCACATTAAACATAAATATAGCCATGCCATAAAAGGCACAAAATATAGTCATGGAACTTTATTTATGTATGGCGTTATTCTTCTCTGTCATGACCTACAAAGAAACTATCGACCAAGGGTCGGCATGCTCAGCTAAAAAATGGGGAAAAGAGAGGGACTTAGTCCACCTCGACCACTCAAAAGATGAAAGATACATAATGTGGCAAGCCAATAAGCCACACCATTTCTTTGAAGTCAGACCCTAAGAATCTTGATTCATTAAAAATGAAGAGGGTTGCACGGTTAATTAACGAAAACCCGGACTAATATTGCCACAACGCTCCACACAGGGCAACACCGGTCGACTTGGCCACCCACACGAAGATACAAACACGCTAATAGAAGAAACACCAAGTCGACGTCACCACCAACCATTGTCGTCATCACCCCTCCACAAGCCAGCAACTCCGACTTCAACATCGACTTGTTGGGAAACGTAGCATGGAAAACAAAAAAAATTCTACGCATACGCAATGATCTATACATGGAGATGCATGGCAACGAGAGGGAGAGTGTGTCTACGTACCCTCGTAGACCGTAAGAGGAAGCGTTTCACAACGCGGTTGATGTAGTCGAACTTTCTTTGCGCTCCACCGATCGAGTATCGAACGTACGACACCTCCGAGTTGTGCACACGTTCAACTCGGTGACGTCCCTCGTCTTCTTGGTCCGGCAAGTTGTCGAGGTGGTAGATGAGTTCCGTCACCACGACGGCGTGGTGACGGTGATGGTGAAGTGATCCACGCAGGGCTTCGCCTAAGCACCACGAGAATATGACCGGGGGTGTAAACTGTGGAGAGGGGCGCCGCACACGGCTAACATTTGATGTTGTGTGCTTGTGAGGCGCCCCCTCCCCACTTATATATAGGTGGGAGGGGAGGGAAGGCAGCCAGGGCACCCTAGGATTTGGCCGCCGCCCCCTAGGGGCTCTGCCATGCCCTGCGCCCCCCTATCCTTGTATATTTGAAGGGGGAAGGAAAGAGGGGAGAGGGGGAAGGAAGGGGGAATCCTATTCTCTCTCTTTCCTTTCCTCCTCCCCTTTCCTTCTCCACTTAAGCCGGCCCATATGGGGGCGCACCAGCCCCTTGTGGCTGGTGCGTTTCCCCTCTTGGCCCATAAGACCCATATCTTTTGCCGGGGGTGCCCGGAACCCCTTCCGGTGACCCGATATGTACCCGGTACCCTCCGGAACACTTTCGGTGTACGAATACCATCGTCCTATATATCAATCTTTACCTCTCGACCATTTCGAGACTACTCGTCATGTTCATGATCTCATATGGGACTCCGAACAACATTCGGTCACCAAATCACATAACTCATATAACACTATATCATCATCAAACGTTAAGCGTGCGGACCCTACGGGTTCGAGAACTATGTAGACATGACCGAGACACCTCTCCGGTCGATAACCAATAGCGGAACCTGGATGCCCATATTGGCTCCTACATATTCTACGAAGATCTTTATCAGTCGAACTGCTAGGACAACATACGTAATTCCCTTTGTCCATCAGTATGTTACTTGCCCGAGATTCGATCGTCGGTATCTTCATACCTAGTTCAATCTCGTTACCGGCAAGTCTCTTTACTCGTTCCATAATACATCACGTCGTGACTAACTCCTTGGTCGTTTGCTTGCAAGCTTATGATGTGTATTACTGAGAGGGCCCAGAGATACCTCTCCGATACTCGGAGTGACAAATCCTAAACTCGATCTATATATGCCAACTCAACAAACATCTTCGAAGATACTTCTAGAGCATCTTTATAATCACCCAGTTACGTTGTGATGTTTGATAGCACACACGGCATTCCTCCAGTATCCAGGAGTTGCATAATCTCATAGTCAAAGGAATATGTATTTGACATGAAGAAAGCAATAGCAATAAAACTGAACGATCATTATGCTAAGCTAACAGATGGGTCTTGTCCATCACATCATTCTCCTAATAATATGATCCCGTTATCAAATGACAATTCATGTCCATGGTTAGGAAACCTTAACCATCTTTGATCAACGAGCTAGTCTAGTAGAGGCTCACTAGGGACCCGGTGTTTGTTTATGTATTCACACATGTATTTAAGTTTCCGATCAATACAATTCTAGCATGAATAATAAACTTTTATCATGAATAAGGAAACATAAAATAACAACTTTATTATTGCCTCTAGGGCATATTTCCTTCAGTCTCCCAGTTGCACTAGAGTCAATAATCTAGTTCACATTGTCATGTGATTAACACCAATAATTCACATCGCCATGTGATTAACACCCATAGTTCACATCGCCATGTGACCAACACCAAAAGGGTTTACTAGAGTCAATAATCTAGTTCACATCGCCATGTTATTAGCACCCAAAGAGTACTTAAGGTGTGATCATGTTTTGCTTGTGAGAGAGGTTTAGTCAACGGGTCTGCCACATTTAGATCTGTATGTATTATGCAAATATCTATGTCTACAATGCTCTGCATAGAGCTACTCTAGCTAATTTCTCCCACTTTCAATACGTATCCAGATTGAGACTCAGAGTCATCTGAATCGGTGTCAAAGCTTGCATTGACGTAACCCTTTACGACGAACTCTTTATCACCTCCATAACCAAGAAATATCTCCTTAGTCCTCTTAGGTAACTAACGATAATTTTGACCACTGTCCAGCGATCTACTCTTGGAACACTATTGTACCCTGAGGGAGTCCTGGATTAGGGGGTGTCCGGATAGCCGGACTACCATCATCAGCCGAACTATCATTGGCCGGACTATCATCATCGACCGGACTCCAAGACTATGAAGATACAAGATTGAAGACTTCTCCCCGTGTCCGGATGGGACTTTCCTTGGCGTGGAAGGCAAGCTTGGCGATACGGATATGTAGATCTCCTACCATTGTAACCGACTCTATGTAACCCTAGCCCTCTCCGGTGTCTATATAAATCGGATGGCTCTAGTCCGTAGGGGAACATCATCAACAACCCTTACAATCACCATAGGCTAGCTTCTAGGGTTTAGCCTCCTTGATCTTGTGGTAGATCCACTCTTGTAAACATCCACAATATCAATATCAATCGAGCAGGGCGTAGGGTTTTACCTCCATCAAGAGGGCCCAACTCGGGTAAAACATTGTGTCCCTTGTCTCCTGTTACCATCCGCCTAGACGCACGCTCGGGACCCCTACCCGAGATCCGCCGGTTTTGACACCGACATTGGTGCTTTCATTGAGAGTTCCTCCGTGTCGCCACCGATAGGCTTGATGGCGCCTTCAATCAACAACGACGCAGTCCTGGGTGAGACTTTTCTCCCGGACAGATCTTCAGATTCGGGCGGCTTTTGCATCGCGGGCCAACTCGCTGGCCATCCGAGCAGATCGAAGTTACGCCCTGGCCGTCAGTCAGGTTTGAAGCCTAAACTTCACGGCCGATATCCGCGAGACTTGATCTTCGATGGATCTGAGCCACAGCCGAGCACGCCGCGCTGTCACGATGGGCATGACCTAACTCGCCACGGACAAGACCTTGAGGTCAAGACACGAATCCGCCCGACCCATAGTCCGGGGCCGATCGCCGGATCGAGGACGGATGGCTGGACACCGCCGAGTCTGCAACTTCTACGGCGATAGAGCCAACACCTACCTTGTCCCGCATAAAGCTCATGACTCGAGATGCCGGACTCCTGCCGGACTCAACCTCCCGCCGCCCGCCAAAATCCAATTGGGCGCCAATCATGGAATCCACCGCTGACACATATTTCAGCACTTCGCCCTTCGCGATATCATAAATTCATCAAGCACCTCTCGCTATCCGAGAGCCCTGGCCGAACCACGGCGTGACGGTTGGGACGCGGACAACGAAGAAATTCAGAGCCCACCCACCACCCACTTCGTAGCCACCATCGACGATCTAACCGACCTACTCGACCACGACCAAGACATCGACGGTATGGACGACGATGCCGGAGACTACAAGAACCAAAGCCTCACAGACACCGAAGACCACCTAGCCATCGACATATACATGGTGGACACCCCAAAAGATGGGGATGGCGAAGAAGCAGCAGAGGCCGATTCCTTAAAGAAACAGCCCAAGCGCCGACGCCGGGGCGCCGCTCTAAATCCCGCCACGGCAAGAATGGAGATTCCGCACGAGAGATAATAACACCCCGTAAAGTGCCGAAGACAACTCCCTCCAAAGACGATCCAGCGCAGGAGGAGGCAGAAGCAAGCCCTCACGAGAGGGCGGCGCATTTAAGAGGTCGAGGATGACAATTACTTACCTCCTCCGGAGACGAGGCAAGCCTCGGCGACGATTTAATTCGTCGTGCCTCGAGGATCCCGCTTAACAAGAGCGCTTTCAGACGCAGCTAATGGCCACGGAAAACAGCCTAAAGAAAAAGCAGCAACAGCTTCAAGCTGATCAAGACCTGCTGGCCGACAGATGGACCGAGGTCCTTGTGGCCGAAGAGTATGAACTCGAACGCCCCTCCAAAAGTTACCCAAAACGCAAGTTGCTCCCCCGATTAGAGGAGGAAGCGTACAAACCTGCATCACCAGCGCTGTACGGCAGACCGCCACCTCGGCGCGACAGAGAGGCGGCAAGCCTCCACCAAAACCGCACTCGGCATCGCTCAAAAGCATGAAGCCACGGGGAACGCGCGGGACTTATGGATATATTGAGGACAAGGCAAGACAATCCAGATCTATCTATGGATCACGGGCGCCCAAGACCCACGACGAATACCGTCGCGCGGATATAACTACTCGCCGGGCCAACACAACAGCATAACGCCTCTCGAGCTACGCCACGATATTGCTCAATACCGAGGCACCGCACACCCACTATGCTTCACCGACGAAGTAATGGATCATCAAATCCTCAAGGGTTTAAACCGTTAATATCGAATCCTACGATGGCACAATGCACCCGCAGTTTGATTGAGGATTATCTTCCATATACACATGGCCCGCGCGATGATCTTCACGCCATCAAATATCTCCCGCAAGCTTAAAGGACCAGCTCGGCATTGGCTTAACAGCCTGCCCGCAGAGTCAATTGATGTTTGGGAAGACCGAAGCCGCATTCCTCGACAACTTCTGTGGCACGACAAAGCGACCACCGGACGCAGATGACCTAAGCCACATAATCCAGCAGCCGATTTAATCGCCAGCAATTCTCGACGCGTTCTTAACAAAGAAAACCAAATCGCCGACCGTCCGGATGCAGAGGCCTCGCTGCCTTCAAACATAACATCCGCGACAAGTGGCTGGCCCGGCACCTAGGACAGAGAAGCCGAAATCCATGGCAGCCCTCACATCACTCATGACCCGCTTCAGGCGGGAGAGGATAGCTGGCTAGCTCGCAGAGAATAACCTCAAAGAAAACGCTGGTAGTCCGGATACCAAGGACCGCAATGGCAGGTTGCGCCGAAACAAAATAAACGCCGCGTGCGGCGACAAAGAATGAGGATACGACAACCAACGCCGGATTCTCGAGGCTCCAAGCCCGGTCAACGGAAGAAGCCATTTAAAAGAACCACTCCGGCCCGCCCAATTTGGACCGAATACTCGACCGCCTCACAAATACATGGAACCCCGAACAGCCAGCTAACCACACCAACAGAGATTGTTGGGTCTTCAAGCAGTGCAAATTAATCGCCAAAACAGTGACAAGGGGCTACACAATGATGACGAGGAAGAGAACCGCCACGAACAACAGAGGAAAAAGGGATACCCCCTCAAGTTCGGACGGTAAACATGATATACGCAACGATATTCCCAAAAGGGAGCGGAAGCGCACTAAGGGACGTATACGCGATGGAGCCAGTCGCCCCAAAATTCAACCCATGGTCCTCTTGCCCGATCACTTTCGATCGAAGAGACCATCCGACAAGTATCCGCCATGGCGGATTCGCCGCATTGGTTTTAGACCCAATCGTTGATGGATTTCACCTCACGAGTCCCGATGGACGGCGGCAGAGCTCGAACCTGCTTTATCGTGATACAAGGCGCAAGATGGGCATAGACCCTTCAAGGATTAAACCTACAAAGACAACCTTCAAAGGCGCCATACCAGGTGTCGAGGCTAATTGTACAGGCTCGCCATACATCGAAGTGGTCTTCGGATCCCGGATAATTTCCGGCGAGGAGTTAATCTTCGACATAGTCCCGCTCCGCATCGGCTATCACGCTCGCTTTCATTTAACCGCTTGCAAAATTCAACGCGTGCCGCATTATGCATACCTTAAGCTCAAGATGCCAGCCCTCGCGGAGTCATCACGGTCAATGGAAACACGGAACGCCCCTCCGAACGGAGGAACATACAGCTCTCGCGCGTAAGTACAAAGCAGTCTTTACAGGCAATTTCGAGTCCGCCGTTAAACGACCGGACACGACCAAACGCGCCGAGCAACATCAACCAAGACCACCGCACGCTC
This sequence comes from Aegilops longissima, assembly GCA_021605205.1. Taxonomy (NCBI): domain Eukaryota; kingdom Viridiplantae; phylum Streptophyta; class Magnoliopsida; order Poales; family Poaceae; genus Aegilops; species Aegilops longissima. The sequence continues at coordinate 571,066,846 of CM038679.1, read as the reverse complement.
CGAGCATCGCCAGAGCAATGCGGCCTCAACCCCAGCCCTCGCAACATTGTAAGAGAAGCTCTCCGCATATAATTACACGTTGGAGATACCATGGGCATAGGGGAAAGGCACAACCACAACAGACCCAGAGTGCGGTTCGACCACACCAGGGCTCCCAAGTGTGTCGCTTTTTTCTTTTATTTTTTCTCTTTTTTATACAGAACTATGTCCGGCGGCGACCCTGCCGAACTCATGATGCAACAGCCAGGGCAGGACAAAGGCCGCGACGAACACTCAGGTGGTCTCCATCACGAGAACTACATTTGTTAAATACAACATTCCTCGGCCTACCCCTGGAGGGAGACGCCTTTAAATTCGTCCAATCCCTTGCTTTCCGCACTATTTGTATCATTCCGCACTCATAGAATATCTTCTCGAATAAAATGCAGCACCTTTTTGGCTATAATCGCATTACCTTATATATACATATATGTTCATTTACGACATGTTGCATCCGTACATTTTGGTACGACCAAATACACCAGGGGCTTATGTTCCCCGATTATGGTGTGATAAAGTCCACAAGACTTTCACAAGTGCGGCACCTCAACTTATAGCATTATATGAATCGGCTCAATCATGTCTTGGGTCAATAGTTGGGTTTGCCTGCTCCCATGTTCGGCACCTTACATTCCGCTCTATCGGCTAAGGTAGCACTGGAGAACCATCGCGATTGCGCCTGTTGAGCCGGGTTAACACCTTAGAGGAGAAAGCTAAACTGACTGTCATGATAAGGCGAGACTGGTCGCTGTTCGAGAGGTCCTTTCGGTCCTTAAAGACCTACGCCGCTCGAGCGAAGTTCGGATTATGTCCGATTTAGGCGTGATAGCGCCCCAATTCGTCCTCCGAATACTAGGGGCTTCACCAAATTTAAAATTATAGAATTCTATGGCTTAGTGAGAGTGTTCAAGCACTATAAGTCCGGTTGCCTTGTTCGTTGTGTTGAGCGCCTCCTAGATGGACCCAAAATGGGAACAAGAGTGCTCAAGTTTATCCCTAACACCCCAAAGACTGTGGCATGGGGGCTGAAGCCGACGACTTGCCATCTCTCAGATTTAATAAACCCGCATGAAGGTAATATTTTAAATTAACAAGCGTTGCTTAGCGATATGAACAAAGTTTTCAGCGACAGATAACACATTGCTAATTTACTCAAAATTACATCCCTGGGCACTCATCCGCAATCTTGCGGGCACCCTTCAGACAGCCTTATAGTAGATTTCGGCGACGATGTTCCTTGCCCGCTTGTGGCGCGTCGCTGATTAGCTTCTCCGCATCCAGCTTGCCCCAATGCACCTTTGCGCTGGCAAGGGCCCGACGAAAGCACCTTCAATACAAAGCGAGCGCTTGATAACCTCCACCCGGGGCACGATCCACCAGCCGTCAGACGAGGCAAGTAGCTCCCAAGCATGGCCTCTCCAGCCACAAACCGACTATGAGGCCCTTCATGGCCTGCTCGCCACCTTAGGAAGCTCGACCAGCTGCTTCACCTGGTCGCTAGGGGCACTGGATGGCCGGTCTCAAAGATACCGAGACCGTAAGACCTTCTCCGCTGAGCTCCCTCCTCGGCTCGGTAGAATGCGGCGGCATCAGACACGCTGCGAGGCAGATCTGCAAACGCCCCTGGAGAGCTCCGAATTCGGGTAAGTAACACGTAATTTACATTCACATGCTTGCTTTGCATGAAAAATGCCTTACCCGCCGCTATCTTCTTCATCAACTCAATCTCCTAAAGGGACTTATAGGCATCGGCCTTGGCAGTTTTACACTTTCGAGAGCCGAGGCAAGCTCGGACTCTCGAGTTTGAGTCACGCCCAAACTCTCATGCTTTTCCATGAGAGCCTCGGAGCTCTTGCTGAACCACCGCCACCCGCGCCTCTTGCTTTTCTCGCTCTGCCTGCCTGCGGGTCAGATTATGCTCGTCACGGACACGGCCTCCTTCGTAGTCGCCACCTCATTCGTGGCCCCCGCAGCACCCATGTTATCCTTTTATTTTTTGTTGCAACCTAAATCCTTTTCTCAGAAGGTACAAGTTCAAAGTGGTGTTACTCACCTTCTTTGTCCCGAGCTGCTTCTGGCGCTGCCGAGCTCTTGCTCGGACCGCCGAGCTCCTGCTTCAATGCACCGACCTCCGCAGCCAAGGCGGCAGAGGTCAGCAGCAAGAGCCTGCAACCCATATTGACATAATTTTTAGCAACCCTGCAGATATCTTTTTTTTAGATCCTCATCCGCTTTTCTTTCCAACACCGAACCGAGCATCGGGGCTACTGTCTATGCAGTATTGCATTGCATATTTTAACTTCTTACCTCAAAGCCCGATAGAAGGCTATGCGAAGCTTCGTCAGCCCGCTTTGGCGAAGCTGTACCTTTGGATCACCGCACTCATAATAGTGCGGTGTTCTTCCTCGATGGAAGCGCTCTGCAGCGCCCAACAAATTACCCGCCCCCGGTTGGACGGAAGCCGCCGGCCACGGTCTTGCCCTTCGCTCGAAGGGCCGCCGCCGACTCGAACCACTGCGGGTTCCGGCGTGGAGTCCGCGAAAGTCCGGAGGACGCCTTGTGGCGCCCGAGCCTCCCCGATGTGTCCCTTCTGGGATCCCACTCGGCGCCCTCGGCGTCGCGAGGGGTGGAGGCGGTCGGGATGGAGTCTACATCCGACGGAGCCAACGACCCGCTCGATGAAGCGGGGAGATCATCGCTGGCCGGACTATAGGCAGCATGCGGCATCAGAATGACACTATGTCACGCAGAAAAAGAAATTATAAATCATTCAGGAATTCGGATACTTACGATCTCGCCGGAGGCCTGGCCCTTGAAGGCCATTCTTCCTCGCCAATGTTGATGTTGGCGGAGCTGTCCGGGAACAGTCCTTCCCTCTTGACTCTTCGCCTCCCCTGGGGGAAGCCTTCTTCTTCTCTCTCCTCCTCCGAGAGAGTCCTCTCCTCCTCCTCATTTTCGGGAGGAGTCCGCCCCGAGTCGCTCGGACACTTGAAAACAGGCACTCTTCGAGCACCCGTGGCCTCCTTCTTAGTTTTCTCCTCCGCACCACGCGCGGTGCGAACCAACAGCCTCACTAGACGAAAGGCCCACTGGATTTTTCGCATAGGAGCCGGACAGTAATCTGCTCCGCCTTCCTCATCCAGTCCCGTCAGAGGAAAAGGGAAATTAAAACCGTGATAGAGTCAAACTATGAAAACAAGTGTCCCGTAAGGGGTAGAATCACTTACCTCGGGCGGCAAGGCCAGCGAAGCGAAATCCGCGATCTTCGCCATGGATGCGGGCTTTGGCGCTTTTGAACAGCACCTCCAGCGCCTTTCAGACGTCGTGGTCAAGAGCTTGTTGAGCGCTCGGTGCTGTTCCGGATCGAACTCCCATAGATTGAATGCCCGCCTTGGCATGGAGAATCCGCGACGAGCATGACTGGACCACGTTAATCAGCCCGAGCTTCTTCACCACTTCGACACGTGCTTGAGTCCCGTCTACTCCTTCAACTACCCCACAAGAAGCCATTCTTTTCCAGAGGTGAGCTGCGTGGGGTACCAGATCTAAACTGGGGCCGCCGCCCATGTAGGGTCACGCTGCTCGGTGATATAGAACCACCCGATTGCCACCCTTGACGGATTCCACGAAGGCCCTTCAACTAAAGGACATTGGGCATCTTGCCCAACATGGCGCTCAAGACTCCACTTGAGTGCCCTTCACTACCTTCGCTTGACATTGAAGGTCTTGAGCCACAAGTCAAGTGGGGCTGGATGCGAGGAAGGCCTCGCACACCACGATAAACGCCGAGATGTTGAGGATGAAGTTCTGCGCCAGATCATGGAAATCCAGCCGTAGTAGAACATGAGCCCCTGCACAAAGGGGTGAAGTGGAAAGCCCAGTCCATGGGAGGAAGTGGGGAAGAAAGACGACCCTCTCATGGGGCCTGGGGGTGGGATGAGCTGCCCCTCGTCGGGCAGCCGGTGCGCGATGTCGCCAGAGAGGTATCCGGCGCCGCGCAGTTTGGCGATGTGCTCCTCCTTAACGGTGGAGGCCAACCATTTACCTCCCGCTCCGGACATGGTCGGAGAAGGTTGAGACGAGATGCGCGAACTTGGGCGCTGGAGCTCGAAAAGCGGAGATGGATAAGCAAAGGAGGAAGAAGGCGAGGTGAGAAGGTGAATCCTTATCCCTTATATGGGCGGCGAGGTCTCACGCGCCCCCACCGCCCGGTAAAACTCGCTATCCCCAAGCGCCACCATCAATGACGCGTTGGGTTATCCACGTCCGTATTGATGAGAATCCGGAATAAGGGAAACACGATCTCGCTCGACAAGACGTGCAAAGGAAACCGCCGCTAAATGCGCCGAGGTGGTAAAGTAAAAATGATTCAAGTAATGGCTTGGTTGTGGCGTGGCGCCATGCCACGTAAAACGCCAGCAGATTGAACTTGTGTATATATTATTATTCTCTCTATGGAATGTGGAATTTATTTTGCGAGCCGACACTATCCCGGTGTTCACAATCTTCTATCATTCGGAGGAGGAACCCGCCTTGCAATGCCAAGCAATATACGCGCTGGACTTATCATCATTGAAGCCTGGTTCAGGGGCTACTGAGGGAGTCCTGGATTAGGGGGTGCCCGGATAGCCGGACTACCATCATCAGCCGAACTATCATTGGCCGGACTATCATCATCGACCGGACTCCAAGACTATGAAGATACAAGATTGAAGACTTCTCCCCGTGTCCGGATGGGACTTTCCTTGGCGTGGAAGGCAAGCTTGGCGATACGGATATGTAGATCTCCTACCATTGTAACCGACTCTATGTAACCCTAGCCCTCTCCGGTGTCTATATAAACCGGATGGCTCTAGTCCGTAGGGGAACATCATCAACAACCCTTACAATCATACCATAGGCTAGCTTCTAGGGTTTAGCCTCCTTGATCTCGTGGTAGATCCACTCTTGTAAACATCCACAATATCAATATCAATCGAGCAGGATGTAGGGTTTTACCTCCATCAAGAGGGCCCGAACCTGGGTAAAACATCGTGTCCCTTGTCTCCTGTTACCATCCGCCTAGATGCACAGTTCGGGACCCCCTACCCGAGATCCGCCGGTTTTGACACCGACATACCCCCTTGCCAAACTCATGGGAAGCTACACAACAGGTTTGGTACACAACATGGCATTCTTTATAGAACCTATGGCTGAGGCATAGGGAATGACTTTCATTCTCTCTCTATCTTCTGTTGTGGTCGGGTTTTGAGTCTTACTCAACTTTACACCTTGCAACACAGGCAAGAACCCTTTCTTTTACTGATCCATTTTGAACTTCTTCAAAATCTTGTCAAGGTATGTGCTTTGTGAAAGTCCTATTAAGCGTCTCGATCTATCCCCATAGATCTTGATGCCCAATATATAAGTAGCTTCACTAAGGTCTTTCATTAAAAAAATTCGTATTCAAGTATCCTTTTATGCTATCCAGAAATTCTATATTATTTCCAATCAATAATATGTCATCCACATATAATACCAGAAATGCTACAGAGCTCCCACTCACTTTCTTGTAAATACAGGCTTCACCATAGGTCTGTATAAAACCATATGCTTTGATTACCTTATCAAAGCATATACTAGAACTTCGATATGCTTGCACCAGTCCATAGATGGATCTCTGGAGCTCGCACACTTTGGTAGCACCTTTCGGATTGACAAAAACTTCTGGTTGCATCATATACAACTCTTCTTTAATATCCATAAAGGGATGCAGTTATGACATCGATTTGCCAGATTTCATAATTATAAAATGCGGTAATTGCTGATATGTCTCCGTCGTATCTATATTTTTTTATTGTTCCATGCCAATATTCTACAACTTTCATATACTTTTGGCAACTTTTTATACTATTTTTTGGGACTAACATATTGATCCAGTGCGAGTTCATGTTTGTTGCATGTTTTTTGTTTCGCAAATCCATATCAAACGGAGTCCAAACGGGATAAAAACTTACGGAGATTCATTTTGGAATATATGTGATTTTTGGGAAAAAGAATCAACACGAGACAATGCCCAAGGGGCCCACAAGGACGGAGGGCGCGCCCCTGGTCCTTGTGGCCACTCTGTAAGGCGGTTGGTGCCCTTCTTCTGGCACAAGAAAGCTAATATCCGGATAAAAATCGTGTCAAAATTTCAGCCCAATCGGAGTTACGGATCTATGGGAATTTAAGAAACGGTGAAAGGCCAGAATCGGGGAGCGCAAAAACAGAAGGAAACACAGAGAGATCCAATCTCGGAGGGGCTCCCGCCCCTCCGCCGCCATGGAGGCCATGGACCAGAGGGGAAACCCTTCTTCCATCTAGGGGGAAGGTCAAGGAAGAAGAAGAAGAAGAAGAAGGGGGGCTCTATCCCCCTCTCTCCAAGTGGCGCCGGAACGCCGCCGGGGCCATCATCGTGACGGCGATCTACACCAACAACTTCGCCTCCGTCATCACCAACTCTCTCCCCCTCTATGCAGAGGTGTAAAACCTCTTCTCCCTACTGTAATCTCTACTTGAACATGGTGCTCAACGCTATGTATTATTTCCCAATGATGTATGGCTATCCTATGATGTTTGAGTAGATCCGTTTTGTCCTATGGGTTCATTGATGGTCGTGATTGGTTTGAGTTGCATGTTTTATTATTGGTGCTGTCCTATGGTGCTCTCCGTGTCGCGCAAGCGTGAGGGATCCCCGCTGTAGGGTTTGCAATATGTTCATGGTTTGCTTATTGTCTGTGTTGCGTGAGTGATAGTAACACAAACACGGATAAGTGGGTTATGGCATATGGTTATAAAGAGGACTTGATACTTTAATGCTATGGTTGGGTTTTACCTTAATGATCTTTAGTAGTTATGGATGTTTGCTAGAGTTCCAATCATAAGTGCATATGATCCAAGGAGAGAAAGTATGTTAGCTTATGCCTCTCCCTCATATAAAATTGCAATAATGATTACCGGTCTAGTTATTGGTTGCCTAGGGACAATTAACTTTCTTGCGACAAAAAGAACTATACTAAAACTAACTTAGTTGTGTATTTATCTAAACAGCCCCTAGATTTTATTTACGTGCTCTTTATTATCTTGCAAGCCTATCCAACAACACCTACAAAGTACTTCTAGTTTCATACTTGTTCTAGGTAAAGCGAACGTAAAGCGTGCGTAGAGTTGTATCCGTGGTCGATAGAACTTGAGGGAATATTTGTTCTACCTTTAGCTCCTCATTGGGTTTGACACTCTTACTTATCAAAAGAGGCTACAACTGATCCCCTATACTTGTGGGTTATCAAGACCTTTGCCGAGGAGCAATAGCGTGGGGATGAATATTCTCGTGTATTCTTGTTTGCTTTATCACTAACTAGATTTTATTTGCTGTTTTAAGTTGTTCTCTATCTTTTAGTTATGGATATGGAACATGAAATACCAAAAAAAAGGTGTACTTGCTACTCACGGAGATGTGGAACCTCCTAAATCCCTCGATGCTCATTATGTGAAAGATATTATGCATTACTTTAATAATCCTGAGAAAGCCCCATTCAATTATATAATGGGAGACATGTTGGATCAACGTGAATACTTTTGGGATTATCGCTCGACTCAAAAAGGGAAACTATTATGGGATCAAATTTATATGTTGCATCGTTATGTTCAGGATCTATGCTTGAGATATGATTATACTTGTTGCTCTAGGATGAAGGCTCCACACCTTACCTTTTCATGCAAATTTAATGATAATGAAACCTTAGCTTCTTATGCTAATTGTAGATATGATTACTATGATGTGGAACAATTAGAAGAATTTGTTGCTTTTAAGGGTGCTTGTGAAATTGAATCTTTGTTTGAAAAGTATGAAGCTTTTGATGATGATGTTTATAGGCCTGAAAATTTTGCTATACTTAAATATTGCTATGAGAATTATGAATACAATGTCGATATTGATGCGTTTATTGAGAAAGTCTCAGCTATCCAAGAAGGGACTAATATTTTGCAGGAAACTATGGAAGAAGAAATTGATGACACTATGAGCTCATTAGATGAAAAAGATGACGAGGAGAGCGAAGAACAAAAGGAGGAAGAGCGGATTAGCTACCTGTGCCCACCTTCTAATGAGAGTAACTCTTCAACTCATACATTGTTTAATTTCCCTTAGTGCTTACTGAAGGATGATTGCTATGATAATTGCTATGACCCCTTTGATTCGTTTGAAATATCCCTTTTTGATGAACTTCATGCTTGCTATGCTTTTGGGCATGATGCCAATATGAATTATGCTTATGGAGATGAACTTGCTATAGTTCCTTATGTTAAGAATTAAATTGTTGCTATTGCACCAACACATGATAGTCCTATTATCTTTTTGACTTCTCCGAACTACACTATGTCGGAGAAGTTTGCGTTTAATAATGATTATATTGATTGGTTGCATTTTACTCTTGCACATGATGATTTTGATAAATATAATATGCATGTGCTTGCTGCTCCTACTTGCAATTATTATGAGAGAGGAACTACATCTCTGCCTCTCTATGTTTCCAATACGATAAAATTGCAAGAAGCTCTTTATGCTATGTATCGGCCTTTACTATGTGTGCATGAATTGTTCTTTTATGACATGCCGATGCATAGGAAGAGAGATAGACTTCATTGTTGCATGATATATGTTACTTTGTGCTCACTACTAAATTACAAATCATTGTTAATTAAAATTGGCTTTGATATACCTTGGGATCCGGGTGGATCAAACTTGAGCACTTTATGCATAGCTTAATGGCTTTAAAGAAAGCACTGCCAGGGAGATGATACATCTCCAACGTATCTATAGTTTATGAAGTATTCATGCTATTATATTATCCTTCTAGGATGTTTTATATGCATTTATATGCTATTTTATATGATTTTTGGGACTAACCTATTAACCTAGAGCCCAAAGCCGCTTTACATTTTCCTTGTTTTTGAGTATTGCAGGAAAGAAAAACCAAACGGAGTCCAAATGACCTGAAACTTGACGGAGCTTATTTTTGGACCAGAAGAAGGCCATGGAGTAAAAGAGTTGGGCTAGAAGAGTCCTGGGCTGCCCACGAGGGTGGGAAGCACGTCCACCCACCTGGGCGCGCTCCCCTACCTTGTGGACAACCCGCAGACCCCCCTGACTTGTTCCCGACGCCAAAACCTCTTATATATACAGAAACCCCCAGAACATAACCTAGATCGGGAGTTCTGCCGCAAGCCTCAGAGCCACCAAACCGAATCGACCTGTTCCGCACCCCATCGGATGGGGGATCCTCTCCGTGGCCATCTTCATCATCCCGCGCCTCCATGACGAGGAGGGAGTAGTTCACCCTCGGGGTTGAGGGTATGTACCAGTAGCTATGTGTTTGATCTCTCTCTCCCGTGTTCTTGAGGTGGTACGATCTTGATGTATCGTGAGCTTTGCTATTACAGTTGGATCTTATGATGTTTCTCCCCCTCTACTCTCTTGTACTGGATTGAGTTTTGCCTTTGAAGTTATCTTATCGGATTGAGTATTTAAGGATTTGAGAACACTTGATGTATGTCTTGCATGTGCTTATCTGTGGTGGCAATGGGATATCCACGTGATCTACTTGATGTATGTTTTGGTGATCAACTTGCGGGTTCCGTAACATTGTGAACTTATGCATAGGGGTTGGCACACGTTTTCGTCTTGACTCTCCGGTAGAAATTTGGGGCACTCTTTGAAGTAATTTATGTTGGTTTGAATAGATGAATCTGAGATTGTGTGATGCATATCATATAATCATACCCATGGATACTTGAAGTTACATTGGAGTATCTATGTGACATTAGGGTTTTCGTTGATTTGTGTCTTAAGGTGTTATTCTAGTACGAACTCTATGATAGATTGAACAGAAAGAATAGCTTCGTGTTATTTTACTACGGATTCTTGAATAGATCGATCATAAAGAATAACTTTGAGGTGGTTTCGTACCTTACCATAATCTCTTCGTTTGTTCTCCGCTATTAGTAACTTTGGAGTGACTCTTTGTTGCATGTTGAGGGATAGTTATATGATCCAGTTATGTTATTATTATTAAGAGAACTTGCACTAGTGAAAGTATGAACCCTAGGCCTTGTTTCAACGCATTGGAATACCGTTTGTGCTCACTTTTACCATTAGTTACCTTGCTATTTTTATATTTTCAGATTACAAAAACCTATATCTACCATCCATACTGCACTTGTATCACCATCTCTTCGCCGAACTAGTGCACCTATATAATTTACCATTGTATTGGGTGTGTTGGGGACACAAGAGACTCTTTGTTATTTGGTTGCAGGGTTGCTTGAGAGAGACCATCTTCATCCTACGCCTCCCACCATGGATTGATAAACCTTAGGTCATCCACTTGAGGGGAATTTGCTACTGTCCTACAAACATCTGCACTTGGAGGCCCAACAACGTCTACAAGAAGAAGGTTGTGTAGTAGATATCAGGAGACAACCCGGAAGTTTTAGAGAGTCATTTATTTCTGTTGAGTGTTTTTAAATATATATATTTTAAAATAAAGTGGGGAACCTAAAACTTTTTCAAAAAGAAAAGTGAAAGTGAGAGAGACGAGCATTTTTGAAGTGGGGGCGTCCTTGAACTTTGTTCATGCTCATAGAAACTTTGTGAATCTCGATTACAGAGACTTTTCAGAAATAATAATTATCCCCATGTATAAATCCATTGTATTATAAAAATAATGTGCCAAGATTTGCCTTTAGGATGATTAGATTGCTTGTTTGATTTGTGCGGTGCAAAGACAGAAATTTGGCTGTAGTGCGTGATTTTACATTTTTTTATTGTAAAGTTATACACTTTTGAAACTTTTTGCATAGTACTTGTCTACAAATTGTTTATTTTTTTCCTAATGTTTCAGAAATTTTGGAGTTACAGAATTATGGTTGATGTTCAGATTACTACGGACTATCCTGTTTAAGAGAGATTCTTTTTTTGATGCATTGTTCTGCTTGTGATGATGAAAGTATCGATTGTATCGGCGGTACAAGCCATGGAAAAGTTATATTATAGTAGCTACAATGGAAAAATAAAATATGAATGAGTTTGGAATAGTACTTGAAGTGGTGATTTGCTTTATTATACTAACAGATCTCATGAGGGTTTTGTTAAGTTTTGTGTGATTGAAGTTTTCAAGTTTTGGGTGAGATCACGATGGATGAAGGAATAAGGAGTGGCAAGAGCCTAAGCTTGGGGATGTGTCGGTGTCAAAACCGGCCGATCTCGGGTAGGGGGTCCCGAACTAAGCGTCTGAGGATCGAAGGTAACAAGTGACAAAGGGAACACAATGTTTTTACCCAGGTTCGGGCCCTCTTAATGGAGGTAAAACCCTACATCCTACTTGATTGTATTTGATGAGTATAGGGGTTACAAGAGTTGATCTACCTCGAGATCATAACGGCTAAACCCTAGTTGTCTAGCCTCTATGAATTCTGATAGCCTCTATGGACTAAAGCCTCCGGTTTATATACACACCGGAGAGGCCTAGGGTTGTACAGAGTCGGTTCGCGGAAGAAGGAAATTACATATCCGGACACCAATCTTGCTATCCACGCACATGGGAGTCCTACCCAAAAACGGGGGAAAGCCTTCTGCTTTGTATCTTCACGGCCCATCGCCTGCCCACATCCAAGAGCTCGACACCGAGGACCCCTAATCCAGACTCCTCAAGAGCCCCTAACTGGCCTTCAAACCACGTTGCAGTATCCAGCTTATGTCTTTGAGTTTTGCAAGGTTGGTTCTTCACTGTATACTGGGAGGATAATAGTTTGGCCCTGGCTTCTTTGTTCCACCTTTATGACTCATGCCTTGTCGTCTCGATTTCCACACACTGGGCCAATGCGAACGGCCCACAATTTTTTATTAAAAATAAAAACAACCGGTCACACAGGGACAATGCCTATATAAAGAGGTCAAATCCTCCAAGCGCCGTCCACATCGCAGAAAAAACGCCAAGATTAGCCACGAAAAAGCTTCCAAACATGGCCAGCGCCCCAGGCTCTTCTTCACACCCCCATGGCCCTCGAGAGGGTGATTGGCAGAGCTGCTCAGTGCCTCATCTTTAGTCGAGTCGACTCCAGACGCAGGGATATCTTCCCCTCACAGTTCTAGTCTCCGTTCGAGCGGGATTTGCCTCAATTGACAATGACGTGATGGCTGAAAATTTCCCCAACCTCAATAAGGAGGAGAGGGTGTGCTTCGTTCCATTCCTTTTGCGGGGCTTGGGATTTCCAATCCATCCCTTTCTCAGGGGTCTATTGGAATTTTATGGCATCCAGCTGCACAACCTCACCCCAGGTTCAATTCCGCACATCTCAGGTTTCGTTGCCCTCTGCGAACTGTTCTTGGGCATCGAGGCCCATTTCAAACTATGGAGAAAGTTCTTTTGCCTCGTCCCCCGCCATCGAGGAGGCTCTGTATTTGAAGTGGGCGGCGTCGAAGTATGGCGTTTAGCTGGATCCGGATATCCTGTTGGAACTCCCAAAGAGATATATCCACAGTGGTCTTCGGAGTGGTTTTATATGGATGACATCCCACTGCCGGACCCAGTTCGACGCGGCCTTCCTGAAGTTTCCAGTGCTCCCCTAAAGAAGTGTCTCAACTGGCATCCCCGAAGTCATTAGGAGGAGGGCAGTGCGGAAATAAAAAAGGTTGGTCAGCAAGGTCAGATTATTAGCCCATACCGAGCTCTCGATAATCGAGGTTATCACCATTGCAATAAAAAGATGCGTCCAACCTCTCCAGTCTAGAGTAAATCCCTTATGGTGCTACAACGGAGAAGATAATGCGTCTCATTAGAGATGCAAGGGTACGGATACCCCGGCCGGACTTGTTGTGATCTTGGCCGATCTGTACAAGGGAGAAAAGGAAGACTTCCTCCGCTTAAACTGCCAGGAAGGTTACTCCAAGTACAACCCCATTGAATGGGTAAGACTTCGATTACCCATGTTGCCTTATTGTTATCACGGCATGCTAATCCAGCTGTTCTTTGTTGTTACAAAATAGTCATGGATGAAGATGATCGAGGATGTTCATTTTCCTACACCACAGCCAAAGGATCACAATCGCGACGAGGACCCTGGCTTCCACGAGGATCCGGATATATATGTAGAGTTCAATGATGGGGTATTTTATCAAGCGAGCCTTGACGGCTCGGAAGTGGCTATTACCGTCGACTACCCCCGCCCCTATCCATTCTCCGTTGTAAGTATTCGAAGAGCCTTCTCAAAAAGAAGCCCCTACTTGCACCTTTGTCCATTATACCAATCCGTACATTATAGGATCGGCGCCCGACAGACTGCACCGCCTCAAGGGCGTCCCCTACGCAGGGTAATCTTTCAAAATGAAAGGAGACTGGGAGCGTTGTAGAACCCTCACCATCTTCAAAAAGGTAGGTTCGTTTAATACGTGCCTCGGCACGAGTTCGGACTGTTAAAGTTCCTTTCTGTCTTTGATTCAGGAGGAGCATGGGCAGACAGTGGGAAAACGCCTTGCTAGCCAAATGTCAGCCAATCCGGCGCTGGACTCGTCAGCTAGGACGAGGGTTGATGCAATGCCAATTCCACCACCTCATGAGGATTTGGATGACGTATTTTTCATGAATCCTGAGGTGGAGAGCGTAATGAATGACCATCGACTGAAAGAGGCCATGCGCGCTCCAGCTTTTTCTGAGTAGGAATTTACCGCACTCAGCTCGGTTGATGCATATATCAGAGCTGCTCGAGACGGACTTGCTTGAGTTACTCAACTGTTCTCAAAGGATATACATGTAAGAGTGTGTGCAATTTTCATAGACATATGCCAGTAGCCCCCGAGACTTGAAGCTATAAAGCCAACTGATTTAAGGATCGATAAGACCTACAGGTTCTCAAAGAGAAGAATACTGCGCTATCCCAAGAGCTGAAAACAAACCACACGTAGCTGAATGCCATCACCGCCGAACTGGAGGAAATGAAAAAGGCCGCACTGAGCACGTCCAAGAAGAAAAAACATGAGGAGGAAAAAGACAAACAATCCGAAGAGATAGAGAGCTTAAAGGCTCATTTATCGGCCGCTCAAAAAGAAAATGAGAAGTTGAAGGGCGGCATGTTCGGTATGACTTTTAAAACCACCATAGAGACTCATGTCTAGTCCACAATTCAGAGTGTCATAACTCTATTGCTACAGGTCTATTAATTGGTCGGTCGGAAGAAGAAGTATCCGGATTTCAAGGCGACATGCTGAAGGAGCTGTCCATGGTACATGCGCGGGCCCGGAAAGCCATGTGGAGTATGGTCAAGGCTTTATGGCCATCCGATACCCCTCCAGAAAGTATGGAGGGTTTAGTAAGCCTTTTCAAAGGTGCCCAGCGTCGCTTTGAGCTATGGAAGACGTCCGCCTGCCGTGAAGGTGCACGAGAAGCCTGGGCGATGGTGAAAACATGCTTCACCAAGCTAGATCCGAATCATATGGCTCGAGTAGGACGCAGGGACCAGACGGGAAAGAAACTCCGTTGAACTTGGTGTATGACCAAGTAATGATAGCTGCTAAATATTCGCAGGAAGACTGTAGGTTAGACAGTCTGATAGATGGAATAGATAAGGAATAGGCATTTGATTCAATATATTAATGTACTTTATGATCAACCTGTATCTTCAGCCGAAAATGTGGAAAATTTGTCATCGCAGGCTTTCGGCTTTAACCTCCAAACCAAAAAGGTGGAGTGTTTCCGGATACTATAATGAAAGAAACATTCATTATGTCCAGAAACCAGGCAACCCAGTCATTGTGCTCGGACAGACAAAAAAAAAGTTTGGGAGGTATGTTATATTATGTATGTAAGAAACATCTTCCAAGGAGAATAGTTCCATTAAGGTTCCTTTCCTTGGGTTGGCATGCTTTAATTGCGCGTGCTTGGGCTTTGATCTGTATTACGAAAAGACTGTCCCGCATTTTTTTGAGAAGTTACAAGAATGTAACAATATGTCGTTTAATTGCCGAACAATTATTCTCTTAAGAACTCTAGCTTTCGGCTTCACCCATCTTAGGTACAGGCCCGGATTACCCGGTTGTAACAATTGGAGAGGTGCTCCCTTTACGCCCTAGCCGAACAATCGGGAACGTAGGTCGTAAACACAGGAGTGAGGTAACCCAGCTTGGCAAAAACTTAAGTCATAGAGGTGCATATAATGGCAAAAGAGTGTACATAAACAAACGACATATAAATTGTGAGCTCCAGGCTCTGAGTAATAATAAGCTTCGGTTAAAGAAGCCCCAGACATGGTGGGGTATACATTTTAAGATGTGTACCCCGTAAGAGTTTGGCCTATCCAAACATATCCTGGGAAACATATAAAAATGAGAAAACAAAAATAAACGAAGAGGAAAAAAGGGGACGAAAAAGAATCAGGCCGAACTTAAGCGTAGAATCTTTGGAGCCGAGCAGCGTTCCATGGATTTGGCTCTAGGAGATTATCCGATGCATTACGAAGGCAAAAGGCTCCTCCTGTGTGAACTTCATCTATAATGAAGGGGCCCTCCCATTTTTGTTCAAGCTTGTCCTTCTCTTCTCTGGGAGGCGTAAAATGAGTTCGCCGACATTATAAGTCTTGGCCTGCATTTCTCTGCTTTGGTATCTCCGAGCCTGTTGTTGACAGAATGCGGAACGGGCTCTTGTAATATCGCGCTCCTCCTCCAGTCCGTCTAGGTCGTCCTGCCGATCGAGCTCGGCTTCTCTCTCTTCATACATGCGCACTCGAGGTGAGTCATGAATAATGTCACAGGGAAAGAAAACCTCTACGCCGTACACCATGAAAAAGGGTGTGTATCCGGTCGTGCGATTGGGCGTAGTCCGCAATCCCCAGAGTACAGAATCGAGTTCCTCAACCCAATGTTTATCTGACTCCCATAGGGATCGCTCTAGTCTAGGGTTTGATGCCGCTCATTATCAGGCCATTAGCCCGTTTGACCTGACTATTTGTTTGAGGGTGATATACGGAGGCGTAATCAAGCTTAATGCTCAAGTTAGCACACCAAGTTTTCACCTTATCGGCTGTGAAATTGGAGCCATTATCAGTGATGATGCTGTGCGGGACAACATAACGGTGTACCACGCCGGATATAAAGTCGATTACTGGCCCGGCTTCAGCCGTTTTTACTAGTTTGGCCTCTATCCACTTAGTGAATTTATCCACCATAACCAGCAAATATTTCTTCTTGTGGCTTCCCCCTTTAAGGGGTCTGACCATATCTAGCCCCCAGACTGCAAAGGGCCAAGTGATGGGGATTGTTCTTAAGGCATTGGGTGGCATATGACTTTGATTGGCGAAAAGTTGACATCTCACACAGCGCTATACAAGGGCCTGTGCGTCTGCTTGGGCCGTTGGCCAAAAGAAGCTTGTACGGAAGGCCTTGCTTACGAGAGCCCGAGCTGCGGCATGATGGCCACCAAGACCAGCATGTATTTCAGCCAAGAGTTGCCGCCCCTCCTCTTCGGAGATGCATCTTCGAAGGACTCCAGTAGTACTCTTCTTGTAGATTTCACCTTCATGAACTTTGTAGGCTTTAGAGCATCGAACTACACGATGGGCCTCATTCTGGTCATCAGGGAGCTCCTGCCTATTAAGGTAGGCCAGGAAGGGTTCGATTCATGGAGCAATGACGGTCATGATTACATGGGCAGAAGGTGTCATGTTGATGCCCGAGCCCCCGATGATATCAGAATTGTGTTCGGCTGCTGGGGTTATGATCGGTTCCGGACTAGTATTTCCGCTCTCGTCCTGCCATACCACGGATGGCTTGAAAAGCCTTTCCACAAAGGTGTTAGGCGGGACGGGATCGTGCTTAGCGCCCATTCAAGCAAGGATGTCCGCTGCCTGATTACTGTCTCGAGCAACGTGATGGAACTCGAGCCCCTGAAACCGAGCTGATATTTTGAGTACGACGTTTTAGTATGCCGCCATTTTTGGGCCTTTTGCATCGAATTCTCCATTTATTTGGGATATTGCAAGGTTCGAATCCCAATGCACCTCTAGGCGTTGTATTCCCATAGAGACAACCATTCGGAGACCATGTAGTAATGCCTTGTATTCGGCTGCATTGTTGGAATCCGTATACATGATTTGTAACACGTAGTAGACTATGTCCCCCGTAGGGGATGTCAAGATGACACCAGCCCCCAGTCCGGCTAACATTTTAGAGCCGTCAAAGTACATGATCCAGTTGGATTACGTGTTGTACTCTTTAGGGAGCTCGGCTTCCGTCCACTAGACGACAAAGTCGGCCAGCACCTAAGATTTAATAGGTCGGCGTGGCTTGTATGTTATTTCAAATGGTAAGAGCTCGATGGCCCATTTGGCTATGCGGCCGGTGGCATCCCAATTATTTATGATGTCGTTGAGTGGTACTTCGGATGCCACCGTGATTGAACACTCTTGAAAGTAGTGCCGTAGCTTCCGGGATGCCATGAAGACCGCATAAGCTATCTTCTGATAGTGAGGGTATCAAGATTTGCATGGTGTAAGGACCGCCGATACATAGTACACCGGTTTCTGGACGGGGAATTTATGTCCCTCTTCCTCTCATTCAACGACGAGTACGGCGCTCACTACGTGGTGAGTCGCAGATATATAGAGAAACATAGGCTTGCCAGCACTTGGTGCAGCTAGGATTGGGTTACCTATTCGACATGTTTACTCTTGATGACCACGTCGTCCACATATGCCTCCACTGTTTTGACAATTTTTTTCCAGACATGTTTGAATCATGCGTTGGTAAGTGGCGCCAGTGTTTTTGAGCGCGAAGGGCATAGTTTTGAAGCAGAAAGGCCCGTACAGGGTAATAAATGTTGTTGTGGCCTGGTCGGACTCCTTCATCTTACTTTGATGGTATCCGGAGTAGGCATCAAGGAAACACAATGAATCGTGTCCTGCGGTTGTGTCAATGAGTTGCTCAATGCGGGGCAGCGGAATGGGTCCTTGGGGCAAGCCTTATTGAGGTCTTTGAAATCGACACAGAGGTGCCAGGATTTATCCTTCTTCAGGACCATGACCACGTTCCCTATCCAGTCCGGGTGCTTGATCTCTCTGATGAACCCGGCCTCAAGTAGTTTAGCTAGCTCCTCCCCCATAACTTGTTGCTTGGGTTTGGAAAATCGCCGCAACATTTGCTTGACTGGTTTGAACCCGTTTATTATGTTGAGGCTATGCTTGGCTAGTCTGCGTGGGGTTTCGGGCATGTCCGAAGGATGCCAGGCAAATATGTCCCAATTTTCACGCAGGAACGTTCGTAAGGCGGCGTCGACTATCGGATCTAGCTGTGCTCCAATGGATGCTGTTTTTTTAGGATACGTCGGGTGAACTTGAAATTTGACTATTCCGTCTGCTGGCTTGAAAGAGGTGGATTTGGGCCTCTTGTCGAGGATTACATCGTCTTTGTCCATTGTGGAATGCAGAGTGGTTAACTCTTCGGCCGCGAGGACCTCGGATAGTGCCTCGAGGGCCAAGGATGCGATTTTGTTTTCAACGCGGAGTGGTATATCTGGATCGCTGGTGATAGTGATTACTCCATTGGGCCCTGGAATTTTAAGCTTCATGTACCCGTAATGGGGTATGGCTTGGAAGCGTGCCAAGGCGTGCCGCCCTAGAAGGGCGTGATATCCTCTACTAAAAGGGGCAACGTGGAAGAGCAACTCTTCGGACCAGTAGTTATCAGGCGTGCCGAATACTACATCGAGTTTAATTTTCCCCGAGCATCGTGCTTCTCGACTGGGGATAATACCTCGATGCGACTCTTGTCCATTTGCATTTTGTCGAGCGTATCTTCGTAGATGAGGTTATGTCTGCTACCACTGTCCATGAGCACTTTGATGAGTCGAAAGCCATCAACAATTGGATTTAAGACCAAGGCGGCTGGTGCTCGGACAGATCGGGCCCGTGGTTCGTTGTCGGCGGTGAAAGTTATGGCCGTATCGCTCCAAGGGTTCATTGCGCTTACTTGGCTGACTTCGGCGAGGTCGCGGATGTCGGTGTTCGTGGAACGGGGGTCCCTAGACTTGCCTGCCTGCGGCCCACAGCATGGCTCCACCAGCGGCCCTGTACGACCCATCTTTACCAGCAAACACTCAAGACCCTCGCGAGGGGCCAAGCCTCGTGAGGGGGACAACACAAGACCTCCTCGGGGGCGGCCTCATCAGGCTGGCTCGCGAGGGGCGGAGAGATCAAGGCAAGGGGCACCTCACGAAGTTCCCGTGACGCAAGCCATCACAACCATGACCAGGCGGGCGCCAGCATGCGCAGTGTCCTCGTTTCCTCTTTGGTGCTGAAGAGGCAAGCGCAGGAGAGGAGTCCTGAGGCATCAGGCAAAGGTTTCCATATCGGTGCAACGATACCGAGACCAGCAGGATGACAGGACGGAGGTCACTATCGGTGTCAAAACCGGCGGATCTCGGGTAGGGGGTCCCGGACTGTGCGTCTAAGGCTAATGGTAACAGGAGGCGGGGGACACAATGTTTACCCAGGTTCGGGCCCTCTCGATGGAGGTAATACCCTACTTCCTGCTTGACTGATCTTGATGGTATGAGCATTACAAGAGTTGATCTACCACGAGATCGTAGAGGCTAAACCCTAGAAGCTAGCCTATGGTTATGATTGTTGTTCTTGTCCTACGGACTAATCCCTTCGGTTTATATAGACATCGGAGGGGGCTAGGGTTACACAGAGTCGGTTACAGAGAAGGAGATCTACATATCCGAATTGCTGCTTGCTTTCCACGCAAAGGAGAGTCCCACCCGACACGGATGAAGTCTTCAATCTTGTATCTTCATAGTCCAACAAATCCAGCCAAAGTATAGAGTCCGCTGTCCGAGGACTCCTTAATGCAGGACTCCCTCAGTAGCCCCTGAACCAAGCTTCAATGATGATGAGTCCGGCGCACAGATTGTCTTCGGCATTGCAAGGCGGGTTCCCTCTCCAAATACTCCATAGAAGATTTTGAACATGAAGATCGTGTCCGGCTCTGCAAAAAAAATTCCACATACCACTGTAGAGAGCACAATATTCCACAAATCTAATCCGCTGACAACTTTTCCTAATGTGACTTCATGCCACGACCCGGTCTTTATTCGAACCGTTCTCCCTAACCAGCCACTGCGCATGTTGCGAGGCGGTTTTATGGGCATGTCTTATCGAAGCAGAGATCGTGTCCCCCTATCTCGGGATTCTCATCAGTACGGGTATGGGTAATCCAACTGCGTCTTCAGCGCGACGCTTGTGGAATAAGCGAGTTTACCGGGCAAGTGGGGAGGCGCTGGATCCCTGCTGCCTTTATAAGGAGATAAGACTCCCCATTTTCACCCAAGCCTTCTCCTTCTGCTTATCCATTCCCCGTCGCTCGAGCCCCAGCGCCCAAGCATTCATCTTCTCCGCCCACAAAGGCCTTCCGAAAATGTCTGGATTCGGAGCACGAGGCAAGTGGATTGCCTCTACCGTCCGGGAGAAGGATATCAAAGCTTCGGAGGCCGGGTATCTGCCTTAGGGGTCCCCGGTGTCCGGCACGGATGGGGGACCGATGGGGGAAGATACAAAGGTAAGGCTTTTCCCGCTTTTTAGGACTCCTATGTGCGTGGATAGCAAGATTGGTGTCCGGATATGTAATTTCCTTCTTCCGCGAACCGACTTGACAACCCTTAGGCCTCTCCGGTGTTATATAAACCGAGGCTTTAGTCCATAGAGGCTAAGAATTCATAGAGGCTAGACAACTAGGGTTTAGCCGCATGATCTCGAGGTAGATCAACTCTTGTAACCCCTATACTCATCAAATACAATCAAGTAGGATGTAGGGTTTACCCCATTAAGAGGGCCCAACTCCGGGTAAAAACATTGTGTTCCCTTTGTCACTTGTTACCTTCGATCCTCAGACGCTTAGTTCGGGACCCCCACTCGAGATCCCGGTTTTGACACCCACACATCCCCAAGCTTAGGCTCTTCCACTTTATTCCTTCATCCATCGTGATCTCACCCAAAACTTGAAAACTTCAATCACACAAAACTTAACAAAACCCTCATGAGATCTTGTTAGTATAATAAAGCAAATCACCACTTCAAGTACTATTCCAAACTCATTCATATTTTATTTTTCCATTGTAGCTACTATAATATAACTTTTCCATGGTTTGTACCGAAAATCGACATTTTCATCATCACAAGGCAATCAAAAAAAGAATCTTTAAACAGATAGTCCGAGTAATCAACATCAACCATAATTTCAGAATTCCAAAATTTCCCAAACATTAGGAAAAAATAAACAATTTGTAGACAAGTACTATGCAAAAGTTTCAAAAGTGTATAACTTACAATAAAAAATTAAAATCACGACTACAGCCAAATTTCTGTTTGCACCGACAAATCAAACAAGCAATCTAATCATCCTAAAGGCAAATCTTGGCACATTATTTTTATAATACAATGGATTTATACATGGGGATAATTATTATTTTAAAAGTCTCAGAATCTAGATTCACAAAGTTTCTATGAGCATGAACAAAGTTCAAGGACGCCCCCACTTCAAAAATGCTCGCCTCTCACTTTCACTTTTCTTTTTTGAAAAGTTTTAGGTTCCCCACTTTATTTTAAAATATATATATTTAAAAACACTCAATGAAATAAATGACTCTCTAAAACTTCCGGTTGTCTCCTGATATCTACTACACAACCTTCTTCTTGTAGACGTTGTTGGGCCTCCAAGTGCGATGTTTGTAGGACAAGAGCAAATTTCCCTCAAGTGGATGACCTAAGGTTTATCAATCCATGGTGGGAGGCGAGGATGAAGATGGTCTCTCCAAGCAACCCCGCAACCAAATAACAAAGAGTCTCTTGTGTCCCCAACACACCCAATACAATGGTAAATTATATAGGTGCACTAGTTCGGAAGAGATGGTGATACAAGTGCAAGATGGATGGTAGATATAGGTTTTTGTAATCTGAAAATATAAAAATAGCAAGGTAACTAATGGTAAAAAGTGAGCACAAACGGTATTCCAATGCTGAAACAAGGCCTAGGGTTCATACTTTCACTAGTGCAAGTTCTCTTAATAATAATAACATAATGGATCATATAACTATCCTCAACATGCAACAAAGAGTCACTCCAAAGTTACTAATAGCGGAGAACAAACGAAGAGATTATGGTAATAAAACCACCTCAAAGTTATTCTTTATGATCGATCTATTCAAGAACTGAGAAAATAACACCAAGCTATTCTTTTTCGCTCAATCTATCATAGAGTTCGTACTAGAATAACACCTTAAGACACAAATCAACAAAACCCCTAATGTCACATAGATACTCCAATGTAACTTCAAGTATCCATGGGTATGATTATATGATATGCATCACACAATCTCAGATTCATCTATTCAAACCAACATAAATTACTTCAAAGAGTGCCCCAAATTTCCACCGAGAGTCAAGACAAAACGTGGCCAACCCCTATGCATAAGTTCACAATGTTACGGAACCCGCAAGTTGATCACCAAAACATACATCAAGTAGATCACGGATATCCCATTGCCACCACGATAAGCACATGCAAGACATACATCAAGTGTTCTCAAATCCTTAAATACTCAATCCGATAAGATAACTTCAAAGGCAAAACTCAATCCAAAACAAGAGAGTAGAGGGGAAACATCATAAGATCCAACTGTAATAGCAAAGCTCACGATACATCAAGATCGTACTCACCTCAAGAACACGGAGAGAGAGATCAAACACATAGCATCGGGTACATACCTCAACCCCGAGGGTGAACTACTCCTCCCCATGGAGAGCGCCGGATGATGAAGATGGCCAACCGGAGAGGGATCCCCATCCAAGAGGGGTGCCTAACAGGGTCCCGATTCGGTTTTGGTGGCTACAGAGGTTTGCGGGCGTAACTCCCATCTAGGTTATGTTCGGGGTTTGATATATAAGAGGTTTTAAGCTTGAACAAGTCGGGGTTCATGGGTTGTCCACAAGGTAGGGGAGCGCGCCTGTGGGTGGACGGCCTTCCCACCCCGGTGGCAGCCCAGGACTTTCTAGCCCAACTCTTTTACTCCATGGCCTCTTTCCGTCCAAAAATAAGCTCCCAAGTTTCAGGTCATTTGACTCCTTTGGTTTTTCTTTCCGCAATACTCAAAAACAAGGAAAAATGTAAACCGCACCGGGCCTCTAGGTTAATAGGTTAGTCCCAAAATCATATAAAATAGCATATAAATGCATATAAAACATCCTAGAAGGATAATATAATAGCATGAATACTTCATAAACTATAGATACGTTGGAGATGTATCATCTCCCGGCAAGGCTTTTTTAAAGCCATTGCTATGCATAAAGTGCCAAGTTTGATCCCGATCCCAAGGTATATCAAAGCCAATTTTAATTAACAATGATTTGTAATTTAGTAGTGAGCACAAAGTAACATATATCATGCAACAATGAAGTCTATCTCTTCCTATGCATCGGCATGTCATAAAAGAACAATTCATGCACACATAGTAAAGGCCGATACATAGCATAAAGAGCTTCTTGCAATTTTATCGATTGGAAACATAGAGAGGCAGAGATGTAGTTCCTCTCTCATAATAATTGCAAGTAGGAGCAGCAAGCACATGCATATTATATTTATCAAAATCATCATGGCAAGAGTAAAATGCAACCAATCAATATAATCATTATTTAACGCAAACTTCTCCGACATAGTGTAGTTCGGAGAAGTCAAAAGATAATAGGACTATCATGTGTTGGTAATAGCAACAATTTAATTCTAACATAAGGAACTATAGCAAGTTCATCTCCATAAGCATAATTCATATTGGCATCATGCCCAAAAGCATAGCAAGATGAAGTTCATCAAAAGGGATATTTCAAACAATCAAAGGGGTCATAGCAATTATCATAGCAATCATCCTTCAGTAAGCACTTAAGGAAATTAAACAATGTTGAGTTGAAGAGTTACTCCTCATTAGAAGGTGGAAGGTAGCTAATCCGCTTTTCCTCCTTTTGTTCTTCGCTTCTCCTCGCCATCTTTTTCATCTAATGAGCTCATAGTGTCATCAATTTCTTCTTCCATAGTTTCCGCAAAATATTAGTCCCTTCTTGGATAGCTGAGACTTTCTCAATAAACGCATCAATATCGACATTGTATTCATAATTTATAGCAATATTTAAGTATAGCAAAATTTTCGTGCCTATAAACATCATCATCAAAAGCTTCATACTTTTCAAACAAAGATTCAATTTCAAAGCACCCTTAAAAGCAAAAATTCTTTAATTGTTCCACATCATAGTAATCATATCTACAATTAGCATAAGAAGCTAAGGTTTCATTATCATTAAATTTGCATGAAAAGGTAAGGTGGGAGCCTTCATCCTAGAGCAACAAGTATAATCATATCTCAAGCATAGATCCCAACATAACGATGCAACATATAAATTTGATCCCATAATAGTTTTTTTGAGTCGAAGCGATAATCCCAAAAGTATTCACGTTGATCCAACATGTCTCCCATTATATAATTGAATGGGCTTTCCGGATTATTAAAGTAATGCATAATATCTTTCACATAATGAGCATCGAGGGATTTAGGAGGTTCCACATTCCGTGAGTAGCAAGTACACCTTTTTTGGTATTTCATGTTCCATATCCATAACTAAAAGATAGAGAACAACTTAAAAACAGCAAATAAAAATCTAGTTAGTGATAAAGCAAACAAGAATACACGAATATTCATCCCCACGCTTATTGCTTCCTCCAAAAGGTCTTGATAACCCACAAGTATAGGGGATCTTGTAGCCTTTTTGATAAGTAAGAGTGTCAAACCCAATGAGGAGCTAAAGGTAGAACAAATATTCCTCAAGTTCTATCGACCAACGGATACAACTCTTACGACGCTTTAGCTCGCTTTACCTAGAACAAGTATGAAACTAGAAGTACTTTGTAGGTGTTGTTGGATAGGCTTGCAAGATAATAAAGAGCACGAAATAAAATCTTAGGGCTGTTTAGATAAATACACAACTAAGTTTTTTAGTATAGTTCTTTTGTCGCAAGAAAGTTAATTGTCCCTAGGCAACCAATAACTAGACCGTAATCATTATTGCAATTTTATATGAGGGAGAGGCATCAAATACTTTCTCCTTGGATCATATGCACTTATGATTGGAACTCTAGCAAACATCCATAACTACTAAAGATCATTAAGGTAAAACCCAACCATAGCATTAAAGTATCAAGTCCTTTTATAACCAATATGCCATAACCCACTTATCCGTGTTTGTGTTACTATCACCACGCAACATGCATAATAAGCAAACCATGAACATATTGCAAACCCTACAAATGGGATCCCTCACGCTATGCCGACACGGAGAGCACCATAGACAGCACCAATAATAAAACATGCAACTCAAACCAATCACTTACCATCAATGAACCCATAGGAAAAAACGGATCTACTCAAACATCATAGGATAGCCATACATCATTGGGAAATAATACATAGCGTTGAGCACCATGTTCAAGTAGAGATTACAAAGGGAGAAGAGGTTTTACACCCTCGCAAGAGGGGAGAGAGTTGGTGATGACGGAGGCGGTTTTGGTAGATCCCACGATGATGGCCCAAGGGCTCCGGCCATTTTTGGAGAGAGGGGATAGACCCCTTCTTCTTCTTCTTCCTTGACCTTCCCCTAGATGGAAGAAGGGTTTCTCCGGGTCCATGGCCTTATGGCGGCGGAGGGCGGAGCCCTCCCGAGATTGGATCTCTGGTGTTTCCTTCGCTTTTGGCCCCGATTCTCGCCTTTCACCGCTTTCTTAAATTCCCATAGATCCGGAATCTTATTGGGGAAATTTTGACACGATTTTTATCCGATATTAGCTTTCTTGTGCCGTAAGAAGGGCACCAACCGCCATAGTGGCCACAAGGACCAGGGCGCCTCCGCCTCTTGGGGCCCTTGGCATTGTCTCGGTTGATTCTTTTTCCCAAAAATCACATATATTCCAAAATGAATCTCCGTAAGTTTTTATCCTGCTTTGACTTTGATATGGATTTATAAACAAAAACATGCAACAAACATGAACTCGACCGGATCAATATGTTAGTCCCAAAAATAGTATAAAAGGCCAAAAGTATATGAAAGTTGTAGAATATTGGCATGGAACAATAAAAAATAGATAAGAGGAGACATATCAAAATTAATGATTTTATAATTATGAAACGCAAATCGATGTCATAACCTATCCCTTTATGGATATTAAAGAAGAGTTGTATATGATGCAAACCGAAGTTTTGTAATCCGGAAGGGTACTAAAGTGCGAAGTCCCGAGATCCATCTATGGACCGGTGGCATATCGGTTTTAGTATATGCTTTGATAAGGTAATCAAAGCATATGGTTTTATAACCTTATGGGAAGCCCGATTTACAAGAAAGTGAGGGAGCTCAGATTTCTGGTATTATATGTGGATGACATATTATTGATTAAATAATATAGAATTTCTGGATAGCATAAAAGGATACTTGAATACTTAATTTTTTAATGAAAGACCTTAGTGGTTACTTTATATATTGGGATCAAGATCATGGGGATAGATCGAGACGCTTAATAGGACTTTCCAAAGCCACATATTTTGACAAGATTTTTGAAGAAGTTCAAATGGATCAGAAAAGAAAGGGTTCTTGCCTCGGTTGTAAGGTGTAAAGTTGAGTAAGACTCAAAACCCCACCCCACAAAAGATAGAGAGAGAATGAAAGTCATTCCTATGCCTCAGCCTAGGTTCTATAAAGAATGCCATGTTGTGTACCAAACCTGTTGTGTAGCCTTCCCATGAGTTTGGCAAGGGGATGTCGGTGTCCAAAACCGCGGATCTCGGTAGGGGGTCCCTAACTGCATCTAGGCGGATGGTAACAGGAGACAAGGGACACATGTTTTACCTTGTTCGGCCCTCTTGATGGAGGTAAAACCCTACATCCCGCTTGATTGATATTGATATTGTGGATGTTTACAAGAGGGATCTACCACGAGATCAAGGAGGCTAAACCCAGAAGCTAGCCTATGGTATGATTGTAAGGGTTGTTGATGATGTTCCCCACGGATTGAGCCATCCCGTTTATATAGACACCGGAGAGGGCTAGGGTTAATAGAGTCGGTTACAATGGTAGGAGATCTACATATCCCGGACGCCAAGCTTGCCTTCCACGCCAAGGAAAGTCCCATCCCACACGGGAGAAGTCTTCAATCTTGTATCTTCATAGTCTTGGAGTCCGTCGATGATGATAGTCCGCCAATGATAGTTCGGCCGATGATGGTAGTCCGCTATCCGGCACCCCTAATCCAGACTCCTCAAGAGTCTCCCTAACCAGGCTTCAATGATGATAAGTCCAGCGCAGATATTGCTTGGCATTGCAAGGCGGGTTTCCTCCAATGATAGAAGATTGTGAACACCAGATAGTGTCCGCTCGCAAAATAAATTCCACATTCCACCGGAAGAGAATAATAATATATACAAGTTCAATTTTGACGCTTTCGGTGGCATGACGCCACCCACAACCAAGCCATTACTTGAATCATTTTTTACTTTACCACCCAGGATTTAGCTTAAGCTTTTTGGCACGCCTTGTCCAAGAGATCGTTTCCTTAATTCCGGATTCTCATCAATACGGACGGGATAACCCAACCGCCATTGATGGTGACGCTTGGGGGATAAGCAAGTTTTACCAGGTCGGGGGGGACGCCAGACTCGCCACCATATAAGGGATAAGGATTCACCTTCTCACCCACGCCTTCTTCCTCCTTTGCTTATCCATCTCCCGGACTGGAGCCCAAATACCAAGTTCACAAGATCTCGCCTCAACCTTCTCCGACCATGTCCGGAGGGAGGTAAATGGTTGGCCTCCACCGCGGAGGAGCAATCGCCAAACCCCAAGCGCCGATACCTCTCCAAAGGAATCAAGCCGGCTGCCCGACGAGGGGCAGCTCATCCCCACCCCCGGCCCCATGAGAGGGTCGCTTTCTTTCCCCACTTCCTCCGCGGACGGGCTTTCCACTTCACCCCTTTGTCCGGGGGCCTGTTCTACTACGGCCCGGATTTTATGATCCGCGAACTTCATCCTCAACATCTCGGCATCCGTAAGGCGAGGTTCCCGATCCAGCCCCACTTCGCTTGGCTCAAGACCTTCAATGTCAAGTCAAGGTAGTGAAGGGCACTCAAGTGGAGGCGGAGGCCCATGTTGGGCAAGATGCCCAATGTCCTTTGGTTCGGGGCCTTTGGAATCCCAAGGGGTGGCAATCGGGTGGTTCTATATCACCGAGCCCGGGACTTCATGGGCGGGCCCCGAAGTTTAGATTGGTACCCCACGCAGCTCACCTCCGGAAAGAGAAGGGCTTGGGGGGTTCAAGGAGCCGACGGACTCCAAGCCCGTTCGAAGTGGTGAAGAAGCTCAGCGGTTAACGGGTCCAAGTCATGCTCGTTCCCCGGATTCTCCCCTGCCAAGAGCGGCATTCAATCTATGGAGTTCGATCCAACAGCACCAGCGCCAACAAGCTCTTCGACACGACGCAAGGCGCCGGAGGGTGCTGTTCGCCGGTTTCGGATCCGCCGATCAAGATCGCGGATTTTCGCCCAGCCAGCCGACGAGGTAAGTGATTCTACCCTTTACGGACACTTGTTTTTCATAGTTTGACTCTATGCGGTTTTAATTTCTTTTCTTCCGACAGATCGATGAGGAAGGCGGAGCAGATTACCGTCCGCCCTATGCCGAAAATCCAGAGACGCCGCCTAGTGAGGTTGTGGTTCCGCACCGCACGTGGTGCCGAGGAGAAGGCTAAGAAGGAGGCCACGGTGCTCGAAGAGTGCCTGCTTTCAAGTGTCCGACGACTGGGACGGACTCTCCCAAAATGAGGAGGAGGAAGAGGACTCTTCCCGAGGAGGAGAGAGGAAGAGGAAGGCTTCCCAACAGGGAGGCCAAGAGTCCAAGAGGGAAGGACTATTTCGGACAGCTCCGCCAACATCAACATTGGCGAGGAAGAATGGCCTTCAAGGGCCAGCCTCCGCAGATCGTAAGTATCCGATTCTAATGATTTATAATTTTTTCTGCGGACATAGTGTCATTCTCGATGCCGCATGCTGCCTATAGTCCGCCAGCGATGATCTCCCCGCTTCATCGAAGGGTCGCTGGTCCGCTGGATGTAGACTCCATCCCGACCGCCCACCTCGCGACGCCGAGGACGCCGAGGTGGGATCCCAAGAAGGGACACATCGGGGAGGCTCCGAGGCGCCACAAGGCGCCCTTCCCGACTTTGCGCCGACTCCACATCGGAACCCGCAGTGGTTCCGGAGTCCGCCGGCCCCTTCAACGAAGGGCAAGACCGGACGCCGGGCGGCTTCCGCCCAACCGGAGGCGCGGTAATTTGTTGGAGGCGCTGCAGAAGCGCCTCATCGAGGAAGAACACCGCACTATTATGAGTGCGGTGATTCAAAGGTACAGCTCGCCAAGAGCGGGCTGACAAGCCTCGCAGAGCCTTCTATCGTGCTTTGAGGTAAGAAGTTAAAATATGCAATGTAATACCGCATAGACAGAGCTCCGATGCTCGGTTCGTGTTCGGAAAGAAAAGCCGGACCGAGGATCTAAAAAGAAGATATACGCAGGTTGCTAAAAATTATGTCAATATGGGTTGCAAGGCGCGACCTCGGCCAGACCGATCATGGAGGTTTGCATTGAAGCAGAGCTCGAGCGGTCCGAGCAAGAGCTCGCCCAGAAGCAGCTCCAGACAAAGAAGGTGAGTAACACCACTTTGAACTTGTACTCATGTAAAAGGATTTAGGTTGCAACAAAAAAAAAAGGATAACATGGGTACTGCAGGGCCACAATGAGGTGGCGATCAAGGAGGCCGTGTCCGCGAACGCAATGCGCCACGAACGGGCAGAGCGAGAAAAGCAAGAGGCGCGGGTGGCGTGGTTCAGAAGAGCTCCTGTGCCTCATGGAAAAGCATGAGAGTTTGGAGCGTGACTCAAGACTCGAGAGTCCGAGCTTGCCTCGCCTCGAAGTGCTAAACTGCCAAGGCCGATGCCTATAAGTCCCTTTAGAGATTGAGTTGATGAAGAAGATAGCGCGGTAAGGCATTTTTCATGCAAAGCAAGCATGTGAATGTAAATTACGGTTACTTACCCGATCGAGCTCTTGTATGCTGCAGATCTGCTCAGCAGCGTCGATGTCAGCCAGATTCTACCGAGCCGAGGAGGGAGCTCAACGGAGAAGGTCTTCGGTCTCAAGATGCGAGACCGCCATCCGGTGTTTCTAGCCACCAAATTAAGCATGGTCGAGCTCACAAGGTGGCCGAAGAGCCATGAAGGGCCTCATAGTCCGGCAGGCTCGGAGAGGCCATGCTTGGGAGCTACTTGCCTCGGCGACGGCTGGTGGATGCGCTCTCGGGTGGAGGTTACGTTCCCCAGATTGAAGGTGCTTGGGCCCTTGCCCCCAAGAAGGTGCATTGGGGGGGCAA